>JANAVB010033216.1:6869137-7469137 GCA_029216955.1 Iris pallida
AGCACATTTAGTCTTATCTTGTTATCTTTAGAACAGCTTACTACGCTTTATCTCAAGCGTAGGCTGGACATGGCCCGGCCCGGCCCAACAATTTGGGTAGCGGGTCGTGACATGTTTTTAGTGGTGGCCCACGCAGGTCTCTAACTAAATTGTTTGGTTACGTTATTGTACCAAGCATACCTGCAATTAGGAACTTAAGGTAATTAGACAACATTGGGAATGATGCTTAGAACACCTAGAGGAATACTAGGATTGCAACATAGGAAATACGTCACATGCTTGCTATTATAAATTAGATTTTCTTGTCTATGATTGTTTACTTTAAAAGAGTCCTTATAAGTCCTTTTTATTTTATTTTAGATGGTGCTTACTCGTTCATCCCAGTATGTCGCACCTGAAAATGACACACTCCCTATCCAGTCAGCTGACCAGTTGACCGATACACCTCCACCTCCACCTACCATATTCCCCCACTCCACAAAGCCACAAACCCAGATGCCTCCACCACCTTCCACATCACAGTCCCAGCAGGACCCGATACCCCCACCACCACCTATCACTATACCTACCCAGGCTTCCGTCACACTCGACGAAAACCAACTGCTCACTCTAATCCAGGGGTTCCTAACGACCCATCAGGAGCAGACCACCCTACTCTGCCAGAGCATGGAGCGTTCTGAGGAACGTACCGTGGTCCCACCACCTGTAGAGCCACGGCAGAGAGCAGGGACAATCAAGGACTTCATGGGTCTGAACCCCAAGGAGTTCTTAGGGACTGAGGGCATAGTTGTAGCAGATGACTGGCTAGATTCGGTAGAAAGGAAGCTCCTTGGAGCAAGGTTGCCGAATGACCTCCAGGTCGAGGCAGCAGGGTTTCTGCTGATAGACTTGGCAGGAGTTTGGTTCCGGAATAAGCCGCTATTTGCGAGAGGGAGGGCCACTTGGGATCAGTTCAAGACCCAGTTCAAGAAGAAATTCTTCTCGACCACCGCTAGGGTAGCCATGGGGCTACGATTCCAGAACATCCAGCAGGGGAACCATTCTATTGACGAGTATGCGGCAGAGTTTAGTCGTCTGAGCCGTTTCGCTCCTAGTCTGGTTGCAGACCCAGAGGAGATGATGCGTAAGTTTTGCCATGGTCTAGTTCCAGACATCGGCATTCTTATAATGGCGAACGGTACGACTGACTACTACCAGAGCCTAGAGTTGGCTCGGAGCATAGAGGAGCATCTTTAGTCTTGCAAGAGGCCGGCTTCTGTACACCTCGAGGGACCGTCAAAGCGTTAGGCTTTCCAGCAGAGAGCACCGATGCCACACCAACAGACATACCGTCCTCCCACACCACATCACCCGACCCCGCCAGTTAGAGCCCCGGGACCCTGGCAGCAGCCGAAGGGAGCTATGTGTTCTTTCTGTGGAAGACTAGGGCATGATTACTCCATCTACAGGAAGAGGTTGAAGCAGTGCCTAGCTTGCGGGTCTGCCACCCATCAGCTTCGAGACTGCCTTGCAGTCAAGATACCTAGAGGGCCACTTTCAACTCAGCAGCAGAGGTTTGGACAACATCTGCAGCAGCAGAAGGGACCCCAGGGGAAGGCTTACAGTCTAGCTCTTGAGACGGAGCCAGAGTAGGTTTCGGAGCCAGATTATTTAGCTGACGTCATCACAGGTCATGTTTATTTGCATACTTTTCTAGCTCTATGCTTGTTTGATTCTGGTGCATCTCATAGCTTCCTGTCATTAGAGTTTATGCATAAACACCATTTAGTAGCTACACCTACCGAGGAGATGAGTAGAGTAATGATGGAAGGCGGACCAGTGCCCATTAGAGCCATCTATAGATGCTCTATTACTATAGCCGGAAGAGAGTTCAGGGGACGATTCTTTGTGATGCCACTCTCCGGTTATGATATCATATTAGGGATGGACTGGCTTAGCTATGCCCATGCAGCTATAGACTGTCATGAGGGTAGTATTCTGTTCAGACCCCTAGGCACATCACCATTCAGTGTCAGGAGGACAGGGCCGGAGATTCGCCTAGAGCCGAACTGTTGTGCGACAGTTGGGGAGTTAGCACCGCCACACCCTATCATTAGGGAGTTTATGGATGTATTCCCAGAGGATCTTCCAGGACTTCCGCCTAACAGAGATGTGGAGTTCACTATAGATTTAGTACCGGGTTCATCAGCAGTATCCCGGGCTTGCTATAGAGTGAACCCCAAGGAGGCCGTAGAGATGAAAGAGCAGATTGATGACCTGTTGAAAAAGGGTTTCATCGATCTAGTGCTTCTCCATGGGGAGTGCCAGTGCTCTTTGTGCCTAAGAAGGATGGTACAGTTCGGTTGTGTATTGACTACCGGGCGTTGAATGCCATCACCATTAAGAACAAATATCCTCTGCCCAGGATAGATTATTTGTTCGACCAGTTGAGTGGGGCGAAAGTGTTTTCCAGGATAGACTTGAGATTCGGGTACCACCAGGTGAAGATCAGGGCAGCAAACATCCAGAAGACGGCGTTCAACACGAAGTACGGACAATACGAGTTTCTGATGATGCCATTTGGTCTCACAAATACGCCAGCTGTCTTTATGAATTTGATGAATAAGACATTTCACCAGTATCTGGATAAGTTCATCTTAGTATTTATCGATGACATCCTGATATACTCGAAGACGCCGGAGGTGCACGCAGAGCACTTGCGGACAGTTTTGGGGATTCTGAGGCAGGAGAGATTGTATGCCAAACTGTCGAAGTGCGAGTTCTTTTTAGACCGAGTGGAGTTTCTCGGCCATGTAGTTACTGGAGAGGGAATCTCAATGGATCCCAGGAAGATTGCTGCAGTTGAGACATGGAAGGCTCCGACGTCAGTTTCAGAGATCAAGAGCTTTCAGGGTTTAGCCGGCTATTATAGGAAGTTCGTCCAGGACTTTGCTAGGATAGCTGAACCCATAATGAAGCTGACATGGAGGAACACAGAGTACATCTGGTCAGAGGACTGCCAGGCAGTATTTGAGGAGCTGAAGAGGAGGCTGACGATCGCTCTAGTTCTGACATTACCTTCAGGATCTTGAGGTTTCACCATATACAGCGATGCTTCGGGAAAGGGGCTAGGATGTGTCCTACAGCAGCATGGGAAAGTGATTGCTTATGCATCTAGGCAATTGCGGACTCATGAGCGGAACTATCCTACCCATGACCTAGAGTTAGCTGCGGTGATCTTTGCACTCAAGTTATGGAAACATTACTTATACGGAGAGCGTATGGAAATCTTTACTGACCACAAGAGCTTGAAGTATGTGTTCACGCAGAAAGAGCTGAACATGAGGCAAGACGATGGTTGGAGTTGATGAAGGACTTCGACATCAATTTACAGTATCACCCCGGAAAGGCAAATGTGGTGGCAGATGCACTGAGCAGGCATCCGATGGCATGGTATCTGATGATAGATCGGTATTTGAGGAAAGATCTGGAGAAGCTCAGTATCGAGATAGTTCGGCCAGGATCAGTGATACAAATGATGGCGCTTGACATTCAGTCAGGTTTGATAGAGCAGATCAGGGAGGCACAGTCTACAGATGAGAGCCTTCGCAGACTTCGAGCCCAGGCTTTAGCTGGATTGCTGGATGACTTTACCGTAGCAGAGGATGGATCCTTGAGGCATGGCAGCCGATTGTGCGTGCCGAAGGGAGAGCTAGTAGAGGCAGTCTTGCAGGAGGCACACCGATCGAGATATTTTATTCACCCTGGTGCTAACAAGATGTACCATGACTTGCGGGAACATCTTTGGTGGCACGGAATGAAGAGAGATGTATCACGTTTCATTTCAAGATGCCTAGTTTGCCAGCAGGTCATGGCGGAGCGCCAGAGGCCAGCTGGTCTGTTGCAGCCGTTACCCATTTCCGAGTGGAAGTGGGAACACATTACGATGGACTTCGTCTCAGGGCTTCCTCGTTCCCAAGGAGCGAAGGATGCCATTTGGGTCATCGTGGACATGCTGACGAAGTGTGCGCACTTCATACCCTTCAAGGTGGGGCTTTCCACCGAGAAGTTGACGGAGCTTTATATGCAGCAGATAGTACGCTTGTACGGAGTACCAGTGAGCATCGTATCGGACAGAGACAGCAGATTCACGTCCCATTACTAGAGGATCTTGCAGGAGGAGTTGGGCAGTCGGCTCAAGTTCAGCACGGCGTACCATCCGCAGACAGATGGGCAGTCCGAGAGGACGATACAGACGCTGGAGGATATGCTAAGGACTTGTATGCTGGACTTTGGCGGATCATGGGAGAGCCATCTGCACTTGGTAGAGTTTTCATACAACAACAGCTACCAAGCCAGCATCGGTATGTCTCCTTTCGAGGCACCATATGGACGACGATGCCGTACACCGCTTTTTTGGGATGATGTCGGGGACAGAGAGATGCTTAGGCCAAAGATGATCACGGATGCAGCAGAGAAGGTCGGGATGATCAGAGACAGGCTCAGAGTGGCTCAGGATAGGCAAAAATACTGGGCCGATGCTAGTCGCAGACCGATGGAGTTCGCAGACGGTGATATGGTGCTAGTGAAGATATCACCTACTAGAGGGACGATCCGGTTCGGACGAGGAGGCAAGTTGGGCCCCAGATACATCGGGCCGTTCGAGATACTTGGCAAGATCGGAGAGGTAGCTTACAGGGTTGCACTTCCACCCAACCTAGCAGGAGTTCACGATATCTTTCACGTATCCCAGCTGAGAAGATATGTTCCGGACCCCAGCCATGTGCTAGATCATTCAGAGTTGGAGATCGGACCGAGCCTTGCAATTTCTGAGCAGCCAGCGGAGATATTAGACAGGAAGGAGAAGAGGCTGAGGAACAAGATTATACCCTTAGTACGAGTAGCTTGGAGCCGTCACTCTCCGGGTGAATCTACTTGGGAGAGGGAGTCGGACATGAGGGAGAGATACCCTTACTTGTTCGATCCAACCGCTGCGAGGGTACCACCCGTTCCCACTTGATACCCTAGGGGTCAGTTTCGATCATAGCCTTAGTCATTTGTTGCATTGCTTGTTATGTTAGAAATTGTAGGGTCTTCAATCCTTGTGAATTTCGAGGACAAAATTTTTCAAGGAGGGAAGACTTGTCAGCCCCTATTTTTCAAAATTGATTAAATTAGTATTAATTAGTTGCTAATGACATGTTTAGCTTTAAAATAATTTATTATGATTTTAGGAAATTTTCTAGAATTTTTAATAATTTTTTAAATAGTTTTTAAGTTAAATTATATCATTTTGTAATTAACTAATTTGTTTTAATAGCATTTTGTAAATATTTAAATTGTTTTAATAGTAGTTTGTAATTAATTCAAATGTTTTAATTAGTTTTTGCAAATACTTGAATTGTTTTAATATCGGTTTGCAAATTTTACTTGCAAACTTATCCTAGGGAGGGACCTAACCCTAATTTCCTAAACTCCTAGGGACCTAAGTGTAAACTTCCCTCTCTCCCTAACCCGATCACCGCCTTCCCCTAATTCTCCGGCGACCCTAATCGAAACCCTAACCCTAATCCGACGCCCCCACCGCCTTAGCTCCCCTATAAAAGACCCCCCCACTTCCATCGATCCACCACCACCACCACCACCCATCTCGGCCAAGCTCCGCCCCCTTCTTCTCCATTTAACTTCGCCTGAATGTCATGCCCCGATTCCGTCGAATCGATAATCGTCCCCCGGGCGTGATGTCGTGCGAACCTAATTTGCGATCGCACAAGGCCTAGTCATAAGGTAATCTGAAACACGAGATCTAAGAGAGTACACAGACAAATTGATTCACACAATAAGTAAAGGAAACTTGAATTTTATTGATAATGAATATCTTTTACAGACTCCGATACAAGACTCATTGCCGCGCGGGCTACAACATGACTCGATTACAAAAGAGTGCCGATGAGATAGCCGTTCAATACATTGCACACATCCCTCAATATACACAAAGTACTCCAGTGACCTGGATGGGAGGGACGCTGAGTCATCTTCCTTGGACTGTCGAGAGCCTTCAAAAGTGGAGTCGTAGAGAAAGTCTTCGACGTACGGCCGAAGCTTCAAAATCACGAACGCCGCCGAGCTAGCTGGCGCATCCTTCCTGGTTCGCGGGACCTGCAAGGAGCGAGGATCAGCACGAAACACATGTACTGGCGAATGGCTAATTAAATCCAAGCTCTGCATTTGATTCAAGAAGTTTTGTAAACATGTTAGCTAGCTATATCAATGATCTTGCTAACCATCCTGTTCGATTTGCATGTTAACATGTTTTGAGGCAAGCATATGAAATTGTATATCATTAAGCAACTATCATATTCATCCCGTGTCCCGTGCACCTGTTAAGTAGTAAAAGGGGTATTCAGGCCACTGACAATATCAAGCCATTTCGGACTATAGCATTGGTTAGACGACGCCCCTTTCGCGTCGGATAGCGAGCCATGTGCGAAAGTGCCCACATAACTCGTGCCGATGAAGGGTTGGCGCTGCTACACTCGTTCCTTCCGGACCGAATCGGTCCCTTGGCCTTGGCAACCGTTCGAGGAAACTTCACCTTGTCGACAAGTTGTCCAATGACCGTTTTTTTAGACTTAGTCGATTTTGCTTCCTTAGCCGCATCATTGCGATAAACGTTAATCGATTCATTCATTGATTTGCATAGGCTAAGTGGATTTGTATAAGAAAACACGTTTTCCGTTTTCAAAACCGGCGGTTTGATAGCAAGTGTTTTGTGAAGAATCGTGCCACGATTTCTTTGATTCTACACTATTATTACAAGCAT
The DNA here is from genome assembly GCA_029216955.1 of Iris pallida. Lineage (NCBI taxonomy): Eukaryota > Viridiplantae > Streptophyta > Magnoliopsida > Asparagales > Iridaceae > Iris > Iris pallida. The sequence continues at coordinate 6,875,940 of JANAVB010033216.1, forward strand.
TCATTTACTTCACATATTGAGTTTTGAAGTAGAGGGACGAGACGAAGGAGGTCAGCCACTCGTCTTAGGCTTGCTTCAAGCGAGCGACCGGTTGGCTGCGCTGACGTCGCCTACGCGATCACCTGCAAACGCATAAGCAACTGATTAGAACACTGTATAATTCAAGGATATTCGATATGAATGCGAAGCTCGAAAATGCGCCACGAAAACCCATCGAAAACATTCACAAAAAATGCATTCACGAAAACCAAAGCCAAAGCCAAATCAAGTACGACATGAAAACCAGAGCAACGGAAGGTCTCTCCCGACTCAGCCGCAGATCCAATCCTCGAGGCGCAACCCGCTGAATATGGGACTTGGTATCGAAGAAGCCATTCCATAACGTGGAATGGATCTTAATTCAACCGTTCCCATTCGATCGACTCGGCCAATTCTGACCTATCGGTCCCGACCGGCTCGATAGCGACAGTGTTCCTTTCTCGCGCACCCCGTGGACGAAACAGGGCACGATGTAGGGACGGGGCACTATACCATAACCAACTATAAAAAAGTTTCGTCCTCGAAACTTAAAGATAGAACCTACCTCTACGAGAATAACGAAGGGAATTTCTCCTTCATTTCTGATTCAAGCTCCCACGTCGACTCTTCGACCGAATGGTTCCTCCAGAGGACGTAGATGAGAGGGATCCCTCGATTGTGCAGCAACTTATCCTTGCGTTCTAAGATTTGAACTGGTTCTTCAATGTAGGATAAGTCTGACTTTAGCTCCAGCTGGCCAAAATCTACCACGTGGCTAGGATCGTGCACATACATCCGCAGCTGGGAGACGTGGAAGATGTTGTGTACACCTTTGAGCGCCGGCGGTAGGGCAATTTTATAGGCCACTGGGGCGACCCGCTCGAGTATTTCGAACGGCCCAACGAATCTCGGACTCAATTTTCCCTTCGTGCCGAACCGAATAACTCCCCGCATGGGCGACACTTTGAGAAATACGTGATTGCCTACTTGAAACTCGAGGGGGCGACGATGAACGTCCGTATAGCTTTTCTGACGACTCTGTGCGGTCTTTAATCTTTCCCGAATGAGCCAAATTTTCTGCACGGTCTGTTCAACCAGTTCCGGACCGAGAATCTGCCGCTCTCCAACTTCGTCCCAGCAAATGGGTGACCGGCACTTGTGCCCGTACAAGGCTTCATACGGCGCCATTTGAATGCTGGATTGATAGCTATTGTTGTATGCAAATTCGGCCAGAGGTAGATGATTGTCCCAGCTTGATTTGAAGTCAATTGCGCAGAGTCGTAGCATGTGTTCAAGAATCTGATTGATGCACTCCGTTTGGCCGTCGGTCTGAGGATGGTAAGCTGAGCTGAACTGCAACTTGGTATCCAGCGCCGACTGAAGGCTACTCCAGAATCACGACATGAACCGTGAATCCCGATCAGAGACGATGGATACTGGAACTCCGTACAGCCGTACTATCTCATCAAGATATATTTGTGCCAGGCGATCAACGCTCCAAGTAACTTTGATGGCAATAAAATACGCTGACTTGGTTAATCGATCGACAATGACCCAGATAGCATTATTTCTCTGCGGCGTCTTCGGCAGACAAACAATAAAATCCATGCACACGTGCAGCCACTTCCATTCTGGAATCGCCAGATTCTGCATCTCCTCGCCCGGTCTCTGGTGCTCAGCTTTCACCTGCTGACAGGCCATGCATTGCGACACGAAGAGTGCCACATCTCTTTTCATCCCGTGTCACCAGAAGTTTGTGTGGAGGTCCTCGTACATCTTCGTGCTACCGGGATGCAAAGTATATTTCGCATAGTGCGCCTCCGATAGTATCTCCTTTCTGAGTTCTAAATCGTCCGGAACGCATAGCCAACCCTTCAATCGAAGCACGCTGGTTTCGTCTTCCGTAAAGTCGGTCGTCCTGTCCGTCGAGATTAGCTCTCGCACTTTCTTCAGGTATGGATCGTCCGTCTGAACGGTCTTGATCTTATCAAGCAAGCTCGGCTCTAACTGCAACTTTGCCAACTGCATATTCCGAAATCTGACTCGAAGCTCGATGCCCATCTCTTATAGGTCACGTAGCAGTCTGGGGTCTATGGATAGCGAGGCTATGTACTTCCGACTCAGAGCATCTGCCACAACATTTCCCTTTCCCGGCGTATAGTCGATAGTCAAGTCGTAATCTTTGATTAGTTCTAGCCAACGCCTTTGCCGCAAGTTCAGCTCCTTCTGCGTGAATAGATACTTGAGGCTCTTGTGATCGGTATAGATCGTGCATGCCACACCATAAAGATAGTGGCGCCACAATTTTAACGCGAACAAAATCGCCGCTAACTCCAGTTCATGCGTGGGATAGTTCTTCTCGTGCGGCTTTAGCTGTCGGGAAGCAAAAGATATCACCTTGTTCTGTTGTATCAGCACACACCCCAAGCCCTGACCGGACGCGTTGCTGAATATCTGGAAACCCTCAGTCCCTTCTGGAAGTGCGAGTATCGGGGCCGAGACGAGCCTTTGCTTCAACTCTTGGAATGTAGCTTCGCCGTCGTCTGACCATTCAAATGCGACTCCATTCTGGGTGAGGCGAGTCAGAGGCAATGCGATCTTCGCGAAGTCTTTTACGAAGCGTCGGTAGTATCCCGCTAAGCCAAGGAAACTTCGAATCTCGCCGACGGACGCTGGCCGTTTCCAATCGACAACGGCTTCAACTTTCTTTGGGTCGACCGCAATGCCTTCAGCAAAAATAATGTGTCCAAGGAATACAACGCTGCTATGCCAAAATTCACATTTGCTTCGCTTCGCGTATAGTTGATTTTTTCGAAGGGTCTGAAGCACGGTCCGCAGATGCTCAGTGTGTTGCTGCGTATTCTTCTAGTAGACGAGTATATCGTCGATAAAGACTACTACGAACTTGTCGAGGAATGGTCGGAACACCCGATTCATTAAATCTATGAAAGCGGCAAGGGAATTCGTTAGGCCGAACGGCATTACCACGAACTCATAATCGCCGTATCGAGTGCGGAAGGCAGACTTCGGCACATCGTCCGGCTTGATCTTGAGTTGATGGTAACCCAAACACAGATCAATTTTAGAGAACACCGTGTCTCCTTGAAGCTGATCAAACAGATCGTCTATGCGGGGCAGGGGGTATTTGTTCTGGACGGTGGCTTTGTTCAGCTCGCGGTAGTCGATACAAAGACGCATAGAGCCATCCTTCTTCTTGACAAACAGCACGGGCGCTCCCCAGGACGAGACGCTGGGTCGAATAAATCCCTTGTCGAGCAATTCTTGTAACTGCACTTTGAGTTCTTTAAGCTCTGCAGGGGCCATTCTGTACGGGGCTTTCGAGATCGGTCGAGTGTCGGGAAAAGTATCGACAGTGAACTCAATCTCTCGATCGGGCGGCATGTCGGGCAGCTCATCCGGAAACACATCAAGGAATTCTGCCACAACGTCGGTCTGACCCACATTTGCACCATCCTGTCGCATGTCTCGAACGGAAGCTAGATAGCCTTCGCATCCGGAATACAGCATCCGTCGAGCAGATATTGCAGAGATCACCATGCAGGTCGGCGACGCCTCACCACACGAGTAGCAGAATTCAGGCACTCCAGGTATGCGGAATGTGACCTTCTTTTCAGCGCAGTTTATGGTTGCGTTGTACGGACCGAGCCAATCCATCCCCAGAATGATATCGTAGTCCTTGATATTTTGAACTATCGCATCGAGACTGACCTTTTGACCACCTATACAGATGATTCCGTCTCCGCAGACTAAATTCGCAGCTAGTGGCATGCCCGATGGGATGTTAACAGTAAGCTCGAGACCCAGCGGTGTCAGAGGAAATTTGTGTTCGGAGGCAAAGTCCGCCGATATGAAACTATGCGTGGCACCTGAATCAAACAATACACGAGCAGGTTTATTATTGAATTGCAGTATACCTGTCATGACTGTGTCAGATGCGAACGCTTCATCTCGGGTTATGGCGTAGACGCGGCCCTGAGCATTGGGGCGTCTTGGCCATTTTGTTGTGCGGTCGGTGGAGCACGAGGTGCTTGGCCTCGGTTTTGTTGATGTTGCGGGGGGGCGCTGGTTCGACGTAGCTTCCGGGCAGTCACTTACGAGGTGATCTCTTTTGCCGCACGCGAAATATACTCTGTGCTTAAGTCGGCACTCAGTATCCAGGTGCCCGTCCTTGTGGCAGAATTTGTAGACCATTCGTTCCTTCGCCTGGTTGCCGCGATATTGACGCTTATGTGCATTGTTGCCTCCCACATTACTATGGCGTTTCTTATTAAGGTGAACAGTGCCGGTAGTAGTAGGAGGATACTCGGACTCCAGGCGGATGGCGTAGTTGAGTGCCTCGCCCACAGTTTTGTATTCCGGCACCGAGACATGAGCACGGATAGTGGAACGCAGGCCCACTACAAATCGTTTTGCTCGACTTGCAGTGGTAGGTAAATAGTCTCCAGCAAACTTGGCCAGTTTGTTGAATTTGGCCGCATATTGTCGTACAGTCATATTCCCTTGCGTCAACTGCATAAACTCGTTTTCTTTTTCCTGTCGCACGGCTGCAGAAAGATATTCGTTTTCGAACGCATTTTTGAATGTCGCCCATGAGATAGCCGCCGTCTCATCTTCACGTCGAATAGCCCGCTTCTGCACAGCCCACCAATCGTGCACGTTCATTCAAAGTAAAAGTTGAGCACACGCGACTTTCTTCGAGTCCTCGACACCCAGCAGCTCGAACTTGTCTTCCAGCTCCTCCAACCAGTCGATCGCCACGGAGGGATCTTCTGTGCCGTTGAAGGAAGTACGATAGCTTTTCGTGAATTTTGACACGTCAAAGTTAGAACTTCTCGGTGCTGCAGGTGAGAGCACGGGCGCCTCTGGTTCGGCTTCGTTGGATCGAACCGCAAGCTGGGTCACCGCAGGCGTCATCGTTGAATTGTTGTTGTTGCCCACGACCGACTGTACGATCTGCTGGAGGGTATTCAGCTGCTGCTGCTGCAGCTTGAATTGAGCCTCAAACCGATTCTCAAATTGAGTCTGACGAGCCTCCGCTTGCTGACGATGGAGCTCGTTTTGACGTTGCTGTATTTCAAGCATCTGCAGCATACGTTGCATCGGGTCGCCGGAAGGTCCGGCTACAGTAGGCATCATTCCCGTTGGGTTGACGGAATGCTCGGGTCTAGAAGCACTCGAGCCGCTAGAAGCGCTCGTCTCGTCTTCCGCCTGAGCTCCCATAACTGCAGAGAAAAAGGAAAGGCAACTCTCGTTAGTTTCCGAAAATGTCCTGGGTTCCGCGTATGGAACAACTCTTCTCATCGACACGAGGTCAACGGTTGGAGACTAGAACTCGACACTAGAGGCCAAGGACGTAAAGCCGTGCTCTGATACCATTATGTCACGCCCTGATTCCGTCGAATCGATAATCGTCCCCCGGGCGTGATGTCGTGCGAACCTAATTTATGATCGCACAAGGCCTAGTCATAAGGTAATCCGAGACACGAGATCTAAGAGAGTACGCAGACAAATTGATTCACATAATAAGTAAAGGAAACTTGAATTTTATTGATAATGAACATCTTTTACAGACTCCGATACAAGACTCATTGCCGCGTGGGCTACAACATGACTCGATTACAAAAGATTGCCGATGAGATAGCCGTTCCATACATTGCACACATCCCTCAATATACACAAAGTACTCCAGAGACCTGGATGGGAGGGACGCTGAGTCATCTTCCTTGGACTGTCGAGAGTCTTCAAAAGTGGAGTCGCAGAGAAAGTCTTCGACGTACGGCCGAAGCTTCAAAATCACGAACGCCGTCGAGCTAGCTGGCGCGTCCTTCCTGGTTCGCGGGACCTGCAAGGAGCGAGGATCAGCATGAAACACATGTACTGGCGAATGGCTAATTAAATCCAAGCTCTGCATTTGATTCAAGAAGTTTCGTAAACATGTTAGATAGGTATATCAATGATCTTTCTAACCATCCTGTTCGATTTGCATGTTAACATATTTTGAGGAAAGCCTATGAAATTGTATATCATTAAGCAACTATCATATTCATCCCGTGTCCCGTGCACCTGTTAAGCAGTGAAAGGGGTATTCAGGCCACTGGCAATGTTAAGCCATTTCGGACTTTAGCATTGGTTAGACGACGCCCCTTTCGCGTCGGGTAGCAAGCCCTGTGCAAAAGTCCCCGCATAACTCGCGCCAATGAAGGGTTGGTGCTGCTACACTCATTCCTCCCGGGCCGAATTGGTCCCTTGGCCTAGGCAACCGTTCGAGGAAACTTCACCTTGTCGACAAGTTGTCCAATGACCGTTTTTTTAGACTTAGTCGATTTTGCTTCCTTAGCCGTATCGTTGCGATAAACGTTAATCGATTCATTCATTGATTTGCATAGGCTAAGTGGATTTGTATAAGAAAACACGTTTTCCATTTTCAAAACCGGCGGTTTGATAGCAAGTGTTCCGTGAAGAATCGTGCCACGATTTCTTTGATTCTACACTATTTTGACAAGCATTCATTTACTTCACATATTGAGTTTTGAAGTAGAGGGACGAGACGAAGGAGGTCAGCCACTCGCCTTAGGCTTGCTTCAAGCGAGCGACCGGTTGGCTGCGCTGACGTCGCCTACGCGATCACCTGCAATCGCATAAGCAACTGATTAGAACACTGTATAATTCAAGGATATTCGATATGAATGCGAAGCTCGAAAATGCGTCACGAAAACCCATCGAAAACATTCACAAAAAATGCATTCACAAAAACCAAATCCAAAGCCAAATCAAGTACGGCATGAAAACCAGAGCAACGGGAGGTCTCTCCCGACTCAGCCGCAGAGCCAATCCTCGAGGCGCAACCCACTGAATATGGGACTGCGTTCCAAAGAAGCCATTTCATAACGTGGAATGGATCTTAATTCAACCGTTCCCGTTCGATCGACTCGGCCGATTCCGACCTATCGGTCCCGACCGAATCGATAGCGATAGTTTTCCTTTCTCGCGCCCCCCGTGGACGAAAATGGGGCACGATGTAGGGACGGGACACTACACCGAACCCTAGCTCCGACCATCCCCCGCTCAACCACCACCGCAGTCGCCACCGCCCCCAACCGCCACCAGTCGATGCGCCACGTCGAGATGGACCCAGCGCCACCGCCACGACGCCCCTAGCCGCCGCCAGCACGCTCGAACTCCCTAGCTCGCCGGACACGTGAGTAGCAAACTCGAACTGTGTCGTACGTGTCTCGAACTCACACACGTGGTACGCCAAGACACGAGAACCCCAACCCTGTGCTCGGACACGCATTTTAGGACTCGTGCGTGTCGTGCATGGCACTGATACAAGACTCGTGTCCCTAACTGTCAGGACACGAGGATACGAGAATCGAATTCGAATTAAATAAACGAGTTCAGATTTATTTATCGGGTTTAAAACCCGCTAAACTTAAACCTAAATAAATCTAAACCAAATCCTACCCCTAACACACAGGGCGGGCTGACCCCCTTGCCAGCCCGACTAAGCCCGAGAACCCGACCCACTGGGCCGAGTTCGAACCCCCCCTGCTGCATTTGTTTTATTTTTATTTTGTTTTGTTTTTAATTAGTTATTTATTATATGTATATATGTATATATATGTATATATGTATATGTATTTCGGTATATATACATACCGAAATGCGCGCCATGCATGCGTGCAGCCCCTGCTGCTGTGCGCTCAGCGGCGCATGGGGCGGCACGGCCACAGCGAGCGACAAGGGCGGCGGGGTGGTCGTGCGACGGTGGAGGAGGTGGTGATGGCTTGGTGGTGGTCGGGTTGCTATGGAGGTGGAAAAAATGGGAGGGAAGAAGGAGAGGAGAAGAGAAGGTGCTGGTGGGTGGCGGTGATGGCCGAGCCGAGCTCGGCCTAGGTGGGGGGAGGTCGGGCTCGGCCACAAGGCTTGGCCATGGGAGTGGTGGTCGTACGGTTGGTGTTGTTGTGGAGATGAAGGGAATGGGTGCTGTTGTTTTGTTTGTAGGGAAGGAAAAGAATAGTGAGAGAGAGAAGGAGATGAGAGTGATAATTAATGAAGGAGAGAGAGAGAGAACCTTCCCTAGAAGTTAGGGCCAGCCAACCCTTAGGGAAAGAAATTGTTGGCTGCTATGAGGGGAGAAAATTAATGGTTGGGATTAATTGGAGAAATCAATGGCTAGATTTAATTAGAGGAAAAAGGCCATTCCTATGGGAATTTAAATGAATTAAAATTCCAATAAATATTGAAATAGGTAAACATGATATTTAATATTATTTTTGGACACGGAAAAATGAGGGTGTCGCGATGGAGGGTAGCACGAAGCTGGACTGGACATGGTGGAGCCGGATTGGGTCAAAATCAGACATTATGTAATAATCGAATTAAAATTAGGTATCGATGATCATGGGTTAATAAGTAGCACATGGAGATTCCAATAAATGGGACACAAGTGTCAGACGGGTAGTAGGCTCAATGTAGGCCATGTCCATAATTGGGGCTGACAGGTTTTGGTCGACAGGGTACCCACAAATCAAGTTGGAAAATGAATGTGACACCGTGGGGTGAAATAAAATCGGGTCACGTGTCGAAAAAGTTGTGTGAAGCAAATAGAGCACAAAATGACGTGTCTGAGTGGGACACGAAGGTCATGGATGACGAGCGTCTCGAGTAGATCATGCATGAGAGGTTGGTTTCAAGAAACTGAGTGGTCTTGCGCTCCCAAATTAAAAGTCACGGTAACGTGCTAATAATGATCAAGAAAAAGAGTGGGAAAATTAATTAATAATCAAATGGTCTAATTCGACCCGAAGTTCTGCGAAGCAAAAAGAGCACAAGGGAACAAGTTTGAGTGGGACACTATATACCGTCATGAAGGTAATCTTGTCCACTCCAAAACTCGTGAAGAAGATTTCCAGAGTTGAACATCCCTGACACTCCAAATATCAAAGGCATGGAAAAGCACACTTAAGGAAAAATTACAGAATAAATTATTTATCGAAACCAATCAAGCAGAAAATTAAATAAAATAATAAAAAAAATCAACCCGAAATTTAGGGTGCTCACACTAGGAAAGTGCAATTTTGCTTCATGATGGATTTCAAGTTTTATTTTTCTATTCTCTTTTTTACATGATTATAAGCCTCTTTAGAACTTGGAGTTTTTAATTTTGATGGATAGATTCTTCTAGATCTACTTTATAACTTTTTGTTCATAGAGTTTTCTTGGTTTTTATCTACTAAAACTTGTTTTTCAAAAACTAATAGTTCCATGAGCAAGAGCACGAAATTTTGTGTGAATTTGGTTTTTGATTCACCTCATTTCGAGTTAAAATGAAGTTTTTATGGCCAAAACAAGTTTTCTGGATTTTTCATGTCGGCTGAGTGAAATTTTACGCTAGGGACCCTAGAATTTCGTATTTTACGCTGGATATCATCCAGAATGTAAAATTTTATGCTAGGGACCCTGGAATTGCGTATTTTACGCTGGATATCATTCATAATGTAAGATTTTAAGCTAGGGACCCCGGCTGAGTGAAATTTTACGCTAGGGACCCTGGAATTGCGTATTTTACGCTGGATATCATTCATAATGTAAGATTTTAAGCTAGGGACCCTGGAATTGCGTATTTTATGCTGGATATCATCCAGAATGTAAAATTTTATGCTAGGGACCCTGGAATTGCGTATTTTACGCTGGATATCATCCAGAATGTAAAATTTTATACTAAGGACCCTGGAATTGCATATTTTACGATGGATATCATTCAGAATGTAAGATTTTACGCAAGGAACCCTGAAATTGCGTATTTTACGCTGGATGGTACCCAGAATATGAAATTTTACGCTGGAACCCTCCCCTTTTACGTATTTTGTACATAATTGAATTTTTGGCATAAAAAGTGCACAGAATGACTATTTTTGCCAAGTTTAGCTATTTTCTAGCCAGAATTTCGAAAAACTTAAAACATGAAAGTTTTAGACTCTGTCTTGCCTTTACGAATATTTTTGGAGCACCTTATTTTGAGTTCGTATGTGGAAGTTATGCCCCGTTTTCCCTTAGCTGCATGATTCCTCCACAACTCTTGCACCCTGTTTATATTTAGTCATTGCATATATGCTTATACCAGGTTAAATGTTAATTTTAAATATGTTCCATGACATAATGGTGTCCCATCGTGGCGACTTTTGATAGTAAATTTGAGATGATATATATATCTCAAATGCTGTTGCGACGGCTAGCATGTCGCGACAGAATTGAATGGCCTAGACACTGTGGGTGATTGTGTTTGTACAAAATAAACCGGTAATATTTGTATTATGTCTAGGACAGGGATCTCTGAGTACGACGGTCAGGGATACCTACAGTAATTAACTAAGGCTAATAAACTAGAATAATTCAGTAGACATGAAGAGATTTCCAGCTACAGGCAATCCCGTTATCTGGGCGTATTAAGTGGACTTGTAGCCAACCGAAGAGTTGTGCTCATTTCCATCACACAACCACGTGTTGCATTCTTCATAAACGGACATTCGACCCGGATAACCGGATGGTCTGCAGGGCTTGTGGCTGTTGGGATAATCTTATTACATCTTGCTAATAGTTAGGCCTGTGATAACCCTAGTTAGTTAAAAGTATCAAGTTGTACTCTTGATTGGCCGTGATTGATTGGATGGAGTTTATTCCAGCTTAGTCTTATCCTGATCCTGTGCAGGATTGTGACATGACATGATTATTGATGCTTGCCTTAACAATAATGATCGGGGGTCCAGTTCTGTTTAGGCGAAGGGTTACAACCCCGGTCCTTGTTTGGTTTAAGGATTGTAACCTGGCTCCCGGAGGAGTTCTGTGTCCTCTCTTCGTTTATTGTCTTATTGTAATCCCATGCCATGCTCGTCATATTTTACCTTACCTTAATACCATGATTATTTATACTGGCCTTAGCAATAAAGATCGGGGGTCCAGTTCTGTTCAAGCGAAGGGTTACAACCCCGGTCCTTGTTTGGTTTAAGGGTTGTAACCTGGCTCCCGGAGCAGTTCTGTGTCATCTCTTCGTTTATTGTCTTCACTGTACCAATAGTATTTGAGACGAATTTCTATTCAGGTGAAGGGCTGCAACCCCGGTCCTTGTTTGGTTTAAGGGTTGTGACCTGGCTACTTGAATGGTTTCCTCGTACTCAGTTTACTGTTGTTATCTCTGTTATTATCAGTACTTTATTTATTATCTTTAATATTCTGTTGTGATATACTGGTTTTAGTCCCTAAGTGAAGCCTCTTTTGTGGCACTTGCTCTTTTTGGGGTCTGACCCAGCTGGTTTTGTGTGGCCAGATATCGAAGCAGTACCAGAGGATCCACCTGTCTTCCAGCCAGATGGTGAGCACCAGGCGTAACCCTGGCAACGAGTGGGTTTCTTTTTGTCCTTCCACTTTATTGTAACAATTATTCTTTTGAGGCGTTTGGCCGACGAGCACGTGTTAGCTCGTATTGCATCTTTACTTACTGTCTACCTACGGGCTGTAACATGATTGACAGATCCTCGGGTTGATCATGTATGACTGAACTCTTGCTAGTCTTGACATTTTGTACGACTAGCTTCATGATCATCCAATATATAATGTATGGGATGCCTTGTTGTTATATATTTGGTGCTCTGACATCTTGTAACTATTATTGCTTGCTTGAGATTGAGACAATAGGCTTGTCCATGACCATAGGAGACTGTTGGCTTGTAGTTAAACCCCCATGTATCTAGACAGCCGTGACCGTATAGTGAGGTGGGTTGTACTTCAATATACGTAGCTGGCTATGTATGCCCCCGCTCTCCAGTATTCTGGTTCTGGGGCGTTACATGGTTTAAGTGGTGGCCTATACAGGTCTTATAAATCAAGATGTGTGAGGGTTTACCGAATAGATGTCTCAATCAGCACTCGCCCTTGATCTCTACCCGTAACTTCTAATCCCTTAGATTCTTGACCTGATCACATGCTTGTATCGTTGATCTGTCTTGGTCCTTCCTTATTGTTCCCTATGCCGTCTTCTTCAGCGGCATTGTTTTCGGACCCGTCGATCAGCAAGACGGAGCACCTCCCGTGGACCAGCAGCAACCCGGAGATCAAGTCCAACATTCAGGAGTAGCCTCCAGAGTCATGCCTACTGGAGGAGAGCCACCAGTTTAGCCCGTCCAGCCTGCAGAACCTGATGATGGTACTTTGATGGGTCTCATCAGGTCACTATTAGCCTCCCAGGATCGTCGAGGAGATGCCTTACACCAGGCGGTGGCAGACGCTTTGACCAGAGGAGGTCATCAGGGTAACAGCGCGGCCAACAGCTTCAAACGCCTGAACCCTCTATTCTTCGATGGCAGTGAAGATGCGATCGCTGCAGATGCATGGCTTCAGGACACAGAGGTGATTCTAGAAGCAGCCAGGACTCCAGAGAGCGAGAAGGTGGCCGTAGTGCGCCTACAGCTATTGGATCTTGCCCGCAGCTGGTGGGCGGTACAGGCCATTGGATTAGTGGCCCTATTGCCTGGGCAGTATTCAGGAAGAGATTCCAGACCAAGTATTTTGATGCTGTAGCTCGGTATGATCTACAGACGAGGTTCACCAATCTGAAGCAGATGGGTAGGACGGTCGACGGATATGCGGACGAGTTTTCGAGACTTAGTCGGTTTTCTCCCACCTTGGTAGCGACCGAGTTCGATATAGCCCAGCAGTTCCAACAGAGGCTCCACCTAGAGATTTTGTTGGCAGTAGATCAGTTTGAGCATCAGACCTTTGATGCAGTACTAAGGACAGCCCGGAGGCATGAGTATACCTCCCAGAAGATTGTGGACAGGACCGGAGGTCGAAAGCGATCTCACGGCCAGATGAATCAGTCGTCAGCCCCAGCCCCGGCAGCCAGGGCTTTGACTATTGGAGCTTCGAGGCGGGCGACCTCAGTGACGTCGGTTCAGCATTCCACCCCGACGCACCCTCAGCAGCAGAAGTAGAAGCAGTCTTCCGCAGTGGGATGTTCACACTGCGGGAATCCAGGGCATGTGGTATCAGAGTGTCGTAGAGCATAGAGTTTGTGCTTGGTTTGTGGTGCCCTGGACCACAGGGTTGGGAACAGCCCGAACAGGAGGAGTTCATCGGCCTTCTCTAGTCCTTCAGTTAGAGGACCAGCACCAGTCCAGCAGCAGCAGCAGCAGCTGCAGTACCCGTTCCCGATGCCATTGCCGACGCAGGCCCAGGCATTCCAGCAGCAGAGACCGCAGAAGTATGCCCAAGCCCAAGCCCTGATCCAGAGCAGGCAGAGAAATTTCAGCAGAGGGGACCCGCACCCAGAGGACATGGTCAAGTGCTAGCCTTGACCATGGGAGAAGAAGGATTAGCACCATGAGAGGTAGTGACAGGTACTATTCTCGTCAACACCTTTTCAGCTTCAGTATTATTTGATTCTAGTGCCTCGCACTCATTTATGTCTGCACGATTCGCGACACGGATAGGGCTGGAGCCCGAGTCATTATCAGTAAGGCACAATATACTTACTGGTAACAGTCTTGTGGGAGTAGATAGAGTGTTTTTCTCGTGTCGGGTCGTAGTTAGCGGTAGAGAGTTTTCCGCTAGGTTAATAGAATTCCCGATGGCCGATTATGATGCGGTCTTAGGGATGGATTGGTTGAGGGACCAGTATGCCAGGATAGATTACCATATTGGCAGGGTTGCTTTTAGCATCCCAGGCGAGCTAGAGTTTTCTTTCTCCCGAGGCAAAGTTTAACCTTCTCCTCCCGTATTGCGGATGGCAGTAGCAGCAGTGCAGTTGCCCCGGATCGTCGAGGAGTTTCCAGATGTTTTCCCAGAAGAGCTCCCAGGAATGCCGCCAGAGCGAGAGATCGAGTTCACTATAGACTTGATCCCCCGGAATCGTACCTGTGTCAGAGAGAGTCTACAGGATGGCGTCGTCAGAATTGGAGATATTGTACAAAATGATTGAAGAACTCAGGACCAAGGGATTCATTCGTGCTAGTGGATCGTCTTGGGAAGCTCCGATACTTCTTGTGAAAAAGAAGGATGGTACGTCCAGATTATGTGTTGACTATCTTACCTTGAACTCAGTAACAATCAAGAACAGATATCCTCTCCCAAGGATAGATGACTTGTTTGATCAACTCAAAGGAGCAACAGTATTCTCGAAGATAGATTTGCGGTCAGGGTACCACCAGATCAGAGTCAGAGAGCAGGACATCCCGAAGACGGCATTCAGATCTAGATATGGACATTGGGAGTTCCTTGTTATGCCATTTGGAGCAACCAATGCGCCGGCTGTATTCATGGACCTCATGAATCGCATCTTTATGCCTTATTTGGATCAGTTCGTGATTGTGTTCATAGAAGACATCCTGGTCTATAGCAAGAGTGAAACGGAGCATGAGCAGTATCTCAGCGTTGTCCTCCAGATTCTTCGAGAGCACCAGTTGTATGCCAAGTTCAGTAAATACGAGTTCTGGCTCGATCGCATTTCGTACATAGGTCATATCAACACCAGAGGAGGAGTAGAAGTGGATCCCCAGAAGATCGTGGCTATCAAAACGTAGCCATTGCCCAGCACAGTTGCAGAAGTTCGCAGTTTTCTTGGATTGGCCGGCTACTACCGGCGATTTGTTTCGGACTTCGCTCGGATTTCAGCACCACTGACGCAGTTAACCCGCAAGGATGTGCAGTTTGCTTGGACATCAGAATGTCAGGATTCTTTTGAGAAGTTGAAGCGAGGTGTAAGCCCCTAAATTTAGGGCTTATTTTTTTTTTAATTTTATAAATCAATTATTGCAATTGATATTATTATTTGTTTATTATTTGATTTAATGCTCTCTACCGTGACTTGGATTTCTAGAGCATCAGGGATGCCAGTCTCTGGAAACTTTCTTCTTGAAGTTTGTAGTAGACGAGATTATCTCCATGTTGATATATCGTGTCCCACTCGAACTTGTTCCCTTGTACTCTTTTTGTTTCGTGCAAGTTCGGGTCAATTTAGACCATTTAATTATTAATTGAATTCCCACTCTTTTCCTTGATTATCATATGCACGTTTCCATGACTTTTAATTTAGGAGCACCAGACTAGTCTTTTTCTAGAGACCAACTTGTCATGCCTGATCTACTCGAGACGCTCTTCACCCATGACCTTCGTGTCCCACTCAGACACTCCATTTTGTGCTCCATTTGCTTCGTGCAACCTCCGGGTCAATTTAGACCAATTTATCGTCTGCCGTAATTTGTGATTTGATTTCCAAATTAATTTTCAGACCCGACATCCGTCCAATCCAGACAACCCAATATATAGCCCTGGCCTGTTTTGAGCCTACTATGCACGTGCCACTTATGTAAAACCCCTAAATTTTCTACTATTTTTTATTAAATTTGGTACCGATTTAAAATTTTGTATTGTACGTCACGTAGTCGTATTGTACGTCGTGTGCGGAAGTTTATTTTTTCGAATTTGCTCGACGAGTGCGAATATGTGCGAGCGTACATATTTTAGAAAAAAAATTTGTTCTATTTTATAGTTTCAAATAATATAATAATTAGTTTTGCTAATCATTTCTAAACTTGTTATTCTTACGTTATTTCTAAAAATTATTAAATATAAAATAATATTTTTGTATACTAGAAAAGCATAATTATGTAAAAAATATTTTTGCATACATATATTTCGTAATTATTTACTGGTCTATTTTAAATAAAAATGTAATTTCTGAGATTTATTAATATTAATATTTTATTATTCAAAAAGATATTTAAAAATATTTATTATTTCTGAAATTATTATTATTGGTATTTTGAAAAATATATTTTGAAGTTATTGTGGCCATTTAAGTCTTAATTTGATTTTTGGATTTATTTAAATAGTTACATATTTGAAATTGATTATCCCATTTGATTTTAAACTAAAATAATTTAATTTGGATTTTTATTTGGATTTGGATTGGATTAATTTTAAATTAAATTGCAAACTATCTATTTTTGGGTTTAAACCAAATCCTAATCCTTATCTTAATAGGAATTCCCACATCCTATAAATAGGCAAGCACTCCTCCATTGTTTCTCCACGAGTCATAAATATTCCACAAATATTTTTCCCACCCACGTGCAGTGCATCGTGTCGGTGTCCAACCTTTTTCCGTGTCAGCCGTGTCGGCAGGTGTTTTTCCACTATTTATTTCTTTTATAAATACACTGTTTCCTTTCTCCGTGTCCACATTTCGGACACATCTCCTCGTCGCCATCTCCGTGTCAGACACACCCCAAATTCCTAGTAAAACCTAACCCTAACCTAGCCAGAATCCCGCTGGCCTCTACCACGCCCACCCTACTTCTCCTCTGCCATCGTCGAACCAGTCGACACCACCCCAGCAAATACCACGCCTCCCCCATCACCCAATCAGCCACCTTCGTCGTCGCCCTTACCACACCCGACGCCATCACGGCGCTGTCCCCGTCACCACCAGCCATCAACCCAACCACCACTATCATCAACGTCCGCCACCACCGCTGGCAACCCAGATCCCAGCCTCTCGACTTCCCGACCGTTTCTCCGACACCACCACCCGCCACCACGGCGTAACCACTACCACCACAGCCATAGGAAAACAAAAACCCTAATTTTAAGACTAACCTCCGACCGCCCTGCCCGTCGACCGACGCCCTCCGACGAACCCCCCTCCCTTGGAGCGACCACACGCCTCGCCGCTCCATGAGCCTGGCTGTCCCCGGCGCCGATACAGCTCCGTCGACCCTCCTCCTCTTCAGGCCCGGGCAAACCCGCCCCGCTGACGAACCCCGGCCGAATCGTCGCAGCGCGGGTGACCACCGCCACTCGCCCAGCCTATCCGCCGTCCCGACTCCGCCTGCCACCACCGCCCGGCGCTGCGACCTCCCCGCGCGCCGTGGCTAGCCGACTGTCCGCCGTAGACGCGCCCTCGAAACTCCTCTCCACTCCGACCCTCTGCCGTCGGCGCAAGCCTTAGTGCCGCCTCCCCCTTTCCACTTCTTCGCTCGACCGCCTCCATCCACCCGGCCGTAGCCATACTGGCCGTCCGCCTAGCCTCATCACCGCCCCCTTTTTCCTTCCTCCGACAAGTCGTCGGCCGCCCTCCGATCCGCCGACCGCGCCTTCCCCAATAACCCGCTCCGTCGGCCGAGTCCGCACCCTAGCCGCCCGCCGGACCACCGACCCGTCGTCGCTCGTTTCCTTCCCTCTCTCTAATCTTTCTTTTTTTCTTCTTGAATGACTCTTCTACCACCTGTTTGTTCTTTTGTATTGAGAAGTGGTTCTCCTCGAAAGAGGAGAACCAGCAAACAAACATTTTATTTATTTATTATTTTATGTATTATTTTTTTTACTTTACTGTTGGTTTTATTAATCATCATCATTATTATTATTATTAATATCATTATCATTATCTTTACCATTATCATTATCATTATTATTATTATCATTATTAGAATTATTAATTTTATTATTACTCTCTTTTACAGTATAATATCTAGTGTAAATAATTATATTATTATTATGTATATTATCATAAGTATTATTATAATTAGTATTAATATTATTCTTAATATTTTATTTATTAAAAAATATACAGTTAATACTAAAACTTTATTTTGACAAATTTAGGATTTTGGCTTAAAAACTATTTTTACTCAAGTATGTGGTATATAAAATATTTTGGTAACAAGTTATAGTTTTAAGTAATATAAATATTTATCTAAATATCTTTTGATTATCCTCCTGTCCGTAACGAATCGTAATATTCCTATTCCATCGTCCATTTCGAGCCCACCTTATGTCGAACCTAACTAATTTGACCGTTCTGGATCCAATGGAACTGTTCGTGCCTCCACCCGAGGTCACCATGTGTAGTTGTTGCACAGAAGTTGTAGATCGTGCCACCTTGATCATCGCAGCACACCAAGAGCTCTACCAGGCAAGACACCTTGCCTTTACTGTTTAAATTTTTGCTCAATATCATGCATGTTTTATTTTTTGTTCTTTCAAAACCATATGTAGTTACAAATTATTATACTTTAGTTTTCTTTATGCACTTGGCCTAGAGTTAAGGGACCACCTTTGTTTGTGTCGCATTCATTGGCCCGACACTTGTGTATCATGAGTCACGAGTCTCATATAGATCTCGGACGTACGTATCGACTGGCCATCGGTGTGCATATGCCGTGCGAAAGGCAATAACTGCTAAATAGTTATGGTTGTCTAGAAGACTTAGCGACTTAGTAGTTATTAGGAATGTCGTGATGTGGATTCAGCACGAGTAGTGCATGGGGAAGGTGAAGACAGTTATTAGGCGCAGGGGCTTTCACACCTTTACTTTTCTCTGGATGCCATTTGTGACTCAGTCGAGAGACTAGTGGCCGTGCATTTATTTACTTTTCTCTAGATGCCACTAGTGCCTCGGTTGAAACACAAATGTACCGTGCATTTACTTTCCTCTAGCTGCCGTTAGTGACTCACCCAAGAGCTAGTGGCCGTGCATTTATTTTTTTTCTGGATGCCCCTTAGTTCTCGTTCGAGTGCTAATGGGCCGTGCATTTACTTTTCTCTAGACGCCACTAGTGTCTTGGTTGAAACGCTAACGTGCCGTGTTTCTAGCTTCGGGAGCCCTTGTGTGGAACGTTGTCTTCAAATTGCATTAACACATAGAATGGTTAAGGACCTTTAATTGTGTAGTCATATTTACTTTTATGTTGAGCTTTATTATCCAGTTAATGGCATGATATTATGTGTCTTGTTACGTCCCTCTGAGGACTTGGTTGTCTCGCCAGGTGTGTGCTATTGTCTTTTCGCAGGTGCTCTAGCTCTAGCCGTGGTCATCGTTATTCTTCGAGGATGATTGCATTTGGATCGTCTTCGCTTCGCTCGCCAAAATCTTTCTTTTGTTATGTATTTCTTTTCATCGTTGGTAGTGGATTTGTCTCCGCCCAACTACATGTACCAAATGACAATTTCATGGTTGATTATATGATATCATTTATTCATATATTTTTGTGGATGAGAATAGTTATGGTTCTACTGCATTTTACAGCTTATGTATTCATACGAGGCCCATGTATTTCGTATGAATACAGTTGGCATGTCTACGTTCCTAGTCCTACGTATTTTGGGACTGGGGCGTTACAACTTGCGTGCCATCGATTTGATCTCCTTTGTGCTCCCATTCCATCCGTAATTTTAATTGGTTTAATTTATAAATTAATTAAATCTTGGCTTCGACTTTGTCCAAACTTGGCCCAACGTCCGACCCAGTTTGGCATGGACCCTACCATGACTGCCCATACCTCCCACTGATGTGTCTGTATTTTTTCCTATTTGAAAATACGTGTATTTTATATAAATATCTATTCCTCTCACTTTTATATAATATATATATACATATTATATATATATATATATATATATATATATATATATATATATATATGATAATGGATGGCCACTGGGCCTGGATCCCTTGGGGTAGAGCCCCGTCGCTTCCCGTGCTAGGCTGGCGGCCGGCGGCTCCCCGGCGCCCCACAGCCTCACGAGGCCCCCCCTCTTCCCGGCCCCCCAGCGTTATGCGGTTGTCCAGGCGCCTCCTGGTCGTCATCCCCGTGGGGAGTCGGTTCTCCCCCGGCGCTGCCGCCCGGCGTCTGCCCGACGTGCGACGGCTCACCCCCCGTCTCCCTCTTCCTCGGCTTCGCAGACGCCCTCGGCGTCGAGGGCGTCACCGCACGCGGCGCCCTCCGCCGGATTCGGGCCCCTCCAACCTCGGCCCCGGCCCACCTCTCCTTTCAGTCGCCATCCCATCTGCCGCGTCGCACCCTCCTCCGGGCTCGACCACCCCCTCCGCCCTCCTCCCCTCGAGTAGCCTCCCAGTTCCCCGCGTGGAGACTGCATCGATCCCTCCTCCTCCCGCATTCCCAGTGGTCTCCGCCTCCGTGGCTCCCTCCGCCACGGAAGCTGCCTTTCCTCCGGCGCTTCCTTCCCCCGCCGCCGTGGCCGGAGACCTCCTCCCCCAGCCTAATTCCCTACTCGCAGTGCCTCCGTCCTCCCTGGTTACGGCCCAGTCAGCCGCACCCCTCCCTTCCCCTCCGGCTCCTCCCACCGCCGCGGCAGAGTGCCTCCCTTCCGCCTCCGTACCGCCCCTCCCCGTCTCGACAGCAGACCCATCCGCCTCCGCCTCTGCTCCGCCTCCCTCTTCTTCGGATGGCGCATATTGGCTAGATCCAGCCACCTTGTAGTGGGTCTGGATCTCCGCCCATCCCGAGGCAGAGGCGGCCCTCCTCTCTCTGGGAGCGAGACGATACCCCTAGCGCTTCCGACCGCGGCGCTCCAGCCTCGGCGCCCTGGCTGCAGCGGAGCCCCCCTCCGGCCGTCCCAGCCCTCCATGGCGCCTGCGGATCAGCTCTCTCCCCCTCCTCCTCGTCGGTTCCCCCTCCTCGGACCAGGCACCGGACCATGCTCTTCACGGAGGACCCTATCCACCGCCCCCCTCCGTCCCTTCAACCGAGGACTCGACGTAGCCGCCGCTTCCACCGGTGAGCCGACCTCCCCCCTCGTGGCGTCGATCATGGTGGCCTCCTCTCCCCTTCTGTGCTGCGTCTCCTCCTCCTCTCCCTCCGCGTGGCGTCGAGATGGCGAGATGGGCGGTCCGATGCTCCGCCCCATCTACCCCCCGGCGGCGCGCTCGTCGCGGCCCCCGGCCGCCGTGTCTCCCGTCGCCTCCCGGAGTAGCCCCCCCTCCCCTCTGGCTCGAGGGTGGGGGCCCTGCGGCCCCTCGGGCCCAGCGCTGACTGCGCGCCCCCCATGTGCCTCGGGCCACGCGCCAGGCCACGCCCCCCCCACCGCTTCGGGCCACGCGCCTTCGGGCCCTGCGCTTGGACCAGGGGCTCTCGGGCCCCGCGTCAATCCCACGTGCCCCCCCCACGTGGCTTCCTTCCGCCTTTTGCGTTTTTTCATTTTGTCGTGTTTGCGTTCAATTTTTGAATCCGGGACAGCCTTCTGTCCGTGCACGCTAGTTCAGGTTTTGGGTTTTGTTCTTACCGGGTGTTGGGACCCGGCCCCTGTAAGCTTCAATTTCCTTTCATAAAATCTGCTTTATTATATATATATCTATATATATATATATATATATATATATATATATATATATATATATATATATATATATATATATATATATATAATGTAACTCTCTCTCTCTCTCTCATCCTCACCTCACCCTCTCCCCTTTCCCTCCATGTACAGCCGACCACATCACCCCCATGTGGCCGAACACATTCACCTCTCTCTCTAAATATCTATCTCTCTCTCTCTCTCTCTCCCTCTCTCTTTATATATTATATCCACACACACACACATTTAACTCACTCTCTCACTCTCTCACCAACTTTCCTCACCCATCACACTCAGCTAACCCCCCCTTCACGTACGAGCACAAGCACCCCCCATCATTTTCCTTCTTTTATTTCCTTCTTCTTCATTTTTCTCAAACCACCACCACCCTCACCACTACAACATCACCACCACATCACCACCACACGCCGCTCCTCCCGAGCGCAACCGCCGTCACCCGCGCCACCGTGCCAGGCCAGCGCCGCCCTCGCCGACACCGCTGGACGGCCTCCGCCGTGCAAGGCAGCGCAGCCGCAGCAGCTGCGAGCAGTACAAGCGCAGCAGCAGCTGTAGTGCTTCGTCGGCCGGTGGCCGCGCACCCTGCGCGCCACCGTGCGCCGCCGTTGTGGTCGGCCCCCTTTGCCGGCCGTACTCCCTCCGACGAACCCCTAGGGCAGGCCCTGGGGCCATTGCCTTCTTCCCCGATGAGCTAAATGGACGATTCGTGCGTTTTCTACGGAATCCCGTCGACGCGCGCGCGAACGGAATTCAAATGTGCGTCTCATCGCAGTAACTTCGCACGCAATTTTCGGGAAATCCGATCGTTGGATCGGTGATTCTTTGCTCCGTTACAATCTCGGTATATACCCCTTCATCCCTCTCAATATTTATTCGTTAATTTCGTCGTTTGATACCTCAAAACTGGCCACCAAGTTGACGGTTTAATTGAACTGTTTTTGGAAAGTTTCGTGACGACAACTTTGCGGGTTCGTATCTTCGTCGTCGCAGCTCCATTTTGCGCACGACCAGTTTCGGTGCACAGCTGGTATAACCCTCTTCCTGCACCCGTTAGATTTCATTTCAGTTTGAGCTTGTTAGGTCGGTCGAATTCGACGCCAAAGTTGGCCGTTCGACTTCTTAGTGTTACACTTGTAAAATTCCATTTTGAACTCGGGACTCCGGATTCAATTTCTGACACCACCAGTAGACTCGTGGCGTCGTTCTGGCACATTTACATATAAATTTTGCTTAGTTTGGAGGACGTGGGCCCTGACACGCATTTCGGTGCAAAGTAGGCCCCACAGTCCGAGTCAACGGAACTTTTTGATGCCGGCTCATCGGAATCCAATTCCGGATATACCGTTGAGTTCGTATCATCATTCTGGACTCGTTGACATATAATTTGCTTGGTTTTAGTGGACATTGGTTCCGGCACGCATTTCAGTGCAAATCGAATACCAATATCCGGATCAACAGGTCATTTTGAGATCGGCTCATCGGAATCCAATTTCGGATATACCGTTGAGTTCATATCAACATTCTGGACTCGTTGACATATAATTTTCTGAGTTTTGAGGACATTGGCTCCGACACGCTTTTTCGTGAAAATCAGAATTTCAATGTCCTGGTCAACGGACCAATTTGAGATCGGGTCAACGGAATCCAATTCTGGATATACCGTTGGGTTCGTATCGTCATTCTAGATTCGTGGACATATAATTTGTTAGGTTTGGTGGACTATTATTCTTGTACGTTTTTCGGTACAAAGCGGGTCCAACACGGACACCGTTTTGACTCAAAATTACCTTTTTACCCTTGTGTCCAAATTGGACTTATGGGCAGGCTATTCTAGCTGATTTGATCATTCTGGACACGTTGGTGATGGTTGTTTCACCATCCGACAACATCTGTAGGTTTTTACCCAATTATTATAATCTTTCTCCTTTTGTGGTATTTGAGATCCATCGATTCCAGTGATTTCACAATCACTGAAATTGATATGTTGACCTTGTAGATGTTTATAGAGACTAGCTTTTACCCTGTTGGCCTTGGTTGACTACTTTGACTGAACGTCGAAGTAGAGTCAACATTTGACCTAGGTTAGACTAGTTTTGACCTCGGTTGACCAAGTTTGACTGCTTTGACCAAAAGTCAACTATCAATCAATACTTGGCCTAGAAATATCTAGAACTTGACCGAAGTTGACCAGTCGACCCAAAGTCAACTGTTAGTCAACGTTAGTCAAGTTTGACCTAGGGTTGACCAGAGTTGACCATTTGACCAAAAGTCAACCCTTAACTTAGATTAACCTAGTTTGACTTGCCTTGACCTAGTTTGACTTCTTGTGACCTAGTTGACTTCGCATGACTTGATTTTACTTCCAAACCCTTATATTGATACAGTGTTCCACCTATAGGTCCTCGAGGCACTGTTCTTGGACCAGTTGACATATTCCACCAGATCGCAGGCGAGTACATTCTCTGATAATATTTCTGTTTTATGATATCGTTTATGTTTCTTGTATTTAGTGTAGATACCCTTATTCTCTTGACACATTATTCACACGGATTGGTATTCCTGGATCTCGACGAGAGATGTTTCTCCTTCTAAGGTTGGGATGTATTGTGCAAGCTCCCTTGTAGCTCTTGCTCAATATATGGTTACTGATTCTAGAGAAGGTTAGCTACCTTCTCATTAGAATCCCGTGCAGTGAAGTGTCCTGTTTGGATCCATTCCACCAGTTAGGGTAGGGGGAGTAGTAGCGTATGCCTGTGACCATATCCCCTTGCATTCTTGAACAGTGTGAGTCATATACCGCACTTATGACTTGCCAGGCCAGTTCTTGACAGGAACCCAAGCCGATCACAAGTTGAAACTGCTACTCACACACTTGGATAGATGATTCTTGATTCTTGTACATACCATGATCAGTTTTACTTGCCTTGTTCTAGCTCTATATTTACAGCTTACCTTGCCATGATACTCACATATATATTTCATAATTTTTTGTATATTCTCTCTATTTACTGCTACATGTTCAATATCGTCTAATTATAACTGTTATTTGAGATTTGTGCTCGTTTCATCCTGACTGGATATGTTGACAAAATTTTAGGAGTAGTTGTGCCCTCAGTATTGGACTTCATGATGTCGCTAGCTGAGGTGGATCTCACTATTCTTCTATGTGAGTTGCCTGGTAGTTATCCTTAGTTAGTCTTGTTGTTCCTTCTTTATTTTCCTGTCTTATGATCATTATAGATTCTACTTGTTCTAGTGATATTGTTATTAATTTTTGTCTTATCTTCCTTAGTTTTCGTGATGTGACATGAGTACATTCTAGTTATGGATCCTTAGATCTTGTAGTTAGTATAGTATACGCGACAGCGCTCTACCGCTGATACTGCGACGTAGGCTGGGCGTGGCCAACATATTCGTACCCGTATATCCAGGTGCGGGTCGTGACACGTTTTTAGTGGTGGCCCATGCAGGTCAGTCTTTGCAATTAATGCGAAGTCGTGGTAGTACTTGAGCTTATCTGTACTACTGCGAGCCTGCCCTAGGATTAAGGTTAAGTCATGAAATATTTTAGGATTTTGGTACTCAGTCACACATTAGGAACTCTTGGTAGATTCCATGGATGACCCCTGGGAATCTTATTTCGAACTTTTCAAAACTTTTCCCATTCATTCCTGTCCATCCTGATTTCTGAAATATTTGTCCGTACCAAACTTTATTCTTTCTTGGAATGAGTTTGTGGACCCCAGAGGGAAGGTATAAGTTGAACTTATATATCTTCAAGGTTGAGACGGGAATATGATTTGCCAGTCTCATATCAGGTTGAGATTGTTTTAGATTATATTCCAATAATTTCCTTTATCTTGACCTAGATCATACCTTTGGGACTTCTCCTGAAAATTTTTCCTAAATCCTGTCTCGAAATCTGTTCTGCTAGTTTTCATTACTTTTCCTTGATTCGTCATTGAATTTTGAATCTTGATGTTCGTTCGTTGTTGACTTTAACTTTGCATCTAAGATCAGTTTTTATGAATTGAGTTAAGATATTCTGATAAGCATATTCGCTGAGAACGATAAATGTCTACTTTATTTACGGAGTTTAGAATTTATTGCAGTCATACTAGCTAGCACGACAGGGACGTAGAGCCTGATATTGGTTATACTATCCTAGTTATGGTATTTGGATTTTCTTGCAGCCATACTGGTTGGCGTGGTAAGAATTCCATATAACATGATTTAGGGTGTATACCTTAGTTATGGACTCCATCGTTTATTGCAGCTATGCTTACTGGCGTGGCGAAAATTCTGGCAACATAATTTCAGAAAGACGTGTATGGTTATCAGACTGTATCTTAAATCGGATCACTTTGTTATGACCAGATGAGCAAGAACAAATTCTTATCATTATTCTTCCCCATCTTGGTTAACTCTGTCTATCTACAGCCTAACTAGGATTTTCTCGACAGTATTGTTTTGTGTTCTATCTTTCGTATGATTTGACTAACTCTTCTTCGCTAGCCTCGGGTAATTCTTCTTGTCCTTCCCGGTAATTGTTGAAAGTGCCTCATGGGTTGATTCAGGAAAGGTTCGAAAAATGTATTTATCCTTGTATTAAGGAATCGGGAGTTTGCATCCAGAGAAATACTGGCGAGGCATGACTTCGGATAACGGCATCATGGTTAAATACGTTCTCGAATTCTACTTGGACCACTACCTAAGCATTTTGACTAACATCTTCTCCTTTATTTTGCAAAAATTGTTTGAAAATATTCCACGGATTTAGCCAAGTTAAGTTTAGGAACCTATATTATCTGGCGTGGCAGCTGTGCATTGCAGCCATCCGTTGTATTATGGAACGAGAAAGTTAATCGCAGCCAGATGCACACTAGCGCGATAGTAACTTCATGTGACATAATTATGGAGGTATATGGTTCTTGAGTTTTACTTCGACTACGTCCTATGTATTTCATTTGGCCTCGTACTATTCTTGGAAATATTTTGATAATATTTTCTGTCTTGCTTGACCCTTACCTTATCTGAATATTAATATGGATTGCTAGACCCAGTCTTAGGCCCCTGTTACCTTCTATTTTGATGATTGGATAGCCAAACCTAGTTAACAGATTCTGTCGTATAACTATAATATGTTATTATGTGTGATTGTGATGAGTATATTTCCTAGGGATTTATTGGGTTAAGCTTATAGGATAGATACGAGTGACTGATTATAGTGGACTTAGAAAACCATTAAGGATGACTAGTTTGATAGTATGAATTGATTTTTAGGTATCTAAGAAGGGGTAATGAAATATTATATTTAGTGACTACGGATTTAGGACTAGAATCTTGTGCTTAGATTTGAGGGTTTATATTCAGGAGTTCTTGAGTAAAAGAGACAAGGCTCAATGCCCAGAATAGGTTTTGAATGTACAATTTCAAGGAGCTGGTGATTAATAGGATAAGGATATTTAGGACGGGATAAGGAAACAAACAAATTGCTTTTGAGATTGGAATTTTGGTTGATGGCCAATCATTGTGATATATATATATGTATCCCGAGGATGACCTATATTTTAGAGTATATGTAAAGGTTCTCATTGATATGAAGATTCTAAGGGGTAAATAGACATGGTTTTTATGGAAGAAGCTTGATGAACCTGAACCAAAATACCAGTAGAGAGAAACAGCATAGGTGATCACAAAGGTAGCAGATTGAGTACTGTACCCATAGCAGTTGCATGTTTTAGCTTGACCTATAGGATGATTTTAATTTCGAGGACAAAATTTTTATAAGGTGGGTAGGATTGTAAGCCCCTAAATTTAGGGCTTATTTTTTTTTAATTTTATAAATCAATTATTGCAATAGATATTATTATTTGTTTATTATTTGATTTAATGCTCTCTACCGTGACTTGGATTTCTAGAGCATCAGGGATGCCAGTCTCTGAAAACTTTCTTCTTGAAGTTTGTAGTAGACAAGATTATCTTCATGTTGATATATCGTGTCCCACTCGAACTTGTTCCCTTGTACTCTTTTTGCTTCGCGCAAGTTCGGGTCAATTTAGACCATTTAATTATTAATTGAATTTCCATTCTTTTCCTTGATCATCATATGCACGTTACCATGACTTTTAATTTAGGAGCACCAGACTAGTCTTTTTCTAGAGACCAACTTGTCATGTCTTCTACTCGAGACGCTCTTCACCCATGACCTTCGTGTCCCACTCAGACACTCCATTTTGTGCTCCATTTGCTTCGCGCAACCTCCGGGTCAATTTAGACCAAATTATCGTCTGCCGTAATTCGTGATTTAATTTCCAAATTAATTTTTAGACCCGACATCGGTCCAATCCAGACGACCCAAAATATGGCCCTGGCCTGTTTTGAGCCTACTATGCACGTGCCACTTGCATGCCACCGATTTGATCTCCCTTGTGCTCCCATTCCATCCGTGATTTTAATTGGTTTAATTTATAAATTAATTAAATATTGGCTTCGACTTTGTCCAAACTTGGCCCAACGTCCGACCCAGTTTGGCATGGACCCTACCATGACTGCCCATACCTCCCACTGATGTGTCTGCATTTTTTCCTATTTGAAAATACGTTTATTTTATATAAATATCTATTCCTCTCTTTTATATAATATATATATATATATATATATATAATAATAATAATAATAATGTAACTCTCTCTCTCTCATCCTCACCTCACCCTCTCCCCTTTCTCTCCATGTACAGCCGACCACATCACCCCCATGTGGCCGAACACATTCACCTCTCTCTCTAAATATCTATATCTCTCTCTCTCTCCCCCTCTCTCTTTATATATTATATCCACACACACACATTTAACTCACTCTCTCACTCTCTCTCCAACTCCCCTCACCCATCACACTCAGTTAACCCCCCCTTCACGTACGAGCACAAGCACCCCCTATCATTTTCCTTCTTTTATTTCCTTCTTCTTCTTTATTTTTCTCAAACCACCATCACCCTCACCACTACAACATCACCACCTCATCACCACCACACGCCACTCCTCCCGAGCGCAACCGTCGTCACCCGCGCCGTCGTGCCAGGCCAGCGTAGCCCTCGCCGACACCGCTGGCCGGCCTCCGTCGCGCAAGGCAGCGCAGCCGCAGCAGCTGCGAGCAGTACCAGCACAGCAGCAGCTGCAGTACTTCGCCGGCCGGTGGCCGCGTACCCCGCGTGCCACCGCACGCCACCGTTGTGGTCGGTCCCCTTGGCCGGCCGCACTCCCTCCGGCGAACCCCCGGGGCAGGCCCTGTGGCCATTGCCTTCTTCTCCGACGAGCCAAATGGACGATTCGTGCGTTTTGCACGGAATCCCATCGACGTGCGCGCGAACGGAATTCAGAATGTGCGTCTCGTCGCAGCAACTTCGTATGCATTTTTCGTGAAATTCGATCGTTGTATCGGCGATTTTTTCGCTCCGTTACAATCTCGGTATATACCTCTTCATCCCTCTCAAATTTCATCCGTTAATTTCGTCGTTTTATACCTCAAAACTGGCCACCAAGTTGACAGTTTAATTGAACTATTTTTGGACAGTTTCGTCACGCCAACTTCGCGGGTTCGTATCTTCGTCGTCGCAGCTCTGTTTTACGTGCGACCAGTTCCGGTGCACAGCTGGTATAACCCTCTTCCTGCCCCCGTTAGATTTCATTTCAGTTTGAGCTTGTTAGGTCGGTCGAATTCGACGCCAAAGTTGGCTATTTGACTTCTTAGTGTTGCACTTGTAAAATTCCATTTTGAACCCGGGACTCCGGATTCAATTTCTGACACCACTAGTAGACTCGTGGCGTCGTTCTGGCACGTTTTCATATAAAATTTGCTTAGTTTGGAGGACGTGGGCCCTAACACGCATTTTGATGCAAAGCGGGCCCCACAGTCCGGGTCAACGGGACTTTTTGATGTTGGATATACCGTTGAGTTCGTATTGTCATTCTGGACTCGTTGACATATAATTTGCTACGTTTTAGTGGACATTGGTTTCGGCACGCATTTCGGTGCAAGTCGGATACCAATATCCAGGTCAACGGGTCATTTTGAGATCGGCTCATCGGAATCCAATTCCGGATATACCGTTGAGTTCGTATCGTCATTCTGGACTCATTGACATATAATTTTTTGAGTTTTGAGGACATTGGCTCCGACACGCTTTTTCGTACAAATCGGAATTTCAATGTCCTGGTCAACGGACCAATTTGAGATCGGGTCAACGGAATCCAATTCTGGATATACAGTTGGGTTCGTATCGTCATTCTGGATTTGTGGACATATAATTTGTTAGGTTTGGTTGACTAGTATTCTTGCACGTTTTTCGGTGCAAAGCGGGTCCGACACGGACACCGTTTTGACTCAAAATTACCTTTTTGCCCTTGTGTCCAAATTGGACTTATGGACCGGCTATTCTAGCTGATTTGACCATTCTGGACACGTTGGTGATGGTTGTTTCACCATCCGACAACATCTGTAGGTTTTCACCCTATTATTATAATCTTTCTCCTTTTGTGGTATTTGAGATCCATCGATTCCAGTGATTTCACAATCACTGAAATTGATATGTTGACCTTGTAGATGTTTATAGAGACTAGCTTTTACCCTGTTGGCCTTGGTTGACTACTTTGACTGAACGTCGAAGTAGAGTCAACATTTGACCTAGATTAGACTAGTTTTGACCTCGGGTGACCAAGTTTGACAGCTTTGACCAAAAGTCAACTATCAGTCAACACTTGGCCTAGAAATATCTAGAACTTGACCGAAGTTGACCAATCGACCCAAAGTCAACTGTTAGTCAACGTTAGTCAAGTTTGACCTAGAGTTGACCTAGGGTTGACCAGAGTTGACCAGTTGACCAAAAGTCAACCCTTAACTTAGATTAACCTAGTTTGACTTGCCTTGACCTAGTTTGACTTATTGTGACCTAGTTGACTTAGCATGACTTGATTTTACTTCCAAACCCTTATATTGATACAGTGTTCCACCTATAGGTCCTCGAGGCACTGTTCTTGGACCAGTTGACATATTCCACCAGATCGCAGGCGAGTACATTCTCTGATAATATTTCTGTTTTATGATATCGTTTATGTTTCTTGTATTTAGTATAGATACCCTTGTTCTCTTGACACATTGTTCACACGGATTGGTATTCCTGGATCTCGACGAGAGATGTTTCTCCTTCTTAGGTTGGGATGTATTGTGCAAGCTCCCTTGTAGATCTTGCTCAATATATGGTCACTTATTCTAGAGAAGGTTAGCTACCTTCTCATTAGAATCCCGTGCAGTGACGTGTCATGTTTGGATCCATTCTACCAGTTGGGGTAGGGGGAGTAGTAGCGTATGCCTGTGATCATATCCCCTTGCATTCTTGAACAGTGTGAGTCATATACCGCACTTGTGACTTGCCAGTCCAGTTCTTGACAGGTACCCAAGCCGATCACAAGTTGAAACTGCTATTCACACACTTGGATAGATGATTCTTGATTCTTGTACATGCCATGATCAGTTTTGCTTGCCTTATTCTAGCTCTAGATTTACAGCTTACCTTGCCATGATACTCACATGTACATTTCATGATTTCTTGTATATTCTCTCTATTTACTGCTACATGTTCAATATCGTCTAATTAGAACTGTTATTTGAGATTTGTGCTCGTTCCATCCTGACTGGATATGTTGACAAAATTTTAGGAGTAGTTGTGCCCTCAGTATTGGACTTCATGATGTTTCTAGCTGAGGTGGATGTCACTATTCTTCTATGTGAGTTGCCTGATAGTTATCCTTAGTTAGTCTTGTTGTTCCTTCTTTATTTTCCTGTCTTATGATCATTATAGATTCTAGTTGTTCTAGTGATATTGTTATTAATTCTTATCTTATCTTCCTTAGTTTTTGTGATGTGACATGAGTACATTCTAGTTATGGATCCTTAGATCTTGTAGTTAGTATAGTATACGCGACAGCGCTCTACCGCCGATACTGCGGCGTAGGCTGGGCGTGGCCCACGTATTCGTACCCGTATATCCGGGTGCGGGTCGTGACACGAGGCTTGATGACGGCACCCATTCTCATACTTCCAGATGGGACCGGAGGATTCTCAGTGTATTGTGATGCTTCAGGCCGAGGTTTAGGATGTGTTTTGATACAACATGGGAAGGTAATAGCTTATGCATCACGACAACTTCATGATCATGAGAGAAATTACCCAACCCACGACTTGGAGATGGCAGTCGTGGTGTTTGCGCTAAAGCTTTGGAGACACCACTTGTATGGAGATAGGGTGGAGGTTTTCACCGATCACAAGAGCCTGAAGTATGTGTTCACTCAGAAGGATCTTAACATGCGTCAGAGAAGATGGCTAGAGCTGCTTGTGGATTATGATGTCAACCTGCAGT
Source organism: Iris pallida (assembly GCA_029216955.1). NCBI lineage: Eukaryota > Viridiplantae > Streptophyta > Magnoliopsida > Asparagales > Iridaceae > Iris > Iris pallida. The sequence continues at coordinate 6,907,561 of JANAVB010033216.1, forward strand.
ACCATCCTGGGAAGGCCAATATTGTTGCAGATGCATTGAGCAGGAGAGCCGGAGTTTACTTTCGGACAGCGCAACCAGAATTGTTAGCAGATCTTCAGAATATGGGTATAGAAGTTGTCCTTCCTACCAGCGTGGCATTGATGGCCAGCATGCAAGTTCAGTCCAGTATAGTTGAGAGAATTAAGATAGCTCAGTCCTCCGATTCTAAGCTTCAGCAGCTTAGGACAGAATGTGTAGCAGGGCGAGACCAGAATTATGCGTTCATGAGGACGGTACACTTCGACATGGTAAGCGTCTTTGTGTACCCAGTGGAGATATCAGACAGGAAGTCATGACCGAAGCTCACAGTTTTCAGTATTCGATTCATTCCGGTAGCACGAAGATGTTCCGAGATATCCGTCAGCACTTTTGGTGGAATGGCATGAAGAGGAAGATAGCTCGGTTTGTCTTTCGGTGTTTGGTTTGCCAACAGGTTAAAGCTGAACATCAGAGGCCAGCTGGACTACTTCATCACTTGCCAATTCTAGAATGGAAGTGGGAGCATATAACCATGGATTTTGTGACTGGATTGCTTAGATCCCCAGCTGGTAGAGATGCTATCTGGGTGATAGTTGACAAGCTCACGAAGGTGGCTCACTTTCTCCCGTTCAGAGTTGGTCAGTCGACGGCTCAGCTAGCGGAGATGTATCTCCGGCAGATTGTCAGATTGCACGGAGTACCAGTCAGTATCATCTCGGACAGAGATTCGAGATTTACGTCGCACTTTTGACGTAGTCTGCAAGAGAGTTTGGGAACTCACCTCCAGTTCAGCTCAGCATATCACCCACAGACAGATGGCCAGTCAGAACGCAAGATCCAGACTCTCGAAGATATGTTGAGATCTTGTACACTCGACTTTGGCGGTTCGTAGGAAGATCACATGCACCTGGTGGAGTTCTTGTACAACAACAGTTTCCAAGCTAGCATCCAGATAGCACCGTTCGAGGTACTGTATGGTAGGAAGTGCAGATCCCCACTAGCATGAGACGATGTTGGAGAAAGGAAGATGCTTGGTCCCTAGTTGATCACTCAGACAGTTGAGATGGTCAAGAGAGTTAAGAGATCATCTTCGCGTTGCACAAGATCGTCAGCGCCATTAGGCCGATTCTCATCGACGTCCCCTTGAATTTTCTGTCGGCGACCATGTATTCCTGAGGATCTCGCCTAACCGTGGCGTCATTCGTTTCGGCGTACGGGAAAAGCTTAGTCCCAGGTATATAGGGCCGTTCGATATTCTGGAGCGAGTAGGAGATGTGTCCTTATCACCTCCAGTTTTTGAATTAGGGGTATTTTCGTCATTTTCAAGTTTTATAATTTTTTAGGAATTTTATTTAATTTTATATGATTTTTAGGGATTTATTTGAGTCGGTTTGAATTTTTCTCAATTTGGACTTAAGTTGAAGACCCGGGTAGCCTGAACACTAGTGGGACTCACAAACTAGCTGGGCTTGGCCCACACACGATCATAATTAGGCTAGAAACCATAAACCCTATTTCCATGGCTTAATTAGTCATTTTAGAGCTTAATTAGTATTTAGAAATTAGACCGAAACAAACCGAAACAAATCGAACCCAACTAAACCTAAGTCTATTGGGTTTGGGGGGGTTATTGGATCTTACCCAAACCCAATAACCCCCCTACCATGGCCGGCCATAGAGGAGCATCCCCCCCCCCCCCCCCCCATTGCTTCATCACCAAGCAACTCTCTCTCTTTCTCAAATTTCTTCTTCTTTCTAAAGCTTTTCTTCCTCAAGCAAAACTTAACCTAGGTATGTTCATAATTCTCCATTTATTACTCTTTTGCATTAATGTCTTCACAATAAATGTTGAGAAGTGAATTCTCTACACTTTGCCCCTAGGATTGGTAGGTTTTCCTAAAATCTAGGTTAAGGATTTAATTTGGGGCTTTCCTATTTGAGAGTGGTATTTATATATGTATATATATATATATATATATATATATATATATATATATATATATATATATATATATATATATATATATATGTATTATATATAAGTATTTATGTGTAGAGTGAGAGAGTGGTGGTGGTGGTGTATGAGTGAGAGTGGTGGTGAGAGTGTGTGTTTGAGTGTGTGTGAGTGTGTGTTTGTGTGTGTGTGTGTATGAATTTAGATATATATATATATATATGGATATGTGTATATGTATATATATATATATGTATATATGTATATATATGGATAGATATATATGAGAGGAGGAAATGATAAGAAGTAGGAGAAGAAGTTTAGAAGAAGTAGGAGAAGAAGTTTAAGAAGAATAAGAAGAATGAGAGAATAGGAAAATTAGAAGAGTTAGAAGAGGAAATAGGAAGAAGAAGGAAAAAGAATTAGAAGGAGTTGGGAAGAGGAAATTGGAAGGAAAGAATGAGAGGAAGGAATTAGAAGAAGGAGAATTAGTTAGAAGAAGAAGAACTAGAAGAATAGGATTTAGAGGAGTTAAAGTTAACGGGTGAAATCGAGCTCCGAGTATCAGAACGCGACGAAACTTGGCGTAGGCCTAGAATACGTGAATTAGATTTTGCGGGTAGGCTCCCGAGTTGAAATCGGGGTCGTAGGGCGCCGGTATCGCGCCGTACCATTGCGTATCTTGAAATATTCAAGATATCGCCAATGGGCCGTAAGATGGACTAGACGTCCACTCTACCTAGGTATTTTGGTAGGTAATGAACCTATAGGCCCTAGGGAGATCGGGTCAAAATATCAAGCGTAGGTAGGCTAACTTGATAATCGCCTAAGGTAGAATTTTACCTTTTTTAAGGGTAAAATAGGATATTGGCCTACGGCCAAGATTTGAGTTTCCAAGTCCAAGATGGACTTGGATATAGGTTGTAGAGGTTGGTAATGATTAGAATTAGCCGTCTAAACCTAGTCTTGACCCCGGTTGACCACGGTTGACTTTTTAGACCAAAAGTCAACTATGGGTCAACACTTTATCCAATTTAGTCCCAAATTCCATTAAACTTGAACGGTTGACCAAAAGTCAACTATTAGTCACCAGTGACCTAGGGTTGACCTAGAGTTGACCTAAAGTTGACCAGAGTTGACCCGTTGACCAAAAATCAACGGTAAGCCAGTTTTCGACCTAGTTTGATTCGGATTAACTTCCAATATTCTTTCATGACCAAGATTGACCCGACTAGACATGTCTTGACCTAGAATGACTAAATAGGATTTAATTTGATTTAACTTTACTTCCTAAACATAGTATTGATACGTTTTGTTCTCTATAGGTCCTCGAGACACTGCAGTTGATCCGGTCGACATATTTTATCATCTTACAGGCGAGTACAATCTCTGATACTTATTCCCAATTTATGATAACTGTTATGATTCATGTACTTAGTGTTGATATGCTTATTCCTGACACATGGTTCTCACGGATTGGTATTCCTGGATCCCGACGAGAGATGTTTCTCCTTCTTAGGTTGGGATGTATTGTGCAAGCTCCCTTGTAGCTCTTGCTCAATATATGGTCACTGATTCTAGAGAAGGCTAGCTACCTTCTCATTAGAATCCCGTACAGTGACGTGTCCTGTTTGGATCCATTCTACCAGTTGGGGTAGGGGGAGTAGTAGCGTATGCCTGTGATCAGATCTATCCCGCATTCCCGAACAGTGTGAGTCATATACCGCACATATGACTTGCCAGGCCAGTTCTTGATAAGTACCCAAGCCGATCACAAGCTGAAACTACTATTCACACGCATTGGATATATGGCTTACCTTGATTCGTGTACATACCATGATTTAGTTCTACATTCTTGTTCTAGCTTTAGCTCTACAGCATACCATGCCATGATACATTTATGTACACTCCATGATTTTATTGTATATGCTCTATTTACAGTCTTACAGCTTTTATTCTATCTTGAGATCTGTTATGAGATATATGTACTCGTTCCATCCTGACTGGATTGTTGACAAAATATTACAGATGCCGATGAGGGAGATTGCAGTACCTACTACGGTCCGGATGACGTAGTGGGCCTAGACTTGGTCCCGCAGGACTTAGCTCCGCCTGACGAGACTATACCACTTGTTTAGTTAGAGTAGGTCTTTTGTACTGGACTTGTCTCCAGTTACTTTTGAGACTGTATTACATTTGGACTGTATTAGAGACTGGACCTGTATATTATTTGTGTTTGGACTTGACAGGTTATATTTTATTGTCTTGTTATCTTTATCTTTCAGTCTTTATTTATTCATCTTAGAGTTGTGATTGAGTACTCATATATATTCATTGCTTGTCCTCCGTTCGGAGTTGACCACATTCTCGACAGGTTTTGTTATATATATAAACTGTTGTCAAACTAGAAAATCTACAGCATTCCATGCCATTTTTCTGGTAAGGGCTGGGCGTTGTCGCGTCATGTGCCCTTTTAGCGGGTGCGGGTCGTGACACGTTTTAGTGGTGGCCCATGCAGGTCCTAAAGTCGCAATTAGTACGATATCGTAGCGGCACTCATCTTAGAGTGTTGACTATGAGCCTGTGTTACACATAGGAGGTAGTAGGCTAAGAGTACTCAATCACAGTAGGATCTTTCCTTGCTTATCTTGCTTACCGTCTTTGATATTGATTTACTGCATTCTAGCTGTCCTCCTTGATATAATTCTTCATGTGCCATATTGATATCTTCTTTTTAATCTGTCTCCAGGATGGTTATGACTCATTCTTTCGGTGAGGAGCACGGGAAGACGGAGAGGTCCGCTACATCTGGCGGACAGGCTCCGGTCACTTCTCCTGCAGATGGGACTTCTGTTGGGGCTCTCGGGGGTACTCCTCCAGCGCTCTCGATGACCGTCCCTGGGGCCATTGTGGGTGCTCTTTCCGCAGTATCGGGGGCTACGACGGGAGCTGTCGGGGGCGTTCTTCCTCCTCAGCAGGGGACTCCTCCGGTGATGGTAGGAGCTATTCCTCAGTTGCCTTCTCTGCCCACAGACATGGGGCAGATGCTCGCGTTCTTTCACCAGGTGCTGGAGTCCCAGCGGGCCCAGCACGAGGCTCAGTTGAGGCAGACAGAGGCCATGCGCCAGGGTATGGAGGATGCACACAGGTTGGCTATGGCGGCAGTGGAGCGTGGGGCTCCACAGAGGGAGGTGCAGCAGCAGCAACAGAAGATCGGGGATATCCAGGCTTTCAAGAAGCTGGGTCCGAGAGATTTCAAGGGGACCGAGGGCATTATTTATGCTAATGACTAGCTCGAGGATATCGAGCGCCAGATGAGGGCCTCCCTCCTGGCAGACGACCTGAAGGTCGAGGCGGTTGGCTTGTAGTTGTTGGATGTTGCCCGAACATGGTTCCAGAACGAGCCGGCTCTTGCAGGAGAGGGCCACACTTGGGCTGAGTTTCGGGCCCTGTTCAGAGAGAAGTTCTTTTTCCCCACGGACAAGATTGGCCTGGTGCGGCAGTTCCAGAACCTGCAGCAGGGCAGTATGACCGTGGAGGAGTATGCGACGGAGTTTGGCCGGCTGAGCCGATATGCCGAGTACATGGTGAGCGACCCGGTGATCCGAACAGAGCGCTTCCAGGAGGGATTGACATGGGATATCAAGATCCTGATCCCTTCCTTCTATGCGACATATGCAGAGGTTTACGCGGAGGCTCGAAAGGTGGAGAGGGAGTGGGGCTTGAAGCCGAAGAGGGATCGTGATTTGTTTTCGGGGGCCAGTAGCAGCGCAGGGGCTGTTAAGCGCCCTCAGCTTCAGTATCAGTCTTTCCAGCATCACCAGCAGCAGGGGCAGGCCAGAGCGTCTGTCCAGAGGGGTCAGCAGCGTCCGGGGCAGGATGATCCACCGTGCCACTTCTGCAAGAAGCCCGGTCACCTCTTCGAGTTCAGCAGGAGGAGGCTGGGGCTGTGTCTCTTTTGCGGTGCCGCTGGGCATCAGATACGGGAGTGTCCCAAGAACCCCCGTATTACTGGAGCAGCTCAGAGGGCACCCATTCAGAGGGCACCAGCTAGTGTGCCGGTAGTTCAGCAGCGAGGTCCACTTCCGACTCAGCAGCAGCAGTTTGTTCAGCACCGCCAGCAGAGGGGTGGTCAGGGTAGAGCCTTTGCTCTTGCAGCCGAGGAGATGGAGCCTATCGCGGATGTTGTCGCAGGTTATATTCTGCTCGATTCTTTTCCAGCTTTGGCCTTATTTGATTCTGGTGCTACGCACAGTTTTGTGTCTATTTTTTTTGCTCTTATGCACAATATTATTGCTAAATATCTTGGTAGGACTTGCAAGATTATGACTGGGAATGGCATCATCCTAGTTAATAATGTTTGCAAGGGGCAGAGGGTTTCTTTGAGAGGCCGGGAGCTGAGTGTGTGCCTGCTCGTAATGCCACTTTCGAGTTACGATGTGGTACTCGGTATAGACTGGTTGAGTATGCACCACGCCAGCATCGACTGCAGAGAGGGGCAGGATTCTGTTTAGGCCGCCGGGAGAGCCGGAGTATGAGTTCACCAGAGGTGTAGCGGAGCAGGGAGATGGATTCTGTGGAGCGTTGTTGGCGGGGCCGGTGTTGCCACATCCACTCATTGCTGAGTTCTTGGATGTATTTTCCGAGGAGCTGCCCGGGATGTCGCCAGATCGTGATGTTGAGTTTTCTATAGACCTAGTGCCAGGCGCTGAGCCTATCTCCCAGCACGTCTATAGAATCAACAATAGTGAGTTAGCGAAGCTGAAGAGACAGGTCGACGAGCTGGAGGACAAGGGCTTTATTCGATCTAGTTCTTCTCCTTGGGACGCGCCAGTTCTTTTCGTCCCCAAGAAGGATGGTACGGTACGTCTGTGCATTGATTACAAGGCGCTCAACAACCTTACCATCAAGAACAAGTATCCTTTGCCGAGGATTGATGACTTGTTCGACCAATTGAGCGGCGCGAGGGTGTTCTCGAAGATCGACTTGCGTACCGGGTACCATCAGCTGAAGGTGAAGCGGGATGACATTCCGAAGACTGCCTTTCGAACCCGCTATGGCCAGTATGAGTATACCGTCATGCCGTTTGGGTTGACCAACGCCCTGGCGGTATTCATGAACTTGATGAACAAGGTATTTCATCAGTACCTTGACAAGTTCGTGGTGGTCTTCATTGATGACATTCTCATCTATTCGAAGACACCAGAGGAGCACGAGGAGCACCTGAGGATTGTGTTGGACACTATCAGGAAGGAGCAGTTGTATGGAAAAGTTGTCCAAGTGCGAGTTTTTCTAGGATCGCGTGGAGTTCCTAGGCCATGTTGTCTCTAGCGAGGGGATTTCAGTGGATCCGAAGAAGATTTCTGCAGTGGAGTCCTGGTCTACGCCGAGCTCAGTAGCAGAGGTTCAGAGTTTTCTGGGTCTGGCAGGTTACTACCGGAGGTTCGTGCAGGACTTTTCCAGGATTTCCCAGCCGATGACCCGCCTTACCAGGAAGGATGAGGAGTTTGTTTGGTCCGATGAGTGCCAGGTCGCCTTCGAGGAGCTGAAGGCGAGGTTGACTACAGCTCCTATCTTGACGCTGCCATCTAGATCTGGTGGTTATACGATCTACAGTGATGCTTCAGGACGGGGTTTGGGTTGTGTGCTTCAGCAGCACGGGAAGGTAATTGCCTATGCATCTAGGCAGTTATGTCCTCATGAGAGGAATTATCCTACCCACGATCTGGAGCTGGCAGCGGTCATCTTTGCTTTGAAGCTGTGGAAACACTATCTGTACGGAGAGCGAGTGGAGATTTACACTGACCACAAGAGCTTGAAGTACGTATTTACCCAGAAGGAGCTGAATATGAGGCAGAGACGATGGTTAGAGCTGATGAAGGATTTTGATATATTCTTGCAGTACCATCCGGGGAAGGCCAACGTAGTCGCGGATGCTTTGAGCAGGTATCCCGTGGCCATGTGTTTGACGATGGATCGTCACCTTCTGGCAGATCTGGAGAGCTTGGGTATAGAGGTGATAGTTCCAGGGTTCGAGGCGCAGATGTGGGGTCTCCAGGTGCAGTCGGAGCTGATGGACAGAGTCAGGGCAGCTCAGTTTGAGGATGAGGCTCTGAGAGTCATCAGGGAGTAGGTCCAGAGAGGACTGTTGGATGAGTTCTCTATAGCAGGGGATGGGTCGTTGAGGCATGGTACCTGATTGTGCGTGCCGAACGGAGGACTTCGGGAGGAGGTTCTTCAGGAGGTGCACCGTTCTCAGTACTCTATGCATCCCGGAGCCAACAAGATGTATAGAGAATTGAGACAGCATGTTTGGTGGTATGGCATGAAACGTGAGGTGGCTCAGTTCGTTTCGAGATGCTTGGTGTGCCAGCAGGTGAAGGCCGGGAGGCAGAGACCCGGTGGATTGTTCCAGCCACTACCCATTCCTGAGTAGAAGTGGGAGCATATCACTATGGACTTTGTATCTGGGCTTCCGCGCTCTCCAGGAGGGAAGGATGCGATTTGGGTCATTGTTGATCGATTGACCAAATCGGCCCACTTTTTGCCTTTCAAGGTGGGTTTGTCGACGGAGAGGTTGGCCGAGATGTACGTACGGCAGATAGTCCGATTGCACGGGGTTCCAGTGAGTATAGTCTCGGATCGGGACAGCCGATTCACTTCTCACTTCTGGAGGAGTTTGCAGCTTAGCTTGGTCACATCGCTCAAGTTCAGTAACGTATACCACCCCCAGACAGACGGGCAATCGGAGAGGACGATTCAGACCCTCGAGGATATGCTGCGTACCTGTGTCTTGGACTTCGGGGGATCTTGGGAGGACCACCTTCACTTGGTAGAGTTTGCTTACAACAACAGCTACCAAGCCAGTATAGAGATGTCACCTTTCGAGGCTCTATACAGACGGAGGTGCCGTACTCCCTTGTCGTGGGATGATGTCGGTGAGAGGGTTTTGCTTGGCCCTGAGATGGTGGTGGATGCTGCAGAGAAGGTCAGGGTTATCAGAGATAGACTTCGGGTGGCACAGGATAGGCAGCGGCATTGGGCCGATAGCCACCGGAGGCCATTGGAGTTTGAGGTATAATTTAGATTTTTCTAGTATTTGAGTCCGATTGTGGTTGTTTTAGATCAAGCTCTAGGTCTTGTATTTTGTTCTAGGTTGATAATCTTGTCTTTCTGCAGATTTCTCCGACGCGTGGCACGATTTGTTTTGGTGGCGGCGGGAAGCTTAGTCCACGATACATCGGACCATTCTGTATCTTGGGCAGGGTCGGTGCAGTGGCTTACCGACTGGAGTTACCGTCCGCACTGGAGGGAGTGCACAGTGTGTTCCACGTGTCGCAGCTGAGACAGTACGTGGCAGATCCCAGTTACGTCTTAGACCACTCCGAGATCGAGGTGGGACCGACACTCAGCTATCCAGAAAAGCCGGTTGAGATCTTGGATGGAAGAGAGAAGGTGCTCCGAAACCAGGTCATTCCCTTGGTTCGCGTTGCATGGAGACACCACTCTCCAGGTGAGTCCACCTGGGAGAGGAAGGACGACATGCGGGAGCGATTCCCATATCTCTTCGAGCTTTGAGGTAAAATTCTTTCTTTTTCTTCCTTGTTCCGTTCATGATTGATGTGTTAGTCCTCATTCAATTTCGAGGACAAAATTTTTTTAGGAGGGTAGATTTGTCACCCCCAGTTTTCGAATTAGGGGTATTTTCGTCATTTTCAAGTTTTATAATTTTTTAGAAATTTTATTTGATTTTATATAATTTTTAGGGATTTATTTGAGTCGGTTTGAATTTTATCCAATTTGGACTTAAGTTGAAGACCCGGGTAGCCTGAACACTAGTGGGACCCACAAACTAGCTGGACTTGACCCACACACTATCATAATTAGGCTAGAAACCATAAACCCTATTTTTATGGCTTAATTAGTCATTTTAGAGCTTAATAAGTATTTAGAAATTAGACCGAAACAAACCGAAACAAACCGAACCCAACTAAACCTAAGTCTATTGGGTTTGGAGGGGGTTATTGGATCTTACCTAAATCCAATAACCCCCCTACCATGGCCGGCCATAGAGGAGCATCCCCCCCCCCCCCCCCCCCCCCCCCCCCTCATTGCTTCATCACCAAGCAACTCTCTCTCTTTCTCAAATTTCTTCTTCTTTCTAAAGCTTTTCTTCCTCAAGCAAAACTTAACCTAGGTATGTTCATAATTCTCCATTTATTACTCTTTTGCATTAATGTCTTCACAATAAATGTTGAGAAGTGAATTCTCTACACTTTGCCCCTAGGATTGGTAGGTTTCCTAAAATCTAGGTTAAGGATTTAATTTAGGGCTTTCCTATTTGAGAGTGGTGTATATATATATATATATATATATATATATATATATATATATATATATATATATATATATATATATATAAGTATTTGTGTGTAGAGTGAGAGAGTGGTGGTGGTAGTGTATGAGTGAGAGTGGTGGTGAGAGTGTGTGTTTGAGTGTGTGTGAGTGTGTGTTTGTGTGTGTGTGTGTGTATGTAAAACCCCTAAATTTCTACTATTTTTTTTATTTAAATTTGTACCGATTTAAAATTTTTTATTGTATGTCGCATAGTCGTATTGTACGTCGCGCGCGAAATATCATTTTTCGAAATGGCTCAACGAGTGCGAATATGTGCGAGCGTACATACATTTAGAAAACATTTTTTCGATTTTATTTACGTAATATAGTTTTCAAAATACTTATAGCAATTACTTGCCAAAAAAATATGTTTTATTTATTTATTTTTTTTAAAAAAAGTTATTTCATTTATTATACAAATATGGCTATTGATTTCAAAAATATTATTTATATTAATATTTTTCGTATGCAAGGAACATGAAAATAGATTCATGTATATGTTGGTTTTTGAAACTAATTACATTTATTTATTTTCAAAAGGTATTTCAAATATTTCTTTATTTTCAAAATTTAATTATTTAATTATTTATTGAAAAGATAATTTGAAATTTTTGTGATAATGTAAACTTGGATTAAATTTTATTTAAATTGATAGTATAATTTGAGCATTATCTATAATTAAACTAGATTTAGATTTACTGGAATTTAAATTTGATTTGGATTTGATTTATTGATTTAATTTTGAATTATCTAATTGGATTTAAATGAATCCTAAATCCTATCCTAATGGGAATTCCCACATCCTATAAATAGGCAGGTACTCCTCCATTAATTCCACAACAAAATTCTCCCAAGTCCGTGCATCGTGTCGGTGTCCATCCAAAGTCTTATTCCACTTTTTTTTTACACATACAAATTCATCTTCCGTGTCGGACACATCCCGACACTAACGAATCCTAACCCTAACCCTGCTTTGCCGACCACCCTGCCTATTCCTCGCAGCCTCGACTCGGCACCAATATTCCCGACAACAAAACCCTAACCCTGCTCATATCCTCCTCCCTGCCTCTTCTTACCCCTGGTCCCAACCGCACATCCCCTCGCTACACCCCCGAACCAGCCATGACGACGACGTCACCGTCACCACCACCCCAGTCAGCCCGCCGGCCCACCACCATGGCAGACCCACCACGCCACCAGCATAGCCACCACCGCCCAAAGCCACCACCATCCCGCCGTCGTCAACACCTGACAACCCCATCGTCGACGACATCCCCCGCCAACTCCCTCTCCCAACATCACGGACTACCGCGGTTCCACCACCAACCCGTTGGAAATTCCCAACCCCAAAATCCGTCGACGCCATCCAAACACCAGAAAAGAAAAGAAAAGAAATAAATAAACCCTAAACCTAAACTCACCTCTGCGACCGCCGCCGACGAGCCGGAGCGCCGCCCTCCTCGCCGCTGTGCTTCCCGATCTGTCCCCGCCTCGATCCCCTCCGCCTCCTTTCCCGGCCGCGCCGTGGCCGCTCGCCGCCTGCTCCGCTCGAACAAGCCCCCGTCGCCGGAGCCCCCTCTCTGCCGCACCCTTGCCGACCCGAGCGCCGGCGGCCACCATCTCCCCTCGCCCGCGCCCGTCGAGAGACCCCCGCCGCCAAGGGTTTCCTCCACCAAACCCCCAACCCGGCCGCCGCCCGACGCCGAACTCCGCCATCCGCGCCGCCTCACGAAATGCCCTCTCTCCAGCCTCTCGTCCCCGCTCTCTTCCCCTCCCCGTTCCCTCTCTCTCGAACTCCCCCTTCACACCCCCTCTCAACTTTCTTTCTCTCTCTCGGTTTTTACAAAGAACAGCTCATGTGTTATTTATTTATTTATATTTTTTAATTTTTTTACTATTGCTGTTGTTTTGATCTTTTGTATTGTTTTCTTTGTATTTTTATTTAAGTATTCTTTTCTTCTTTATTATTATTATTATTATTATTATTATTATTATTATTATTATTATTATCATTATGATTATTATTATTATTTTTATTATCATTATTATTATTAAGTATTATTATTATAATTATCATCATTATTATTAGGAAAATCATTATTTTTGTTGTTACTATTATTATTATTTTTAGTTTGCTACCATTATCAAAGGATAATTTGTTAAAATTATTATTATATTTTTAGTGTATATATGTCTACACAAATTTTTGGTATTAGTATATAATTACTAGTATTATTAATACTAGTTTTGTTATTTATTAAGTAATGTTATATATATGTAATTTTTTTAAAATTTGTATATTGCAATAAGAATACTGTTTTAGGCTTGGCCATTTCATAAAGTTTAGTTGAAAACCATAAAATTATTTTTATTATTTTAAGTATAGTTTTGACCTAAACAAGTTATTAATATTTTTGAGTAATTATTTAAAATATTTTGTCTATGAAGTGTAGTTATAATCTATAAGCGCATTTATACAAACATTTGGTTTTAGCCTAAATCGACTTATTTTCCTTTTTTCAAATATTTATCCAAATTATTTTACTAGTAAAAATAGTTTTTAGGTATTATAAATAGTTCTAAAATTTTGTAAATTTATTTATTGTTATCTAATTTATTTTATTTTATTTTTTTCCTCCCTTCCATGACCAACCCCATTATTCTTATTCTTCGCCAATCTCGAGACTACCTTATATCCACCCTAACCAAGTTGACCGTCCCGAACCTAATAGAACCGTCCGTGCCACCATCCGAGGTCACCTTGTACAGTTGTTGCACCGGAGTCACAGATCGTGCCACCTGGATCATTGCAGCACACCAGGCGTCCTACCAGGCAAGATACCTTGCCATCTTGTACTTACATTTGATTCATGATATTTTATATGTTGCTAGTGTTTTTACATTAGTAAGAGTATGTCCAAGTATGACTTGGGTGCCATCGATATGTATATCGATGTTGGTGTGTGTGCGCGTGTGTGTGTGTGGACCATATATGGTAGTGGACTTTCCCGGTGTGTTGAAGTTATGCTTCATAACTTCTTTGACTTGTTGACACGTTTCATACACGACACATGAGTGAGGATCATTGAGTCGACACGAACCTACGTATTCGACTTGCTACCGATACGGGCGGTTCGTGTGTCGGTTCATTTATGGATTAGTGGAGTCTAGATAGCGACTTGCATAGAGACATGGGTCGCCAAGACATGGATATGACTTGTGTGATACATGGGCGGGGAAAACTACTGGGACGTATGAGCTAGCCCAAAGTCTTCTAGATTGCCCGGTTATGGGTTCATGGTTTCCCTGTTATGGGTGTGTCGCTAGAGGATATATCCATTGCACGGCCCTGACAACGACGTCAGATACGGTCAGGAGGTATGCTAGCGATGCAAAGTATGAACTAGGGGATATATCCATTGCACGGCCCTGACCACGTCGTCAGATACGGTCAGAGACGTATACTAGTTCATGCGAAAGCCTCTAGTGGATGCTATGCTTTATTCCTACCCACTTATACGTTCCAGTATAGTTTTCGACTTGCATTACACCTAGATGGTTAGGTTCCATTGTGTTGGAGCATGTGGTCTTTTCTTTATCATGTATCATTTACAGTTCATCATGGTATTGTTTTTATGTATCTTGTTACGTCCCTCTGAGGACCTGGTTTTTTCCCAGGTGTGTGTTTATGTTTTCCGCGGGTATCCTAGCCAAGGTCGTGGTCTTCTCCATTCCTTCGAAGATAATTGCGCTTGGTTCGTCTTGCTATTTTTATCGCTCGATTTCTTGTACATTTCTTTCATTGAGATAGTTGGTAGTGGACTTTGTCTCCGTCCAACGATTGTATTATAAATATTCGAATTGATATTTATATTATTATTCTTTTCATTGTGGCTGAGATTTAGTTTGTCTTGGATTACTACATTTTACAGCTTATGTATTCATACGTAGCCTATATATTTCGTATGAATACAGCTGGCATGTCTACGTTTCTAGTCCTACGTATTTTGGGACTGGGCGTTACAGTGTATGAATTTAGATATATATATATATATGCATATGTGTATATGTATATATATAGATATGTATATATGTATATATATGAATAGATATATGAGAGGAGGAAATGATAAGAAGTAGGAGAAGAAGTTTAGAAGAAGTAGGAGAAGAAGTTTAAGAAGAATAAGAAGAATGAGAGAATAGAAAAATTAGAAGAGTTAGAAGAGGAAATAGGAAGAAGAAGGAAAAAGAAGTAGAAGGAGTTAGGAAGAGGAAATTGGAAGGAAAGAATGAGAGGAAGGAATTAGAAGAAGGAGAATTAGTTAGAAGAAGAAGAACTAGAAGAATAGGATTTAGAGGAGTTTGAGTTAAGGGGTGAAATCGAGCTCCGAGTATCGGAAAGCGATGAAACTTGGCGTAGGCCTAGAATACGTGAATTAGATTTTGCGGGTAGGCTTCCGAGTTGAAATCGGGGTCGTAGGGCGCCGGTATCGCGCCGTACCATTGCGTATCTTGAAATATTCAAGATATCGCCAATGGGCCATAAGATGGACTAGACGTCCACTCTACCTAGGTATTTTGGTAGGTAATGAACCTATAGGCTAGTATTATACTACCCTAGGGAGATCGGGTTAAAATATCAAGCGTAGGTAGGCTAACTTGATAATCGCCTAAGGTAGAATTTTACCCTTTTTAAGGGTAAAATAGGATATTGGCCTACGGCCAAGATTTGAGTTTCCAAGTCCAAGATGGACTTGGATATAGGTTGTGATTAGAATTAGCCGTCTAAACCTAGTCTTGACCCCGGTTGACCACGGTTGACTTTTTAGACCAAAAGTCAACTATGGGTCAACACTTTACCCAATTTAGTCCCAAATTCCATTAAACTTGAACGGTTGACCAAAAGTCAACTATTAGTCACCAGTGACCTAGGGTTGACCTAGAGTTGACCAGAGTTGACCCGTTGACCAAAAGTCAACGGTAAGCCAGTTTTCGACCTAGTTTGATTCGGATTAACTTCCAATGTTCTTCCATGACCAAGATTGACCCGACTAGACATGTCTTGACCTAGAATGACTAAATAGAATTTAATTTGATTTAACTTTACTTCCTAAATATAGTATTGATACGTCTTATTCTCTATAGGTCCTCGAGACACTGAAGTTGATCCGGTCGACATATTTTATCATCTTACAGGCGAGTACATTCTCTGATACTTATTCCCAATTTATGATAACTGTTATGATTCATGTACTTAGTGTTGATATGCTTATTCCTGACACATGGTTCTCACGGATTGGTATTCCTGGATCCCGACGAGAGATGTTTCTCCTTCTTAGGTTGGGATGTATTGTGCAAGCTCCCTTGTAGCTCTTACTCAATATGTGGTTACTGATTCTAGAGAAGGCTAGCTACCTTCTTATTAGAATTCCGTACAGTGACGTGTCCTGTTTGGATCCATTCTACCAGTTGGGGTAGGGGGAGTAGTAGCGTATGCCTGTGATCAGATCCATCCCGTATTCCCGAACAGTGTGAGTCATATACCGCACATATGACTTGCCAGGCCAGTTCTTGACAGGTACCCAAGCCGATCACAAGCTGAAACTACTACTCACACACATTGGATATATGGCTTACCTTGATTCGTGCACATACCATGATTTAGTTCTACTTTCTTGTTCTAGCTTTAGCTCTACAGCTTACCATGCCATGATACATTTATGTACACTCTATGATTTCATTGTATATGCTCTATTTACAGTCTTATAGCTTTTATTCTATCTTGAGATCTGTTATGAGATATATGTACTCGTTTCATCCTGACTGGATTGTTGACAAAATATTACAGATGCCGATGAGAGAGATTGCAGTACCTACTACGGTCCGGATGGCGTAGTGGGCCTAGACTTGGTCCCACGGGGCTTAGCTCCACCTGACGAGACTATACCACTTGTTTAGTTAGAGTTGGTCTTTTGTACTGGACTTGTCTCCAGTTACTTTTGAGACTGTATTACATTTGGACTGTATTAGAGACTGGACTTGTATATTATTTGTGTTTGGACTTGACAGGTTATATTTTATCGTCTTGTTGTCTTTATCTTTCAGTCTTTACTTATTCATCTTAGAGTTGTGATTGAGTACTCATATATATTCATTGCTTGTCCTCCGTTCGGAGTTGACCATATTCTCGACAGGTTTTGTTATATATATAAACTGTTGTCAGACTAGAAAATCTACAGCGTTCCACGCCATTTTTCTGGTGAGGGCTGGGCGTTGTCGCATCACGTGCCCTTTTAGCGGGTGCGGGTCGTGACAGTCCTATCGTCTCGCTCTTCCGCCGTCTCTGAGTGAGGTCATGACGTGTTCCATGTATCCCAACTGCGACGGTATATCCCGGACCCGAGCCACATCCCGGATCATTCGGAATTGGTTGTGGGTACCAACCTTTCGTATGAGGAGAGGCCCGTATCCATATTGGATCGGAGAGAGAAGATACTCAAGAACAAGACTATCAAGTTAGTCCGAGTTGTTTGGGGTCATCACTCTTTGGGTGAGTCAACGTGGGAGCGTGAGGATGATATCCGATCGCGATATCCCGACCTGTTTGACTCGTGAGGTATAATATCTTTCTTATGCCTCATGCCTTCGATTCCTTGCTTGCATAAATAATTGCTTGATTGCTTGACTAGTATAGCTTGCCTGTGATTAGTATAGCTTGTCCTTGCATCTCTAGCCTCTTGATTAAATTCCGAGGACAAAATTCTTTAAGGTGGGGAGAGTTGTAATGCCTATTGTTCGTATTACGTATTTTAGAATACGTGTACGTAATCTGACTCGTATTGCTTGACTCCTGGCTTGGTTCGGCTTGTTTGGGTTAGCTTGGTTCGGCTTGGGTTGCTTATTGGTTCATCATGAACCAAGGGGGAGAACCCTTACCTACCACCACCATCCCTATTTGTTAGCCCAACTCTTTCTCTCTCCTCATTCACTCTTCTTCTTCCTTACCATTACTCTCCACCTACACCCAAGAGCCCTAGACAAGTGCAATTTTGCTTTATGATGGATCTCAAGTTTTATTGTTCTATTCTCTTCTTTACATGATTATAAGCCTCTTTAGAACTTGGAGTTTTTAATTTTAATCGATAGATTCTTCTAGATCTACTTTATAACTTTTAGTTCATGGAGTTTTCTTGGTTTTGATCTACTAAAACTTGTTATTTTCGAAAACTAATAGTTCCATGAGCAAGAGCACGAAATTTCGTGTGAATTTGGTTTTTGATTCACCTCATTTCGAGTTAAAATGAATTTTTTATGGCCAAAACAAGTTTTCTGTATTTTTTATGTCGACTGAGTAAAATTTTACGCTAGGGACCCTGGAATTGCGTATTTTACGCTGGATATCATCCAGAATGTAAGATTTTACGCTAGGGAACCTGGAATTGCGTATTTTACTCTGGATATCTTCCAGAATGTAAGATTTTACGCTAGGGACCCTAAAATTGCGTATTTTACGCTGGATATCATCCAGAATGTAAAATTTTACGCTATGGACCCTGGAATTGCATATTTTACGCTGGATATTATCTAGAATGTAAGATTTTACGCAGAAAACCCTGAAATTGTGTATTTTATGCTGGATGGTACCCAGAATGTTAAATTTTACGCTGGAACCCTCCACTTTTATGTATTTTGCGCAGAATTGAATTTTTGGCATAAAAAATGCACAGAATGACTGTTTTTGCCAAGTTTAGCTATTTTCTAGCCATAATTTAGAAAAAATTAAAACATGAAAGTTTTAGATCTCTGTGTCTTGCCTTTACGAATATTTCTGGAGCACCTCATTTTGAGTTCGTATGTAGAAGTTATTGTCACGCCCCGATCCCGCAGAGTCCTTTCGTCCTCGCTTCGGACTCTTTGGGACCGTTCGTCCTCGCTAAGGCATGATGCCTTGCAAGCCTAAGTTGCGCTTGCACAAGGCCAAGACCTAAAGCAAGACAAGATAGACAAGGTTGACAATACGCAGCGGAAAGTATTGCAGATAATTGAAGCAGCAGCGGACATATTTTCAGAATACAAGCATAGAACACAATGGTAACAAGGAACAATTCTCTTTTTTGATTTCATTTGAACAGATTACAAGCTCTCGATTCTCTCTGATACAATGTTACATTCTCTCAAAAATAATACATATTACAATGATCCTGTTCCCATACATTACATCCCTTTATATACAAAACCAACTTCTTGCAACAGATGTCATCTCTTGGCATCTCTTCTGATTTTTGGCTCCTGAGGATGAGGCTCGGGCTATCGCTTCGGGCTATCCTTCTCGATGCATAGTGCACCTGCATGCAGACTGATGGTGGGTCAGTATATCAGCATACTGGTGAATTGTGGACAAAGAGCTACATTTGTCTGAAACGATCACGTTCATTTAGTGAGAAAACGTTTCTTGTGATGTGATCTTGCTAGTTTTACCTAGATTTATTCCATGCATATAGAGTCAGTTTACATTTCTCTTGAAAATATCTTTGAAAAGCCACAGTTCATATCATTTCAAGCATACAAGGGACTATTCAATTCTAGCACAATGACTATTCATTTCATGTGCAGTGCGCAGCGTGTTTCATGAGCATATCATTTCATTTAGGACAACATCATTAGCATTCCTTTCTTTTGTTCAAGACATTCTTAGGGTCAGATTTCAAGCATGATATTACATCTTTTCTTTAGTGGAACATAGCATTTCTTGGTAACAGATTAATCTCTGCAAGCATTTATATAGGAACTTAAGCAATACAGGTGTATCACTTTTTAGTGATTCTTACCATAGCCGACCGTCCATCCCTGCACAAGAAAAGGATTAGCATAAACATTATAAACCAATAGTGTTCCCTGTTCGTCTCTGTATTATTAACTCTTAGCAAAACATTCTTTTGACTCTTATCAATATGCAGTATGACAATAACTCTTGTGGTCCATGGGCAATACCCATATCAGCAGTCGGAACTTCTTGCCCAACTACTAATAGACTGACACCCCCTCTTAAATACGGGGACTTCTAGCCCCAGGTGTCATGTTCTCTCCTAGGCCGATCGACTCCGGGCGCCCCCAGAATCGTCGAGAGACTACCACTTGTGCACAAGCCGTCTAGACCAATACAAATGCAACTATCATATAAAACAATCATACATCAATCAAGCAACTTGCAAACATATTCATCTTCTTCTTTTCATGCCTTTGCAGATATACGACACGTTCAATTCGTGCCTTTCTTTTATTCAGGTCAACATGTACAAGTCCGTCTGTACATGTCTATAATTCTCAAGCATACTTAGCAGCAAGCAAATATCAAGCATTCAATTCGATTCATTTGTCTTCTCTTATCCTATCAAGCATGACAAGCATCATTTCAGTTCTTATTAGCAGGCAACGAGTCTTCTTATTAGCATGCAAATTATTTTTTTTCTTGTTCATAGCATGGCAAGGTTCTCTTTATCAAGGCAGCATTCATTTCTTACCGGGGCAACATGTGAATTCTCTTATTGCATACTCAATGATTTACCATCTTGTTATTAACAAAAGCATTCAACCAAAAACTCAGATTCTTAAGGCGCAAGCGAATCAGCAAATGAGACTTCGTCCACTCACCCAGATTAATCGTCTTCTATTGCAGAGCCAGCAATCCGATCTTTCTGTCTATCTAGTACCTTCGCGGAGCGGGGCACTACAGTTATGCCCCGTCTTCCCTTAGCCGCATGATTCCTCCACAACTCTTGCACCCTGTTTATATTTAGTCATTGCATATATGCTTATACCAGGTTAAATGTTAATTTTAAATATGTTCCATGACATAATGGTGTCCCATCGTGGCGCACTTTTGAAAGTAAATTTGATATGATATATATATCTCGAATGCTGTTACGACGGCTAGCTTGTCGTGACAGAATTGAATGGCCTGGAAACCGTGGGTGATTGTGTTTGTACAAAATAAACCGGTAATGTTTGCATCATGTCTAGGACAGGGATCTCTGAGTACCACGGTCAGGGATACCTACAGTAATTAACTAAGGCTAATAAACTAGAATAATTCAGTAGACATGAAGAGATTCCCAGCTACAGGCAATCCCGTTATCTGGGCGCATTAAGTGGACTTGTAGCCTACCGAAGAGTAGGGCTCATTTCCAGCACACAGTCACGTGTTGCATTCTTCATAAACGGACATTCGACCCGGATAACCGGATGGTCTGCAGGGCTTGTGGCTGTTGGGATAATCTCATTGCATCTTGCTAATAGCTAGGCCTGTGATAACCCTAGTTAGTTAAAACTATCAAGCCGTACTCTTGATTGGCCGTGATTGATTGGATGGAGTTTATTCCAGCTTAGTCTTATCATGATCCTGTACAAGATTGTGACATGACATGATTATTGATGCTTGCCTTAACAATAACAATCGGGGGTCCAGTTCTGTTCAGACGAAGGGTTACAACCCCGGTCCTTGTTTGGTTTAAGGGTTGTAACCTTGCTCCCAGAGCAGTTCTGTGTCCTCTCTTCGTTTATTGTCTTATTGCAACCCTATGCCATGTTCGTCATGTTTTACCTTACCTTAATACGATGATTATTTATACTAGCCTTAGCAATAAAGATCGGGGGTCCAGTTCTGTTCAGGCGAAGGGTTATAACCCCGGTCCTTGTTTGTTTTAAGGGTTGTAACCTGGCTTCTGGAGCAGTTATGTGTCCTCTCTTCGTTTATTGTCTTCAATGTACCAATAGTATTTGAGACGGGTTTCTATTCATGTGAAGGGCTGCAACCCCGATCCTTGTTTGGTTTAAGGGTTGTGACCTGGCTACTTGAATGATTTTCTCGTACTCAGTTTACTGTTGTTATCTCTATTATTATCAGTACTTTATTTATTATCTTTAATATTCTGTTGTGATATGCTGGTTTTAGTCCCTAAGTGAAGCCGTCTTTGTGGCACTTGCTCTTTCTGGGGTCTGACCCAGCTGGTTTTGTGTGGCCAGATATCGGAGCAGTACCAGAGGATCTACCTGTCTTCCAGCCAGATGGTGAACACCAGGCGTAACCCTGGCAACGAGTGGGTTTCTTTTTGTCCTCCCACTTTATTCTAAAAATTATTCTTTTGAGGCGTTTAGCCGACGAGCACGTGTTAGCTCGTATTGCATCTTTACTTACTGTCTGCCTACGGGCTGTAACATGATTGACAGATCCTAGGATTAATCATGTATGACTGAGCTCTTGCTAGTCTTGATATTTTGTACGACTAGCTTCATGATCATCCAATATGTAATGTATGGGACGCCTTGCTATTATATATTTGGTGCTCTGACATCTTGTAACTATTATTGCTTGCTTGAGATTGAGACAATAGGCTTGTCCATGACCATAGGAGACTGTTGGCTTGTAGTTAATGTAAAACCCCTAAATTTCTACTATTTTTTTTTATTAATTGGTACCGATTTAAAATTTTGTATTGTACGTCGCACACGAAATTTTATTTTTGCTCGACGAGTGCGAATATGTGCGAGCGTACATATTTTAGAAAAATATTTTCTTTATTATTTTATAGTTTCAAAATAATATATGCAGTAATTATTTTACTATCAATACGAAGTTGTTATTTTATTTACTAAAGTCCTTCATTTATGTAATTATTAAAAATAATAAATATTTTTATTGTATACTAGAAAAACATAATTATGAAAATATTATTTGTGTATACATATATATTTGTAATTATTTATTGGTTTATTTTAAATATTATGTAATTTTCGAATTATTATTAATAGTATTTTTGGAAGGCATATTTTTTATTTATTGTGGAGATTTAAATATTGATTTGAATTTATGTATTTATTTAAATAGTTGATATTAAAATTTGATTTATTGATTTGATTTTAAACTAAGGAAATTAAATTAGATTTAATGGGATTTGGATTTGATTTCATTGATTTAATTTAATAGATTGATTTATCTAATTTGGGTTTAAACAATCCTAATTATTATCTAATTGGGAATTCCCACATCCTATAAATACGCAGGTACTCCTCCAATTCATTATTCATCCACAATAATTTTTCCACAAATCTACGTGCATCGTGTCCGTGTTCTCCGTCCAAATTCTTATTCCACTATTTTTTACATATACATGATTCCCTCTCGTGTCGACAACTCCGACACTATACAAAACCCTAATTTTCTAATCTCCAAATCCCTAATCCTAATCCTAACCATCTGCCCCGGCCTTCCCCATGTCCGCCCACTGCCACCACCATCGCCACCTACATCCGCCGCCATAACCAGCCCGACCACCAGCCGCGTGTCCCGGATAACCCCCAGCCGTCCCCATGTTCGCCCACTGCCACCACCATCGCCACCTACATCCGCCGCCACAACCAGCCCACCACCAGCACCACCCTCGTTTTCCACTCCGGACACCGGAGTATAGCCACCAACCCGGACACCGCCACCATCACGACCCCCGTCACCACAGTCCCAACCACCGCCGTAGCCAACTCCGGCCAGGGCCAACCCGCCACCAGAAAAAAATAGAACCCTAACCCTAAACTCACCTTCGCCGCCGACCGGCGCCCTCTGCCGAAGTAGCGCCGCCGCGTCCGAGAGCTCGGGCCGCTCCGCCGTGCGTGGCGGCAGCCTCCAGCCGCCCACGCGTTCGAAAACCCCGGTGAACCCGACCCTAGCTCCGCCCGTGCACTCCACCACCGGAAACCCCCGCTCGCCGTCCAGATCCCCCGCGGTCGAGCTTGGCCGGAACCGCCGTTCGCTCCCTCTCAGCTCCTCCGCCACCCGAGCCTGCCCGCTCCGCCGCGCGCCCTAGCCATCCCCTTCGAAACCCCCGCCTTGGCCGTCCCTCCGCTCCACCGCGAGTCCGCCGCGTGCGCCACCGCCATCTGCGCCGCCCACCGACTCATCCTCCCTCCTCCTCGCGCCTAGCCGCGAGCTCCCTCCAGCCTCCAGTCGCCGCTCCCTGGGCTGTCCGAACACCCCACCGCCGTGCGCCCTTCCTCTCACCACCGCGCGAGCCACCCGCCGGATCGTCGCGTCTCCCCGACTTTTCCCCTCTCTCTCTAATCTTTTTTTATTATTCCTTATTTTCCTACGGAAGTATGGTTCGAGGAGAACCAGTGGGTTGTGCTGTTATTATTTGATTTAATTATTTCTTTTTCTTTTCTTTTTAATCATTGTCATTGTTATTATTATTATTATTTTGGTTTCGCTGTTATTTCACTATTATTATTATTATTATTATTATTATTATTACTGTTATTTTTGTTTGTTTGTTTTTGTCTAGTTTTATGTGATTTTCTCCTTCTTTAGTATCTGCTATTTTATTATTGTCACGACCCGCACCCACTGTGGGGGTACGAGAACGTAACAACGCCCAGCCTACGCCGCAGTGTCGGCGGTAGAACGCTGTCCTAGGTCAATCATCTAACAATACAAAGGTACCTGAACAGTATATACGCTCCGAATGGAGGTGACATAACAGAACAGTCTCAATCACATCTAAGGCAGATACATGATAGTAAAGGTAGATAGAGAAATCAAAAGCACAATGTAATACAAATAAGAGGGAGAAAATCTAAGTGTCTAAGATAACAAATCAAGTACATCCAGCTCAATACAAGTCTCTAAATATAACAACATCTCAGAAGAACAACTGAAAATCAGATAACAAAGCTGAAAGAAAACTAAAGCCTAGCTATCTAGCCTAGACTCTGGGAGTAGCATCATGTACTGCAGCTGGGTCCTCCAGAGGAACCAGGTCGCAGGTGTCGTCTAATCCTGCTCCGTAATAGGTGGTACATAGGGCCTCCTCCTCATCCTCTGTAATATTTTCAACAGGTCCAGTCAGGACAGGAGCGAGTACAGTACATCTCAACAGATCATAGCAGGTTAGAAAATATAATCATGCAGTAAAGTAAGATACATGAACTGAAGAAAAATAGTATGTAAGCAGAGAGAGAACTGTAATAGAAATATCTACTATACATAGAGAGCTAATAGTGACTAGTGAGTCAGAGTAAAATATAAACATGTGAATGGCATAGGAGATTCATGACTACAGCTAAGAGAGTGATTCATGACTACAGCTACTGGGATAATATTCACATGTCTATTTCCACTCCCCCATCCACAATCGATACACAAAGATCTGTTCAAGTTATGTTAAGGTTCGTGAAACTTCACATGGCTCATAAAATGAGTGATACGTGAAGGTGATTCATGATGGCTCTGTGAACATGAGAGTACATGTGTCACAAGCGATTCGTGAATCAGAGGAAGCATAGAGATACGTGATGATTCGTGAAACGCACAAAACATGCAGTATCTGATGCTCCCGAGGGGGATAACATCTCATGAAAAGATCCATATAGTACCAATCCGTGTGACCAACGTGACAGTATCAAGTAAAGTAATTTAAAGCAGGAAAATATTTCTAAGCAGGATATGAAATGATCAGAGAATGTACTCGCCTGGTATCCTGAACGTCCGAAGAGAATATACTGTCCAAGGAGTGGTGTCTGTCTCCTATAGAACAGTACAAGTCACAACAAGTCTAAAATAAGGAAATAGACTGCTACAATGCATCTACATGAAGTTTGGGGTCAATCTAGGCTAAAGTCAACCTTTGGTCAACTCCAGTCAACCCTAACAGTCAAACTAGGTCAATTCTAGTCTAATTAAGTCAAACTAGGTCAAACGAGGTTAAACTAGCCAAACTAGGTCTAAACAAGTTAATCTAGGCTCATCAAGTCTAAACTAGTCTATCTAGTCCAATCTAGACTCAACCAAGTCTAGCCTATACCAAGCCTATGCCAAACCATATCTCAATATCAATATCAATATCATATATCAATATCATATATCAATATCAATATCAATATATCAATATCAATATCAATATATCAATATCATATATCAATATCAATATATCATTATCATATATCAATATCAATATATCTACATATTTACATACATTCATATATGCATACATACATATATATTTACATAGGTTCATATATGCATACATATATATATTACATGAATTTATACATAGAGAAATAGAGAGAGGGGTTAAAGGGGGTAACATGTGTGTGTGTGGTATAGAGTTTAGGCATGGGTGTGTATGTGTGTGTTAGGAATGTGAGGGAAAATATGAGGCAAGGCATGTGTGTGTGTGCAAGCACATGTGTGTGTGTGATTGTGTGAGTGTGTGAGGCTTAGACACTAGGGTGTGTGAAGAGTGTACATGAGAATGTAGGAATTTCAAAACAGTGAAGTGTGGGTGTGTGTTGACAGTAAGTGATAGGAAAATCTGTGGGGGGGGGGGAGGGGGGGGGGGGGGGTTAACTAATGTGTGTGTGTGTAGATTGTGTGTGTGTGTTCATAATGCTTGTGTGTGCGTAGGCTAGAGGGTTATGTGTACAGGAACATAGGGGTGAGCAGTGAGGAGTGTGGCAGGAAATCAGAACAGTGAGTGAGAAGGAGTGTCAAACTTAGGTGTCAAACCATGCTAGGTGACAGCCTATACATAGTATACATTCAAAATCAGGTTTGCATCAATTAACCCTTCATAAGACAGTAAATACACTTGTAACATAAACCTACAAACTCAGATTTTCAAATATCAACACAAACTCAGTTTTTATGAATTAAACAATCTCAGGTTTTGTCTTTACACAGGGGAAATTCTCAGGTTAATGAAACATTACTGTCAAAACACCCAAGTTCATAAACTCCTATTTCAGTTTTAATCCCATTAACATTTAAAAAAAAATAGTGAATCAAGTTCAGTTCAACCTACCCTACACTCAGGTTTCAGTCTTCATGTAAATACCAAAATTAAACTAACATAATTCTTCAGGCTTCCACTTAGGAAACTTCTCAGGTTCATTTAGTATTCAGTTTACATGAAGAAAAGAACATTCTCAGGTATGGAAGTTCAGTGAATGCATATCCATGATGAAAACTGAAAAAGAAGAAGAAAAAAACAGTGAAGTTAACATTGTGTGAATGTGTCAAAACCATTTCAGTTCTCAACCCCACAGTACACCATGAATTCTCAGAATTTAACATCTACTGTATCACATACTCTTAGTTAAAATAAAGGAATTTAGTTCATTTATTCTCAGGTTAGCACATGACTGATCGAAAAAAACAGCCCAATCAAGTGACAGTGTTTACATGTCAATTTCGACATCAATACACCATAATTTTAACCCAAAATTGACACACATGTAGATGGCTAATAGGAGAACCATAATATGAACTTAAACATGTAATAATCAACATTTAGATTGATCAAATGGGCTGTCAAAATCATATTCAAAGAAAAAACTGGAAAAATCAGAAAACCCGTATCAGAAAAAATAGGAAAAAGGAATTTAATCCACAAATTAAACTAAAATGCTAACTTAATGGTTGGTAATAGATGACATACAAGTGAGGGTGCGTGAGGGTGTCCTCGTGTCCAGAAATATACGTGTTCACAGACACGAAACAATGCACGAAAATTATCGTGCACGCGTGCACGCGTGTCCTGCGCGTGACACAGGCCACGTGGCGACACGTGGCCTTGCGTACACGTGCGCCAGGGGTAGGGCTACCCCTAGGACCGCCTGCACAGTGACCACGATGCGTGTCGTGTCCGTGTCAGCTGCGTATCAGTGCGCAAACTGTGCGCACACAGCAGCCCGCGCGTGGCTCGTACGACCAGTACGGGGGCGATTGCACCACGCACACTCCACGAGGTGCTCCCAAATTTTGGGAGCACGATGATAGTCGTTGCCCCTAGGCTCATGCCAAAAATCAGGACACGAAGTGTCCTGTGTCGAGAGAAAATGAGCCCGAGGTGCAGGACACAGTGTACGTGTGTACACGGCGTGTCCAACCCAAATTTCTGACACAATAGGACACTAAAACACTAGGACACCTTCACAAATATTAATGTACACATCAAGATCTACAAATCCATATAATTACATTTTAAAAATATGAAAATAAATTCCTATGTGACATTTCTACAAACACCTAGTGTATCACTATGATACGTGTCCGATATGGACATGAAATGGACACGAATTGTGCCCAAATTTCGGGGACGGCTAGGAAACCCTAAAACCTAACCTTATATGCAAAGAAATCAGGAAAAACTATGAGTTTAGATGATTTACCTATTGAGTATCAAAAGTCAAGAAAAGCTTCAAAGAGGGGATTCCAAATGGCAACTCCAAATCTCCAAATTGCATACAAACTGATGTGCTCCTCCAAAATCAGTATATAAACATAAATTAGATCCTATTGCAAAAGACTAGGACTAAAAAGGAGCTAAAATGAATTAATTAGGAATTTCTAAGGTTGGAGATTTACCTCTTCCAAAACTTGAGATCTATTTCCAATAGAGGCTAACCCTAAATGAAAGAGGCATTAAATAGGGGTGAGAATCCCTAGGTTGGCTGCCATGGGTGGGTTTAATTGGGTTTTGGGCCTAAGTCATGGGCCTATGGCTTAATCACAAGTCTCAAAATTGATAAATCATAAGTCATTGACTTATGCCATAAGTCATGAACTAGTTTTACTAAAGTAATCCTTCCTATCTTAAGACCAATCTCTAATGACTAAAAGTAGGTTGACTAGAGTTAGACTAGGGTCACCAACTAGGGTTAGTTCTAGGTTGGTCTACAAGTCTCAACTAGTCATGACTAACACAACACATAGCAATATTTAATTAATATTAAAATCACACAAATTCCCATAAATCATAATAAATTCAAATAAATTCTAAATTGCCCAAAATACCCTCTAGGCTATAATGTACTAGTCAAACATCCTAATCACATGGCTAGACTCTAAGGTTACACTAGTCAAACACCAAAATCATAAGTCATGTTCTAAAATAGTTTTAAAATGATTAAAAATTACCAAAAATCATATTATCATTTAAATATCATAATTAAATAAATTAAAATACAAAATTTCAAAATTATCCTCATTTTAGAAACTGGGTGTTACAATTATTATTATTATTATCACCGATTTTACTAATATTAATATCGTATTTGTTATTAAGCTATATATTATAATATCTCAAATAATTATATTACTGTATTTTCATGGTATTCTATAATTTTTGATTTAAAAATATTATTATAGTATTCTATTTATTTTTCAATTATAGTTTTGACTTAAAAAAATTATATTTGGACAAAATTAGAATTTTGGGTCTAAAATGATTTATATTTTTAGTTTTATAATATTATAAATATTTCCTAGAAAGTTATATATTCTTATTTAACAATTTCCTTCGATTATCGTCTCTCATCTCGACTAGCCATAATCCTCGTCCTTTACAAATTTGGTACGTCCTCATATCAACCCTAACTAAATTGACCCTTCTGGACCCAATGAAACTGTCCGTGCCACCATCCGGGGTCACCATGCATAGTTGTTGCACCGAAGTCGCAAATTGTGCCACCTTGATCATCGCAGCACACCAGGCGTATTACCAGGCAAGACACCTTGCCATTTGCTGTTTAATTATTTTTAGCTCATATTTCATGCATGTTCATTATTTTCTTTATGTAAAATAAACTGTGATACATGGCATAACTTGTTAGAATTTACTGTTCAGTTTCTTGCTATGTATTATTTTCTCACACATTAAACCTAGATTTAAGGGACCACCTTTGTGCGTTGCATTCATGGCCTTGGCACGTTGTACCACGAAGTTGTGTGTCGCATGTAGAACACGGAAGTGCGTGATTGGCTGGCCACCAGTACGTACAAGCCGTGCGATAAGGAATAACCGCTAATAGAGGTTGCATGCTAGTTTGACTTAGCGGTTATAGAGTTAGAATTGGGCAGGAAGAACATGATTGGAAGTTGACTACCACCCTATCTATCATAGACTCGCTCGCTACTGAGGAACGATAGGTAGACTATATGCTATAGACTCGCTCGATACTGAGGAATAGTATATGGTATTGTGACTCGCTACTGAGGTACTGCATTGATATTTTCTTGACTTGACCGGGTAGTCATGCGACCATGAACTGTTCTTAAAACTGCATTCACCTAGATTTGGTTAGGCACCCTTATCCGTTAGGTATGAGTACCTTTGGTTTGGGTACTTGTATCTGACCGTGGCTTGGAACAATAACTTATCGCGGATTAGTTCGTCACATCTTGTCCTTGTTTGGTTGTAGGTGTGACTTACTACTTCGATGAGAAGGTATTGAACCTTGTTGGGGTCCAGATACCATATTGGATTCATAGCATGGAAAGATACGCCACCGTGAATTAGTTTACCATCTCCTGTCCTTGTTTGGTTGGGGAGATGGTACGCTCGTTCAGTAGGTGCGTATTGGACCATGTTATAATTCGATTTACTTATTTATTTGAGCAATATTTATTCAGTTTATATGGCATGTTATTATGTGTCTTGTTACGTCCCTCTGAGGACCTGGTTATCTCCCCAGGTGTGTGCTATTGTCCTTCGCAGGTGCTTTAGCTCTAGTCATGTTCATTGCCGTTTCTTCGAGGATGATTGCATTTGGATCGTCTTCGCTTCGCTCGCCATCATTTCATTTTCTATGTACTTTTCCTTATTTTGTTGATAGTGGATTTGTCTCCGCCCAACATATTGTATCAAGACAATTTATTCTCATTATATGATATCTTTTATCATTTATTTTGTGTGGATGAGATTAGTTGTGGTTTTACTGCATTTTACAGCTTATGTATTTATACGAGGCTTCCATATATTGGAGTATACTTCGTATGAATACAGCTGACATGTCTACGTTCCTAGTCCTACGTATTTTGGGACTGGGGCGTTACATATTTTTGTGGCGGCCCATGCAGGTCAAGATAAATTGTGTGGTTACTTTACCGTACCAAGCAAGCCTGCGAATAGGATTAGAAATCTAGGATCTCATCCACATACTTGACCTCTTCCTTGATTTTATCTACCGGTTGACTCATCAATTGCATCTTGCTTGCTTCCTTCCATCCCTATTCTTATCTTCCCGTCGTGCTTGCTAGAGATTGACCCTACAAGTTAGATGTCCCAAACACCATTAGTTTAATTCTTTAAGTTGGGTAGAATACCTTATGACTTAGCAACCCCTTTGACCTAGTGACCTATATTAGCAAGCTTATTTAGATCCTAGAATCTAAAGGACCTAACCCGTCTAGCCAACCAAGGACTTGGACAAGAAGACTATAGGACAACTGTATGACTTAGACTCATTCTGCCTTTATTTATCTAAATATCTCGTGCCTATGATTTTACCACCTTGACTAACGATGCTAACGTAGCCTAGTTTTTGCAAGCTTATCTTTTTATCGAGCTTGTTCAAGACGTATGTTAATAGAAGAGCTCCCACTAACATATTGTCTGATCAGAACCGGTGCATAATGGTCTGATCAACCAAGTGCACTTTGGTTCGCTTTTGTTTATTATTCTACGTGGATGGATCATAATTAAACTTGGCCTTTAAATTCCATCCACGACTGCCTTGAAAATCCCTTTAAAAATTTTCGATCGCCTTTGAATCACGTATTCGTATTCGTATTCGATAAACGCCTCCTTCAAACTCTATATTGCTTTCGCCTTCATCTATTTTGGAAGGATGAAGGCGTTGTGCTAGAACTTCCTCTAGCCTTCCTATCGGCTCTGACCATTCTCACTCGATGTTGCTATATTTTCATCCTAAACTACTCGACCCTATCAAGAACCTCTAATCGCTTAGTTTAAGTGAATCTTCTTCGTTCTATTAATCGTGACCCTCATTCAGTCCCTATGACCATACCGTATTATATTTTTCTATGATCTAGACCGCAATTTCTTACGGCGTGATTTTGTTATCGATTGTTCCTCGTCAATACCCCTTGTGTCTTCTCACCCCCTACTAATTCCTAATTTCGAGGACGAAATTCTTTTAAGTTGGGTAGGATGTAAAATCCCTAAATTTCTACTATTTTTTTATTAATTGGTACCGATTTAAAATTTTGTATTATACGTCGCGCACGAAATTTTATTTTTGCTCGACGAGTGCGAATATGTGCGAGCGTACATATTTTAGAAAAATATTTTATTTAATATTTTATAGTTTCAAAATAATATATGCAGTAATTATTTTACTATCAATACGAAGTTGTTATTTTATTTACTAAAGGCCTTCATTTATGCAATTATTAAAAATAATAAATATTTTTATTGTATATTAGAAAAACATAATTATGAAAATATTATTTGTGTATACATGTATATTTGTAATTATTTATTGGTTTATTTTAAATATTCTGTAATTTTCGAAATTATTATTAATAGTATTTTTGGAAGGCATATTTTTTATTTATTGTGGAGATTTAAATATTGATTTGAATTTATGTATTTATTTAAATAGTTAATATTGAAATTTGATTTATTGATTTGATTTTAAACTAAGGAAATTAAATTAGATTTAATGGGATTTGGATTTGATTTCATTGATTTAATTTAATAGATTGATTTATCTAATTTGGGTTTAAACAATCCTAATCATTATCTAATTGGGAATTCCCACATCCTATAAATAGGCAGGTACTCCTCCAATTCATTGTTCATCCACAATAATTTTTCCACAAATCTACGTGCATCGTGTCCGTGTTCTCCGTCCAAATTCTTATTCTACTATTTTTTACATATACATGATTCTCTCTCGTGTCGACAACCCCGACACTATACAAAACCCTAATTTCCTAATCTCCAAATCCCTAATCCTAATCCTAACCATCTGCCCACGTCTTCCCACCACCGTCATCGCAGCCACCTTCACCCTCTGCCAATCCCAGCAGCCCGACCACCAGCCGCGTGTCCCGGACAACCCCCGGCCTTGCCCATGTCCGCCCACTGCCACCACCATCGCCACCTACATCCGCCGCCACAAGCAGCCCGACCACCAGCCGCGTGTCCCGGACAACCCCCAGCCTTCCCCATGTTCGCCCACTGCCACCACCATCGCCACCTACATCCGCCGCCACAACCAGCCCACCACCAGCACCACCCCCGTTTTCCACTCCGGACACCGGAGTACAGCCACCAACCCGGACACCGCCACCATCACGACCCCCGTCACCACAGTCCCAGCCACCGCCGTAGCCAACTCCGGCCAGGGCCAACCCGCCACCAGAAAAAAGAACAGAAAAAGAAATAGAACCCTAACCCTAAACTCACCTTCGCCGCCGACCGGCGCCCTCCGCCGAAGTCGCGCCGCCGCGTCCGAGAGCTCGGGCCGCTCCGCTGTGCGTGGCGGCAGCCTCCAGCCGCCCACGCGTTCGAAAACCCCGTGAACCCGACCCTAGCTCCGCCCGTGCACTCCACCACCGGAAACCCCCGCTCGCCGCCCAGATCCCCCGCGGT
Source organism: Iris pallida (assembly GCA_029216955.1). Classification (NCBI taxonomy): domain Eukaryota; kingdom Viridiplantae; phylum Streptophyta; class Magnoliopsida; order Asparagales; family Iridaceae; genus Iris; species Iris pallida. The sequence continues at coordinate 6,940,378 of JANAVB010033216.1, forward strand.
CGAGCCTGGCCGGAACCGCCGTCCGCTCCCTCTCAGCTCCTCCGCCACCCGAGCGCTGCCCGCTCCGCCGCGCGCCCTAGCCGTCCCCTTCGAAACCCCCACCTTGGCCGTCCCTCCGCTCCACCGCGAGTCCGCCGCGTGCGCCACCGCCATCTGCGCCGCCCGCCGACTCATCCTCCCTCCTCCTCACGCCTCGCCACGAGCTCCCTCCAGCCTCCAGTCGCCGCTCCCTGGGCCGCCCGAACACCCCACTGCCGTGCGCCCTTCCTCTTACCACCGCGCGAGCCTCCCGCTGGATCACCGCGTCTCCCCGACTTTTCCCCTCTCTCTCTAATCTTTTTTTATTATTCCTTATTTTCCTACGGAAGTATGGTTCGAGGAGAACCAGTTGGTTGTGCTGTTATTATTTTATTTAATTATTTCTTTTTCTTTTTTTTTAATCATTGTCATTGTTATTATTATTATTATTTTGGTTTCACTATTATTATTATTATTATTATTATTATTATTATTATTATTATTATTATTATTATTATTATTATTATTATTATTTTTGTTTGTTTGTTTTTGTCTAGTTTTATGTGGTTTTCTCCTTCTTTAGTATCTGCTATTTTATTATTATTATTATTATTATCACGGTTTTACTAATATTAATATCGTATTTGTTATTAAGCTATATATTATAATATCTCAAATAATTATATTACTGTATTTTTATGGTATTCTATAATTTTTGATTTAAAAATATTATTATAGTATTCTATTTATTCTTCAATTATAGTTTTGACTTAAAAAAAATTATATTTGGACAAAATTAGAATTTTGGGTCTAAAATGATTTATATTTTTAGTTTTATAATATTATAAATATTTTCTAGAAAGTTATATATTCTTATTTAACAATTTCCTTCGATTATCGTCTCTCATCTCGACTAGCCATAATCCTCGTCATTTACAAATTTGGTATGTCCTCATATTAACCCTAACTAAATTGACCCTTCTGGACCCAATGAAACTGTCCGTGCCACCATCCGGGGTCACCATGCATAGTTGTTGCACCGAAGTCGCAAATTGTGCCACCTTGATCATCGCAGCACACCAGGCGTATTACCAGGCAAGACACCTTGCCATTTGCTGTTTAATTATTTTTAGCTCATATTTTATGCATGTTCATTATTTTCTTTATGCAAAATAAACTGTGATACATGGCATAACCTGTTAGAATTTACTGTTCAGTTTCTTGCTATGTATTATTTTCTTACACATTAAACCTAGATTTAAGGGACCACCTTTGTGCGTTGCATTCATGACCTTGACACGTTGTACCACGAAGTTGTGTGTCGCATGTAGAACACGGAAGTGCGTGATTGGCTGGCCACCAGTACGTACAAGCCATGCGATAAGGAATAACCGCTAATAGAGGTTGCATGCTAGTTTAACTTAGCGGTTATAGAGTTAGCATTGGGTGGGAAGAGCATGATTGGAAGTTGACTACCACCCTATCTATCATAGACTCGCTCGCTACTGAGGAACGATAGGTACGTAGACTATATGGTATAGACTCGCTCGATACTGAGGAATAGTATATGGTGTTGTGACTCGCTACTGAGGTACTGCATTGGTATTTTCTTGACTTTACCGGGTAGTCATACGACCATGAACTGTTCTTAAAACTGCATTCACCTAGATTTTGTTAGGCACCCTTATCCGTTAGGTATGAGTACCTTTGGTTTGGGTACTTGTATCTGACCGTGGCTTGGAACAATAACTTGTCGCGGATTAGTTCGTCACATCTTGTCCTTGTTTGGTTGTAGGTGTGACTTACTACTTCGATGAGAAGGTATTGAACCTTGTTGGGGTCCAGATACCATATTGGATTCATAGCATGGAAAGATACGCCACCGTAAATTAGTTTACCATCTCCTGTCCTTGTTTGGTTGGGGAGATGGTACGCTCGTTCAGTAGGTGCGTATTGGACCATGTTATAATTCGATTTACTTATTTATTTGAGCAATATTTATTCAGTTTATATGGCATGCTATTATGTGTCTTGTTACGTCCCTCTGAGGACCTAGTTACCTCCCCAGGTGTGTGCTATTGTCTTTCGCAGGTGCTTTAGCTCTAGTCATGTTCATTGCCGTTTCTTCGAGGATGATTGCATTTGGATCGTCTTCGCTTCGCTCGCCATCATTTCATTTTCTATGTACTTTTTCTTATTTTGTTGGTGGTGGATTTGTCTCCGCCCAACATATTGTATCAAGACAATTTATTGTCATTATGTGATATCTTTTATTATTTATTTTGTGTGGATGAGATTAGTCGTGGTTTTACTGCATTTTACAGCTTATGTATTTATACGAGGCTTCCATATATTGGAGTATACTTCGTATGAATACAGCTGGCATGTCTACGTTCCTAGTCCTACGTATTTTGGGACTGGGGCGTTACAGTTAAACCCTCATGTATCTAGACAGCCGTGACCGTATAGCGAGGTGGGTTGCACTTCAATATACGTAGCTGGCTATGTACGCCCCCGTTCTCCAGTATTCTGGTTCTGGGGCGTTACATGGTCCGTACGTGCTCAGCGTATTGCCGCTTGTCCTTCGTGTAGACGAGTATATTGTCGATGAAGACTACTATGAACTTGTCGAGGAAGGGTCGAGACACCCGATTTATTTAATTCATTAAAGCAGCAGGGGCATTCGTTAGACCGAATGACATTATCAGGAACTTGTAATGGCCGTATCGAGTGCAGAAGGCGAACTTTGACACATCGTTCGGCTTGATCTTAAGTTGATGTAAACCTGAGCGAAGATCAATTTTAGAAAACAATGAAGCGCCTTGTAACTGATCGAACAAGATGTCTATACGGGATAATGGATGTTTGTTTTGGATGGTGGCCTTGTTTAGCTCTCGGTAGTCGATGCAAAGGTGCATTAAGTCATCCTTCTTCTTGACAAACAATATGGGCGCTCCCCATGGCGAGATGCTAGGTCGAATGAATCCCTTGTCGAGCATCTCTTGCAACTGTACTTTGAGTTCCTTAAGCTCTGTAGGGGCTATTCTATATGGGGCTTTGGAGATTGGTCGGGTGTCGAGGAATGTGTCGATGGTGAACTCGATCTCTTGATCAGGTGGTATGTCGGGCAGCTCGTTCGAAAATACGTCTGGAAATTCTGCCACACGTCGGTCTAACCCGTGTTTACACCTTCCTGTCGCATGTCTCGAACGAATGCCAAATAGCCTTCACATCCGAAATGCAGCATCCTTCGAGCAGACATTGTCGAGATCACCATGCAGGTCAGTGACGCTTTACCACACGAATAGCAGAATTCGGCCATCCCAGGTATGCGGATGGTGACTTTCTTTCCTGTGCAATCGATTGTGGCGTTGCAAGCACCGAGCCAATACATTCTCAGTATGATGTCGTAGTCCTTAATGTTAAGAACTATCGCATCAAGATACACCTGTTTATCTCCGATACAGAAGATTCCGTCTCTGTAGCCTAAGTGTGCAAGTAGTAACGTGCCCGACAGTATGCTAACACTATCGAGGCGTAGCGGTGTCATAGAAAAATTTGTGCTTGGCGACAAAATCTGCCGATATAAAGCTATGTATGGCACCTAATGTAAACTCCGTTTCTGGAATTTCAAATTTTTTATTTTAATTGTTTTAAATATTTTGCCTTATAGAATAATGTTTGGTTGTGGAATCTATACGAAGGAAATCCTTAATATATTTTTCAATTTACAAAAAGGGTTTACTAACTATATTTTCTTTTCTAGGTTATAAAAATACTGTTTAAATTATTCGATATCATTAAAATATTAATTTTGAATTATTTCGTAAACAAGTATTAGAATTATATTTGGTTAGTTTTAATTTATTAATTATTATCTTGATCAATAAAATCTATTACTGCAAGCTTTATTTTCATAAGTAGAAGTCCCTTTCAAATCTCAATGATAAAATATAGATCACAAAGGATCATCTTTTTCTCTCCCTCATCCATATCAAACCAACTCTCTGCCGCCTCTTAGACCATCTCTAATGGGGGTTTCTATCTTCTCTATTTCTATGGAAGAAATCCATTTTAGAAAAAAAAAATTCCCAATGGTGATTTTTATTGCCATTTCTATCCTAGGTGGCAATGATGTAGGATGAAAACTTTTTAGGAGGGTTTCTACATGTAGAAATTCTCATAGAAATTCTTCTATTTTTTATGACAATTATTATTGGGTCCCACACCATTAATTGGTCCTTTTACTATTTGATACATAGGATAAAAATGGAGAACCATTGGAGAGCATTTTTGTATGTCTACAATTTCTATGTAGAAACTTTTTCAACTAGGATAGAAATCTCCTTAAAGTACAATGCCAAGTAGGATAAGAACTCAATTTTAGAAATCACCATTGGAGATGGTCTTATATACCTATCCGCACCTAACCTATATAAATTTCTACATTCCGAATATGATCCCATTCTGATGGAAGGAGCACAAGGATGATGAATATTTGAGCTGCGTATAACTTTTTTGCATAAAAAAATATCCAGCTGGAAAACCAATGTTGACATACAACTATTATGAACAAAATGTCATTTGGGTAGCAAAAGTAAATTGATTCTTAAAGGGAAAAATCTTGGAAGGATTGTGTTATAGTAAGTTTCGACACCCAATAAAGAGTACCGCAATATCAAACAAAGTTTCTCATGCTTCAGGTGGCGTATCAAATATTTTGCTTGCTGCAACTGAGAGCATTTCCAACCCTATTGTCTTGTTAAGTGTTGTGAGTCTTAGGTGGCTCCTCTGTGGCATGAGCCACAAGATAATGTCGTGTTTATGTGGCAAAATTATATCTCAAAAGACAATGAGATAGAAAGACTCTCTCCAATGCAAAAGTATTGAGGAGACAATAAAAACTATTTTTTACAACTTCCAAGACAATTCCTCCACTTCTTCAACTTTTTTATAAATATTTCTATTCATAATTGATGTTGTGAAGACAGAGTCATTGTGAAGTGCATTGTCTACATCTAGACAACCAACTTCACATTCTCCTTGCCATGTCATTGTCATGTCAACTTCATGTTTTATTTTACATTTGCATTGGAGAAGAATTTTTGGAATGAAAGTTTGTTATTCCTATGTGGCAACCATTTTTTCTAAACTCACAATAGGGTTGGAGATGCTGTGAAAGATATGCAACTCTCCATCCACTCTTTGGGAACCCAAGAAATCGCGAAGACCAGAATCAAATAGCTTCTTAGAGCATCTCCAACCCTATTGTGAGTTAAAAAAAAAATTGCCACATAGGAATGACAACTATTTTTCCAAAAGTACTTCTCCAATGCAAATGTAAAATAAAATGTAGAGTTGACATGACAATGACATGACAAAGACAATGTGAAGTTGGTTGTCTAGATCTAGACAATGCACTTTACAATGTCTTTATGTTCACATCATCATTTGTGAATAAAAATATTTATAAAAAAAGTAGAAGATTAAAAGTTATTTTAGAAGTTGTAAAAAAATACTTTGTATTGTCTTCTCAGTACTTTTGCTCTATACAAGACATTGTCTTGTGTGCTATGCCACCTAAGACAATAGGGTTGGAGATGCTCTTAGCATCTTCTTGAAATTTTAGCAGTTCCATACCGCAAAGTACAGTGCTTCGATGGAAATTTCCTTTGTGAATCCAATTTATTTGCTTGTAAAATGTTACTTGCACTAATCATCTATTCCTATTAATACACCTCACCACTTTCCTCTCTTTTATACTATATAAATCCCAACTATATTAGACTGTATCTTCTCTATAATATATCGAAATCCTATATAGATTTGAATGCATATATTCAAATTGTAAAATATTATCTTCTTGCAGAATCAGTAGTTTCATCTATAAATAGAAAGAACCGAGAGAAACAAAGACCCCCAGTTCAACCTTGCCCCTCGGCCGCGCCGTACCCCGCGGCTCAATCACACCAGTTCGGTCATCACCGCTACCACCACTGTTTTCCGGCCAAACCCCTTGCTTCGAAAACCCAACCACCAGCCGCTGCCCATGATAAGTACCCATCATCATTGGCCCAGGTTAAAGCCTCAGAATATAGTTCACCATCATCATTGGCCCAGGATAGAGCCTCAGTAATATAGTCGAGACTAATAAGCCTGCCTTTAGGCCTTCTCAAGCTCAGGCCTAAGTCTCAGGCCTTGTTTTCAATTCAATAGCCTTTTTGTTTTTTCCCAATAACTGTATTAACTGAATGGCTAGAGCCTTTTGCAGAGCCTTTTGCCACTGTAATCAGTAGCTACAGTAGCTAGAGAGAGGGGCAATATAGATAATTCCTGCATCCTCTTCTCAGCATAAATAGTAGCTGATATGCTACGCTAAGAGTGTGGAATGAGAATAGAGTTTACTTCTTCCTCAATTCTTCTTTAGCCATAGATCTGTATTTTTCTCTCTTGCAATTCTCTTATTCAATAAAAACATAGATAATTCTCCTCTCTGATTCTGTTCATCTTCTTCTAATTCCTGCATAGATCATAAGGTTAGCTACAAACAATTGTGAGAATGACAAATGTTAACAGACCTGTGTTGAATCTAGGTCAGTTGGGACGAGGGCCCAACAATTTGGTATCAGAGCAGCTTGATCCGCTGATGGAAGGAAGCAGGGAAGGGTGCTCTACCCATGGTGGATCTGGTGAAGAAGCATCGGATGGACGAAGGATGATTGTAGTGACCCGCTCCGCCCTAGCGGAACGCCGATTCAAACGGCAAGTGCAACGACTCAAACGAGCCGTCGACCCGAAGAGTTGGCATCGACCTGATGAAGAATCGATGTAAGGCTTACATTGGCCCGTCAAGATGAATCCAGACTTAGACTATCAAAGGCGCGCTCGGAGTATCGCTCGGCCGATGCGAACATCGCTAAGGTGGGTGGCTCCGATGAACCCGTCACTGCTTAGCCTAGACACATAACAATACGGACACTATCACGAGAATCGCTAGGCGATAACCCCATGCAGGCTAATAAAGGACTCAACGCACCTAGCTAAGGGAATAATCCCATCTTGTATGCTTGTATAGAATATGGAAAGGAATATGGAAAATACGAGAACTCTCGCACCGCGCTCCACGCTCGTGCTAAGGCACAAGCTTGCGTTCAACAATGAAACAATGAATGGTTTACAACAATGAAACGGAAGACTATCGACATAGTCGTTCCGAGTAGAGTATAGCAACATTGAAAGGCTACGGGACCAATGGGTCGCCAAGGCGACTCCCGCATAGGGAGTTGCAAAAATGTACAAATGAATGAATGAATGAATAAGTAAATGGATGAATCGACAAATGAAATGAATGAATATGTGAATGAATCAATGAGCGAATGAACAAGTGAAAGAAAGAAAGAAAGAAAAGAAAGAATGAAGAAAAGATAAGAAAGAAAGGAATGGTTAGCGACAGGTATGACGGGCACGTACAACGGGGCTCGCTACCCACGCTGCACGGACGCCAACCTGGTCGATAACGCATTATGGCTAAGGGTTAGCCTATGGCTCAAAGACAGCCGTTAAGTAAAAAGATGATAATAAAATACGAAATGGTCGTGGACGGCTCGTGCACGAGCGAAAAGGGATTCCAAGGGCAACGAACGACGATTTCGTGGCCGGCCTAGGCGGAATCATGGCCTACGGGCGGACAGGTGTGCGGGCTTGGGCACATAACCAAACGTAGGGCCGGTTATTCAATAGTCTATCAGGGTGTACCAGCCATCACGCTTGATAGATGAGAATGCCACAGGGGAAATGTCCATAATGGCTGACTTGCCAGCGACCGGTGCATATAGATTAAGTGGGCTTGCTGGTGGAAATCCACGTGCAAGTCCTTGCATTGAAATCAAGGTAGTCTAAGTGAACTAAACAAAGCGCCTTCTGAATAGGCTTGAAATATATCACCCTAAATGATAAAGAGTACTTTATGAAGTGAGTTAGAAAACACGCCTACGACGCGCTAGAAACTGAGGAAGGAACACGCCCTATTATTGAATGTTCCCAAGAATCACGTTATGATATTACACATGAATTGTTGACTAACTTGGTTTACATTGAACAGGGAAGGCCGGACGGTAAGTATGGGTAAGTTATGCATATATTTCCATGCGACACTTGTATTCGACAACACGAGATAGGCTATGAAATATGCCATGAAACTGATCCTAAGGCAAGATTAGAAAGACAATGAATGATAGAGATGCACAAAAGTAAATGGAACGTGTTTGGTAATGATAGCGTTGTGGGCGAGCTAGCCTCCCCACCAGTGCATAACAATGTACTGATAACCCCACAGTCTGCTTGCAGGACAGCTGGAGACGCCGGCGGGTGCGGAGCTTCCATCGAACGTGTCAAGGCGCGGAGCCAACTCTGGGGCCTTGGAACGTTGCAAGAAGCTGAAGCACCCTATACAGGACATAATGTATCGGAACATCGCCATGAATCATTCCATCTTATAAGCCACTTGGCACGCCTTTTATGTTTCAGAGAGAGAGAGCTTGAGCGATTTGTAATATCGGCCTAGCGCCGCTTGTAACTTCTTGAATATCAATAAAGAGTTTGATTTCGTATTCAACTTGTGTTCATTTACTTTCCGCTGCAAATGGAGACACTCTGTGCGACTCTGTGGCCTAGCAAATCGGCCGTTTCTGGACTTGGCCTTGCACGGGCGCAACCTAGGCCCGTGCGGCATCACGCCTTAGCGAGGACGATCGCTCCTACGGGAGCGGGGCGTGACAGATTGGTATCAGAGCACGGCTTTACGTCCTTGGACTTCATTTCGATTTTCTCAGTTTTGAAAGCTCGGTTGTAAACAAAAGAAGTGTACGCTCTCTCTCGTTGTACTTTGGGATGTTCCATACAATAAGTCTAATATTTTCAAAAGCTCGTATAAGTACTCGGTTGAACGGAATCAATAGACGAAGGCCTTTGTACCGAACCACGACATACTTGAATTGGAAGGAACCGATGCTAAGAGTTGCAACCGCAAGACGTGCTTGAATAACCTTACGCTGACAATAGCGAACGAGTACACGAGACCGAAGTATAGTTCGAACGGGATGGTTATGCACACAGCCTATTGGCTAAGTTGTGCCGAGTATCGCGTACCTAGACTTTATGGTGGAAACGAGTTGCGAGCGAGATTGACTATCGCTCGGACGAGAATAAGGAAGACTTAGAACGTATGTTGATAGAGACGCTACTTGACGGACGCTAAAGCGAACACGGGAAATAGTTCTTAGAATTTGAAGAATGAGCGAACGCGTAATTGGATATGTCGATCGGGAGTCGAATAACCTTTCGAGGATTTGTAGAATGACTTGACTCCGAGTGGTGTATGTGATAGCTTCGAAGAGGGAAAAAGAGGGAGTACCGATGACTAGTCGAATGGCTCGAACCCTGAGTGGTGTATGGACGTTGTAGAAATTGTTCGGGCGAGACTAGAGGAGATACGAATAGAACGTGTACGTCGACAAGCGATAATATTGCGCAAGCCTTAGAATGAGTGACGCTTAGTTGGTTTCGACTTCGAGAGTCTCAAACGAGATATCATTCGGACGGATTAAGAATGCGTAGTACGAATCATGAAACGAATGGAGGTCTTGGTCGAAGAAACATAGAAAGATCATACATACAATTTTGAATTTAGTTGAATGGATTGAAATTGAGTTGAGGTGAAATACCCATAGACGAGATCGAAGATAGCACGATCGAAAGATGGCGTGCATAGAAAACGTTGGTTTGAAGATACGAGGATGACTAAGGATTTGGAATAGATGTTGCTCAATGAAGAGTTAGCACGAGACAACGTGAATTGAGGAATTAAGTTGCACGACTCGGAATTCATTGCAAAAGGAAGATCGTCAGGTTATGTGCATCATCAATGGTATTGAGGCGTATCAAAGATCGATGTACGATAACTCGGGGGTACTCTAATTCGATGAATGATGACCGTGTTAGAAGTTATGGTTTCGAAGGATTCTATGTTGGGGATTGGATAGAAATGAATGTTGGATGGAGAGGAAAGTGACTTGATTGTTCGCTGATAACCACAACGACAACGATCTTGTCTTGCGCGAGCGCAACTCCAACCTCGCACATGCGTCACGTCGGATTTGGGACGATCGTTTCGCGTGAGCATTGGCATGGTGATTCATGTCCAGCGGGAATGATCGAACTCGAAATACCTTGACATGACAATTTTGATTGCTTCGACTTGTGGTTTGAAGCGAAGGCGAATCGGAGGATTGATCGGACTTATGAGGGACAACGAAGAAAACTTGAGGATTGAGTAGACCCAATCCGCGTATCGAAAATGAGTAAGTCTAGATTCAACGCAAGAGTTACGTCCCGATGAGGACGATTATTCCACGGAAACGTTGATATGGTGATTCGTGTCCGCCGTGGATAATCAGACTTGCGTGAGATCGGGGCGCAACGTATTGCAAGGCTAGACGACCTTGTGATCGACTACGTGAATTGGATAGGATGGATAGGTGAATTATATTAAACATACTTGAAGAGATAGACTATGGTAATTGCTAGTGCGGACGCATGAGACTGACATGTCAAGGATTTGATTGAGGATAACCTATCGTAGGATGATTTTCCTAAACGAGCTCAGACATGGAGCGGAGAATGTGTTGATGCGAATAGGAGGAACACTGCTTGATGTTTAGAAATTTGAGTGAAACAAACTTGGGTAGAAACTCCCGTACAAGCAAACAAATGGTTTGACCATAGGATTTGGGGCGAGCGTCGTACAACGACCTTGCACGATGAGCAATAGACTTGACTTGTAACTATGACCTTGTGAGCTAACCTAGCGGATAGGCGGACGACCCTATGCCGAGTGATTGAACTTGTGCGATTGACCTTACAGTATCGTCTGGACGGACGATAGACTTGGGAAAAACAAGACTTAGAGTAGGATGGGGAACAGGGAATGTGCGTGAACGACAACGAGAATGGTCCCAAACAAAAGGAATGATAAGAATGGATGATGCGCAAGTAAAGTTGAGATAATGAATTGAATTATTGGTCGAAAGACGTACTCGAGGATAGTACAATACTTGGTCTTGAATCGGACGGAAATTACTTAGACTTGGTCGACTCCGCTAAGAAGAAATCATATTGATTTTGTAGACAAGAACGCTTGAAAAGCGAACCGGATCATCTCGAGGACCGAGATAAACGATAGCGAGATACACATGAGTTCGGTTTTAAATCGAATTTAGCGAACGATCGGCAAATCAAAACTATCACGAGTAGCTTGTCCGTCTTCGCTAATCGCTAAGCTTGGTTGAAATGTACGTATTCCGGGGACGCCTTGAATATGTGCACGATCCAAACTCAGCGATGTGACGAACTCGAATACAGCTGCAAGTGAGTGTTGCGATGCGCATGAACGAATGAGTGAGTTAACCTCAACCTATGACTCTCGTGTTTGACGAATTACAATGCACCTCGTGCGACCGTTTCAGTCCTATGATACGTCGAAGTAGCAAACGAGTCGAAGAAACACTTAAATTGAATAAGTTACATCAACTCTAAAATGAATGAAAAGCCATTCAATGAACTTGGAAAGGTATCGAGTATAGTTCGATGCCATCGAACGATAAAAGCCATTCGATAGGAATTGTCTAAAGTAGGCACACGGCGATGAATAAAAGGAACGGTAGGATGACCCGCACTCAGGAAGTCTCGAGGACGAGACTTGTTTTGAGTGGTGTATTATGTAGTGACCCGCTCCGCCCTAGCGGAACGCCGATTCAAACGGCAAGTGCAACGACTCAAACGAGCCGTCGACCCGAAGAGTTGGCATCGACCTGATGAAGAATCGATGTAAGGCTTACATTGGCCCGTCAAGATGAATCCAGACTTAGACTATCAAAGGCGCGCTCGGAGTATCGCTCGGCCGATGCGAACATCGCTAAGGTGGGTGGCTCCGATGAACCCGTCACTGCTTAGCCTAGACACATAACAATACGGACACTATCACGAGAATCGCTAGGCGATAACCCCATGCAGGCTAATAAAGGACTCAACGCACCTAGCTAAGGGAATAATCCCATCTTGTATGCTTGTATAGAATATGGAAAGGAATATGGAAAATACGAGAACTCTCGCACCGCGCTCCACGCTCGTGCTAAGGCACAAGCTTGCGTTCAACAATGAAACAATGAATGGTTTACAACAATGAAACGGAAGACTATCGACATAGTCGTTCCGAGTAGAGTATAGCAACATTGAAAGGCTACGGGACCAATGGGTCGCCAAGGCGACTCCCGCATAGGGAGTTGCAAAAATGTACAAATGAATGAATGAATGAATAAGTAAATGGATGAATCGACAAATGAAATGAATGAATATGTGAATGAATCAATGAGCGAATGAACAAGTGAAAGAAAGAAAGAAAGAAAAGAAAGAATGAAGAAAAGATAAGAAAGAAAGGAATGGTTAGCGACAGGTATGACGGGCACGTACAACGGGGCTCGCTACCCACGCTGCACGGACGCCAACCTGGTCGATAACGCATTATGGCTAAGGGTTAGCCTATGGCTCAAAGACAGCCGTTAAGTAAAAAGATGATAATAAAATACGAAATGGTCGTGGACGGCTCGTGCACGAGCGAAAAGGGATTCCAAGGGCAACGAACGACGATTTCGTGGCCGACCTAGGCGGAATCATGGCCTACGGGCGGACAGGTGTGCGGGCTTGGGCACATAACCAAACGTAGGGCCGGTTATTCAATAGTCTATCAGGGTGTACCAGCCATCACGCTTGATAGATGAGAATGCCACAGGGGAAATGTCCATAATGGCTGACTTGCCAGCGACCGGTGCATATAGATTAAGTGGGCTTGCTGGTGGAAATCCACGTGCAAGTCCTTGCATTGAAATCAAGGTAGTCTAAGTGAACTAAACAAAGCGCCTTCTGAATAGGCTTGAAATATATCACCCTAAATGATAAAGAGTACTTTATGAAGTGAGTTAGAAAACACGCCTACGACGCGCTAGAAACTGAGGAAGGAACACGCCCTATTATTGAATGTTCCCAAGAATCACGTTATGATATTACACATGAATTGTTGACTAACTTGGTTTACATTGAACAGGGAAGGCCGGACGGTAAGTATGGGTAAGTTATGCATATATTTCCATGCGACACTTGTATTCGACAACACGAGATAGGCTATGAAATATGCCATGAAACTGATCCTAAGGCAAGATTAGAAAGACAATGAATGATAGAGATGCACAAAAGTAAATGGAACGTGTTTGGTAATGATAGCGTTGTGGGCGAGCTAGCCTCCCCACCAGTGCATAACAATGTACTGATAACCCCACAGTCTGCTTGCAGGACAGCTGGAGACGCCGGCGGGTGCGGAGCTTCCATCGAACGTGTCAAGGCGCGGAGCCAACTCTGGGGCCTTGGAACGTTGCAAGAAGCTGAAGCACCCTATACAGGACATAATGTATCGGAACATCGCCATGAATCATTCCATCTTGTAAGCCACTTGGCACGCCTTTTATGTTTCAGAGAGAGAGAGCTTGAGCGATTTGTAATATCGGCCTAGCGCCGCTTGTAACTTCTTGAATATCAATAAAGAGTTTGATTTCGTATTCAACTTGTGTTCATTTACTTTCCGCTGCAAATGGAGACACTCTGTGCGACTCTGTGGCCTAGCAAATCGGCCGTTTCTGGACTTGGCCTTGCACGGGCGCAACCTAGGCCCGTGCGGCATCACGCCTTAGCGAGGACGATCGCTCCTACGGAAGCGGGGCGTGACAATGATGCCAGTCGAAGATCGAGTTCATACTCTGGAAGGTACAATACTCAATTTCAACAGCAAATTTGATAGAGTCTTTGAAGAATTGGCCAGATCTCGTCGAGACTTCGAAACTCTTGCCCAAAATCTGAGTCCATCTCCATTCCAGCACTCCAATATAGGAGCCAGATCTGCAACTCCCCATCCATTTAATTCTTCCTGGGGAATGAGCCCTCCCATATTAAATCCTCCTTTGCCTTCATTCGAACAAACACCTATGGGGCAAGCAGGTTTAATGCAGAATACCAGCCACATTGGTTCTCCTGTTCCCAGTACTGTCATGTGTACCACAGCCCCACTCCTACCCACACCTGCACCACAAATGGCCCCCAATTTTAACAATACAAATTGGAATCAACCTACATTGAGGGTCAAGATACCTGCATTTGATGGAGAGGGAGATGTTGTTGAGTGGTTGATGAGGGTGAACAATTATTTCAACTATTATGGCACCACTGAGGCTGAGAAGCTTCAAATTTGTTCAGTACAGCTCAAAGGAACTGCAGCCTACTGGATGGATTAGCTCTTTAGAATTCGAAATGGGACAGTGACTTGGAATGACTTCTGCACATCCATTAGATCAGAATTTGGCCCTTCACAGTTAACTGATCATATAGTTGAGTTAAAACTCCTCAAGCATGAAAATACTGTCCAAGAATACAACTCCCAGTTCCAAAAACTCTCCAAGAAGGTGCATGGAATACCTGAACATTGCTTAGTTAGTCATTACATTGGAGGGTTGAAAGAAGAGGTCAGATATGAAGTTCAGGTAGCCAGTCCTGTCAATTTACCTGCAGCTATGTCAGCAGCCAAATTATATGAAGCCAAAATTGCAGCTCTAAGGAAGATTTACAAAACAAATCAATTTCCTCCTAAGCACCATTACAACTCAGGACAGGTGAGTACCTTATCACCAACTACAGCTAATACAAGTGAAGCTGGACAAAAGTTAAACAATATACCTCATAGAACTTTGTCCTCTACTCCTACAATTTCTCCATCAGAGATATTAAGGAGAAAGAGTCTGGGTTTGTGCTTTATGTGTGATGAGAAGTGGTTCAGGGGTCACAAATGTAAGGAGAAGAAGTTATTCATGCTAGTTGCTGATGAAGAGGGTACTGAAATTGAAAATCCATTTCTGTTGGAAGGATCACCTAGCATTCCTCCAACTCCCACAACTCCTAACCAAAATCTATTTGAAATATCACTCCAAGCCTTGATAGGTTCCAATAATCATTCCACCATGAGACTAAAAGGGCAGTTTAAAAACAAACCAGTGTTGATACTCATAGACTCAGGGTCTACTCACAGTTTTATTGATAGTGGGTTCTGTGAAAGGATGGGAGTTCCTACTCAGGATAGCCAAACTTTTGAAGTACTAGTAGCCAATGGGGAGAAGCTGGTGAGCAAAGGAATGTGCAGAGGAGTACAAATTGACTGCCAAGGGCACAAAATTATTGCTGACCTATTACAATTACCTCTCCCAGGTTATCAGGTTGTCTTAGGAGCAAATTGGCTCAGCACCTTGGGGTATATTGTCTGGAATTTCCAGGAATTAACCATGCAATATGATGAACAAGGGGTTCCCAAGTATTTTCAGGGAGTTAAATCTGAAACAGAGACTTTACAGGAGTTAGGCAATAAAGATCTGAGACAAAAGCCTCAAATGTATATCATCCACTTATGTAAAATGGAAGAATTCACACACTCACAGGCAGAAGGAGTTCCAGAGCCAAAGGAAATAGCTGAATTGTTGGAGGAGTACAAGATGCTGTTTGAAGAACCCAGAGGCCTTCCCCCACAGAGAAGCTTTGATCACAAGATACCACTTGCACCTGGATCATTACCAGTTTGTAGCAGACCCTATAGACATCCATACCTCCACAAGAATGAAATCGAGAAACAAATCCAAGAGATGTTGGAGTCAGGTATTATAAGGCCTAGCACTAGTTCTTACTCTTCCCCTGTGATACTTGTGAAGAAGGCTGATGGTTCTTGGAGGCTCTGCATTGATTATAGGGGGTTAAACAATAATACAATAAAGGACAAGTTCCCTATTCCCTTTATTGAGGAGCTATTTGATGAACTCCATGGGAGCAACTACTTCACCAAGTTGGATTTAAGAGCTGGCTATCACCAAGTCAGAATGGCAGAAGAAGATATATACAAAACAGCCTTCAGAACACATGAAGGACATTATGAGTTCATGGTAATGCCCTTTGGGCTAACCAATGCTCCATCTACTTTCCAATCCCTCATGAATGCAGTGTTCAAAGGTTACTTAAGAAGGTTTGTATTAGTTTTCTTTGATGATATATTAGTGTATAGCACTAACTTGCAGGATCATTGTATCCATCTGCAACAAGTATTCAATAAATTGCAAGAGAATCAACTGAAGCTTAAAAAGAGCAAGTGTGCCTTTGCTCAGAGACAAGTGGGCTATTTGGGACATATAATCTCAGGAGATGGAGTACAGGTTGATCCAGAGAAAGTCAAAGCAGTCATGGACTGGCCTACACCTACAACTATCAAGCAACTCAGAGGGTTCCTAGGTCTCACTGGATACTACAGAAGGTTCATCAGAGAATATGGAGCTATAGCCAGGCCACTTACTGATCTCCTCAAGAAGAACTCCTTTAAATGGAGTAATACAGCTCAGTCTTCATTTGAAGAACTTAAGCAAACTCTCATCAACCCCCCTGTCTTAGCTATGCCCAACTTTACAGAGGAGTTCATACTAGAATGTGATGCTTCAGGGGTGGGAATAGGTGCTGTACTGATGCAGAGGGGCAGACCTATAGCCTTCCTGAGCCAACACTTGAAGGGGAGAGCCACTGCCCTGTCAACTTATGAAAGAGAAATGCTAGCAGTTCTTTTAGCCATAAAGAAGTGGAGCCAATACTTATGGGGCAGAACATTTGTCATCAGAACTGATCACAAACCCTTAAAGCATATGTTAGAACAGAGAGTCTATACTGAGGCTCAATACAAATGGATACTCAAGTTACATGGGTATTCCTATAGGGTTGAGTACAAGAAGGGGAGAGAAAACAAAGCTGCTGACAGTTTGTCCAGGAAGGAGGAGGCTCAACTGTCTGCCATTACATGTGTTACCCCAGAATGGATGAAATCATTCAAGGAACAGATGCAGACTTCTGAATTCTACAATTCACTGCTGAATCAATGGCAGCAAGGGCTATTAGATTCAAGCAAATATTCCTTACAGGATGGCCTATTTTACTATAAGAGGAGGCTCCTTATTGACCCCAAATCTGAGTATGTAACACTAATGCTTAAAGAGCACCATGATATGTTGACTGCAGGACATTCAGGGGCTTTGAAGACCCTGCACAGACTTAGAAAAGTTTGCTACTGGAAAGGTATGAAGAGGAGTGTGACTGAATATGTCAAAGCTTGTGAAGTCTGTCAGAGGCACAAATATGAAACCACTTCCCCAGCAGGATTATTGCAACCCCTGCCAATACCTGATAGAATTTGGGAAGAAATTTCCATGGACTTCATAGAGGGGTTACCTAACAGCTTCAACAAGACCACTATATTTGTGGTGGTGGATAGGCTTAGCAAGTATATACATTTATTTGCATTGACACATCCTTATACTGCTTCTACTGTGGCTCAAGTCTTCCTAGAAGGGGTTTTCAAATTGCATGGCATGCCTAAATCTATAGTGTCTGACAGAGATCCTCTATTCACCAGTGCTTTTTGGAAGGAATTTTTTAAACTGCAAGGGAGCCAACTCAAGTATAGCACAGCCTACCACCCTCAAACTGACGGGCAAACCGAGGTAACTAATAGGTGCATTGAAAGTTATCTGAGGTGTTTTTGTAGTCACAAACCCAGGGAATGGTCCAAACATCTTCTATGGGCAAAATATTGGTTCAATACCAATTGGCACACCTCTACTAGAACAACTCCTTTTGAAGCAGTCTATGGGAGGCCACCTCCAGATTTATTATCTTATCTACATGAACCAGTTCAAGACAGGGAAGTAGCTGAAGCTATCCTATTAAGAGATAATGCACTTCAACTGCTCAAAGATAATCTGGTTTTAGCACAGGATCGAATGAAGAAATATGCAGACTTGCACAGGACTGAGAGAGAATTCTCCATTGGAGATTGGGTGTATCTCAAGCTTCAACCATACAGGCAATCCTCCATAGCTCAGAGGAGGCCCCAGAAATTATCACCCAAATTCTTTGGACCATATCAGATCACGGAAAGAATTGGTCCAGTTGCATACAAGCTGGATTTACCTGCAGATTCCCTCATTCACCCAGTGTTTCATGTGTCACAACTCAAGATCAAAGTGAACTCAAGAGTGACAGTGCAAGCAGAGCATCCCAGTTTCCAGGAGAACCTCCTGTTGGAGCCTGATTGGATACTGGACAGAAGGATGGTACCCAGGGAAAATCGAGCTGCTGTTGACCTGCTTGTGCAGTGGAAAGATGGGACACCTAAAGAAGCTACATGGGTTCACTATGAGAAGTTTATCAAGGATTATCCCTTGTTTGACCTTGAGACAAGGTCAATTTAAGGAAGGACCATTGATAAGTACCCATCATCATTGGCCCAGGTTAAAGCCTCAGAATATAGTTCACCATCATCATTGGCCCAGGATAGAGCCTCAGTAATATAGTCGAGACTAATAAGCCTGCCTTTAGGCCTTCTCAAGCTCAGGCCTAAGTCTCAGGCCTTGTTTTCAATTCAATAGCCTTTTTGTTTTTTCCCAATAACTGTATTAACTGAATGGCTAGAGCCTTTTGCAGAGCCTTTTGCCACTGTAATCAGTAGCTACAGTAGCTAGAGAGAGGGGCAATATAGATAATTCCTGTATCCTCTTCTCAGCATAAATAGTAGCTGATATGCTACGCTAAGAGTGTGGAATGAGAATAGAGTTTACTTCTTCCTCAATTCTTCTTTAGCCATAGATCTGTATTTTTCTCTCTTGCAATTCTCTTATTCAATAAAAACATAGATAATTCTCCTCTCTGATTCTGTTCATCTTCTTCTAATTCCTGCATAGATCATAAGGTTAGCTACAAACAATTGTGAGAATGACAAATGTTAACAGACCTGTGTTGAATCTAGGTCAGTTGGGACGAGGGCCCAACAGCCCATCATGCCAGAACCACACCATGTCCGAGTTCCTCCGCCCTGTGCCTCCTCGCCATGCCCCCGGCAGCCACCTAACGGTCGACTCCCCAGCATCATTACGGTCGTGTCAGCAACCACCACCACCAACTCCACACCTCGTCACCACCCGAACCACCATCATCTCCACCCCGCCTCCCTTTGCTATCACCAGCACTCACGGCCAGCCACCCAACTCCGGCACCGCCCGTTCCCGTCCCGACCACCATCATTACCCAACCAAAACCATCGTCACCAACATCACAATAAAAACAAATAGAACAACCCTTACCTTCCTCCACTGCTCTTGCCGAGACAACCCCCGCCGAAGCCGCCCGCCCAAATCAGGACAGCTGCAGCGGTGTTGTGCCACGCTCAGCAAACTGTCCAGCACCACCAGCTGCGTGGAGCCTTACCGTCGAGCCGGCGTGTCCCCAACCGCTGGGTCACCACCGCGGACCCGATCCCGCCGTTGCCACTGACCAAAATCTACCGTACGCGTGCGCTGCCAATGATGCTGCATCATCGAGCCGCGCCATCCTCTACGACCTCCACATGCCCCTCCACCTCTCCTCTCCTCTCGATCCCCCAACCGAGTGTCGAGCCACTGGATGCCCGCCTCCGCAACAGAGCCTACGCCTCCCCGTCATCCACTGATCCCGCCACCATCTGTAGTCGTTCGCATCACTCGACCTCCGTGATGTTCGCGTCTGGTCACGACCGACTGGATTTGGGCGTAGACAAACCCCCACCGGCGACAACACCCCTTCTCCCTTGGCCTGCCAGCCCTGGGTGCTTCGCCAGCGTCGAGCACGGCGAGCGGAGCCTAGACCCTCGACGGAGATCGCTGGGGACGGAATCCTTGAGGTGAGCATCTCTCTATTTCTCCCCTCTCTCGTTCTCAATAAATTTCTCTCTCTCCTTCCTTTCACCTTCTTCTTTTATTTATGTTTGTTTGTTTTTAATTATTATTAGGCCTGAAGTATACGTTGGGGTTGGGCCAGGGTCTGGGCACAGTATTGTGGCTATCATGTTGAATTTTAGGTATTGAGCCAAGCCAGTGGAGGGATGTGCTTTGTTAGTAATTCTCTTACTGTTGTGTACGTATATATGCTGCTATTATTATTAATATTTTATTATTATTAGTTAACGAGAGAGAATGGGAGGGAGTAGATGTTTTGTTGTATTTTTAAGCATTATATATATATATATATATATATATATATATATATATATATATATATATATATATATATATATATATATATATACTAGTGTCATGACACACATATACATATATATATATATATATGTGTCATGACACTAGTATATATATATATATATATATATATATATATATATATATATATATATATATATATATATATATATATATAAAAGAAAATATAATAGTTTTATTGATGTTAGTATTATTAATATTATTTGGTATTAACTGTTATTATTATATTATATTCTTACTGATATTATTAATTATCAAATATGTTATTTGTATTATTGTTACTTATATTATTGTTATTAATGTTATTATTATTTATTTTTAGAAATATATAAATAATATTTTCTAAATAGGTTTATAAATATTTTTAAACTAAATATTATTTCTACGAGCAACTAATAAGCATTTTCTTACAAGTAATACTAAATATGTTTTATAAGGTTTTTCTAAAAAATAATTATAAATATTTGTCAAGGGATTATCTTTCTCTAAATCAACCCCCTCCTAGAATATTCTTACCACGACTAATATATTCCTCTAGATTAGAAACCTTGATCATGGCTAATCGTGTTCATATATTTTCTTTGCCACTTCGGACTTCTTCACCACTTCGGACTTCTTCACATCAACCTAGCTAATCGGACTAATCTGGACTCAATGAGACCATCGGTTTCAACAGCTGTAAGGACCCCAGGCGAGTATATTTCTAATAGTTTTCATATTTGATAGCTTCTATGATTCGTGTATGTAGTATTGTCTTACATTGACTTTCTATTGATTCTCGACACGATGGTCACATGCGGTAGTAGTTATGGATTCTTTACATGTTGTTCGTGACCAATCTATTACCGTGTTCGTGACCTGTTTGAATCCATGAGTACTAGTCGGACGGGAAAGTACATTAGTAGACATGTAAATATACCAAAAAACATTCTATTTGTCTATTCGTGTCTGATAGATGTCGCACAATTCACGTGCGGGGTGTCGGAATTACCCTTAACCGTTTACATGTCGAAAGTGGTATTTCAACTCACTAGATAGATGCAATTTCTGGTTCTATGTTATACATTGCTAGTTACATGTCTTATCAGTTTTAGTACTCACTTGTCATTATTACCATGCTCGTTCAGTTCCATGATTCCATGCTTATCTCTGCGTCAAGTACTTTATTATTATTTAAAGTTTTATAGACTTTGTCAATTATTAAAACTGTTGTTAGATATGTACTCATTCCATTCCTGACTGGAAACCAATATTTTTTAGGTTAGTCGCGACAACTCTTAGCATTGGGGAGGCATGGGTATGCTGAGGTCAACCTAGAAGATTAGTTAGATAGATTAGTGGTTTTATTTTCTTTTGTGAGACATTGTACTTGGATTAAATGTAAACTTGTGAATTTTGTAATATAAATTAGTTGGTGAATGAGCAATAGTTATTATTTGTGTGATTTGAGCATTGTGGCTAGACAGCGTTCTACCATCAATACTGTGACATAGGCTGGCTTGGACACGCACTCGCATCTGAAAAAAATGGGTACAGGTCGTGACACCTGAATCAAACAGAACGCGAGCATGCTCATTATTGAAAAGTAATATACCTGTAACAACCATGTCAGATGTGAATGCCTCATCTCGGGTCATGGCGTAGACTCGTCCCTGGGTATTAGGATGGCGGTCTTAGCCGTTAGGTTGTACGGCTTGAGGAGCCCGAGGTGCTTGGCCTCGGTTCTGCTGGTACTACGGTCGTGGGGGCGTTGGTTTGGCCCACCTTCAGGACAGTTGCGTGCGACGTGCGCTACTTGACCGCACACAAAGCATGCTCCACTTTTCATTCTGTCATGACTCGCTCCCGAATAATCGGATACGAGTTGGACACGTCCATCCTACGTTGTAAACACAACGTAGTAAGCTGTATGTAAACCTCATAAATTATCACATGAATACGGTCAATCAAACTCATCACAGCTTCTAAAACTCGTGCCCAAAATATAATCACCATGACCATCAAAGATATCACTATGCTTTGGTGTACATCTTTAGAAAAGATATCTGGAAACAAATTTGGTAAAAGTAAAGCAACTCTAAGCAATTATTAATACAGTCATCCAGCTACATCAATTATTAATACATTCGAGCACTCCGTGCTTCGTTGAATTATCCGACCGATTTGGCTTACCGTGCCCATGCCTCAGTCCGTTGCGAGATGGTGATTTGGTTTTGCGGACACCATTACAAATAAGGTAAAAAGTCGACCTCTTATATTTCAGCATAAACGTATAGCCTACACACGAAACCAACTAAAATCAATATTCATTCGAATCGGACTTGTGCGTTGTATCGATTTGATTTCTTAGAATCTTCGAACCGATTCAATGCTTTCTCTCGGGCCAACTTAACACTTGCAATCGAGCTTACTCGATGTGTTCCTCGGGGCAACGTAACTCTTTGTATCGATTTCTCATCGATACATATTTTGGATCAACGCAACTCTTCGATTCAACGACTCAGCATAATGCACCATGCGGAGCGGGGCATTACACCTTGGCCCAATCTCAGCCCTAAGACTTCATCATAGTTCTTAACCCACTATCAACCCAATACTGAACTCATACTCCAGCCCATGCTCAACGTTTAATTTCATATTACTAGTACGTTCCATAAGTCTGCACAGCAGTTGACATAAGCTCATTCGTCTGTGTCTAACTTGTTTTACTCGGACGCAATTCGAGCTTTCTAGTTTGTGTCACCCGAAGCCCCTAGAAATTGGACACGAGTACAGAATCTGACACATACTAGACACTTCAACTGCACACTAAACCGTGTCACATGCTACTATCAGAACATCTATCGACACGAATATCCCCTGATCGATCAAGACTGGAAAGATTTTAGGAGGAGAGTTACATGTGTTCGTAGGACGATTCAAGTGCCAAATACAGAAAATCCTACGTCCAGCTTGATTTCAAATTCCTTAGAGGCAATCGATCGAACACCTATCCTTCAAGAACAATAAACTAAGCTGTAAGTTCAACAGAAATTCCTTAGAAGATCTAAATTAAGGATTAATGATCGAAAATACTCACCAGAGATCTGATTGATCAATTTGGATCAATTTGATTTATCAAAAGAAAAGAGTGATCAAATTCCCATTCTCAGCAGCTTCAAAAAATCTAATAAAATGACCCAAATTTGATCAATTGGTCTATTGATTAAATCCTCAAGAAATCATGGGTTGATAGACTTACTGGTCCTTGATTCCGCTGTCGTTAACGTCCCGGGGTCGGGATAATCACCGGAGAACTGTCGTGGAGTCAGAAACAATCACCGGAGAACAGATTGCCTTCGCTATTACCGTTCGTTTCGAAGAAAGTCTGATCGACTGCTCGATCAATGTAGATGTCGTCATGCTCCTCGTCAGAAAGATCAGCAGTCGCCACTCGCCGGAAGGTCGTTCGAGGAAGTGCTTGCCGAGGTGTTGTCGATTCACCGAAAGCTTTATACCGCCATTATCACGCCCCGATTCAGAGAATCATTATTCCTCGCTTTGATTCATGAGCGTAATGTCGTACAAGTCTGATGTTGCACTTGTATAAGACAAAGACGATACATAATTAATTATCTTCAAATAGGAACACATCGCAGCGGCAGAAGCAGACAAATTAAAAATAATGAGGACATTCTTTCTTGTTGAATAGAACATATTATTAATTTATAGCAGCGGTATAAGCCGATAACTGGAAGTCGCACAGACATATGTAGAAATATATTCTCTTTATTGATAATTGAAGTAGAATACAAGACTTGTAATGGAATACAACTCTTACAACACATCTTACTTTACACTGATAGCCAATTGAAACTCATGGCATGAGGCTTACATTTGATACACAATACATTGAATTACAACTCGATACCGAATTTGGCATACCACTTACTGTTACAACTGATATCCGATGTTCCATACATTATGCCATTTATAAATAGAAGATATCATCATTTGCAATGAGAGCTTCTGCATGTCCAACAAATCTTCGATGTCGCGGGACCGAATAAGCCAATCTTCGTGTACAGAACTTTTCAAGCGTGAGCAACTAAAAAGAGTGCCCACAACATGGGTCAGTACATCATCTATCTACTTGCGAGCAGAATTAGCCAACTCACCTAAACCGACACTAAGTGGTCATTTGAGCAAGCTTTTATTAGAGTAATCTTTCTAGTTGGGGCCTAGCATCAGTTTGTAGTTCTTGAGCAGAATTCATTGAAGTAAGTAGACATGATATAGCATGATATAGCAATTTTTGTGTAAGGCATCATCTAAGTAACATTGAGTTAACACGCTAAGCATGTTATGGTAATATTCCTGGAAGGCATTGTTTAGCATACTTGGTGTTATCGTTCTACTAGTTATGGCAACATTTTAAAAAGGCAACATCTTATCATCATTGATATTAACATGTTAAGCAGTCAAATGGAATTCAACATGTAAAAAACTATATCACATTTAAGTGATTTCTTACGAATAGCCGACTCCCTCTCACCTGCATAAAAAATACAGGATAATATGATATACTTACTATGTCTGCAAAAAACATTCATTAGCATGCATCCTAACTACATAGTCGTTGGTGAAACTGCACCATAAAGGACTTTCTAACCGATATTACAACGCATCATTCCAGGGTAGGTTGCAAGCCTAGCCGAATGTCCCGTAATACCTCATGCCACCATAGTACGACCAATGTTTCCTCCCGGGTCGAATCTGTCCCAGAACCCCAGGTACCATTTGAGGAAACTTACTCAGACTTGTGCACAAGTACGTCCATGACCATAAAAATACGTATCAACTCGATAAACACAAGTGCATGGTAAAACAACTGAAAGTAAGCAAAGCCAACAATTCAACATCTCACTCAATTCTGACCATGTTCAACGACTAATTATTCCATCATTACCATCATTCCACTTGGTGATCTTCATGATCCCAAGACTCATTAGTTCACATTCTCATTTCATCGCATCAGAACATTACCCACATCATTCCTTCAAATAGGAATAAACAACATCTTATTTCTCTTAAGGACATTTCACATTCATTCATTATTATGGAAACAAGCAACATTTCATATTTTTGCAACAGTTACACAGAGTGCACATGATTCAAGTATTTCATTCATTTTATTGGGTCAATAGCACAGCCAGTTCATTTCTCATTCTATCATTCACAAAATATCTCATTATTCAAGTGTTTCTTTTGTTCTAGCAGCATTAAGCGTAAGGGACATTATCAATTCATTGCATGGCATCAATTCACATTACAGTTCGAATATTATTCATTCAACAGTTCAGTGTTCATTTGTTGTTCATTCCAGGAAATCTTAGCATAAGCATCTCTATCAATTAGCAACTAAGCATCATAGTTTAAGGGAAAGAACATAGGGACATATTACTCTATTTTATTAGGCACGAAGGAGTAGGGAGGGAGGACAGTTCCATTCACTTGCATAAAAGGGTCTTCTTGTTTCGATTGCACATATTCCTACTAAGTATAGCTCCACCAGCGAGCCACATTCCAATATCTATTTGTAATGTCCAAGTCCCAAAATACTTAGGACTAAGTATGTAAATATGCCAGCTGTATACATACGAAGTATACTCCAATGTATGGAACCACGTATGTATACATAAGCTGTAAAATACAGTAAAACTATGATAACTAAATCTCATCCACAATAATAAAGAATAATATTATAATAAACTCAAGAATTTGTCATTTATAGATGTAGTTTGGCGGAGACAAATCCACTACCAACCAATTTAAATGAAAGAAGATATACAAGAAAATGATCAAAAAATGGCAAGACAAACCAATAGCAATCATCCTCGAAGAAATGGAGAAGATCACGGCCTTGGCTAGAACACCTGCAAAAAGTCACAAAGCACACATCTGGAGAGATAACCAGGTCTTCAGAGGGACGTAACAAGATATATAAAGAACATGCCATATAATTTGTGATATATAATAGAGAGTAAATGGGGATGCATACAATAGGGTGCCTACCAATTCTACAGTAAAAATACAGTTAAGAACAAACCTTTAATGCATGGGCACTCTTGCTCAGGTGCAGGAACTCAGGTATGGTCCCATCAGGATACCAGGGACCTCAAAGCATAACATTCTTCGAATGTCAGAGGCCAGCAGGAAATCAGGTATCAGGATCCAGGACCGTATCTCCAGTGGAGATAACCGACAATAATAGGAAAGTGCATACGTGGCCCATACTTTAAGGAACTGTTCTCCCCACCCAATGCCTAGTAGGGTCACACCCATGACTCATAGAAACCTCTAGTAACTGACAAGTCTACTAGTATGCAATTCTATTAGCAGTTACTCCTAACCATCGCACGCCTCATACGTATCGGTGGCCGGCCGACTATGCGAGTACGTGTCCTACATGTCACTCACATCATGTGATAAAGTATGTGTCAAGGCCACATAAGATATACCAATACCTCATCAACAAAGAGGTGGTCACTAGACTAAATCAATACAAGAAAAATAAATAAAAGCGAGAAAAACGACCGACAAAGTCGCTTGCACCCAAGTATGACTTGGACGCACAGTTTTATAATATCAACAAATAAGAAATACTGAAAATAATAACTAAAAATAATAATATATAAATCACAGAGTAAGGTGACAAGGTATCTTGCCTGATTCCGTGCTGTAAATATGAAACGCCGCTCCCGCGTCCACGCCTCCGGAACCCGACGCTCCTAGATAATTAATTAACTAGATTAAGTCACTTATGAAACTTATGATACGACTTAATTAGTCAAAGTAATATGTTAAAATTATATTTAATCTCTCGTGGAACCATTTAGATCCATACAATCACACACAGGTTCCACGAGACATCGAAACACAGTTTTAGTGTTTCTAACTTTTAATTAGTCGGTTATGCCCCTACTTCAATAACATACTTAAAATAATATAAAAATCATAAAATATAATAATGAAACTAATTTTCTACATATTTATCTTTAAAATTCTAGAATTAATATTTCTAAAGACATTTATGACTGGTTGATTACTAAGTCAGCTAGTCTACCCGAAACTCGTCCGGAATATAGTTAATAACTCAAAATTGCTAAAATAGCCAAAAATATATTTTAAACAGTAATAAAATACTTTATTTCATATAATAATATTATAGGTACAAGGTTTGAGTTATACTACAAGTTTGGGACATTCTAGGTCAGCCGGTTACCCAAAATTAGCTAGTTTTGACCTACAATTTTTTTGACCAGATTTGAGTTGCTAAATTCATGGAAAAATACTTAAAAATCCTAATTTATTTATATGAACACACATAAAATTCAGTTTCGAGAATAGGCACCAATAACTCATAGTTCCTTCACAATGGGGTTAATTTTGATCCTACCGAAACATGAAAATTACGCCTATATTTCATGAAACCTTTATGGATGATTATACCTAACAAAAGCTATCAAAATATAATTTCTACAGAATTAATAACATATTTTCTACAGAATTTTAGTAAGCGTTTGAGATGAAAAGATTAGGATTTCTTACCAAAAGTCCTTGCTAGAGAGGTTGTGACGACTTCTCCTCGCCAAAGCTCCAACCTTTCTCGCTATCCTTGCTTGCTAATCCTCTTTTGGTGAGTATAGAAGGGTTGGCAATGGCTATAGATGGTTGGATGGAGAAGATGGAGTTTTAGGGTTTGTTTTGAGGGGTTTCGGGGATGTATGGTGGATGAGATGAGTTTTTGTGAAGGATGGAGAGATGTGCAATGGAGGAGATGATGTATGGAGGCTATGGGGGGTGAAGTGCTGCCTAAATTATGGAGATGAGAAGGGTTGGTTGGCTATGGAGGAGGAAATAAAGGAGGATTTAATTTAGGGTTAGGGTTTGGGCTAAGTTGATGTATATATATGGGCTTTATTGGGTTGCATGTATAAAAAGGAGTGGGAATCCTTTTCCTATGGGGTATTCGGCCATGGGGGGGTTGCTTGGCCGAAATCTATGGTGGGGGGTCCACTATGGCATAATTTGGTTGTTTGGTGAGTTGGCTAATTGATTGGATTGATAATTTAAAAAGGTGTTTCCTAATATAGAACTAATTAATTCTATCTATAGAATTTCAATCCAAATCTAAATTTAAATACAAAAATATGTAATTATTAATATTTATTAATGCCCAACATGCCTACATAGGGTTGGGTTTGGCTTGGAAGAGTTTTGGGAAGGTTTGGTGCAACCGGGTCTCCTAAAAAGTCATAAAGGCTTTCTTAACTAATTAATTAAATAAAAATATAACTTGTGCCATAATTTGAATGGTTAACATGCAAGAGATTACAATATGACCATGGAATTTCTAACATGGCTAGCATGCTAGTTAAAGCACCCGACTACGCTAGGCATGCCATACTTTCTAGTCGTCTTGCATATTCAAACTCAACCATGGCTATAGTCCTTTTATATAACATAAATAAAATAAAAATAAATTAGAATTAAATAAAATCCAAAAATAGTTTAAATATTCCTTTAAATTATGAGGGGTTTTACATCCTACCCAACTTATGACAATTTCGTCCTCGAAATTAAAAATAATCATAATATCAAAAATGCGAAATTTTCTACGGAGGGAGAGTAGGTACGTCAAATTGTATCTCAATTTTTGAAAGGATGGAGGGGTGGTTGTTATAGGAATCCCAATTGACCCCATATTCTACAAGATGGGGTACGCTTCCATCCAGACTCTACCCAACTTATAGAAGTTGGCCACCCGTAAAGATTGTCGTCATTACAAGACTTTGACGAGGACAATTTCTAGGGAGGGGCACGAGAATAATGGACATTTCTGACCGCAGTCTTGGATTCTAAGTGAGCCTCGATAACACCATGACTTTTTTGGTAAATAACAACTATAAGAAAGTTAATACAACCAAACATTATCACTCTAGGGGTCATGCTTCTAACAAGCTGGTAGCAACCTCTTGTTTGAATATACTAAGGTGTGTTGGTTCAGAAGGATTTGTTCTACGCTAAGAAGTGAGCTTGAAAACCTTGGGAAGAAGAATTTATGGCCAAGTGATGAGAATCGATGATAATTAAAGAACCCAGGCTATAGAATATGATTAGGCAAGTGTTTTGAAAACTCTAAGTCATAACGACTAATATGTGTGGGCTGATGTTTGGTGTTGTGTAGGAGGCATACGCTTGCTTGTTCGAAGATATACGTTATTAGTGTGCTACGTCTTGCATAGATCTTGAGTATTCAGTTTAGTTAAGGAAATGGGTCGATATTTGCATGGGTGAAATCGAATAGATCGAATTTAGGTCTCTATGTTTTGTTTTGAGGAAACAATGTGTCATACACGTGGTGTAATTTAAATGGAGCACTGGAAAGTTCGTTTGTGTGGGACATGTATGTCATGTGAGTAGCATGACTAGTCTAGTTCATGAGTGTAAACTTTGTCGAAAGGAAAAGACTAGTGTTGTGCTTCAATTATCAAAATCACGGTCGAGGGTATCAATTGATATGAATATGGGTCGACGTTATGAACCATTGAATTATTAGTCTAATTGGAACCAATCATTTCCAACCACTTGCTAATTCCAAAATCTTATGTTTCTTAGAGAGGCTTGTGATCTATTTGCCTCGAAAATTTCGCTCTTGATTTAAACAAAAAACGATTCTATGATTGACTTGACGAATTTATGTTGCAATCTGTTACCGTAGTTATCTGCACGAGCAAAGAGATATAAAATGCAAAATAAAAGATCATTTCATAAATTCCATACAGATGGAAGAACGGTCACGATTGTAATCCAATTGTGAGAGGTAGAGTATAATAAGTTCAATGTTCTACCCAACTTATAGAAGTTGGTTAATCGGGGAAAGCACAGTAATAGAGCTTCTAAGAAGGTCAAATTTCAAGGAGGTATATGGAAGTATGAGGTATTTCCAATCATAATCACAGACTCTATAGGAAGTCTAGGTATTATCTATTTAATATGGTCCATATATTAACTATGTTTGGTCAAGACATTATGAGAGGTCTTGGTCAAGTATATCCGGAAGCAAGTTGGTACCGAGAGATGCATAACATAGGCTGCGAAGAGATGCAGTTATGAAATCTATGGAAGGAAAATTAGTGAGCCGAGAGGTGGGGCCTACATCATAGGGGTGAGGGCCTATTTCATCAAGTTTGGTTTTATAGTCCCAATATGGCGATGGGCTATGATGGGTTTAACTGAGTCTCAATAGGTTCCCTAATTGGACTTCAATCTTTGATTGCATGAACTTTAGATTTTAATCTATAGTGGCTGGACAAAATTTTATGGAATTTTAAACCATCCCTATTAGGTTAGGGTAATGTAGAATAGGTTCAAATTCAAGTGGTTGGGCAAATTTCCCGTCGGGTTGGTAGAATAGGTTTTGTAAGTCATAAGATGCGCCTTCCGTGACTTTTGTGTTTAAGTAGCACACGAGGCCTCTATTGACTGGCACACTAGTGGCATGTACGTAGAGGGCTTCGAGTAGATCACAACCATATATTGGGCCAAAAGATTTGAGTCAAGGTTGGATTTCTAACTGCAGTCGGAAAGTACATCGGTGTTATGGTAAGGGTTATCGCTAGTCCCTTTTGACCTGAAAGTCGTATCATAATGATAGAGTGCAAGGAGATGTGTTTGAGTGGGACATGATATGTCTATTTGAAGGTGGATTCATTTAAGTTTTGTATATGAATTTTGTTGGAAGGTAACAGCTAGTATTACACTCCAAATATCAAAGTCACGGTAAGGGACACCAAAAGATCAAAAAAGAAAGTGGGAGTTCACTAGTCACTAATTTATCATCCTAGTGAGAACCAATTTACCTCAATCA
The DNA here is from genome assembly GCA_029216955.1 of Iris pallida. Lineage (NCBI taxonomy): Eukaryota > Viridiplantae > Streptophyta > Magnoliopsida > Asparagales > Iridaceae > Iris > Iris pallida. The sequence goes on from JANAVB010033216.1 coordinate 6,971,569, forward strand.
ATCGGTGATCCCCTAATTCCTAAAAGTAAGAATGGCTTACAATCAATTCACTCTAGAGACTAGGACATGGTTTTACGAATAATAAGGTTAGGAATATTTGAGTTGCGACATCGTACCTTAACATTTGGTAATAATAAGTCACGATGTGATCGATAACATGATAGGGTAGTTATGAATCAGTTTTGAGGATCGTACCTCGAGTCCTAATAAATGGAAATGATTGCGTATAGTGGTACCTGAGTCGATAAGATAGAATGATCCGCTTGTCTATGGTATACGAGAGTCTATCGGTAGGATAACGAACTCTAAAGTACGACATACACTACCAAAATATGCCCATTTAGCGACGGCCACATCTGTCGCCCGTCCGTCGACAATTTGTATTAGCGACCGATCACTGACGGATCTTGGCCAAAATAATCCGTCGGCAATCAGCTCGTCGCTAATAATGATCCGTCGATAAGTAGTCGTCAAGCGACGGCATAGCGACGGCTTTTCGACTTCACAATACGAAGCAGTAGCGACGACTTTCCGACTGTCTTTCGTCCATTTCAAGTATTAAATACTGAACTGTGTAGAGGCTAGCGACGTAGTAGTCCGTCGGTAAACCGTCGTAATAGCGTATCAGAGTGTATCGTTAGGTCGCTATTCCGTCGAGCGCCGTCGCTAACAAAGGACGGATTAGCGATGGAATACTGACGGATTATCCGTCGACCAAGTGCTGGAAATGCTTGGCATTTCCAGAACCATGGCGACGGATGAGTCGTCGTCATTCCGTCGAACTATATACCACCAGAAAGTTGCCGACGGATATTTCGTCGACCACCCGTCGCTGCCTGGAAACATTTGCAAATCTTCAGTTAGCGACGGATATTCCGTCGAACAGTAGTCGGAAACTGGAAATATCCGTCGCTAACCGGTCACTAGTCCGTCGCTAAATGAGATTTTTTTGAAAAAAAATTGCAGCACTTTTCCTGTTCGCAAAAATATGCATAAACCAAACCAATATATAATGCACACCAATTATCCAACAATCACATAGATCAAATATATAATGTACACCAATTATCCAACAATCACATAGACCAAATATGCACATACGAATTTAATGCACACTAATTATCCAAGAATCATATAGACCAAACCAAATTAATATAAAATAGACATCAATTATCCTGAAGAGTAACCTAATATCCGTCGTTAAAATTCGATCATAGCACAAATATTCCAAAATTCCCACAAATATTCCAAAATTCTAAAACACATAGAAAAATCGACTTTGGCCTCAACAAAGACCGCAAGTCAGACGATGAATCCTCACAGCCAGGGATCATAGTTGCGTTGAGGCATGTACCATTCTATCAGCCACTTTGCATACGAAGGCTCAATCTGGTTGAGGTCTTCTGTAGGGACAGGAGGGTCGGTCCCGATGCTACTACTCTCTGACGGTGGCTCCTCCTTAACTTCAACCTTGGGAGCAATCTCTTCCCTGATGGTCATCGGTTCTTCCTTGACCTCGACCTTTGGTAACACCTCCTCCTTAACAGTCACCGGCTCTTGTTTGACGATGGGGACTTCCTCCGTGTCGACCTCCAAGGGTTTCTTGCCTCGGCCCCTTCTTCGACTAGCAGCACCACCTCGGCGAGTCCTAGGAGCCATCTCTCTGACAACAGAAACTTTCATATAGGGTAAAGAAATTTACTCAAATTATAAAAAAATAAGAAATTTATCGAAATTTTCAGCCACAGATGATATCCACCTCGGGGAGTCTTGGGAGCCTTCTCCTCTCCTCCACCATGGCTCTGGATCCATCTGCTCCTCCCTACTTCCCTTCTTCTTATTTGACTCTCTCAGCCACATATGATATCCAGCTATAGTGTAGAGTCGGGGGAGAAGAAGTGGGCAGGAAGAGAAGGGGGAACCAGCACAGCCGGCAGAATGACATGAGGAAGTACAGAGGTTTTACTGGAGGTGTTGGCGATTTTCCCAGGATGGTGTTGAGGAGCAAGTGTAGAGTCGGCCGAAGGAAGCTATGGCACCTTCGACCGACTCTACACTTGCTCCTCAACACCATCCTGGAAAAATTGCTAACACCTCCAGCAAAATCTCTGTACTTCCTCCAGGTCATTCCGTCGGCTGTGCTGGTTCCCCCTCATCTTCCTGCCCACTTCTTCTCCCCCGACTCTACACTTGAGCTGGATATCATATGTGGCTGAGAGAGTCAAATAAGAAGAAGGGAAGTAGGGAGGAACAGATGTGTCTTTGATTTTTGTGTTCATCATCATTAGAGGGAGCAGCACTGGAAAAGTTATGACGTTGGTAGCATGAAAGAGTAAAAATCTGTATCACAAGACTAACAGAATTACTATGTAGTCATGTACTCACCAATAACCGGATGCAACTGGAGTCGTTGGGCCTATCGTGCAGTAATTGGTGGATCCGCTAGTATAGGCCGGATGTACTTAGTATCTAGTGTATCAGATTAGTATCGGTCTATCGGTTTGGTATAGGACGTATCAGATTGGTATTGGCCTTAACAAATTGGTATCGTCCTATCCGATATATACATGTATCGACCGTATAGATAAGATTCATATTGGCCTTATCGATTTGGTATCGGTCATATCCGATAGGTATCGACCGTGTTGGATTAGTATAGACCATTTTGGATTAGTATCGTAAAAAGTTTAGTAACAACTGTACTTGGATTTTTCTCTTCTCGAGCTAGAATACCATTGCAAGAGAGTCACCAGATCGTGATTGGCTAGTTACAGTAACATACATGCTTCCTTTTCTATCAGAAAAAGCGAGATTGAAAAGAAAGTGTGTATGTTCTGTAACTGGCCAGCTACGCTCCCGGTCTCACTAGCTACCAGTGCTGGATGAATAGAACTCCCGGTCTCACTAGCTACCGGTGCCACTTCCTCCTTAACAGTAGGAGGAGCCACCTCAGCATTCACTGTTTCCCTCAAACGACGTGTCGCTCCTCGGGTCATGGGTGCCATCTGGTAAGATCGATATTCACAAATAATATAATTGTAACATAAGCAAGCTAACTAAAGGAACCATCATGTAATTTGAGTACATTTTCGAAAGCAAATAAAGTATAAATTTTTTTTTTGCCAAGTGTGAGAACGGATGGCTCAGAACACAACCCAAGATTCATTCTAGCATACATTAGTGTGAATCATCTATGTACATATGGTGTAGTATATGTTCTTATCGTATCTAGTATCTGAAGAATGTAACAGAATCAAGATGAACTCACATAATGTAATACTAAGACATCATCTACTACTATATAAGATATAGTGATAGGTTGTCATATCATCATTGCCTGCCTTCATTCCTCACTCTCTAAAGCACACATACACATATGTATATCACAGTTAGATGTATAGATATATACATCTATATAGAAGCACACAACTGATACACTCTAAGGGTCAGTTTTCCATGAAAAATTTCACTTATTCAGTGACTTTGGTGAAGCGAATGTCCCAAGGATATTCTTAACAAAGAAGGCAGATGAAGAACTCGCACTGTCCTTGAGACAGTGAACATATACACCATGAACCCAAACCCCATATTCATATTTACTAATCCAAACACCACCAAACTAATGGATAACACCCAATATGGATAACACATTATTTAGCCAATATATAAACTCAGATGAATTTGAGAAGCAAAGCCCCCCGCCGCCCCCGACCAAAGCCCACCGCCCTAAGCTCGCCGTCCAGCCCCCGACGCCCCAAGCCAAGATCAAACTATTATCGGCAGTATGGCACATATGGCATGGGCGAATTAGAAGAGTTTTTGAAGGCATATCCATGACTATTCATGGGATTTTAAACAACATTGAAACGGATGCTAACCTCATGGGAGGATAACAGCATGTAGTGCTTATAGCTTGTAGTGTATTGCTATGGGTTGTAACCAGTAGTTTTTTTTATTTTTTGAATAAAAGTACCCTTTTCTTCAATATATATATATATATATATTTAGACTTGTAAAGAAATCTTCAGGATTTGAGCAAAGTAGTTCGGTTGCATATATATATATATGAAGAGTGCTTATGGCTGTACGTCGGTTGCATATATATATGTGTAACAGTTCAATAGAAGAGCAGGGAATGGACTCCTCCTAAGTCCATTGTAACCTGGGCAAGAACACCGTTGGGCCAATATTAGGGTTCATAGTTTAAATGTGTGCTTATGGCTGTGCATGGCAGTGAGCAAAAAACAAAAGACAAGAAGAAGGGAACTGTGACCTAAGTTTGAATAAATTTTAGAGACCACATGAAATTGAAAGTGAGCCTTAGCCACTTGACCCCCGCAGCCCCGCCACCCACAACCCCCCGCCCACCGCAGCCCCCCGCCGCCCAGCTCCCGACGCCCCCGCCCCAAGCCCGCCGCCCAGCCCCCGACGTCCCCACCCCAAGCCCGCCGCCTAGCCCCCGACGCCCCCGCCCCAAGCCCGCCGCCCCCCGCAGCCCCGCCACCCACAATCCCCCGCCCGCCGTCACCCCCCCGTCGCCCAGCCCCCGACGCCCCAAGCCCACCGCCCCTGCTGCCCCTACGACACCGCGAGAGAGGGAGAGAAAGAGAGAGAAATCGAGAGAGAGAGAGAGAGAGGGGATTACCTTCGGGAGAGAGAGAGGAGAGGACGCCGACGCCGATCACCGAAGCCGCGGGAGAGAGAGAGAGAGAGAGGAGAGAGAGTAAATTTGGGGGGAATGCGAAAAGTTCCCCCCGCCATTTCAATTTAAGTCTGGAACGTATATTTAGCGACGGACTAGCGACGGATTTTTATCCGTCGACCGTTAGTCGCTCTTTTTGATGCTTGCCGACGGAATATCCGTCGCTACGTAGTTGAAGAATTGTTCCGCCAATTCTTTCCACAATTCCCGCCAAATAATCGACTACATAGCGACGGATAAATATCCGTCGCTATATCTCCGACGTCCTAGCGACGGATGAGCGACCTTTTCTCCCGCTAAAAATAAAATAAAAAATGTAACGGCTTGTCGTCGGTACTCCGTCGGCTAGTTGCCACAAAGCCGTCGCTATCGCCGAAGGACAATATCCGTCGCTAATGTTCCGTCGCTAATTTACTGTATTTTGGTAGTGATATGAATGATCTCTACGACTAAGTCGTAACCTTCTCTTTGTGTTAAGTCGATCAAACTATAGTCATAAGGTTTCTAATAGTGTTGCACGTAGTGCTCATGCATTGATTGTTGATAACTAGTAAATCAACATGATAGAGTGTTTAAGCTACAGATATTGGCTAAGCTGGTGAATGTGTTATTCTATTGCTAATTCACCTTTTTAAATATAAAATTATATAACTTGAATGATGCATGTGGGCTCCCAATCTCAGGATGGGTGTCTACTCTAGTCATGGTAGATGCTTCCCTTTGTTTCTGTCTATTCCTCTTATGTCTAACTACGGGCTTGGTCGAGTAAAGGTTGTGTTAAGACATAGGGATTTCTAGTTAAAGCTAGATTCAAGAAAAATATTTAGAGACCCACAATAATTTGTTTCTTACGAATAGTTAGTCTCCTGGGTTGGTGTTTTGACCAAGGATAAGATCCTAATCATTCTCAAATTCAAATGACTAGAAGGTCAAGATATTATTTTCAGGGTCGAGGGGAGGACAAGTAACTCAAGGCAAGGTTGTAGTCACCTGGTTGGCCGATGGTAGCTATACTTGCGTATACAACTATCATGGCCATGGGGGATATTCTGTATCTATTTATCGAATACGAGCGTTCGTCTTTCCAAATTAGTGAAAGACAAAAGCAATAAAGAGTTCAAGAAAGATGTCATTGAATACAATTACGTGATTCAAAGGCGAATGTGTAATTCAAGAGGAATTGTCAATGCAGTCACGGATGAGATCCTAGATACCTCTATATCTCAATCCACGTGGGATAATCATATGAAGAGCGAACCAAGTGCACTATGGTTGATCAGACCATAATACATTGATTCTAATTAGACAATATGCTTGTGGGCATCCCCAGTATACATATGTTCTGAACAAGCTCGACAAAGAATAAGCTTGCAAAACTAGGCTATAAATAGCGTCGTCATTCATGGTAGTTTAAATTATAAGTACAGGAGAATACGTTGAAAGTAGTAATAAATAGTTCGAGTTTCACAAGGATCTAAGGCTTATCCGGTGTGCTTGCGTATACAGTCGTCCTACTGGTTCTTGTATCAAGCCTTGGTTGACCAATGGGTATGGGCTACAAAATCTCTATATTCTAGGTAAACATATCTCCTACACTAGCATATATTCATTATCACTCTGTTACATGTTAATACTAGGTTACAAGGATATGGATGGTAGGTTGTAGTCATACTACTCAACTTATAAAGTCAACTAATAGAGTAACTGAGGAATATAACACGTATACTCGTATGAGTTATCTCCTAACCTTCCTATTCAGCACGAAAGAAGATAAGATTTACAGTGAAAGCAATCAAGCAGAAGGAAGTCAAGGTAATCAGACGAGAGTTCGAGATTTAGAATCAATGGAGGAAGTCAAGCTTGTGGATGAGATTCCTATATCCTAATCCTATATACAGGCTCACATCGGTACAGTAACGTAACCGAAGTGACAAACTCGACCTGCATAGGCCACCACAAAAATATGTAATGCCCCAGTCCCAAAATACTTAGGACTAAGTACGTAAACATGCCAGCTGTATACATACGAAGTATACTCCAATGTATGGAACTCCATATGTATACATAAGCTGTAAAATACAGTAAAATCATGATAACTAAATCTCATCCACAATAATAAAGAATAATATTATAATCAACTCAAGAATTTGTCATTTATACATGTAGTTGGGCAGAGACAAATCTACTACCAACCAATTTAAATGAAAGAAGATATACAAGGAAATGATCAAAAAATGGCAAGACGAACCAAGAGCAATCATCCTCGAAGAAATGGAAAAGATCACGGCCTTGGCTAGAACACCTGCGAAAAGTCACAAAGCACACACCTGGAGAGATAACCAGGTCCTCAGAGGGACGTAACAAGATACATAAAGAACATGCCATATAATTTGTGATATATAATAGAGAGTAAATGGGGATGCATGCAATAGGATGCCTACCAATTCTCAGTGAAAATGCAGTTAAGAACAAACCTTCAACGCATAGGCACTCTGGCTCAGGTGCAGGAACTCAGGTATGGTCCCATCGGGATACCAGGGACCTCAAAGCATAACATTCTTCGAATGTCAGAGGCCAGCAGGAAATCAGGTATCAGGATCCAGGACCATATCTCCAGTGGAGATAACCGACAATAATAGGAAAGTGCATACGTGGCCCATACGTTAAGGAACTATTCTTGTAACGCTCCAGAACCAGAATACTGGAGTACGAGGGCGAACATAGCCAGCTACGTATATTGAAGTGCAACCCACCTCGCTATACGGTCACGGCTGTCTAGATACGTGAGGGTTTATCTACAAGCCATCAGTCACCTAGGGTCATGAACAAGCCTATTGTCTCAATCTCAAGCAAGCAATAATAGTTTACAAGATGTCAGAACACCAAATATACAATAGTAAGGCATCCCATATAATACATACTTGGATGATCATGAAGCTAGTCGTACAAAATGTCAAGACTAGCAAGAGTTTCAGTCATACATGATCAACCCAGGTCGCAACCCTTAAACCAAACAAGGACCGGGGTTGCAACCCTTCACCTGAATAGAAACTCATCTAAAATACTGCTGGTAAGGTAAAACATGATGAGCTTGACATAGGGTGAAATAAGACAATAAACGAAGAGAGGATAAAGAACTGCTCCGGGAGCCAGGTTACAACCCTTAAACCAAATAAGGACCGGGATTGTAACCCTTAGCCTGAACAGAACCTTGCCCCTGATCTTTATTGTTAAGGCAAGCATAGATAATCATGTCATCTCACAATCTTGTAAAACATGACGAGCATGACACAGGGTACAATAGGACAATAAACGAGAAGAGGATACAGAACTGCTCCGGGAGCCAGGTTACAACCCTTAAACCAAACAAGGACCGGGGTTGTAACCCTTCGCCTGAACAGAACTGCTCCCCTGATCATTATTGTTAAGGTAAGCATACATAAGAAGGACGATATATGATAAGATAACCATGGAACTAATCGGATAGCCAAGTTACAACCCTTAAACCAAACAAGGACCGGGGTTATAACTCTTCATCTGAACGGAACTTGCTTTCTCATTATTTATCGATAAGTAAAGCACAAGAAATCAGGTCATGTTCCAATCTTGTACAGGATCAGGACAAACTATATTGGGCTAGACTCCATCCAATCAATCACGACCAAGCAATGAGTACGGTTTGATACTTTAACTAACTAGGGTTATCACAGGCTTAGTTACTAGCAAAATGCAATGAGATTATTCCAACAGCCACAAGCCCTGCAGACCATCCAGGTTATCCAGGTCGAATATCCATCCATGGTGGGGGCAACACTTGACAGTGTGCTGGAAATGTGCCCTACTCATCGGCAGGCTACAAGTCCACTTGAGCGCCTAGATAACGGGATTGCCTGTAGCGGGAAAAATCTCTTCATGACTACTGAATTATTCTAGTTATTAGCCTTAGTCAATTTTCAGTAGGTACCCCTGACCGTGGTATTCAGGGATCCATACCCTAGACATAATGCAAGACAGTACTGGTTTATTGTACAAACACAATCATCTACGGTGTCCAGGTTATCCATTATTGTCATGTCATGCAAGCCGTCGCAACAGCTTTCAACAGTTTCCATCATGCTTGCTTGTCATATCCTGTCATGTCATGTCATGTTTACTCCACACCATGCCATGTATTGTTATTGATCCGGTCACATCACTCAATCCGTGCTTGTCAAGTCATGAAAAGTACAAGGCTTTAGAAAGACAATCGGATGCACAAGGGCTCAAAGCTCTACGCGAGTGAGCCCCTATGCTAGGCCAAGGGCCTCAAGCGTAGAGTGGCTCTACGCTAGCACGAGCAAGGTTGCACGTGGGTGGTATTTTACGCTAGCCGGGCTTTACGCGAGCGAGATTATATGCGCGTAATATTTTACGCGCGTAGAATTCTACGCACGCAAACTCCCGAGTGAGACTCTATGCGAGTGAAACTCTACGCGAGGAAACACTCGGGCAAAACTTTACGCTCGCGAGAGTCTGCTCGAGCCAGGGATTTTACGCGAGCACGATTTAACGCGAGCGGGAGAGCCCCGAGCGTAAAATTCGTAGGAACTCAGCGTAAAATGGAGTACGTTGGCACGCAAATACGTGTGCGTAAAGGGCTAAAATATCACGCTGACACGTAAAACGTGGGCGTAAAGGCTAAGCACTACGCTAACATGTTAGAACGTGTGCGTAAAACTTTATCTTCTCCCCATGGCTAATACAATCATGCGTAAAAGCTCAGGAACTCGAGGAACTCCATTTCGGCCAAGACTTGGTGAAATCCGGCCATCCTAAAACCAAACTTATGTAAAATCAGAATGCTTACTACAAGGAACTCTTAGTTTTCGAAAACAAGCCATTTTAGTAGATCAAAACCAAGAAGATCAAAATGCTAGAAACTTAGATCTACATGGAATGAGCCATGGAATTGAAAATGCTAAGTACTAAAGTGGCTTAAAATCTTGTGGAGAAGAAAATAGAACAATAAAAATTGAGTTCCTCCATGAAGCAACTTGTACTTGCCTAAACCTCTCTCTGGTAGGTGAGGGGAGTAATGGTGAGGAAGAAGAAGTAATGGAGAAGAAGTAATGAAGAGAGATAGAGTTGGGCGGCTATTAAAGGAAGGTTAAGGGGGGTAGGTGGGGGTTGGTCCACATGAAGAAAAATAATCCAAACCGAACCAAGCCAACCAAGCCAAACCAAGCAAGTGAAATACCACAATAAGCCATGCAATGAGACGTGCAATATACGTACACATATACCGAAATACGTAATACGAACTATGGTCATTACAACTCTATCCACCTTAAAAGAATTTTGTCCTCGGAATTTAATTAAGAGGCTAGAGTGGCAAGGACAAGCTGTACTAATCACAGGCAAGCTATAACAAAGTAATCAATCAAGCAATCATTCAAGCTAGGAACTGAGAGCATAAGGCATAAGAAGGACATTATACCTTACGAGTCAAACAAGTCAGAATATCGCGATCAGATATCATCCTCACGCTCCCAAGTTGACTCACCCAAAGAGTGATGATCCCAAGCAACACGGACCAAACTAATAGTCTTATTCTTGAGTATCTTCTCTCTTTGGTCCAATATAGACACGGGCCTCTCCTCATATAAAAGGTTGGTACCAACAACCAATTCCGAATGATCCAGGATGTGGCCCGGGTCTGGGATATACCGTCGTAATTGGGATACATGGAACACGTCATGCACCTCATGTAGCGACAGTGGAAGAGCGAGACGATAGGATACATCACCTACTCGCTCCAGAATATCGAACGGTCCTATATACCTAGAACTAAGCTTTTCCCGTACGCCGAAATGAATGACGCCACAGTTAGGCGAAATTCTCAGGAATACATGGTCGCCGACCGAGAATTCAAGGGGACGTCGATGGGAATCGTTCCAATGGCGCTGGCGATCTTGGGCAACTCGAAGATGATCTCTGACTCTCCTGACCACCTCAACTGTCTGAGCAATCATTTCTGGTCCGAGCATTTGTCTCTCTCCAACATCATCCCATGCTAGCGGGGATCTGCACTTTCTACCATATAGTGCCTCGAACGGTACCATCTGGATACTGGCCTGAAAACTGTTGTTGTACGAAAACTCCACCAGGTGCAGGTGATCTTCCCACGAACCATCGAAGTCGAGTGTACAAGATCTCAACATATCATCCAAGGTTCGTATGGTATGCTCTGACTGACCATCTGTCTGTAGATGATAAGCTGAGCTGAACAGGAGGTGAGTTCCCAAACTCTCCTGCAGACTATGCCAAAAATGCGACGTAAATCTGGAATCCCTGTCCGAGGTGATACTGACTGGTACACCGTGCAACCTAACTATATGCCTGAGATACATCTCTGCTAGCTGAGACGTCGACTGACCAACTCTGAATGGGAGAAAGTGAGCCACCTTCGTGAGCCTGTCTTTAATAACCCATATAGCATCTCTACCAGCCGGAGACCTAGGTAATCCAGTTACAAAATCCATGGTTATATACTCCCACTTCCATTATGGAATCGGCAAGGGCTGAAGAAGTCCAGCTGGCCACTGATGTTCAGCTTTAACTTGTTGGCAAACCAAACACCGAGAGACAAACTGGGCTATCTTCCTTTTCATGCCATTCCACCAAAAGTGCTGACGAATATCACGGTACATCTTCGTGCCACCGGGATGAACGGAATACTGAGAACTGTGAGCTTCTGCCATGATCTTCTGTCTGATATCTCCACTGGGTACACAAAGACGCTTCCCATGTCGAAGTGTATCATCTTCATGGATGCATAACTCTGGCTGTCATCCTGTCTCACACTCTGCTCTAAGCCGCTGAAGCTTAGTATCTGCTGACTGTGCCATCCGGATCCTCTCGACTATACTGGACTGAACTTGCATGATGGCTATCAATGCCACACTGGTAGGAAGGACAACTTCTATACCCATCTTCTGAAGGTCTGCTAACAGCTCTGGTTGTGCGGTTAGGAAATAAACTCCGGCTCTCCTGCTCAATGCATCTGCAATGACGTTGGCCTTCCCAGGATGATACTGCAAGTTGACATCATAATCCACAAGCAGCTCTAGCCATCTCCTTTGATGCATGTTGAGATCCTTCTGAGTGAAAACATACTTCAGGCTCTTGTGGTCGGTGAAAATCTCTACCCGATCTCTGTACAAGTAGTGCCTCCACAACTTAAGTGCAAACACTACCGCTGCCAGTTCCAAGTCATGGGTTGGGTAATTCTTCTCATGATCACGAAGTTGTCGTGACGCATAAGCTATTACCTTCCCATGCTGCATCAGAACACATCCTAAACCTCTGCCTGAAGCATCATAATACACTGAGAATCCCCGGTCCCATCTGAAAGCGTGAGAATAGGAGCCGTCATCAAACCTCGCTTCAACTTCTCAAAAGAATCCTGTCACTCTGCTGTCCAAGCAAACGGCACATCCTTGCGGGTCAACTGGGTCAATGGTGCTGAAATCCGAGCAAAGTCTGAAACAAATCGTCGGTAGTAGCCGGCCAAGCCAAAAAAATTGCGAACTTCTGTAACTGTACTAGGTACTGGCCATGTCTCAATAGCCACGATCTTCTGGGGGTCTACTTCTACTCCTCCTCTGGTGATGATATGACCCAAGTATGAAATGCGATCGAGCCAGAACTCGTATTTACTAAACTTGGCATACAACTGGTGCTCTCTGAGAATCTGGAGGACAACTTTGAGATGCTGCTCATGCTCTGTTTCACTCTTACTGTGGACCAGGATTTCGTCTAGGAACACAATCATGAACTGATCCAAATAAGGCATGAAGACACGATTCATGAGGTCCATGAATACAGCCGGTGCATTGGTTGCTCCAAATAGCATAACAAGGAACTCTCAATGCCCATATCTAGATCTGAAAGCTGCCTTCGGAATGTCCTACTCTCTGACTCTGATCTGATGGTATCCTGACCGCAAGTCAATCTTCGAAAATACTGCTGCCCCCTTGAGTTGATCAAACAAGTCATCTATCCTCGGGAGAGGGTATCTGTTCTTGATTGTCACTGAGTTCAAGGTACGATAATCTACACATAACCTGGACGTACAATCCTTCTTTTTCACAAGAAGCATCGGGGCTCCCCAAGGCGATCCACAAGCACGAATGAATCCCTTGGTTCTAAGTTCTTTAATCATCTAGTACAATATCTCAAGTTCTGACGAAGCCATCCTGTAGACTCTCTCTGATACTGGGGCTATCCCGGGGATCAAGTCGGTAGTGAACTCGATCTTTCGCTCTAGCGGCATCCCTGGAAGCTCTTCTGGGAAAACATCTGGAAACTCTTCGACTACCCGGGGTAACTGCACTGCTGCTACTGCCATCCACAATACTGGAGGAGAAGGTTCAACTTCGCCTCGGGAAAAAGAAAACTCTGGCTCGCCTGGAATGCTAAAAACAACCCTGCCAATATGGTAGTCTATCCTAGCATACTGGTCTCTCAACCAATCCATCCCTAAGACCATATCATAGTCAGCCATCGGGAACTCTATCAATCGAGCAGGGAATTCTCTACCGCTAACTACTATCTGACATGAGAAAAATACTCTATCTACTCCCATAAGTCCATTACCAGTAAGTATATTGAGCCTTACTGATAATGACTCGGGCTCCAGTCCTATCCGTGTCGCAAATCGTGCAGACATAAATGAATGCGAGGCACCAGAGTCAAATAATACTAAAGCTGGAAAAGTGTTGACAAGAATAGTACCTGCCACCACCTCACCTGGTGCTAATCCTTCTTCTCCTATGGTCAAAGCCAACACTTGACCATGCCCTCCAGGTACGGGTCCCCTCTGCTGAAAACTTTTTTGTCTACTTTGGATCAGGGCTTGGGCTTGGGCATAATGTTGCGGTCTCTGCTGCTGGAATGCCTGGGCCTGCGGTGGCAATGGCCTCGAAAACGGGTACTGCTGCTGCTGGACTGGTGCTGGTCCTTTAACTGAAGGACTAGAGAAGGTTGATGAAGATGAACTTCCCCTATTCGGGCAGTTCCCAACCCTGTGGTCCGGGGCACCACAAACCAAGCACAAACCCTGTGCTCTGCGACACTCTGATACCACATGTCCTGGCTTCCCGCAGTGTGAACATCCTACTGCGGAAGAGTGCTTCTGCTTCTGCTGCTGAGGATGCGTCGGGGTTGAATGTTGAACCGACGTCACTGAGGCCGCCCGCCTCGGAGCTCTAATGGTCAAGGCCCTAGCTGTCGGAGCTGGTGCTAAAGACTGATTCATCTGGCCATGGGATCGCTTCCGACCCCCGGTCCTATCCACAATCCTCCGGGAGGTATACTCATGCCTCCTGGCTGCTCTCAACACTGCATCAAAAGTCTGATGCTCAAACTGCTCCATTGCCAATAGAACCTCTAGATGGAGCCCCTGCTGGAACCGCTGGACTCTATCAAACTCGGTCGCCACCAAGGTGGGAGCAAACCGACAAAGTCTCGAAAACTCGGCCGCATATCCGTCGACCGTCCTGTCCATCTGCTTCAGATTGGTGAACCTCATCTGTAGGTCGTATCGAGCTACAACATCAAAATACTTAGCCTGGAATCTCTCTCTGAATACTGTCCAGGTAATAGGTGCCACTAATCCAACGGCTTGTGCCGTCCACCAACTGCGGACAAGATCCAATAACTGCAGGCGCACTACCACCACCTTTTCGATCTCTGAAGTCATGATTGCTTCTAGAATCACCTCTGTATCCTGAAGCCAAGCATCAGCAGCAATAGCATCTTCACTGCCGTCAAAGAATGGAGGGTTCAAGCGCTTGAAGCTGTTGGCCGCACTGTTACCCTGATGACCACCTCTGGTCAGAGCATCTATCACTGCCTAGTGCAAGACATCTCCTCGACGATCCTGAAAAGCTAACAGTGTCCTGATGAGACCCACCAAGGTGCCATCATCAGGCTCTGCAGGCTGGACGGGCTGAACTGGTGGCTCTTGACCCCCAGTAGGCATGACTCTGGAAGCTACTCCTGAATGTTGGGCTTGATCTCCAGGTTGCTGCTGGTCCACGGGAGGTGCTCCTCCTTGCCGATCGGTAGAACCAGGAACAATGTCGTTGAAAAAGACGACATAGGGAACAATAAGGAAGGACCAGGATAGATCAAAGATATAAGCATGTGATCAGGTCAAGAATCCAGGGATTTAGAGGATACGAGCAGAGATCGAGGACGAGTACTGATTGAGACATCTATTCGGTAAACCCTCACATATCTTGATTCACAAGACCTGCATGGGCCACCACTTAAACCATGTAACGCCCCAGAACCAGAATACTGGAGAGCGGGGGCGAACATAGCCAGCTACGTATGTTGAAGTACAACCCACCTCGCTATACGGTCACGGCTGTCTAGATACGTGAGGGTTTATCTACAAGCCATCAGTCACCTAGGGTCATGAACAAGCCTATTGTCTCAATCTCAAGCAAGCAATAACAGTTTACAAGATGTCAGAACACCAAATATACAATAGTAAGGCGTCCCGTACATTACATACTTGGATGATCACGAAGCTAGTCGTACAAAATGTCAAGACTAGCAAGAGTTTCAGTCATATATGATCAATCCTAGGATTCGTCAATCATGTTACAGCCCGTAGGCAGACAGTAAATAAAGGTGCAATACGAGCTAACACGTGCTCGCCAGCTAAACGCCTCAAAAGAATAATTTTACGATAAAGTAGGAGAACAAAATAAACCCACTCGTTGCCAGGGTTACGCCTGGTGGTCACCATCTGGCTGAAAGTTAGGTAGATCCTCTGGAGCTGCTCCGATATCTGGCCATATAAAACCAGCTGGGTCAGACCCCAGAAAGAGCAAGTGCCACAAAAGAGGCTTCACTTAGGAACTAAAACCAGTACATCATAAATGAATATTAAAGATAATTATAAAGATACTAATAATAACAGGGGCAACAATAATGAATTGAGCACGAGGAAACCATTCATGTAGCCAGGTCGCAACCCTTAAACCAAACAAGGACCGGGGTTGCAACCCTTCACCTGAATAGAAACTCGTCTCAAATACTGCTGGTAAGGTAAAACATGATGACCTTGACATAGGGTGAAATAAGACAATAAATGAAGAGAGGATAAAGAACTGCTCCGGGAGCCAGGTTACAACCCTTAAACCAAATAAGGACCGGGGTTGTAACCCTTCACCTGAACAGAACCTTGCCCCTGATCTTTATTGTTAAGGCAAGCATAGTTAATCATGTCATCTCACAATCTTGTAAAACATGACGAGCATGACACGGGGTGCAATAGGACAATAAACGAGGAGAGGATACAGAACTACTCCGGGAGCCAGGTTACAACCCTTAAACCAAACAAGGACCGGAGTTGTAACCCTTCGCCTGAACAGAACTGGTCCCCTGATCATTATTGTTAAGGTAAGCATACATAAGCAAGAAGATATATGATAAGATAACCATGGAACTAATCGGATAGCCAAGTTACAATCCTTAAACCAAACAAGGACCGGGGTTATAACTCTTCATCTGAACGGAACTTGCTTTCTCATCATTTATCGATAAGTAAAGCACAAGGAATCAGGTCATGTTACAATCTTGTACAGGATCAGGACAAACTATATTGGGCTAGACTCCATCCAATCAATCACGGCCAAGCAATGAGTACGGCTTGATACTTTAACTAACTAGGGTTATCACAGGCCTAGTTACTAGCAAAATGCAATAAGATTATTCCAACAGCCACAAGCCCTGCAGACCATCCAGGTTATCCAGGTCGAATATCCATCCATGGTGGGGGCAACACTTGACAGTGTGCTGGAAATGTGCCCTACTCATCGGCAGGCTACAAGTGCACTTGAGCGCCTAGATAACGGGATTGCCTGTAGCGGGGAAAATCTCTTCATGACTACTGAATTATTCTAGTTATTAGCCTTAGTCAATTTTTAGTAGGTACCCCTAACCGTGGTATTCAGGGATCCATACCCTAGATATGATGCAAGACAGTACTAGTTTATTGCACAAACACAATCATCCACGGTGTCCAGGTTATCCATTCTTGTCTTGTCATGCAAGCCGTCGCAACAGCTTTTAACAGTTCCCATCATGCTTGCTTGTCATATCCTGTCATGTCATGTCATGTTTACTCCACACCATACCATGTATCGTTATTGATCCGGTCACATCACTCAATCCGTGCTTGTCAAGTCATGAAAAGTGTAAGGCTTTAGAAAGACAATCGGATGCACAAGGGCTCAAAGCTCTACGCGAGTGAGCCCCTACGCTAGGCCAAAGGCCTCAAGCGTAGAGTGGCTCTAGGCTAGCGCGACCAAGGGTGCACGTGGGTGGTTTTTTACGCTAGCCGGGCTTTATGCGAGCGAGATTATATGCGCGTAAGATTTTACGCACGTAGAATTCTACGCACGCAAACTCCCGAGCAAGACTCTACGCGAGTGAAACTCTACGCGAGGAAACACTCGGGCAAAACTTTACGCTCGCGAGAGTCTGCTCGAGCCACGGATTTTACGCGAGCACAATTTTACGCGAGTGGGAGAGCCCCGAGCGTAAAATTTATAGGAACTCAGCGTAAAACGGAGTACGCTGGCATGCAAATACGTGTGCGTAAAGGGCTAAAATAACACGCTGACACGTAAAACATGGGCGTAAAGGCTAAGCACTACGCTAACACGTTAGAACGTATGTGTAAAACTTCATCTTCTCCCTATGGCAAATACAATCATGCATAAAAGCTCAGGAACTCGAGGAACTCCATTTCGGCCAAGACTTGGTGAAATCCGGCCATCCCAAAACCAAACTTACGTAAAATCAGAATGCCTACTACAAGGAACTCTTAGTTTTCGAAAACAAGCCATTTTAGTAGATCAAAACCAAGAAGATCAAAATGCTAGAAACTTAGATCTATATGGAATGAGCCATGGAATTAAAAATGCTAAGTACTAAAGTGGCTTAAAATCTTGTGGAGAAGAAAATGGAACAATAAAAATTGAGTTCCTCCATGAAGCAAGTTGCACTTGCCTAAACCTCTCTCTGGTAGGTGAGGAGAGTAATGGTGAGGAAGAAGAAGTAATGGAGAAGAAGTAATGAAGAGAGAGAGAGTTGGGCAGCTATTAAAGGAAGGGTGAGGGGGGGTAGGTGGGGGTTGGTCCACATGAAGAAAAACAATCCAAACCGAACCAAGTCAACCAAGCCAAACCAAGCAAGTGAAATACCACAATAAGCCATGCAATGAGACGTTCAATATACGTACACGTATACCGAAATACATAATACGAACTATGGTCGTTACAGTTCTCCCCACCCAATCCCTAGTAGGGTCACACCCATGACTCATAGAAACCTCTAGTAACTGCCAAGTCTACTAGCATGCAATTCTATTGGCAGTTACTCCTAACCGTCGCACGTCTCATACGTATCGGTGGCCGGCCGACTACGCGAGTACGTGTCCTACATGTCACTCACATCACGTAATAAAGTATGTGTCAAGGCCGCATGAGATATACCAATACCTCATCAACAAAGGGGTGGTCACTAGACTAAGTCAATGCAAGAAAAATAAATAAAAGCGAGAAAAACGACCGACAAAGTCGCTTGCACCCAAGTGTGACTTGGACGCACAGTTTTGTAATATCAACAAATAAGAAATACTGAAAATAAAAATTGAAAATAAGAATATATAAATCACAGAGTAAGGTGGCAAGGTATCTTGCCTGATTCCGTGTTGTAAATATAAAACGCCGCTCCCGCGTCCATGCCTCCGGAACCCGACGCTCCTAGATAATTAATTAACTTGATTGAGTCACTACTTACGAAACTTACGATACGACTTAATTAGTCAAATTAATGTGTTAAAATTATATTCAATCTCTCGTGGAACTATTTAGATCCATACATTCACACACAGGTTCCACGAGACATCGAAATACAGTTTTAGGGTTTCTAACTTTTAATTAGTCGGTTATGCCCCTTCTTCAATAACATTCTTAAAAATCATATAAAAATCATAAAAATAATATTTAAACTAATTTTCTATAGATTTATCTCTGAAATTCTAGAATTAATATTTCTAAAGACATTTACGACTGGTTGATTACTAAGTCAGCTAGTATACCTGAAACTCACCCGGAACATAGTTAATGACTCAAAATTGCTAAAATAACTAAAAATATATTTTAAATAGCAATAAAATATTTTATTTTATATAATAATATCAGAGACACAAGGGTTGAGTTATACTACACGTTTGGGACATTCTAGGTCAGCCGGTTACCCGAAATTAGCTAGTTTTGACCTACAATTTTCTTGACCAGATTTGAGTTGCTAAATTTGTGAAAAAATACTTTAAAATCCTAATTTATATATATGAACACACATAAAATTCAGTTTCGAGAATAGGCACCAATAACTCATAGTTCCTTTATAATGGGGTTAATTTTGATCCTACCGAAACATGAATATTACGCTTATATTTCATGAAACCTTTATGGATGATTATACCTAACAAAAGCCATCAAAATATAATTTCTATAGAATTAATAACATATTTTCTACAAAATTTTAGTAAGCGTTTGAGATGGAAAGATTAGGATTTCTTACCAAAAGTCCTTGCTAGAGAGGTTGTAACGACTTCTCCTCGCCAAAGCTCCAATCTTTCTCGCTATCCTTGCTTTCTAATCCTCTTTTGGTGAGTATGAAAAGGTTGGCAATGGCTATAGATGGTTGGATGGAGAAGATGGAGTTTTTAGGGTTTGTTTTGAGGGGTTTCAGGGATGTATGGTGGAGAAGATGATTTTTTGTGAAGAATGGAGAGATGTGCAATGGAGGAGATGATGTATGGAGGCTATGGGGGTGAAGTTCTGCCTAAATTATGGAGAGGAGAATGGTTGGTCGGCTATGGAGGTGGAAATAAAGGAGGATTTAAGTTAGGGTTAGGGTTTGGGCTAAGTTGATGTATATATATGGGCTTTATTGGGTTGCATGTATGAAAAGGAGTGAGAATCCTTTTCCTATGGGATATTCGGCCATGGGGGGGTTGCTTGGATGAAATCTATGGTGGGGCATGATTTGGTTGTTTGCTGAGTTGGCTAATTGATTGGATTGATGATTTAAAAAGGTGTTTCCTAATATAGAACTAATTAATTCTATCTATAGAATTTTAAGCCAAATCTAAATTTAAATACAAAAGTATATAATTATTAATATTTATTAATGCCCAACATGTCTACATAGGGTTGGGTTTGGCTTGGAAGAGGTTTGGGAAGGTTTGGTGCAACCGGGTCTCCTAAAAAGTCATAAAGGTTTTCTTAACTAATTAATTAAATAAAAATATAATTTGTGCCATAATTTGAATGGTTAACATGCAAGAGATTATAATATGACCATAGCTTTCCTAACATGGCTAGCATGCTAGTTAAAGCACCTGACTACGCTAGGCATACCATACTTTCTAGTCATCTTGCATATTCAAACTCAACCCTGGCTATAGTCCTTTTATATAATATAAATAAGATAAAAATAAATTAGAATTAAATAAAATCCAAAAATAATTTAAATATTCCTTTAAATTATGAGGGGTTTTACACTATTCTGTTCAACCAGCTAAGAGAGACTGCATCAGTCTCAATTCTCTTGATTTCCAACCCGTCAAGGTCCAACGTTCTGATCGCATCCAATAAGTCAACCAAATGTCTCGCACGGAGCAGTACATTACATAATATACCACTCAGAAAAAGTTTCGTCTTCGAAACTTAAGAGAACAACTCATTCTACTAATTTACTTAGTCACAACAAGTTACTTATTCAGCCTCTATTCAATATTTCGTTTTGACACTCTAGAAAATCTCGAGATTGTTATCCAACTCTACCACTTAATCCATCGTTGATTTAATCTGTCTTTATCTTTTCCAAAATACTTGCAATTTCTCATTGATTCACCAACATTCTTCCAGCATTGTTATCTTCATCGCAGCTTACCACTTCGTTTGGATTCATACACATATCTTAGGCATCCCCAAAATATATGCATTTCAGCCAAAGTTTGTGCTAGTGTGATTCGATAATCTCTTCTGACAGTGTTATCTCGGTCGCAACCTATCACTTCGTTTAGATCCATACACATACTTTTGGTGTCCCCAAAATATATGTATTTCAGCCAACTTTTGTGATGGTGCAATTTCGATAAACACGGTGCAACTCTCTTCCCAAAATATGACTTAGCATCCTTTCAATTGACTTATTATTTCATTCGCTCGCCAGAATCGCTATTCAAGCCACAACACTTAACATCAGGGACAACTCGGATAAGTTCTTTATTCAAGCACAATATTTCTAACATTTGGGCCAAAGGTCTAACTTAGCGCCAACCATACTAAGAGTTCACAAATCGAGATTGCAATTCTATTCCTTCTCGAGTCAAACAACATTTCCCACCGAGGCAATTTACCTTTCCTAAAAGATACAATTCGAGGGTCACACGGTGTAACCTTCTATCCAGCATAATATCCATCACGCAATGTCTCATTTCATCTTTCTTTGCCGACTATGAAATCACTAGCCAAACTTTCGGGCAACGATCCATCGCCAACTTGATAGGCAACATTTGAGGTTACTCTAGCTAACCGACTTTAGATACTGGTCGGACATCCCTATTATAAGCAGTCAATTCTATTTCATGGAATAATTTACTACTTGATACTTACGACAAGTCTCACCCACATTTACAATTCCCACTTAAGGCCGACATATAACTTTACAAGGATCAAATATCTCTAAGGCACAAGTTGAAGTATATACTTCCTTAGGTCATACTCATCACCACCATCTCTTCTTCCATACCAAAAGGTCATCCTATGGTTCGCCAACGGCCACCTTATTATTCGGTCAAGTCTCTAAGGTTAGCTATTCCGACAGCTAAACCTAATCATTAAGGTGACTTCCTAGAGTGGACGGCTACTAGGGTTATACTACTTTCTTATTCTTAGGGCTAACAAGCAACCAACAGTTCCAATGAACTCTACCCAAACCTATGGGTATCAACTCAGTTTGAACAACTAATCGTCATTGTCGACTATACCGATAATTGGTTATGCAGCCCACAGTCGCTAGGGTCAAGTCTATCTATCCAGGGTCATCCTCAAGGAACTTATTCCTACAGAGGCTCATTCTAGACTTATCCAACGATCGACTAAGGTCGATCTAGCAACATTACAGTCTAATTCTCGATCTGACATACAATTTCCAGCAATCTAATCCATCAAGTAAATTCCCAATGATTCGATTTTTGTTCCAATTCTATCATACCCACACGGTTCTATATACCGAGGCTAATTATTCAAAGGTTATCGATTCTGGCAGTCTCAACAGAACTATAGAATCATACTATTCGGTCTTGTATGATAAAGTCATACCACTAAGTCATAAGCCAGCAATCTATATCCCAACCGACAACCGTCTATACCGATATTATCCAACACGTTTCGTGGTTCTAAATCCTATTCGTTTCCCAGCCACCAAAATCTGGTACGAACATTCTTAACATCTCAAACCACAAGGGTCAAGTAATTCATTCCATTCAATCTGACAATTCAGGTATCAATAACCATTCTATATGCAACACGAATATTCTAAGTCATTACTTATTACTTTTGTGACACATTTCAAATCCTCCAACATACATACAATGACTACACCAACTCGTATTTTTACTGATTCTAACCTTTGGTGATCAAGATGGATTAACATCTATCACACCTTAGGGTCAAGGCAAAGATTTCCAAAATTTATTCGAGTCACCGACAATATTTCCAAAACTTTTAATTTAGCAACCAACTTGTAATAGACACACATGATTTCCATCCAACTACTCGTAACTATCATTCGATGTTCAAGGCCACCACATTCTCTAGCCAAATCTATTATCCATAGTAAAGTAATTATCCGACCATTCTGAGTCATCACCCGACTGAGCAATTTTTAACCAAGCCACCTGTTACAATTTCTAACAATCTCGCTATCCCGCATAACGGTACCATCAACGAAAACTCGAGCCACCTAGAAATAAGGTATGACTCCTAGCTAAGTCTCGGCACTACCCAATACTCATAGATATATTGATTGCCATTCTACAAAAAGGGTCATGATACATCTCATTTTGAAGTGGTAGAGACAATATACCACTCAGAAATGAAGCCATTCCTAAACCATACCAAACCCAAGTCTATTTCGGACATTCGTGATCTAAATGATCACAACATAAAGCCAACATCTTGGGGTCTCAAGTCACAAGGCTACTACACATGAGTCAAATCAACAATCTCGTTGAACTCATCCATCAATTGTCCCATTCACGATTCTGTTCCAACGTCACATGCAATTCTCAATGTCTTACAGCACACATAGCCACATTTCTCTATTCCCATATTTCGAACATCATTCATAAACAGCATACTATGGCATCGAGTATTGGGTCATTAGTGTCCAAACTAACAACAATTATCATTCAGGGGCATCACAATATATTTAGACTTATTATATGGAACATCCAGTGAGCAGCCAAGAGGGTCAATGAACTTTCAGACACGAACAACTTGAAATGATTACAGGAATAACAATAGTATAATCGCGAAAGCAATCTTTGATTTAATCGCGGAAGTAACATTAAGTAATCGTGGAAGCAACTTTGGTTAATCGCCGATGCAACTTTGATTTGAAACGAATCAAATAAGAGTCCAAGGACGTATAGCCATGCTCTGATACCAATTTGTCACACCCCAATAGGGAGAATCGTTCGACCTCACTTTGATTCATGCCGAATCGCTCATCCTTGCTTGGGTGTGATGTCGTACAAGTCTGATGTTGCACTTGTACAAGGCAAAGACAGTACATAATTAATTATCTTCAAATAGGAAGACATTGCAACGATAGAGCAGACAAAATAAAAATAATAAGGACATTCTTTCTTGTTAAATATAACACATTATTAATTTATAGCAGCGGTATAAGCTGATAATTGGAAGTCGCACAGAGATATGTAGAAATGTATTCTCTTTATTGATAATTGAAGTAGAGTACAAGACTTGTCATAGAATACAATGCTTACAACACATCTTACTTTACACTGATAGCCAACTGAAACATATGGCATGAGGCTTATATTTGATACTCGATACATTGAATTACAACCCGATTTCGACTTTGGCTTACAACTCACTGTTATAGCTGATATCTGATGTTCCATATATTGTGCCTTTTATAAACATAAGATATCATCTTTTGCAAGGAGAGCTTCTGCATGCCCAATAAATCTTCGATGTCGTGGGACCGATCAAGCCAATCTTCGTGTACAGAACTCTTAAGCGCGAGCACCTAAAAAAAGTGCCTGCAACGTAGGTGAGTATATCATCTTTGTACTGGCGAGCAAAACCAACCCACTCGCCTAAATCGACACGAAGTGGTCATTTAAGCAAGCTTTTATTAGAGTGATCTTTCTAGTTGGGGCTGTGGACACACACAAAAAGAAGAAGAAATGCCGTCTTTTCTTTATTGGCGTAAGGCACCACAAATCGAGTACGCCTGAGAGATAATACGCTGAGGATCCCCGAGTACAAAAAGAATTCTGGGGAATGGGATGATGGAGATCGAGCGACAGTTGCTCCTTTACTCCGTTGACACTCCGATTACAAAAGTAGGAGAAAATCTAAGAAAATTGCTAACTCTTGGCTCACTGGCAAGAAGTGCAGCAATTTGGCTCTTAAAAATATTCTTCGTTCTGTGTTTTGAAGAGGGATGAGACCCCTTTTTATAGTCGTTCTTGAGCTGGAATGATGTTATGCGCCCACATGAGGAAACACACTGGTTTTCATATGGGCGCTTGGTCCTACTTTGGACGCATATGGTGTAGGAGCATGCAGGCTACGTGATCGTGGGTTGATCGTGGTGCTGTCGTGGCCGCATGCTTCGGTGCACGACTGCTCGTAGAGACTGACGTGGCCGTATGCTTCGGTACACGTTTTGATCATGGGTTTGACCGAGTCAGGGGTTGTTCTGACTTGGGCGCATAGCCTGAAACAGGGCTATGCGCCCCCTCTTCTGAAGGAGCTTGTCTTGGGCGCATAGGGCTTCACTGGTGACTTGGGCGCATAGGGCTTTACAGGTGACTTGGGTGCATATGAATTCACTTGGGCGTAGATGTCCTCATTGGCTTGGGCGTATAAGGCTTCATTGGTGACTTGGGCACATATATCCAGTCTGCTAAAATTTCCATGCTTCTATAAGACCCTTTTAAAGTTTTCGATACTTAAACGAGTTCAAAATACTTTGAAAGAAGCATGGACCGTCTTTTCATGATGCAGTGGGCGCATAGCACGGCTCTTTTTTTGGGCGCATAGAGTTTGGCCAGCCTGTCAGAGAGATGGCTGTTGAGATCTTCCTCAAAAATCTAAACTGACAGATTCATCGGGGTAGAATTTGAAGAGGTCCATCCTTCATACGTTGTCCATGTCAGCAAATGGCAGTCGCATAGTGTGCAAGAGGCTGGGTCTTCATGTGGACGCATAAGCCATGGTGGACGCATAGTACACAATGGGCGCATAGGAATAGTGGGCACATAGGGAATGGCCCATGCCTACAAATAGGCTTTGAAAGAGAGAGAGTTCATTATTCTCATTTCTCTTAGAACTTTCAAAAGACTCTTCATCTTCTCTCTTTAAGAACCATGTCTCCCAAGGCCGCTAAGAGATCTGCGAAGAGCAAGGGGGCTGTACCGAGTGGCTCTCCTCCTGCGGCAGCATCGCCACCAGTCCAAGTCCCGATTCTGGATGAGGCTATGCCTCAAAAACAAAGTCTTGAGCGTTAATTTACGATGCTCAGACTTTTTTTCTGCCTGGACGCGTGTACCTAAGGCAGCATGCTTCTGTGAGCATTCTTATGTGCCCACAGAAGCATGCGCCAACACTGTGGCATGCTATGCACCCACATATTGCTGTGTTATACGCACACATGCTGCTGCATGTTATGTGCCCATATACTGTTGTACGTTATGCGCCCATATGTTTGTTTTGGGCGCATAACCCTTTGGGCGCATAAGACTCCTCCAGCACTTAGTTTTTCCTGCGGATTCTGAGTCTGACTTTTTCTTCTGTCCTTGCAGTTAATATGTTTGTCCCAGAACTTGATGGAATCCCTTTCGGCTCTGCTTATCAAGTCCTCGGTACCAGTCTCATAACCAATATGATCAGCAAGGTTCAAGCCACGGTCAGTCAAAACCAGCCTACGGAACAGATACTTGCCATACTTGAACAGGATAAGACCTTCTTGAAGCAGATGATTAATGACGAAAAGTTTTTGCTTGGAAGGGCACATCGTTTCAAAAAGCCGTACTTCCTGTTCGGTGACAGTATGGGGTTCGAAGATGGCGAGACGATACGTTTGAGAAACCCAATGGTGATCCGTCCGAACAATCAGAGGATATGGCTACAGTCGATGGAGCGTCAGTATCCTTTATCTGCTTTTACTGTCTTAGCCATGCGGCGACAGATGAAGTAGAAGCTAACTCCTGAGCTCCCAGGGGTCATCTCCAGAAGAATACAGTTTGACTCAGGCGATTGGAAGAAGGACACTTTCAAGTGTGTTCGGGGCTCTGCATCTTACTCTACGAGGGGACTGCAACCTGGTATCGTAATGAACGACATTCCGACTAACCTCCATCCTTATGCCGCTGACACGCTTTGCAATTTGATGATGTCGGGAGACGTGTCGTATCCCACAGGGAAGATGCGGATGGAAGGCTGGAGGTATCCATCTTCATTCTAGAGCAACCTCACTGGCTGGGTGCTTTCCACGTATGAAGCCACCATGAAGACTGCTGGCCTTTATTATGCTATTAGGGCCACCTAATATGGCGTAAGGGTCAACTGGTCAATGTTTGTCTCTTTGGCAGAGTTATATAACCTTCACACTTGTACTTTCTTTACTCTGGGTGGGGAGATGGGATTGGCTCTCCACGAGATACAGGAAGTGTCGAAGCTTCCGTGGGGCACCGAGCCGTATGAAGAGTACGTGCCTTTTGATGAAGAGCTCCGAGATCTGGAGAATAAAAACTCCGAGATGATTGATGTATACAAGGAGTTACTCTGCCACCTCCTCATCTGTCATAGGATTAATAAGAAAGGAAGGACCAAGGGGGGTAATCCCCATACAAGAGCTTGGATGGGCTACATCTTCGTTCAAGGAGAAGGAGACGATTTGGCCTTTTTTCGATTTTAAAACCTGTGACCAAGTCCGATATAGAAATTCGGATGACAGATTATGATACGACGGATACTGAGGACAGTGATGATCCTGAGTCCCCGATCGGCCACTACTTCCGTCAAACTGAATATCCATTGTCGGAGAAAGCTATGCTGGCAGCTTTCTTAATGATCTGGCTTTGTGACTGCATAGTCCCTGGAGGTTCAGGGTCCATTGAGAGAATAAGTCAGGGTATGATACTTCTGGCTGTGAAGCTGGCGTTCGAATACCGTCTTGCATTGCTTTCTGCGATCGTCTGTGCCACTGGACGAGGTCTGCGGGACTTTGTTAGGAATGCGGTGACTCCTGACGGCAGGGCCAACTTCGTCCGGACCGAACTTCTGTATCATTTCCTGATGGGGTGGTTGCTACTGCATTTTCCTACCTTGATGAATGCTGGGCCGGTGGCGGACTCTTTGGCGGGAGAAGCCTTTCTTCGTAGATTTCGTGATGCGGATTGGACCGTCACCGGTGTACCCTCTTGTAGAAAGGCTTTAAGCTTCTTGCAGAACTATGAGTTCTTCAGAGTATCCCCTCCATCCGACAGCGGTAATACGGGAGATATCTTAGTGGATGAGGGAGTTCATGCCACTAGTTTGACTGCTGGGGCATTTTACTGGCTTCAGTCTATTAGACCATCGCATCTGGTGCTCCGAAACAGGAACCATGCCTATCTGAACCCATACCTGCCGAGTCGTTTCGTACGGCAGTTTGGCTACAGCCAGCTCCTTTTGGGAAATGCTAGCCCATATTTGGAGTCGATAGGCAGCTTGATTGACGGGGTGCGTGCTTGGATGTATTACAATGTGGGGTGTACGGGGTAATCTTCACTCTGCCCTTAGATAAGCCTGAGATCCATTTGTGCTATGTTGCCGTCAAATTTTATGTTCAGATCAATACTTTTTATCTCCGGTATGATCGTGAACAGAGTTTGATATTGGGGACTCGGTTTGGCCCCCTCCTGCGAAAAAGGCTTCGAAGGGCCGTAAGAAGGAGAGTGTTGTTCCCACCATGAAGTCATCCGTAGTACCGCGGCCGAAGGCTATCCTTAGGGAGCCAACAGTGTCTCCAAAGGAGGACACGAAAGATGATGATTCTTCTCCTCTCAATCCTCCTTAGAAGAGGAAAGCTTCAACTGAATTCGCACAAGAGCCAACTTTAAAGCGAAAGAAGAAAATTGTCGCCCTGAGGAGAGCCAAGGAAGTGGGTGTTGGCTCGCCTCCCTTGAGGAGGTCCTCCCGGAAAACTGGAAGAGGTGGAACGGCGTCGCGGGCCGTTACTATTCGGGAGGTAGATCCCTTCCTAGACTTCATAGTCGTTCTGGTCAAGCCTTTAGAAGTTTTCCCACCCTTGTGTTTGTCCTTTACACAGGACCCTGAAGTTGCAGCTGAGGCAGGTGCCTCCTCGTCTGAGGAGGTGGACGTGACAACAGCATCCCCTCCTTGTCCTCAACCGGCAGACGACGCTCAGCCTTCCTCAGCCAAGGAGGTTGAATCAAAGGATGATCAGGACGAATGCCCGGATTATGGTATTGACCAGAGAGCCAGTCCTTCTTTCAATATCTCCCTGGGGGCGATATCTGAAATCAGGGCCATACTGAGAGAGTTGGACGAGAATAAAGTCCAATCGGCTTATCCTCCTGCGGGTACGTTATCTTTGCATCTCTCTTCGGATGAGATTTTTCGACTTCGATTTTGCGTGCTCCTTGTGAGGCTGACCACAACTGTATGTTCCTTTATAGACAAGGAGAAGGAACCCCTCGTGAAGATAACCCTATGCATTAGAAAAGGAATAGAAGTTGTTCCCGGCTCCTCCAAATTTGTTGGTACAGAGGGAGTTGTTAGTGAGCCGGTATCGGCTACAGAAGGAGAGGTTGAACAGCCTACTGAGGGGGCTGTTGCTGAATCTTCTCCCGTTCCATCTGGAATTGTGGAAGATACCGGGGCTGATGCTGCTTGGGGCCTTGATATTGTTCTTCTTGAACAGTCTGGGCCTGCTTTCGGTTTCCTTGAATATAAGACTGATGGCGTAGCCCAGGCTGGTGCTGAGCATGCCGAAGGTACAAAATTACAACTCTTTCGTATTTTTCTTTTTTTTGTTACTGATGTATATATTGGTTCCTTGTCAGGTTCGGCTTCTTGTCAGATATCCCTTCCTGGAGCGGAAGAAACTCTCTAAGCCTCCTCCCCGACGACATCCATTGAAGACGACGAGATGGCCCAGGAAGTCATCAAAGCTTTCTACTCTGTACTGAAAGTAAAGCTTCCTGGAGTCCTGAATCAGAATGCTGCCTTTGGCCCTGTGAAGGCTGTTGCCGAATGCCAAGTGGCGGCCCTTGAGAGCATTGCCGGCTATGATGAGCGGTCTAATACTCTGAGGAAAGTTCTGAACGATCTGGAGGGTCAGGTGGCCAGGTTCCGGGATGCCAAACAACGGAGCCCGACATCACTGTTTCGTGCCGAAGATGAGGCTTTGATCACGGCTCTCGCGGAGGAGAAGGCCACTTTCCAGGCGAGGAAGGATGCCCTCGTTCAAGATATTAGCGAATTGGCTGATCAGTATGGTCATTTCAATGCTGCAAGTGAGACACGTGTTGCCTCGAAGAATAAACTGGCTGCACAGATTACGGAGAAGTATAATCACATCGTGCAGATCCAAAACGAGATCGCTCAACTAGAAGCCAACTTGAAGATATCAACGTCTGAGCAAGAGGACTACTTGGCTCAGGCTGCTATGACTGCCACCACTTCTGCCCATTTAAAAGAACAGTTTGTGAAGTTGGAGGGAGAGCACATAAGTCTGATCCTTTTCGAGGATGAAGCTGCTCGTCAAGAAGAGGCGCACCGTCGAGCTACCGCGAAGTCTGAAGCCGAAATCGCGGCTCTAAGGGACAATATCAAGCGCCTGTGTATCCCTTAGATTTTTTTTGTTTGTAACTGTTTCTTCCAGCCGTCACGGCTCTTGTACCCCTTTTCTTTCGTCTCTTGATAGACGTTCAAAAATAAAGAATAAAGAATCTTTTCAAAATGAATGTGGTTTTGTGAAATATCGGAACTAGAGGTAATGTAGACATAGTAAGGATATTTTTGGTGGGTATTCTGCTGGAGAATTTGATGTGGACTCATTATCCGTTTTATATTCAAGTTTTTTTTTGAATATAGATAATAAGTTGAACGAAGCTGCTAATAGAGGTAATATGGACGTAATAGCAAAGGATATTATGTATCTGACCAGAGGTAATATGGACATAGAAAGATATAGAACATTAGGTGGGAGTGGATAATTCAGAGGTAATATGGACGTGATTATCCTTAATAAACGCTTTGCTCATAGGTTATATGGACATGGCAAAATATTTCTTAATCATTCCACTGGGGAAATAATTATCGAAAAGATAATTCAGAGGTAATAGGGACGTGACTTGTTTTCGTCAAACCGAGTTTGGACAGAGTCAAAAAGGGGAATGATTCTACTGGGGAAATTTTTAGAGGACCTATTATCCAGGGCGTATTCAAGACTCTTGAAATACGGATAATAGTTAGATAATTTTTCGAATCACATAAATATCATATTGTACATTTACATGACTGAACATATGTGAACATTATTTACAAAAGGTTACACATAATATTTCTTCAGAAACTTGTCGTTGATAGAATACACTGATTCTATAATGAAAATACCTTCCCACTTAGGCTAAAATTTCTCTTTTGTTTTGTGCGTCATGACCATTGGTCTTCTCACTGCTAAGACTAGATCACCGACTTAAAAAATTCTTTTCTTCACCTTTTTATTGAAGGCTCTGGAAAGGCGTGCTTGGTATAGCTCAATGCACTGCTGAGATAACAAGCATTTTTTATCTACCGCTTCGTGCTCCTGTAGTCGCAGACGATAGCTTTCTTCGGTAGTCAACTCACTGGCTAAGGCTACCCGAAGGAAAGGAATCTGGATTTTTAGAGAAAGAACTGCTTCGCTCCTATAAACTAGAGAGAATGGCGTACTGCTTGTTGGAGTCCGGACCGTTGTACGATAGGCCCATAGACATTCGTCAAGCTTCTCATTCCAATCGCGCTTGTTTGAAGACACGAACTTCTTGAGAAGTTTAATGATGGTTTTATTGAAGACTTCTGCTAGCCCGTTAGCCGCTGGATTATAGGGAGTAGAGGCTACATTCTGGATTCGATTCCTATCGCAGAACCGATAGAATGCATGGCTTGTGAATTGTGGACCATTATCATGGATGATCCTGCGAGGTAGGCCGAAGCGGTAGATAACGTGATTATTTGCCATAAAAATCAACAACAGGTATTACAGAACCCTGGAATTGATTGCAAACTCGCTTGTACAAAGAAGAGCCTAGAAAGAAAGCCTAGGAAATAATCTAAGTACAATTGTTTAGTTTTGATTCTGGGGGGGTGACGGTGGAGGCTCGGGAAAGTGCTATAAACTCTGCCTTACTCTGTGGACTATCTGATGCAGTCTCTAGCTCATGAAGATATTGTTTTTCTCTTGAAGGTTATCAGCCATTGCAGGGGAGTGGCACCCTACTATTTATAATTGGATAGATTTTGAGCCGCATGGTCGGTTTGCTGCCATGTGGCTGGTTGGCACGCAAAGACCCGCTCTCTGGCTGCCATCTGTCGATTTGTTAGGATTTTGTTGCAGTAAATCTGGGTGGTTAAGGAATCGGTCAGATGGCCACGTGTCCTGTTGCGTATGGTGTTCTCAGTCTTTGATCTTGTGGGGTCGCATAAGACTCATGCGGCCCGGATCACAGTTACATAGAGTTTGGAAACTTTGGGACTGCATAAGCTGGGTCGCATGAGGTTCATGCGGCTTGGATGACGCTCATTTGGCCGCATGGAGGCGTAGGAACCCTACTTTTGGGGCGACGTCTCATGTCTTATCTTTCTTGTCAAAGTGTCAGAACTGTTATGCTTTTGCCAGTACTTGTTTGCTTTGTCAGTCGAACTGCTCCTCCTTGGTCGCATATTTTCCTTCTACAGCTGTTCATCGATGGGCCGCATGCAGTTTTGAACAGTTATACGGCTGTCCTTCATGTGGGCCAGTTTGGCCCGAAGTATCTATGCGGCAATTTGTAATCCACATGAACTCCATATTTTCATGTTTCTACAAGACCCCCTTCAAAGTTTCCAAATTGCAAATTTGAATACTTTGAATAAGAAGCATAAAAAATATGCCAAGTCGTGGGGAGTCTTCATGTTTGCTGGAAGTAATTTTTGAACTTGAGTTGCAGAGAAATACTGAGCCGCAGGGGGATCCTGAGTCGCAGAACAAATCTTGAGTCGCAGGGACGCTTTGAGCCACAGTGAGTCTGCCAGCTGTCACTGCTGCATTTAATGCCTTGATTCGATTTCGAATTTGGTTCCTTTTTTCGAGATAAAGCTGACGGTTACTAGGGATAAAATCCCCAAGCGTCATCATTATCTTTAATGATCTCGAGAATCAAAGCAGCATCCTCTCTTCTATAAATAGGAGTGATTTCGAAGAGAAAATTTTCTCTTTTTAATTCCTTCTCATTCATCTTTGTCTTCCTGTCTTCAATGGCTCCTAAAGCTTCCAAGTCGACTGCGGCCAAAGGAAAGGGGCTTGCTTCTCCCTCGAGGACGGCGGACTCATCTTCCACTCACTCCGACGTGCACCCTCCCGTCAAAGGTAAGGACAGTGGGGAGACGATGGCTATGTCATGCTATATCGCTCTGTGCAATAAACTTTGGTCGATGCGTGCCCTATCTCAGTTGAACTACATGTGTTCTGTATAATAGGACCGTATAAGCTGAGTCGTATAAGTGTTGCATAAATGACTCAGGATTGATCTTCATCGATGTCGCATAGTTGTGTCGCATAAGTGTCTCCTGACTGGGCCGCATGGGTATTTTATGTCTCGAGCCGCAAGAGCGCTTCAAGCCGCCTAAGTGCCTTATTATCGAGTCGTGTGAACATTTTATAATAGAGCCGCATAAGTATCTCATGACCGAGCCGCATGGGCATATGTCTCCTGCCGCATAGGTCTTATTTTTGGCTAGGTTTTGAGAAATAAACTTCTAACTTTTGCTTCTTCTCTGTCTTTTGTAGTGGAATTGCCCTTAGCTCCCTCGGGAGAACTCTTGATAGAATATGCTCAATCTGCATCGGGTATAACTTTTGATGAAATAGTCAAAAGTGTATCGATTCAGATTAACCGAAATCAACCTGAAGATCGGCTGAGGGAGATCAGAAATCAGTCTTTCTCTTTCTTACTTGGCATGATGAACTCCGGGCAACTGAATGGCATTCATCTGAAGCCTCTATTTTTATTCGGGGATGCCCTGGCTGTTTTAGATCTGAACGTCATAGAGACTCTTGAGAGTTAGGATTTTTACTTTTAGGGGGAAGCAATCCATGTACCCTTGATGGAGCGCCACTTTCCCTTATCTGGTTTCAATATGGTATCTTTCGAGAGGAAGATGTCGAATTCTCTAACTTTGGATCAGCAGCAGATCTTTGTAGGCCATATTCGTTTCAACAACCTCTCGAGGTCAGTGGTCGCAGTGAAGGAATCAACGAGCTACTCCGTTATTGGGCTGGCTCCTGGCAGTCTCATCAACGATTTGAAGCCTAATATGTTTTTTACTGAAGCTGACACCTTTTTGAATCAGATTGCTCATAAGGGATTATACCCTGCGGGAAGACTGTCCTTACTAAACTGGCAGCATCGTTCCCCTCCCTGGGTTAACCTGACTTCTTGGATCCTGGCGCAGTATGAGGGTACCCTTCGACAGACTGGCCTCTACTATGCCATCAGGGGCTCCTCCTATGGCTTGTTTATGAATCCGAAGTTATTTATGGCTTTGCTTGAGATATACAATTGCCAGACGGGGACCTTTTTTACTTCAGGTGGAGAGATGGGGCTCGCTCTCCACGAAATGCATAGTGTGTCCAGATTTTCCTGGGGCGATGAGGCTTATGAAGAGTATACCCCGATAAACAAAGAATTCGAAGAATTAGAACGACGGTATCCAGGGTTCCTAGCCGTATATCAGGAATTGCTATGCCACCACAGCACCTGTCAACAAATATCTAAGAAGAAGGATGATAGTTCAGAAGGGAACCTTTCTCACATCACGGCCTGGATTGGCTATCTTTTTAACCTTAGCACATACGGTCGAGTTGCTGTTAGGAGCCCCCAATCTCTGAAGCAGGTGGATACGCAGGTGCAAAATACTAAAAGGTTCCGCGCTGCTAGTGACAGATTTGGGAGCCTAAGTGACACCTTTAGCTATTTTTATCATGATACTCAACCTCCGTCTGCTAAAGTTATTTTGGTCGGGTACCTGATGATCTGGTTGAGGGTTTGTGTTGTTTCGGCGGGTTCCGGTGCGATCGAGAGGATTAGTCGCAACCTGATCCTCTCCGCGGTAAAGCTGGTTTTTTGGGCCAAGTTTGCTCTGTATCCTGCGATGGTATGTAGCATCCATAGGGGTCTTCGTTCCTTTACGTCAAAAGTTATTGCTCGTGATCTTACGAAACCCTTCAATAGAATTGAACTGCTGTATCATTATTTAATGGGGTGGTTACTGATGCATTACCCCTCTCTGATGCGACCTGGTCCGGAGGGCAATACGACAAGTGATGATGCCTTCATCTACCATTATCGCGACATGCCCTGGAACTGTACCAGCTTTCCTGATTGCCGAGTCGCTCTTGCGCGAGTGGATAGATACTCTTTTTTGTGTCGGTCCCACATTTTACCGAGGAGGAGATGGGACGCGTTCATCTTGATAGTCTTGTTGCGCCCGAGTCTTTATCTGAAAAACTATTTCGCTGGTTGCAGAGTATCCGTCCTTCCCATTTGGTGTACCGCAACCGTAATGTTATATACTTAGTGTAAGCCCACTTCCCAAATTTTTAATTTCTTTTAATTTTATTTGTTTATGATTAATTTTATGGTCATTGTGAGTCATGCAAAAGCTTGTAGATGGGCTATGACCATATTAAGGTCATATGACCTCTAGACAGCCTATATATGTATTATTTAGCTATTTTATATTTTTCTACAATTAATGGATTTTAGGTATTTAATATTTATGATTTTATTATTTTAAGGACTTTCAGGATTTACTGTAAGGTCATACAGGGGTATTTCTGGACCAAATATTTTTTTTGGGCTCTAAATGACTAAAAATATTTTCTAGAATATTTTAAAATTTTCTTGGATTTTTTTAGAATTTTTAGGAATTTTTATATAATTAAAACCTATAGAAATAATATTTTATAGGCTTTAGAAATTTACTATGAGGTCCCATGATGATATTTTGTGTTAAAAATATTTTATTTAGATTCTAGACACTTAGAAATATTTTCTAGAATTTTCTAGAATTTTTCTGGATTTTTCTGCAATTTATTTTGATTTATTTGGACTTAAAATGATTTTTAAATAATTTTCTGAATTAAATAATTAATTACCCAATAATTCACCCGGGGGGGCCCACCTGTCGGCGCCCAGGCTGAACCGCCTCTCTCTCTCTCCTATATATACTATTATATTCGAAACCCTAATAAAATTTCAGCCGCCTTTTTAAGAGAGAGTTCTAGTAAAGATCTCGACTTCCCGAAGCGATTCCCGCCATCTCTGACGTGCTTTTCGTGCGCCATTTTTTTTTTGGATTTGTATCGAGGTAAGATTTCTGAATATATAATTTATTTTTGTATATATTATTCCTAAATTTTTGGAAAATTCGTAGGGTGTCGGTTGTCCGAAACTTGACACGTTTCAGTGTTTTCGAGATTTCGGGAGAACCAGAAATCGAAATCACGAAACGTTTGAAGTTTCGGAAAGCTAACACAGAGCTATACGACATATATTTTTCCCAGAAATTATTTCGTACATTTAGTATTTTATTTTTTCTGTTGAACTCAAAATTGATCGGTTGATCACCATTTTGGTCACGATTAGCCATAACGGCGATACCTTTTGACCAAAGCGTGATTTTGCGGCACGGTTGATTCCAAAACACTCGTGGCGCTGAAATCTACCAAGGTATATTATCAAAATCTAGAGTTCATAGCATTTGACTAAAAGTCAATGGCGCACCTCGATTTGCGTGCCATGGTTTCCAAAATTGGGAAACACGACTTTTGATGGCCAAACTTGCATGTTTAGATTATATTCAGATTATTATTAGGTTAAATTAGGTTTTTAAGTAAATTATTCTAGAATTAATTATTATTATATTAGTAACCCAACTAGCCACTATTTAGAACTAGAATATTAGAATTGATTTGTGGTTTTCGTGCACGGTTCGTAGTGCGATATGTGTTATAGGTTGACAGCTTCTAGATCGGCATTCCCCTCATCCTCTACTTATGGCTACAGTTTGTGCAAGAATTCAGGCAAGTACAGTATTGCATTTATGTTTTAGTTCATTATAATGTTTACTCTATAGTTTTCTTGTTTGATATCCCGTTGAGTCATTGCTTGATATTCCATTGAGACACGATTGTGACACTATAGTTATCATATCCTTCTTAGTGTATCATTGACTGTTATTGATTGTTAGAGAGTCGGGAGGGAAAATACTCAGTAAATACGTGAACAAATCTAATTACCGTTACCGAATGATAGCTAAGTCATACACACCCGTGTTTGAGTTAGCCGTACCAATTACTGAATGATAGCCATCGTATGATGTGCCGTATTAGCCCAGCCGTTCACGTATTAAAAGGTATTTCACACACATAGTGGTTCCTATTTTTCCTTTATCTGGTCTATTATCTTGTTAAGTTCACATCTTGCCAGTTCATATCTTGTTAGATCACATCTTGCTAGTTTACTTTTTGCCACTTTATATCTCGTTAGTTCATATCTTGCTAGTGCTAGTTCATATCCTGCTAGTTCATCTCTTGCTAGTTCTCTATATGATCTTTGCCATTATTTTTTCTCATTGTTCTAACTTATTTTGGACTAACAACATTAATTGTAATATGGTTGTACTCTGCTCCTTTCCTGATTATATCGTTGTTATAGGTGAGGTTGACGTGCCTACTCTTACGCTATGGACCATACGAGGGAGAGATAGAGACTCGAAGGCCAAACCATAGAAGACTAGTTAGTTGTGTGGTAGTTTTCTATAAATGTAAAAGCTTACATTCTTCTTCAAATGTAAAACTTCTATATTTTGTAAAGTTAATTTAGTTGTTGTGAATGAGCAGTTAGTATTTATGAGCACTTTATTTATTGCGGGCTAGACAACGTACTACCGTCGACACCGCGGCGTAGGCTGGGCTTGGACCCGCACTCGTATCCCGAAAAGCGGGTGTGGATCGTGACAAGTTTTTTTGGTGGCCCATGCAGGTCATTTTCGCAAAAGATTGCGAACTTGTGGTAGTACTTAAGTTAGTCATACTACTACAAGCCTGCGACTAGAAAATTGCTCATTCACAATTAGGATTGATTTGATTTTAGGAGAATGAATAGGACTAGGAGTCCCTTATTCAATTTGACCCTTGGATAGTTAAGATAGTTAAATCGGCCATGTGATTTAGCTAATGATTTATTAAAGTCTCAGCATGGATAAATCGAGAAATTTTTCTAAGAGAATATGTTATTTTGTTTTAACATGTTGGTAGGATCCAAGGTGGGTAGAATATACGTTTGGTAAGTTAGGACTTCATAGAACTCAATTCCTAATTTTGATCATTTTTGCGCCATTTTATCTTCTGCCTTCTCTAAACTTCGTTTTATTTTCAAAACTATTTTGCGATCGTTTTATTTGTTATTCCTAATCTTGGTTCAATTAACTATATATTAATTCAAGTCGTTGTTTGCAAAAACAAAAGTATGAATTTTATTTCACAAACTTTGTAAAGAGATTACAAGAATTCTGGGAAAGTACAACTGTAGGAATCCAATCTAGATGACGATTGCTTTATCCCTTGGACGATGTGAACTTTGAAGACGATAGCCTCGGAAGTTGAAGGCAAAAGCCTCTGAAGAATGCAGCAGCACTTGGGCGAGAACTCCTGAACTCTCTGATATTTCTGAACTTTTTTGTCTGATCCCCTTGAATGAAGACTTGAAACTCTATTTATAGAGTTCTGGGAATAACTAACTTTTAGTTATTCTGAATGGCGCAAGCTGGATTGCGCATGGACTGGATTGCGCAGCATCAGACTGCGCTGGCAGTTGTTTGATCGTGGGCCAACTATCTTGGACACATGGCATCATTTGATTGAAATGCGCATGATCGTGTACAGACGGTTGCCACGTAATGAACAATAGATGGCATGAATGCCACGTGTACATTTGTCAGTTGTCATAATGAAGTGCGCCACATGAATTGCGCTGACTTCAGATTGCGCAGGAATAGACTGCGCAGCAGAAAGCCTGGCCGATTGTGCTGCATGTACAGCTGTCCTCGAGCGCCGTGCTGCACGATAAACGAACAATTTCTTCGTTCTCCGTGCTGTCAGCTGTCAGAAGATCTGATTCTGTCTGTCAGATAATGATGACGTTGCCACGTCAGCTTACGCACTTGAAAGTATGCGCAGACCAGTCTGCACAATCTGGATGATGCGCAATCTGACTTCTGCGCAGTTCATTTGAAAGATGCATTTCTTGATTTTCATGACTTTGTTGATGGGTGCAACTTGATTTTTAGGACCTACAAGACCCCCTTCAAAGTTTTTGAAAGTTAAATTTATTCAAAGTTTCGAAATACTTGAATTTTGAATTTTCAATCAAGTTGCGCATGTGATGATGCTGTCTGCGCAATCGGAGGGATTACCC
Source organism: Iris pallida (assembly GCA_029216955.1). Lineage (NCBI taxonomy): Eukaryota > Viridiplantae > Streptophyta > Magnoliopsida > Asparagales > Iridaceae > Iris > Iris pallida. The sequence goes on from JANAVB010033216.1 coordinate 7,010,397, forward strand.
CTATTTATTCGGCGCAATCTGAGGCGGCCTTTGCTCTCGAAAAACTATAAATAGTTCCCTTAGTTCTTCATGTTATTCTTTGCTTGTTTTCATTGTGCTTGAGAGAGAGAAATCCCCGAGCCTACTCCGACTTCCTTCTTTCTTCTCCGTCGACCTCAGATGGCACCAAAGTGCTCTGCCGCCGACAAGGGCAAGGCCCCCGCCGAGTCTTCGGCTCGGGTTGCGCCGCGCCCTTCTCGACATGAAGCTGCGCACCCCGCTCTTCAAGGTAGACAAACAATCGAAAATCCTTTTTAGGGTTTTTTTCGACATTGCTGAATCTTGAAACCTATCTCTTTTTAGAGATATGGTCATACTGTGCCACCCTTTTTAGGGTTTAGGTTGCACGAACCCAATATTCTTCATTTTTATGAAGAGTATCTTCTCGCGCAATCGATTGAATTGCGCTGGCAAAAGTCAGCGCAATCGACTGATTTGTGCAAGATTGTCAGCGCAAACTGTTGCTTTGCGCAAGCTTTGTCAGCGCAATCTGATGCTTGCGCAATCTGATGTTTGTGCAATCTGATGACAGAATATTTGACTTGACTTGTACTGAATTTTGTTTTTTCTATTTGATGCAGTTAATGAGACTTAACAATGAGACTTTGTTAAGTCTGACGAATGGACAACCCCTGCAGTCTGCTGACGCCGTAACCCATAAGAAACCTATGTTTTTATTTGGCGATGCCATTAACAAGAGCTCTCAGCCAAGACCCCGTGTTGAGCAGAGACTCTTCCAAAGAAAGGAGAAATTGATCATGTTACCAGATATTGCTAGATGCCTCCCTCTGGCCCGCTATGCCTATGCAAGCCATCCCAGGAGGATGGACTGGGACATTACTCCCCTTCAACATGCAAGGACTGGAAAGATTTGTGTCAAGAAAGGACCAAACAACAGAGATATGTTTTATAGCTCTTCTGAACGTCATGGTACTTTGCTCAGAGGGTTGAAGCCAGGGTGCATCCCTCCAGAGAATTCTTCTTTGCTGTTGCCGGTGAGAACACCAATCTTTGCTAATAAATATGCAAAGGCCGAAGGCAGATACCCGGATCAAGACATCCGGCTGACAGGTCTGGTAAACCCAGACATCAAGAGATGGAGCTGTATAGCCAACTGGATATTGGTCCAGTTTGAAGACAAACTTAAAGAGATCGAGCTGTATTATGCGGTAAACGCTACCGTATATGGATTCCTTCCAAATCCTCATCTGTTTTTGGCTTTGGCAGAGAGGTATAATTATAGGACAGGGACATTTATGACACCCTGCGGGGAGATGGGATTAGCCCTCCATGAGATGAAGTACATCTCGTGCTTACCAATGGGAGACTCCCCTTATGAGGAGTACGTTCCAATAAACGACGAGTTAGATAGACTACGTCGAGAAAATTCAAAGATGGTGGCAGTCTTCGACGAACTACTATGCCATTACAACATATGCTCCCTATACTATAAAAGCGGCTCTTCCGGCACCTGCTATTCATCAAAGTGGTTGACTTATCTTTTTCTTAGCCATATCATTGAGAAAAAGACCAAAGACCATGACTCATGTAACCCGACTTTCTTCCAACACCTCAGCAACAGTGAAGTGATCAGTTTGATGGAAGAAAACAAGAAAATGGATATCAAAGTTGATAATGAACATCAATACCCTCCACTCAAGGCTGGAGATTTTGTTGAAAGCTTTATAAGAATGGGCTACAGGTCCATGTCCAAAGAAGCCCAGCTGGAAGGATTTTTGACATACTGGCTCCGTCGATTCGTCGTGTCCGGAGCAAGCATCGTGGACCTCTTCCACCGCGGTGTACTTTTTGCTGCCGTCCGGTTAGTCTTCGGCTATCGGATGGATTTACTATCAGCGATGACCTGTAGAATAAAAGCAGGTCTTCGTCTGTATGTTGACTCCATGCTCAAATGTAAGGGTGATAAGGGGAACTTCCCTAGACTGGAGTTGCCTTACACCTATTTATTCGGATGGTTGCTCTTGCACCATCCGTCATTGATGAACCCCGCCATGGGAGCAGTTAGTGGCAGCTTTCTGCGTAGATTCTCCCAGAGCAAGTGGATATACACTAGTCTGAGGGACTGCAGACGTACCCTGAACCTTGGAAAAGGATGGAATTTTTATTGCTTTGCCCCTCCAACTGGTTATGAATTTATGGCACCAAATCTGGTTGACCTTGGGAGGCAACCAATAGGTCGAGCAGCTTTTGACTAGCTGAAGACGATTAGACCATCGCATTTGGTGTACAGATTTGAAGAGGAGTGTTATCTTGAACCATATTTTCCAAGTCGCTTCGCTCGTCAATTTGGTTACGACCAGTTCCATGTAGGCAACGCTATAACTTGCCAACAAGGAAAGGGATACCTGATTGATGGAGCCAGAGCATGGGCCTACTACAACGCTCGAGACACAAGGACAGTGTTCTCGATGCCAAATAAGAATGATAATGGCCCTAGAATGTTATATACATATTCGCTCTTTTATACGGCAGCGAATACCTTTGCTGAGAACTATAACCTTGTTGACGGTTTTGCAACAGCAACACGTCTGAAGAAAGGAGCGACTGATATACTAGCTCCAAATAACGACGAAGAACATGAACCAGTGGATGTTCCATTGGAAGCCTCCAGGGAAGCAAACTTCCCTGAGGAAGTTAACCAACCATTGAGAATTTCTCTGAAAGTGGTTAAGTCTCCGGCCAAGGAGAAGAAGAGAAGGAGAGAAGAACCTTCTTCTCCAGTTGCGAAGAAGAAGTTGATCTTGGAACCATCTTCAGAAAAGGTCACTACTAGATCACAATCCCGACAATTGGCTGAGTCAACCCGAGAAGAAGCAGCCACGCCGAGCTCTATTCAGAAACAGGTCGAGGTAGTAAATGTAGAGAGTCCTGAGAGGCCTCTGCACAGAAAGAAACTGGCCCACAGAAAAAGAAAGAGAACAGTCTCTCCTCCAAGGAAAATCTTGTCTTCGGTAGTGGTGAATGCTGCAGCGGAAATTACTATGTCATCTCCTACTCCCGCCTCTGAGCCTAGTCCAGAGCAGAGAGAGGAGACCGAACAGAGAGAGGAGGCTGCAGAGCCCAGAGAAGAAATTGAGCAGAGAGAAGAGGAAGCTTTACAATCTCCTTCACTAGCGGCAGTGGAGACTACTCATCTTCCTGTTACACCGGGAACAACCTGCGAGGAGGAAGATCGTCTAATAATTGACGCACTAAATGATTGCGACTTCGGTCTACAAGATTATGTTGATCAGGCCGCTACAACTGCCAGCGGGGAGATACCTGAAGAACATGAAAACGAAGAGAGTACATCATCAGAGGATATTGATGATACACAGAATCCTGAAGGGGATGATAAAGTGCATGTATCTCCAGAAGCTGCTGATGACACCTTGGATCCTGAAAAGGAAGTTGAGGTGCAGGTATCTCCAGAAAAGATAGCAGACGAAGAAGTAGACCTGGAGGAAACTCCCGCTGTTGATTCCAAAGGTATAGAATGAAATTAGCAATCTTTTTTTGATAGATTGATAACTGACATCTTTATTCTTATCCATACAGAACTAGGATCTTCTCCAGCTCCTCCAGTGTGTACAGATATAGTTCTTGCAACAACGATAGCTAGCAGCAGTCGTCATTTGTCATGTGGCTCCGAGGCAGGCAATAGCCAGGCAGTGATGTCTGAGGCTACTTTTGCTAGGCTGGAATCTGTTCCAACAGATGACAGGCCCGTTGCCGGACCAAGTCATGGTAAGACTATTTTTACTTTTGATCTTCTTTGACAGTAGCAAATGACAAGCAAAATGACAAAATTTTAATTTTACAGAGGAACAACCGGGAGGAGCAGCCAGCTCTACTTTAGTTCTCTTATTCAAAGAGCCCTCCGTCCAAGTACAAGAGACTGAACGTCCCGCCGCTTCATCATCAACAGGAGTAGCTGCTACTCCTGGTGCTCTGGCTACCAATCAGTTTGTCATTAAATCATTTACCAAGTTTTTTTTTTGATTCATTGGGGCCTTTAATAGATAGAGTGATGGAGAAGGAAGAAGCTGATTTCTCCACGGATAGAGGTCCAACCTCTTATTTGGTAAATGTCATCTGTAATCAAGGAGACGAGGCTCAGGCTACTTTTTTTTATCACATATTAAATGAGCTGGAGACCTCAGTTAAGAGCTTCAAAGAACTAAATAAAGGAGAAGTAGAGCTTTTAGTGCAAGCCGAATTTGAACGGATGTCTCAAGAGGCTGCGATTGAGAAAGTTAACTTCCAAATTCTCTTGGATACTTTCACTGCCAAGTCTGTTGAGTACAACTCCAAGGTAGAAACAGTGACATCTGTTGATGAAAGAAGAGAAAGGAGAATTGTTGAATTGAAAGCAGAAATTGCCCGTCTTCAGGAAGAGCTGGAAGATGAGGTTATCCAACATCAAACTGCAATTCAACAACTTGATGTTCTAACACAAGAAAGAGATGAATATGCTGCAGCTCATAATGCTGAAATCACTCACCGAATGGTAACTCTGCCAACCTTCAATAAAAAATCTTGGATGGAAGAAGCCAGGAAACGAGTGATGGAATCTCGTGAAGAGCGGCTACAAAATTTGAAGCAGCAAATGACCAATTTGATGAGGCCACCGGCTGAGTAGAAAGATATCTTGTATCTTCTTGTCCTTTTTTATGATATGTAACGTCTTTCATCTTTTTTATCAATAAAAGACAACTTTTTGTGGTTCTATTATTTATTGCATATCTTATTCAGATATAAATAATAGTGATAGAAAATATATTCAGAGGTACAGGACATGATATATTTTTTGATTTAGAAAATAATTATATTTATTATATCTGCTCAGAGGTAATATGGACGTGGCAGAATATAACTTGTCGAATATTATTATTTTAATAGACAACTTAATCGAGGACGATAAATTGCTGATGTGGATGATTAAATGAACGAAAATGAATCGTCAAAAGATGTGAACGAAATAAATCGTCGTAATGAACGGATGAATGGATGAACCGTCAGATGAATGGAATGAACCGGCAAACCGTCAGATAAAATGTAATGAACGAAAAAATCGTCGGATGAATGAACGGGCGAACCGTCGGATTGATGTAATGAACAGATGAACCGTCAGATTGATGTAATGAACGGATGAATCGTCGGATGAATGGAATGAACGGACGAACCATTCAATGAAATATAATGAACGGAAAAACCATCGGATGAATGAACGGGCGAACCGTCGAATTGATGTAATGAACAGATGAACCGTCAGATTGATGTAATGAACGGATGAACCGTCGGATGAATGAACGGGCGAACCGTCGGATTGATGTGTCGCTTCGTTGTTTTAAGAATCCCCGTCTATAAATAGAACAGAAATCTGGAAGAAATGATCATTTCCACTTTTTAACATAAAGATGTCGTCTGGAGATGCATCCAAGAAGGCTGAAATCGCCTCGAAGGTTGAAGAACTCCCGGAAGAACGCTCAACCGATCCCAATCAGCCGAAGCCGATAGAAGCGGGCGAAGGTTCATCTGCACCCAAGCCACCAAGGGATATCTTAAATTTTCTGCTTGAACTAGGAAAGACTGAAGAGGAAGAGGCCATGAGGATGGCTGCTTGCAAGTTCTTGGTGGGTTCAAGCAAAGATGTTCTCAGATCCTTTGCCGATTATGTCTTTGATAAGGACGGCAGTGGCCCACGTCCCGATATTGAGAAGGATGATAGTGACCTTCCTTGATATTATGTAACATCGTTTATGATGAAATAAAAATTAAACTTTATTTATGAACTGTCTGATCATATTTACGCAAAATCTCTGTTACATTTATACATAGTATTTCTTGAGGAATTTGCCATTGATGGGCATCATAGCAATTCGACTATCTAACTCTGAAAGTTGATAGGCTCCATTTGAAAAGACTTTGCTAACAATGTAAGGCCCTTCCCACTTTGTATCAAATTTGCCTTTGCTCGAATGAGTCATAGTCATAGGACGTCTGACTGTTAGAACGAGTTCTCCTTGTTGAAAGGCTCTGACTTTAACTTTGCGATTAAAAGTCTTCGAGATGCGGGCTTGATATAACTCAATATGTTGTTGAGCCAATAGCCGTTTTTCGTCGAGCGCTTCTAATTCTTGAAGTCGAAGAAGATCGCTATTTTCTGTAGTGAGCTCGTTAGCAATGGCAATCCTTAATGATGGAATTTGAAGTTCTAAAGGAAGAACTGCTTCACAACCGTACACCAAAGAAAAGGGTGTACAACCTGTGGGGCTGCGGACCATAGTTCGGTATGCCCAAAGACATTCACCAAGCTTTTCACTCCAATTCTGTTTGTTAGTAGATACAAACTTCTTAAGGAGCTTGATGATAGTTTTGTTGAAAGCTTCAGCTAATCCATTAGCAGCAGGATTGTAGGCTGTCGAGGCGACGTTGTCAATCCGATGATCATCGCAGAATCTTGTAAACTTCTGGCTGATGAATTGTGGTCTGTTATCATGGATGATCCTTCGAGGTACACCAAATCTGTAGATGACATGATGTTTAACGAAGTTGATGACGCTACTGGTCTTGACTTCAGCCAGAGATATAGCTTCAGCCCATTTGGAGAAATAGTCTGTTATTGCTAGTATAAATCGATGTCCTCTAGAAGAAGAAGAATTGATGGGACCTATAATGTCCATGCCCCAAGCTTCAAAAGGCCAGGAAGCGGCTGTCGGATGCACGAATTCTGAAGGTTGATGAATGAAATCTGTATGAATTTGACAAGCTCGACATTTTCTTGCATAGTCGATGGCATCTGATACCATAGAAGGCCAATAGTAACCCATTCGTCGGATGCGATCCTGTAGTTTAGGACCGGGTTGATGTGCTCCGCAGACGCCATCATGAGCTTCATGTAATACTTGCTTTGCTTCATCACCGGCGAGACAACGCAAAAGAAGATCGTCATAAGTTCGCCGATAGAGAGTCTTAGTGGTTTGATTATAATAGAACCGGAGAGAACGTCGATGAATACTCGTAGCCTCCTTAGGATCCTCGGGGAGTATGTCATGAACTACGAAGTCGATGAAGGGAACTCTCCAGTCTTCATTGATAACATTGGCTTCAGTGAGGTTACTGAACTCAATATTACGATTGTTCTCAATGCAAAACAACTCACGATTAGAGATAACCACCACTTGCTATCTTTTGATAGGGATGGCTAAGACTGCCGCAAGATTGGCCAAGGCATCTGCCTCAGTATTGCAAGCTCGGCGAACATATTCGATGAAGAAGGCTTTGAATGACGTAGCTATGCTGATTGCTGCTTCATGATAGGGTACTAGATCTTGATGGCGGACTTCATAGGTTCCTCTAACCTGATTAACAACCAACTTAGAGTCGCCATAGACTTCAAGATATTCGATATCTTATTGTTTGGCTAACTGAAGACCGATCAATAGAGCATTGTATTCTGCTACATTGTTGGAGCATGGTTCATCTAGAGAGTAGGCTCTTTGAATAGTTGATCCGTCTGGAGAAACGAGAACAACCCCAACTCCTGCTACAATGGCACCATTTGGTCCGATTCTGGATGCACCATCAAAGAATATACGCCAAGTATGAAATTCTTCGGAGATCATATTTGCTTCCAATGTTTCATCTGGAATTTCATCGTAGAGTTTGGATGTTTCTGGAACAGGATGAGCCGCTAAGAAATCTGCCAATGCTTGACCTTTGACAGACTTTTGTGGAACATATACCATGTCATACTGGGCTAGCAGAATGGCCCATATAGCCAGCCGAGAATTAAGTGTGCTAGGCTTCTTCATGAGTACCCGAAGAGGATTAACTCGGGATATGACATGAATAGTTTGACCAATGATGTAATGTCGAGTCTTTTGAACAGCGAACATAAGCGCTAAGCATTCTTTTTCGACTGGACTATAACGGTGTTCAGCACCAATCATAGTGTGGCTGAGATAATAGATGGCCTGTTCATGACCTTCTTTGTTCTTTTGGGCAAGTAAAGCACCCAATGAATGGTCCATAGCACGGACATATATTAAGTTTGGTATGCCTGAGATTGGTGGCACCAAGACTGGTTGGTTCACGAGATATCGCTTTATATCTTCGAATGCTTTTTGACATTCTTCAGTCCAAATGAAAGATACACCTTTCTTCATTAACTGAGTAAATGGTCTACAACGTCCAGACAAATTCGAAATGAATCTCCTGATGTACGTAAGACGACCTTGGAATCCTCGTAGCTCTTTTAGGTTGCGTGGAGGATGCATCTCTTGAATGGCTTTGATCTTCTCGGGATCCACGTGTATACCCTTAGAGGTAATGACGAAGCCGAGAAATTTACCACTTGAGACACCCAAGAATGACTTGGTGGGATTCATTTTGAGTTGATGTTGGCGCATGAGATTGAAGATTGTTCTCAGATCTTGGATGTGATCTTCCTTTAGACGACTTTTGACGGCGATATCGTCAATATAGCATTCGACTGTTTTGCGCAAATGATCTCGAAAGATAGTACTCATAGCCCGTTGGTAAGTTGCACCAGCATTTTTTAGACCAAATGGCATTACTGTGTAGCAATAGACTCCACGAGGAGTACGGAAAGAAGTATGTTTTTCATCTTCGGGATTCATCCGAATCTGATTGTATCCAAAGAATCCATCCATGAAGGATATTCGCTCGAACCCACAGGTATTGTCAATCATGACGTCCGTAATAGGGAGAGGAAATTCATCTTTTGGATAGGCTTCGTTAAGATCCCGAAAGTCGATGCAGACTCGAACTTTGCCGGTTTTCTTCAGGACTAGAACAACGTTGGCTACCCAATCAGGATGTTGCTCTTCTCGGATAAAGCCACAAGCGATGAGCTTTTTGACTTCATCGTCGATTGCATCCATCATTTCTGGCTTGAAATGCCGTTGTTGCTGTTTGACCAGTTTTACATTCGGCAGAATGTTCAATTTGTGAGTAGCAACTTTAGGATCTAAACCTGGCATGTCTTCGTAACTCTAGGCAAAGACATCAATGTATTCTTTAATAAGAAGAATTAATTCTTGTTTATCTGCTTCAGGAAGATTCTTGCTGATGAATATTGGGCGAGGTGACCCGCTTTCTCCTACATCAATTTGAACCAATTGATCTTCAGTAGGAGGTTCTCTTTGTTAGAATCGGAGTTCCCATTGGGTATCCATTCGTTGAGCCCAAGGATCTGTTTCGGGACTTTCTTCAATATCCTCGTCATATCCTTCTGGAAGTTCGGCGGAGACCATGTTAGATGATACGATCAACCCATGAACTTAACCAACACTGGTATCAGAATCCCCTGATCGGGAATCAGAAGAGTTAGAGCGCTCTTCGCTATCAGATTCGGAGACTGCTAGGGATAACACTGGAGGAGAAGCATATCTGAGACCTCTTTTGGTCCTGCTGTAGTACATCTCTGACTTTCCTTCTAGAACAGTCGTACGGATAGGAGTTCGTCTACCCTTGCCATAGTTGAGGCCACTCTTGAAGTCATAACCCATTTTTCGGATAATGTCTTTTGATTGCTGACTGTAACGACGGAGTTGGAGATGTCCTGTATTGTTACTTTTGCTATCATCCGTATAGCTGAATTGTTGTTCCGGTCTTTTACTAAAAAGTATTGGACTCTCGCCTTTCTTACGAGCGGGAACAATACGATATGAATCATCTGGATTTTCAAATGAGACTTCCGTTTGAAGAGATTGTACAACTCCCATTGTAAATGATCGGAAGCTATCTAACATATCCAAATAGCATTTAGTATAATAAATGACATCAGTATACTGGAAAGTAGATGCTTTTTCATTGATCTGTACATTCGTATTTACAACAGGACCTTTAGCCTTAGCAGGCTTGGTCAGATTGATTACAAGAGGGGGAGAAGAAGAACTTGGAAGAGGCTTGTTACGACGAAGGTCAATAACAAGTGGCTCAGAGGAGGTGAGCTCCCTTTTATCCTTGTTATGAGTTAAATCAATAACAAGTGGCTCAGAAGAAGTGAGCTGCTTTTTATCCTTGTTACGACGTAAGTCGATAACAAGTGGCTCAGAATAGGTGAGCTCCCTTTGATCTTGGCCATCATTAATTGATTGTTTCTGGACAGGCAAGTGAATAGCCAGTGGTTTAGAAGATTGAGGATGAGAGACTCGCCCTTTGACAGGTATAATAAGGGTATCTTTGGGCACTGTTTCTGATTCTTCTTCGGTGTCTAAAGCCAATACAACCTTCATAAATTCATCCTTGTACATACGAGCGTCATTGTAGTATGCTTCAACACCTTTGAATGGATAGAGATCCGCAACCTCCTTTTGAACCTCCCCATTATCATCAACATACTTGAAACATTGATGAAGAGTTGATGGAACAATGTTGTGCTCATGCAAGAATGGTCTTCCCAACAAGGCATTATAAGAACAACCAAGGTTGTCAATGATATAGAAGGTCACTTTTGTGCGAAGATTGCCTATTTGGAGTTTTAGGCAAATCTTGCCCAAAGGTTCACTTCTCTCTTGGTTGAATCCCAAGATGGTGGTGATGGTGCTGGAAAGACTATGTACAGGGATCTTCAGTGCATCTAGCATTGTCTTCGGCATGATGCTGAGAGCAGACCCTGGATCTATCAGAATACGATCGACTTTCATTGAATCGACATATCCTGTTTAGTATAGAGGACGGTCATGTCTATTATCTTCCATCAGCATGTCATCCTGTGTGAAGGTTATGTTTGGAATTAACTCCAACACACTATGACAATGAAGACAAGAGACTGGCTCTGTTGTAGGTTTCTTTAAAAGGGCTAGACAAGTTTCAGCTTGCATGAGAGCCTCACTCAGAGTTTTCTGAGTCTCTTTGGAGAGACGCAAGAGCACGAAGATTGACAGCCGGGCTGGTGTATTGGCTAATTGAGCCAAGATGTCGAAGTTGTGAGGCTTTTCAAGTCCTGTGGGAGACGATTCCTTCAAGGGTTTATCGAAGCGGACTTGTTGTTTACCTTTGTCAGCGACCGTCGGCTTGGGAGGAATGGGTACTATAACTGGTGAGGGTGTAGAAGAAATATCCTTAGTGGAAACAGGCTGCACTGGAGCAGGTTCAGAAGAAGAGGCAGGATTCTCTTGAGCTTCGGGGTAATCCTTCAGATAGGCTTTCCCTGATTTGGTGCCTAACAGAATTTCCTCGTCAACTATGGGGTCAAAAGACACCATGTTACAAGTCTTTGTCTTGCCCTTGGAGCGGTCTTTCTTCTTGGATAAAGAGGGAAGTTTAAACTCTGAAGCAAGATCTGGATGAATCCACATAATCTTGCCATTGTCAAGAGACAAGGGAACGAGACCTTCACTTCGTGGAGGAGGAAGATTCTCGATCTCAAGAGTAGCTTTGGGAATAGGGATGACGCCATGCTGTACCATCTGCGGAGGGAAGTCACCGAATTGAACTGAAACCATATTTGCAGTCACAGTCTTCTCGTCTTGTTGTAGAGTGACAACACCAGTATTGACCAGCTCTTGTATCTTGCCTTTGAGCACGTAGCATGCTCGAGTAGGATGCCCAATGAATCTGTGGTAGACACAATACTTGGGATGATCAGTCTTACTGACTTCATCAGGCTTCTTTGGGTCTGGAAGTTGGATCTTGTTGCTTTTGATTAAACAATCAAAGATGCTAGCAGTGTCATTCTTGTCAAAGGAGTACTCTACTTTAGGATGAGGTTCCCTTGGTGGAAGTGCAGAAGGAGTAGAAGTAGACGTAGGTGGAGCTACATTGACAGCCAGAGACTCTTTACTCTTCAAGTTGATATTCAAAGTCTCCTTGTTCTTGCGGTTGTTTTGACGATTACCGCTATTCGACGTCTGATGTTCATCCCGATCGGGGTTAGACATTTGTACTCCTAGTTGCTTGAACTTGTCAGCGCTAACTTCAGCTACTTTAGCGTTGACAATGAAGGATGGCCAGTCTTGGAATTGAGTTGAACCCGCCCACATGCTGATGATAGGAAAAAGATTTGCCTTACAGGTGTCTATGGTGACAGCGGCCGGAGTCCCAGGAGGCATCTTCAAAGCTTCTCGGCGAAACCTTTCAATGAAGTTCTCAACAGTTTCATTGTGTTTTTGTTTGATTTTGTTGAGGGCTGACATGGTCATGTCGTTGATCCCTTCATAAAATCGTTCTAAGAAGATCTGTTTAAGACCTGATAAGGAAGTGATACAACCATCGGGCAAGCTTCTATACCAATCGTATACAACACCGGCTAAACAGCCGACGAATACTCTGGTAAGAAGAGCGTCATTTGGTTGAAGTTGGACAGTCATAACCTCAAAATGGTTAATAAACTGACTGGAAGAGGTGTTGCCATCAAACAACGAGATGGTTGGGATTTTGTACTTAGGAGGAAATGGGACTTCCTTCCATTCAACTGGGTAGGGTTACTTGATCCCCAACCTCTGTAGATTGTCTTTTTCTTTGAAGGCCTCGAATTGAGTGCGTAAGAGCTTGACAGCTTCATTTGCATCTTCTGATGATGAAGAAGGGACAGTCGGAGTTTGAGTGTTAGGAGGAGGAACAACATGATAAGTACCACCCCCAGCACCTGACTGACTGGGTGTAGGTTGAACTTGTACAGGAGGTACTTGAGGAGATACTACCCCCAGCCCTGCGTTGACAGGTACCGATGATGCTATGATTTCAGGACTTGCAGCAGGTACAGTCGGTGGTGTGGCATGTTGTGCCACAATGATAGAATGCATACTAGCGACCATTTCAGCCATAGTCTTCAGCTTATCTTCTAGTACAGCAATTCGTTGTTCTTGATTTGCTGAAGTTGAAGCATCCGGATCTTCATTGACAACATAAGCTGTCACTTCTCTTGGTACAGTGGAGGACACCGTCTGTTCAGAGCTTTCACTGTATGCATCATAGTCAGAGAAAGAGTCATCTCCTGAATGAGAAGTAGGAAGATGACTAGAAGGATCTTGAAGAAGATTCCTTTGACCGATTGTATCTTGGCTTCGGGATCGGGTATGTCGAAATACTCCTTCAGAAGATTCTTGGAGTAAATCTAAATACCGTTGACTAGGACGGCGAGGCTTGCCGTGCTTGGAGCACTTTCTACCCCCAGTGTCTTGGGAAGTCATGTTGACAGAAGCATACAAGACTTCGTCTTCATCTTCTAACATAGATTCAGAATTTGCAAAAGTCAGACGATCAAAGATAGATCGTTTTGTTGTCTGGCAACAACACTAGATGATGACTTTGTGATTACAATGATGATCAGATGGTTGAACTGGAGGTGTCAAGATGTTGTCCCGCTTTTGTCGGAGGTGTTCCCGGAGATCAGGAACAACGACAGGACGAGAAGAAGTTTGAGGGATCTGTTCTTTAATAACATTCGGAACATGGTTCTGGTTCTTCAGATGTTTTGTCCCTTGAGTGTACAGGAAAGTGCTCACTTCATTGGCATAGGTGTCCGAATTTTTGATCCTGGAGGTTCGCTTTTGATGTAAGTTCATCTTCGGCATTGGCTGTTTACGTTTTGCCGAAGTTGGCCTATTGAGATAAGTTCTTAGATCTGCAAATTCACCCCCAGGGGTTTCTGTTTGGGACACCAGCAATTTTTCCTGTTTTGATCGGAATATTTTGAGAGTTGGGAGATCTTGGAACTCTGCTATCGGGGTAGGCAGAATACCTCTTTGATCAGTACAAGTTCTCTTGATATGAAGGGAAGAAGAACCTTTGTTTGAAAGAGTTCTTGTATTGACTGGTGCCGAGGCACGTTCAGATTGATCTTCTACGGTAAAAACCGAAGAAGACTGAGAAAAGACCAAAGGGCATTTTCCTTTGTTTTGTAAAGAAGGGTTAGCTAAAGAGCGTTTCCCTCTGTTTCCTTCCAAGTCATGGGACGAGGAAGTTTGAGAAAAGACCAACGGGCCTTTCCTTTGTTCTGTGATAGAGGAGGAGGAATAGCCAAAAGACTACCCCCAGTAGATTGTACAGGAGCAACAGAGTGCTTGGGAAGAGGAGTAGAGCTTTTCTCCTTGCTATGAGAAGAAGAGAGTTTAGCCAAAGGGCTGTCACTCTTGGATTGTGCTGGTACAATTTGCGCATGGGTTGATGGTGCACTGGCAACTTGCGCATGAGTAACTCTGGCAGAAGCTCTTCTGGCCTCAGTCACAATGGTTTACGCAGCAGAAGTCTTGTTGCCAGAGTGTTTAGGTTGCACTCTGGTTGCTGGAGTGGTGGATTGCGCAGGAGTTGTTGCAGCCAACTGTGCCAGGGGCAGAGGAGTCTTGCACTTTGATAGGGCAGCATAAGTAGTTTGTGCACTGGCAACAGCAGACTGTGCATGAGTGGCAGAGGCAGATTGTGCAACAGCAAGGACTTTAGACTGTGCAACCGTCTTGGTGGCAGAGACTTTAGACTGTACAGCAGTCTTGATGGCAGAACGAACAGACTGTGCAGCAGTCTTGGAGGCCGAATCAACAGACTGTGCAGCAGTCTTGGGGACCAACACTGGGCGCACTTTGCTCATGGCAGAAGTTGCTGCAGTACGAGGAGTGGTCCTGGAGTTGATCATAGCTTCATAGGCTGTCTGGTTGACCTTCACAACCAGCGTCTTCTGCGTCTTATCGATAGACACAACGTCACATTGAGTTGTCACTTCCTCGTCGGAGGAGAAAGTCATCCCCAGCAGAGTCGCCATTTTGTTTACAAAAACAAAAGTATAAATTTTATTTCACAAACTTTGTAAAGAGATTACAAGAATTCTGGAAAAGTACAACTGTAGGAATCCAATCTAGATGACGATTGCTTTATTCCTTGGACGATGTGAACTTTGAAGACGATAGTCTCGGAAGTTGAAGGCAAAAGCCTCTGAAGAATGCAGCAGCACTTGGACAAGAACTCATGAACTCTCTGATATTTTTGAAATTTTTTGTCTGATCCCCTTGAATGAAGACTTGAAACTCTATTTATAGAGTTCTGGAAATAACTAACTTTTAGTTATTCTGAATGGTGCAAGCTGGATTGCGCATGGATTGGATTGCACAGCATCAGACTGCGCTGGCAGTTGTTTGATCGTGGGCCAACTTTCTTGGACACATGGCATCATTTGATTGAAATACGCATGATCGTGTACAGACGGTTGCCACGTAATGAGCAATTGATGGCATGAATGCCACGTGTATATTTGTCAGTTGTCATAATGAAGTGCGCCACATGAATTGTGCTGACTTTAGATTGTGCAGGAATAGACTGCACAGCAGAAAGCCTGGCCGATTGCGCTGCATGTACAGCTGTCCTCGAGCGCCGTGCTGCACGATAAACGAACAATTTCTTCGTTCTCCGTGCTGTCAGCTGTCAGAAGATCTGATTCTGTCTGTCAAATAATGATGATGTTGCCACGTCAGCTTGCGCACTTGAAAGTGTGTGCAGACCAGTCTGCGCAATCTAGATGATGCACAATCTGACTTCTGCGCAGTTCATTTGAAAGATGCATTTCTTGATTTTTATGACTTTGTTGAAGGGTGCAACTTGATTTTTAGGACCTACAGTCGTCTTCGTTCATTTTGTGATCGTTTTATTTTCAAAACTGATACTTCTACTCAAGGACAGGTACTTATATTTTCTTATCATGATCGACTTATTTGAATTTATTGAAGTTCCTTTGAAATTCTTATGGATATAGTTGAAATAATTTTTGATGACTTGCAATGGTAAGGCAGATGCGCACTGTCCCCATTTATTTGAATTATGGAGACTACGGGTTCACTGCAGCCAGCAGCGCACTGGCGTGGCATGACCCCTAAGTTGAAATAATTTCAAGTAAGCGTAGGTTGTCAAATGTTACTAAAGCTATATCCTAGTTGCATTATTTGATCCTTTGATTTATTATGTCAACATTGGATAGAGTTGATAAAGTGTTCGATAACATATTATACTTGAGTCACGAAACAAAAGGTTCACGGCAGCCAGACTTACACTGGCGAGACATGGATTCTCGGTTAAATGACTTTGGATATACTTTTGAATTTCGAATATCATAGCGACTATATCTTTTATTGGCATACGACTATTATTTTTTTTCTTTCAAATTTATTTGATGTCTTATTTCTTGTTACCACCTTCTCTACAACTAATAGTTCTTTATTTCTCTCATATTTTTCTATTTTCGAATCGTCATCTTTTTAACCTATTTTGATTTCCTTCTACTATATTTCTAAAACGTATTTAGATTTTGATTTTATATGCCTGATCAATTTCGATCATTCATCACATTATTTTCTTGATTATATTCTTTGTCGTGCTTATTCATATCGATTGGTCATGTCATATTTTGATGATATTCTTGGTTGTGACTATTTGTATTTTTTGAAATTTCGAAGACAAAATTTTTCTAAGGTGGGTAAATTTGTAAGCCCACTTCCCAAATTTTTAATTTCTTTTAATTTTATTTGTTTATGATTAATTTTATGGTCATTGTGAGTCATGCAAAAGCTTGTAGGTGGGATATGACCATATTAAGGTCATATTACCTCTAGACAGCCTATATATGTATTATTTAGCTATTTTATATTTTTCTACAATTTATGGATATTTTTAGGTATTTAATATTTAAGATTTTATTATTTTAAGGACTTTCATGATTTACTGTAAGGTCATACGGGGGTATTTCTGGACCAAATATTTTTATTTGGGCTCTAAATGACTAAAATTAGAATATTTTAGAATTTTTTGGATTTTTTTAGAATTTTTGGGAATTTTTATATAATTCAAACCTATAGAAATAATATTTTATAGGCTTTGGAAATTTACTGTGAGGTCCCATGATGATATTTTGTGTTAAAAATATTTTATTTAGATTCTAGACACTTAGAAATATTTTCTAGAATTTTCTAGAATTTTTCTGGATTTTTTTGCAATTTATTTTGATTTATTTGGACTTAAAATGATTTTTAAATGATTTTCTGAATTAAATAATTAATTACCAAATAATTCACCCAGGAGGGGCCCACCTGTCGGCGCCCAGGCTGAACCGCCTCTCTCTCTCCTATATATATACTATTATATTCGAAACCCTAATAAAATTTCAGCCGCCTTTTTGAGAGAGAGTTCTAGTAGAGATCTCGACTTCCCGAAGCGATTCCCGCCAACTCCAACGTGCTTTTCGTGCGCCATTTTTTTATTGGATTCGTATCGAGGTAAGATTTCTGAATATATAATTTATTTTTGTATATGTTATTCCTAAATTTCTGGAAAATTCGTAGAGTGTCGGTTGTCCGAAACTTGACACATTTCAGTTTTTTCGGGATTTCGGGAGAACCAGGAATCGAAATCACGAACCGTTTGAAGTTTCGGAAAGCTAACACAGAGCTATACGACATATATTTTTCTCAGAAATTATTTCATACATTTAGTATTTTAGTTTTTCTGTTGAACTCAAAATTGATCGGTTGATCACCGTTTTGATCACGATTAGCCTTAACGACGATATCTTTTGACCAAAGCGTGATTTTGCGGCACGGTTGATTCCAACGCACTCGTGGAGCTGAAATCTACCAAGGTGTATTATCAAAATCTAGAGTTCATAGCATTTGACTAAAAGTCAATGGCGCACCTCGATTTGCGTGCCATAGTTTCCAAAATTGGGAAACACGACTTTTGATGGCCAAACTTGCATGTTTAGATTATATTCAGATTATTATTAGGTTAAATTAGGTTTTTAAGTAAATTATTCTAGAATTAGTTATTATTAGATTAGTAACCCAACTAGCCACTATTTAGAACTATAACATTAGAATTGATTTGTGGTTTTCGTACATGGTTCGTGGTGCGATATGTGTTATAGGTTGACAGCTTGTAAATCGGCATTCCCTTCATCCTCTACTTATGGCTACAGTTTGTGCAAGGATTCAGGCAAGTACAGTATTGCATTTATGTTTTAGTTCATTATAATGTTTACTCTATAGTTTTCTTGTTTGATATCTCGTTGAGTCATTGCTTGATATTCCATTGAGACACGATTGTAACACTATAGTTATCATATCCTTCTTAGTGTATCATTGACTGTTATTGATTGTTAGAGAGTCGGTAGGAGAAATACTCGGTAAATACGTGAACAAACCCAATTACAGTTACCGAATGATAGCTAAGTCATACACACCCGTGTTTGAGTTAGCCGTACCAATTACTGAATGATAGCCATCATATGATGTGACGTATTAGCCCAGCCGTTCACGTATTAAAAGGTATTTCACACACATAGTGGTTCCTATTTTTCTTTATCTGGTCTATGATCTTGTTAAGTTCACATCTTGCCAGTTCATATCTTGTTAGATCACATCTTGCTAGTTTACTTTTTGCCACTTTATATCTCGTTAGTTCATATCTTGCTAGTGCTAGTTCATATCCTGCTAGTTCATCTCTTGTTAGTTCTCTATATGATCTTTGCCATTATTGTTTCTCGTTGTTCTAACTTATTTTGGACTAACAACATTAATTATAATATGGTTGTACTCTGCTCCTTTCCTGATTGAATCGTTGTTATAGGTGAGGTTGACGTGCCTACTCTTTCTATGGACCATACGAGGAGGAGATAGAGACTCGAAGGCCAAACCATAGAAGACTAGTTAGTTGTGTAGTAGTTTTCTATAAATGTAAAAGCTTAATTTCTTCTTCACATGTAAAACTTTTATATTTTATAAAGTTGATTTAGTTGTTGTGAATGAGCAGTTAGTATTTATGAGCAATTTGTTTATTATGGACTAGACAGCGTACTACCGTCGACACTGCGGCGTAGGCTGAGCTTGGACACGTCTCGTATTCGAAAAACGGGTGCGGGTCGTGACACCTAGAGCCATACTTACCTAGCAGGTATTCTCGGCAATTTGGGTACAGCCAATTATATTTAGATATCCCTAACCCTTGCCTGGGTTTCGACGGGAGTGTCTTGGATGGTATCCGAGCCTGGCACTATTATTCGGCGATCCATACCCGGGCCAGCTTCGTCTTACATGATGCCGAGACTCTGGGGCATATTGCCTACATGGTGGCTCTTTGCCACATATCTGTGAATGTGCCTCCCAACGACTTTGATCCTCGTACCAGCTTTATTGTCGGTACAAAATTGGAGGAGCGAATGAGGGATTCTTGAAAGAGGACGAGGAAGGACAAGAAGAAAGTTTCTGATTCTGACTCTGACAGCACGAAGGAGGAGGAAGATGACTTCGAGGGTCTCCAGCCCTCCACAAGTCCTTTGGCTATACGTGTGCCTTCACCTGTGTCGAATCCTCCATGTGCACCAAGCAGACTCGAACCTCTTGTCGCTGGTAGACCTCGACCTCAGAAGAGGACTGCGGCTAGGTTTCGTAGGCTTGGCATGGTGGAAACATGTAGTAGCACCGAAGTTGACATGAGGGTAAGTTCTTTCACGACAAGTCCCCATGTTGTTCTTGGAATATTATCTGAAGGCTCTCTTTTACAGGCATCGGAGGAGACAAACCTTTTATCACCCGCTGTCTCCCATGCGGCTTCCTCTTTGGGTGCCGACCCCAAAGTTGTGGGGTCCTCACAGGTTGGTGCTGATATCATTACGTTTGTACTTGGAACAACAGGGGCAGAAGGAACAAGCCTTGATGGTTCGGATGTCGCCGCTGACCCCATCGGAGTTGTAGAAGCGGTAGAAGGTGTCAAGACAACTCCTGTTGAGCCTCAGTCATTGCCTTTTTCTTCTGGTAAGCTATACCACTTTCTCACCAATGAGGAGATTTTTTGCTTCAACTCCATCCTTTTCGTGTCAAGCTGATTGTCGGTTGTGCCGGAACTACAGGACCTGCCTCACCGCTACCGGTGGCGGATGTGGCTGTGGAGGAGGAAATAGCAGAGCATCCAGGGGCCAACCTGATACGAGCAAGAAATATTCCTTCTCCCTTACCGGCTCGAGTTGAGGCGCCTTCCACCGTGTTGGTACAGGTACATCCCGGGTCCTTCCACCTCTTTAGCGCATGCAGGATCGTTAGGAGCTGCCTCTTTCTCGGAACCTGAACCTTCTGTCCTGCCCAGCCTTTAGCTCCTTCGAGCTGCAGAAAAGGAAATTGCTGCCGTGCTGGAGTGTCGTTGCTCGGAGTTTATTTCCCTTATAACAGGATCTTTAAGCTCAAGTGTACCCCCTTTTCAGAAGCCCTCAGCTTCTTTAGATGCTATCCCGTCGATGCCGTCCTCTCTGGAGAATTTGGACGAGTCGTCAAGGGACATTGTCGAGAGTTTTTATCGCCATTTGAAACGGGGGGTCGAGACTGCTTTGAAGAGAGGGACTTCATTTGCTATGGCCCACCACTGTGCCCAAGGCCAGATTGCCCTGCTGAAGACGCTCCCAGGTGGAGAAGGGGTGGCCGTCCATCTGGAGCATAAACCGACAGAGGCTCATCAGTGCCTAATCCAGTTGCAGAAACTGCGGCAAATAGATGTGTCTGCTATGGTGGAGCAGGAGCGTGCTTTTCTTATATCCGCCGTAGAAAAGGTGAAGGCTGTTCAAGAGACAACCAAACCTTCTTTGGAGAAGGACCTTCAGGAGTTGTCCCTTAGGTATGATAAGCTATGCCGGGTGGAAGAGATTTTTTTTACTCGTTAGTGTAATGCATGTGGTTCGTATTACGTATTTCTGGAATACGTGTACGTATTTATTCTTGTATTGCATGATTTCCTTGCTTAATTTCCTCCCTGGGCTTGGTTTATTCTTGGTTTGGGTTGGCTTGGTTCGGTTTGGGATTGCTCTTGGTTCATCATGAACCAAGGGATGAACCCCCTACCTACCACCACCACTTCCATTTATTAACCCTTCTCCTTTCTCTCTCTTTATTTATCATCTTCTCCACCATTACTTCCTTACCTACCAGAGAGAGGAAGAGAGAGGTCTAGGCAAGTGCAACTTGCTTCATGGAGGAACTTTAATTTTATTGCTTCATTCTCTTCCTTACAGTATTTTAACTTACTTTAGAACTTGGCATTTTCACTTTCCATGGCTAGATTCTTCTAGATCTAAGTTTATTTTATTTTTGGATTTCTTGGGTTTTGATCTACTTAATGCTGTTATTTCTGAGTTTTGAGGGTTCTATGTTGTAGAGAATCTCGTTTTACCCCATTTTGACCTATGGAAGTTCGGATTTGGGCTCCGGATGATAGAGTTATGCAGCTTGGAAGCCATGGCTTATGGTGTACTTCTTCTCGAAAATTTGGAGAAGAAGCACAGTCCCGAGCCGCATGGTGTACTTGACCGCATGAACATTCATGCGGCAAGTCAGTTCCAACCGCATGCACTATTGCCTTGACTTGACCGTGTGACAAGTTCATACGACAAGTATTCCCGGCCGCATGGGACCCAGTCGGTTCAGCCGCATAGGGCTGAGGACCTTATCCTGCCGCATCAGCTTATCTTGGCCGCATGAGTTGGAGCCAGCCGCATATGCACAGCCTTGACGAGCCGCACGAACCAGACTCACTCGCTGGCCACATGAGTCCTATATCCGCCAGCCGCATGAGATCCTGAACCTTATAAGCCGCATAAACTCCCCCCCCCCCCTCCCGTAGCCGCATAAGCAATCACCTTGACCCAACCGCATGGGGCTCGACTTGGTTCAGCTGTATGGACTCATTTTCGCCAGCCGCAGGAGTACCCTTGCCCTCCTAGCCGCATGTGTCTTGTCCTTCTCTTGGCCGCATGAGTTTGATTTATTCCAGCCGCATGAGAATCCCTCTCCTGCGAGCCGCATGGGTCCTTAGTTCCGTCGACCGCATGAACCTCTCCCCAGCCGCATGAACCCGACTCCTTTCCCAACCGCATGAGATCCATCCTGACCGCATGTGCCTTAGCCGCATGGCTCTTCTATAGCCCTGTATATTAATATTTTATTAGATATTTAACATCCATTTTATATCCTTACGCCTTTTGTCCTGAACTTGAAAATCATGAATTCATTTGATATATTTGGAATTAATAATTGATATGACGTGATAGTGACCCGTAGTGGTACACTCCTGACATAATAACCTGACATGACCTGATAGTGGCCCGTCGTGGCGCACTCCTGACTAGTACACTTGATATGACAAACCTGACATGATTATCTCGAATAGTTGTTGCGACGGCTACCTGACACGACATGACCGGTATAATGACCTGGACACCGTGGGCGATTGTGCTTGTACAAATAAACCAGTCCTGTCTTGCATCATGTCTAGGACAGGGACTCCTGAGTACCGCGGTCAGAAGTACCTACTAAAATGGACTAAGGCTAATAACTAGATTAATACATTAGTCATGACGAGATTTCCCAGCTACAGGCAATCCCGTTACCTGGGCACGCCTTGGGATCTGTAGCCTGCCGTCGAGTAGGGCACATTTCCAGCACACTGTCATGTGTTGCACCCTTCAAGCTACCTAAGGGTACATTCGTTTCCTGGACGATGTACCCACCTGAATTCAACTCTAAATCCTTCAACCCGGGTAACCTGGATGGTCTACAGGGCTTGTGGCTGTGGAATAATCTTACTGCATCTTGTTAGTAATTAGGCTTGTGACAACCCTAGTTAGTTAAAGTATCAAGCCGTAGTTCTTGTTTGGCCGTGAAATGATTGGATGGAGTCTAACCAGTCTAGTCTTGTCCTGATCCTGTTCCAGATTACTGCATGACCAGAATGCTTGTATTTATTTTACCGATAAATGGTGAGAATTCCAAGTTCTGTTCAGATGAAGGGTTACAATCCCGGTCCTTGTTTGGTTTACGGGTTATAACCTGGTTATCTGAATAGTTCCATGGTTATCTCGTCGTATATCATCTTGATGTATTTTCTTTATTTCCAGTTTTTACTTTTATTTATATCTTGTGCTGATTGCTGGTTTTAGTTCCTAAGTGAAGATTCCTTTGTGGCACTTGCTCTTTCTGGGGTCTGACCCAGCTAGTTTTGTGTGGCCAGATTTTGGAGCAGCTCCAGAGGATCTACCGACCTTCCAGCCAGATGGTGGCCACTAGACGGAACCCTGGCAACGAGTGGGTTTATTTTTGGTCTCCCACTTTATTGTAAAAATATTCTTTTGATGCGTTTAGCCGACGAGCACCTGTTTAGCTCGATTGTACTTTACTTACTGTCTGCCTACGGGCTGTAACATGATTGACAGATCCTAGGGTTGATCATGTATGACTAAACTTTTGCTAGTCCTAACATTTTGTAACGACTAGCTTCATGATCAGCTGAATATGTAATGTTCGGGACGCCTTACTATTGTATATTTAATGATCATACATCTTGTAACTCTTACTTACTTGCTTGTGATTGAGACACTAGGCTTGTTCATGACCTTAAGAGACTGTTGGCTTGTAGATAAACCCTCATGTATCTAGACAGCCGTGACCGTATAGCGAGGTGGATTCTATTTCATATACGTAGCTGGCTATGTCTGCCCCCGCTCTCCAGTATTCTGGTTTTGGGGCATGACAGTTAGGAGATCATTACTCGAGCTATGGCCGAAACCAACGAGCAGCTCCTCCAGCTCCAGGCTAGGTTAACGTCTCTGGAGACTGAGCTCCAAGTCACCCGTCAAGAGGGTGGAAAGATCTAGAAGGAGACTGATGAGGTCACCCGAACCTCTGCTACTTTAGAGAGAGCATTGAAGAAACTGGAAGAAAATTGGCAGGCTCATACGCATCTGGAGGATGCCGAGAGGTTATCCCAGGAAGCTGAACGCCGAGTCAAACTAAGAATCGAGCGTATAACTGCAAAGCTGGAGGACACCCTTAACAAGTTGTGTGACGCTGATGAGTAGTGGACTTTGCTCTTCGTCTCCCTCTCTCTCTTTTTTGACAGAGCAGAATAGATTCACTCCGCTCTGATGAGCTTGTAATGACATTTTGAAGAATATTCCCTGGAGGGAACTTTTTGTGGACCTATTGCCCTTGGGTGCATTTTAAAAATGCGAGCAAATAGATTTGACAAGATATTTTGTGGACTTATTACTCTTTTGATACACCGATGGTGCGAGTAATATGATGGTTTTTTAGGGACTCATTACCATTTTTTGTGTACTAGCGAGGCGAGTACTGATAACGAGTGAAGAGAAGACCGGCATATTTACTCAGAGGTAGTGAGGACGTGGTAAATATGGGTCTGAAGCATAGCCTTCCTACTCAGAGGTAATGAGAACGTGGTAGGAGTAGGCCAAATAGAGATACACAGAACAACTCAGAGGTGCTATCAACGTGAAAATTCTATGTATTGGGTGATTTGTCAGTGATGGATAGGAAAACAACTCAGAGGTAATATGGACATAGTTGTTTTTCCCGTTCGGGAAATTTTGTGGACCTATTACCCTTTTTGTGCACTGATGGTGCGAGTAATATATAAGGATAAGTTTTATGGACCTATTACCCTTCTGCGCACTGGTGGTGCGGGTAATAGATTTGAAACGAAGCCCAACAAAGGAGGTATGGGCGTGATAAATGGTGGTCGAAACATTAAAGCGAAAGTTCAGAGGTATCAATATACGTGACTGGTCACTTGCAGAGGTGCAATGTGAGTCCCCTTGGAGGAGGAAGAACGGAGTGTAAGTTCAGAGGTACCTGATGTACATAACTCGACACTCTAGGTGAATATATATTCTCTTTTTTTTCTTTCTTTTTTTAACTATGTATTCTCTCTCTCTCTCTCTTTTAACTATATATTCTTTCTCTTTTTTTCTTCTTCTTTTTTAACTCTTATTGATGAGACAAGGAACTATGTTCATTACGTCATCAGGAGAGGTACCCTCCACCTGTGCCACCAGGTATTCGACGAGTTCTACGTCCTCCTCGGCTACCCCCTGCGATCCCAAAGGTTGGGATATCGTCTTGGGCATTCACTTTTTTGAGTATGTCGGGTCGGCATTTAGTTCCCGACTCGCCTTGGGAAGACGGATGACAATTAGCTCGGCAAGGGATTTTGAGTCCTCCGATGGTCTTCGGATGGATTTTGGTAATTGGATCGCCATCGGCCTTGTGATGGGCCCTGGCTCTTAAATTTGGGAGTCGACTGACTATTGGTTCTGACTACGCAGCTTGAACGAGAGAGCTGGGCACCTCTTCATGTATGGTTGCAACAAGGGGCACTGCTTTGCTTGATCTACGGGCCTGGAGGTGAACTATCAAGGGTTCTTTAGGCCCTGTGATAGTCTCCAGTTCGTTGGTGATGTACTTCTTGGATTCCTTGTATAAACAAGCCTCCGAAGAATAACAAGGCTCAACTCCTTTGAAGGGATCGATGTCGACAAATTTGGTCCTCACGAAGCCGTGTCTATTGACATACTTGAAGCATTGGTGGAGGGTGGACGGTACGATCATATAGTCATGTATCCACTGGCACTCCAAGAGGATATTGTAAGATGTGTCTACCTCTATGACGTAGCAGGTAACTTCCGTCCTCAAGTCACCAATCTGGCACTTCAACCGGATTTTCCCTAGGGGATAGCTTCTCCCTGAGTTAAACCCGCTAATGGCTGTGTTGGTTGCTGCTAGCCGGTGCATAGGGATGCCAAGACGTTGGAGCATGCTTTTCGGGATAATGCTTATTGACGATCCCGGGTCGATATGCATCTGATCCACCTTGATGTCGCTGATGTATCCAGTGTAGTATAAGGGGCGATCATGCAAGTTGGTCTTAATCAACATGTCATGCGGAGTAAATATGATGTTGGGCATTGCATCTATGCTACCGCCGTCTTATAGATCTACTGGCAGATCTTCTCCTGGAGGCTTGACCTGGGCTAAGTAGGCATCGGCATTCTAGAGTGCTTCGCTTAATGCGACACGAAGATCCTTGGAGAGCCTTAGGAGCTCATATAGCGACAATTTTGCTGGCGTATTAGCCAATTGTGCTAATATGTCGAAGTTGTAATGTCTCTCTAGTCCCTGAGGTACATCATTGCGGAGTGGCCTATCGAAGCGGGTTTCCTTTGTTTTGGATTTGTCCGCCAGTGGAGGCTGAGATGGACTTGGAACATCAGAGGGAGGCAACGTTGCTGGCTGAGGATCTTCGGCTGGATTATCCCGTGCGGGCTGGACTTGTGCTCCAGACCGGGTAACAACATCTGCAGCTTCTTCAGTTTCAGCTGAAATTGTATGACAGGCTCTAGACTTCCTGCCCTTCTTCTTGCTGGAAGAAGATGACACCCCCTGGGTAACTTCGGGCACCAAGTCTAGGTGTACTCACATGATCTCTCCTCGTGATGTAGTGAGGGGTACCAATCCAGATGTCTGGCTTCGGACGAGTGGAAGGTTAGTAACCTCCATCATTGTCCGGAGGACAGGTGTTACCCCGTCTGGAGTGCTTGTTGGAGGAAAGTCGCCGAACCGAATAGATACCATATTTGCTGCCACGGTAACCTCTTCAAAGTCTATCGATAGAGCTTTGGAGTCGATAAGACTCTGGATGTACCGCTTCAATTGGAAGCAATCCTGGGTGGCATGATGGACATAGCGGTGGAAGTGACAGTACTTCGGGTCCTCCATTTCTGCTGCTCGGGGCTCGCATCTTCATGGCGGGAGCTGGATCCTACCCCCTTGCAAGAGCATATCGAAGATAGGTTTGGCATGACTATCTTCGAATGAGTAGTTGATCTTGGGCCACTGACCTTCCGCCTGTTTTTGCTCTGGCTTCTGAGTCGCATCAGTGACCATGGCCTGTTTGCCCTTGTTGTCCCGGTTGGTGGTGGTGCCACTATTGTTGTTACTGGAGGCGGGACCAGGACGTCTGCCCTTATCTTCTCCGTCTGGGATGTGTAACCCCAGCTGGCGAGCCTTCTTCAATTTTGCCTCCGCGTTGGTAGCACTTATGATGAAAGTCGTCCAGTCTCTGAACTGATCGTCTCCCATCCAGAGGCTAATTGCAGGGAGCAGCTTCTTTTGGCAGATTTCAATTAGGGAACTCTCGGTATTGCCTTGAGGCAATCTCATCATGGTTTGGCAGAACCGTTCGATATAGTTCCTCGTCAGCTCCCTTTCTCCCTGAACGACGTCCATGAGAGATGGCATTGTCACGTCATACCCCACTTTGTAGAATCTCTCTAGGAACATATGCTTGAAGCTGTCGAAAGAATGGATACAGTTGTCGGGGAGATTGCATTACCAGTCGAACGTGATCCCTTCCAAGGCTCCGATGAATAATCGTGTGAGGATGGCATCACTATGCGGCAAGTAGTCGGTGGTGACTTCAAAGTAAGTCATGTACCGACTAGCAGAGGTCTTTCCATCATAAGAATCGATATGGAACGGCTTGTACCGCGGTGGAAAAGGTACATCCCTCTATGCGACTGGATATGGCTGTCGTATTCTGAGATCCCGAGAGGAGTCTCGGGCATTGAACATCGCCCGAAGCTCCTGGACTTCCCTTCTAGCCTCCTTGGCTTCATCTGCAGCTGAAGGAACGGATGGTGCTACGGGATCATCACCCAAAGGAGGGAAGGTCGTGTTGGAGTCCGCGTTGATGGCGGGTCCCAAGCTTGTTTGTTCGGGCGTCCTCGCTGGTTGAGCTGGCAAGGCGGCTTTAATCTCGTCCACCGACTTGACTAAGGACAGGAGCATGGCTTCGAGCACTTCTAGCTGTTGTCGGTCGGAAGGCGCTTCATGATCGTCGTTAGTCATAAAAACTGTGCTCACGTGGGTAGAGGTGGAAGGGATTGTGGCAGAGGTACTCTCGGTGTCGTACCCTTGTATAGAGAAATCGTCAGGAAACGTCGGAATGTTATCTTCGTCAGACTCGGAAGGGGTGCTACCCCCTGTTCCGGAAGCCGTATCGTCTTGGTGAGGGAGGTGGCCCTCAAATCTGGTTCTGTTGCAGAGTTCTGGGGGATCTCTACCCCCTGTGTGTGCTCATGGTACACCGGGTTGTTGCATACATTGAGAGGGCTGCTACCCCCAGCTTCATCTACTCTCAAGGTGGCTGGAGGTGCACCTCCGAGTGCCGGAAGCTTTTTTTTGGATCGAGTGCCTAAATGGACACCCCTGGAATTTAGGATCGGAAGCTTTTTTTTGGATCGGAAGCTTTTTTTTGGATCGGAAGCTTGCCAGGAGAAACTTTTTGAGTTGAATAACAGGATGCGAAAGAAAACTCTTCGTCCCCTGGAATTTGCACCTGTCGGACAGGTGATGGCTGCTGCAGTCGCTGAAAAACTGACTGTCGATCTTCAGGTACTGCTGATTTGTTGCAATAACAGTTGATGACGACCTGAGTGCAACGACGCCCCGAGAGGGACTCGCTGTATGCTGACGCTGCCGTCTTGCGCTTGTGAGTAATCACGTTATGTAAGTCGGTAGGAAGCTGCTCTGCCTTTGCACCAAACTTGTAAACTCGGGAATCCCGAGCGCATGGGTGCATAGGCATCATGTTTGCTCCCTGATCCATGGCTAGTAAAACCACTTGCTCTGGATCTTTAGAGGGAGACTTTCCATCAGGAGCCCGTGTAACGGTTAACGGGGCCCACTGACAGTCAGCAACTTGGACAGTTGACTGGACTGGTTGAGCCCGCACTGCCCTAGACCTTTTTGACTTAGTGCCCGAAGGCGCATAGTAAAAAGAGTCCAGACTGATGCATCCCACTTCTTTAATGGGCCGTATGGCATCGGGCCTGCATGAGAGGTGGTCGAACACAGAGCTTCTGACAGGGCCGCATGAGACGTCCTGTCTGTGGACAGGATTGGTCGTTGCACGGCCCATCTTCTTGCAGCTAGAGCTGGTTGTCGCATGAATCATCTTCCTGCGGCGGGAGTTGGTTGCCGCAAGAGTTGTCTGCCTGCGGCCAGAGTTGGCTGTTGTATCGGCTGACTGCCCATCTCCTCTCTGTGGCCTCCTCTTTGTCTGCATGGATTTCCCTTGTGCCCCCAAAAACTCAGCATCGTAGTATTTTTCTCTGTTGGATTTGGGGACAGTGGGGTCCTCTGCGGTCGAAAACAAAGCCACAGGAGAGTTTTGGTCACCGTCTTGGGCTGCAGAAGGAGCTTCTTTGAGAACTTGGTCGGAGGCAATGATTTTGTGCACCGACGCCTTACGAGTCCTCTTCGAGTTGGCTCGCTTCTGAGGCGGACTGACGCTCCCTTCAGATAGCAATTCTTCGAAGGCTTGTTGGTCGAAGCGGACAACAAGCATCTGCTGTGTAGAGTCGAGCTTGGACGCGTCAGATTGCGTTACCAACTTCTCATCGAAAGAGAAGGATGTCCCCAGCAGAGTCGCCATCGTGTTTGCCATAAAAATCAACAACAGGTATTACAGAACACTGGAATTGATTGCAAACTCGCTTGTACAAAGAAGAGCCTAGAAAGAAAGCCTAGAAAATAATCTAAGTACAATTGTTTAGTTTTGATTCTGGGGGTGACGGTGGAGGCTCGGGAAAGTGCTATAAACTCTGTCTTACTCCGTGGACTATCTGATGCAGTCTCTAGCACATGAAGATATTGCTTTTCTCTTGAAGGTTGCCAGCCATTGCATGGGAGTGGCACCCTGTTATTTATAATATGATGGATTTTGAGCCGCATGGTCGATTTGCTGCCACGTGGCTGGTTGGCACGCAAAGACCCTCTCTCGGGCTGCCATCTGTCGGTTTGTTGGGATTTTGTTGCAACAAATCTGGGTGGTTAAGGAATCGGTCAGATTGTCACGTGTTCTGTTGCGTATGGTGTTCTCAGTCTTTGATCTTGTGGGGTCGCATGAGACTCATGCGGCCCAGATCACAGTTGCATGGAGTTTGGAAACTTTGGGGCCGCATAAGCTGGGCCGCATGAGGTTCATACGGCTTGGATGACGCTCCTTTGGCCGCATGGCGGCGTACGAACCCTACTTTTGGACGACGTCTTACGTCTTATCTTTTTTGTCAAAGTGTCAGAACTGTCATGCTTTTGCCAGTACTTGTCACATTTGTCAGTCGAATTTCTCCTCCTTGGTCGCATATTTTCCTTCTATAGTTGTTCATCGATGGACCGCATGCAGTTTTGAACAGTTACGCGGCTGTCCTTTATGCAGGCCTGTTTGGCCCGAAGTATCTATGCGGCAATTTGTAATCCGCATGAACTCCATATTTTTTATTATCTACAGTAATGTTTGATGAAACTGATCACATTTGACGCCTTCACTTCGGTGAGCGGTATAGCTTCCGCCCATTTGGAGAAGTAATCGGTTATAGCTAGGATGAACCGATGTCCTCTGAAAGATGGCGGGTTGATTAGGCCTATGACGTCCATACCCCAGGCTTCAAAAGGCCAAGATGTTATCGTCGGGTATAGAAACTCCGAAGGTTGATGAATGAAATCAGCGTGGAACTGACAAGCCCTACACTTCTTTGTGTATTCAACAACATCTGCTATCATCGTGGGCCAATAATAACACATTCGTCTAAGACGATCTTATAATTTGGGGCCTGGTTGATGTGCACCACAAACTCCATCGTGAGCCTCTCGGAGTGCATGTTTGGCTTCTGTGTCTGATAAATATCGTAACAGTAGCCCGTCGTAAGAGCGTCGGTACAGCATCTTGGTAGCTGTGTCGTAGTAAAATATGAGGGATCGCCTTTGGATAGACACTGCTTCCTTTGGGTCCTCGAGGAGGATTCCATAGACGGCATAGTCTATGATAGGAAATCTCCAGTCTTTAACGTCGACATTTGTTTCCGTTGTGTAACTGTGATGAATATGCAAGACATCTTTCACACAAAATAGTTCTCGACCAGACACTGTGATCGACTGCTGAGTATTGGTAGGGACGGTCAAGGAAGCAGCGAGACCGGCTAGAGCATCTGCTTCTATATTCTGTAATCGAGGCACGTGCTCGATGAAGAATCCAGCGAAAGTAGACGCCAACTCGATTGTCGCTTTGTGATAGGGGATGAGATCTTCGTGACGAACTTTATAATTCCCTCGGACCTGACTAACTATTAGCTTAGAATCGCCGTAAGCTTCTAGATAGCCAACTCCCAATTGTTTTGCCAGTTGCAGGCCGATCAATAGGGCATTATATTCGGCCACGTTGTTGGTACAGGGTTGCACGAGAGAATATGCACGATGTATAACCAGATGGTCGGGTGACACGAGCACGACACCTACTCCGGCCATAATATTTCTTTTAGGTCCTGTTCTTGATGCACCGTCAAAGAGCATTCGCCAAATAGGGATTTCTTCAGTTGCGGTGTTAGACTCCACTACTTCATCGGGGATTTCGTCGTAGAGTTTGGAAGATTATGGCACGGATGAGCTGCTAGAAAATCAGCTAATACTTGGCCTTTTACTGCCTTCTGAGGAACGAACAGCATATCGTATGGAGTCAACAGCATTGTCCATGTAGCTAAACGGGAATTGAGAGAACCCGGTTTAGTCATGAGTATTCTGAGAGAGTTGACTTTAGATATAATGTGGATAGTCTGCCCTGACACATAGTGGCGTGTCTTCTGGATGGCAAATACCAGTGCAAGGCATTTCTTTTCTACAGGTGTGTATCTGTGCTCAGCACCCACCATTGTGCGGCTGAGGTAGTAGATTGTCTGCTCATGGTCGCCTTTATTTTTCTGAGCTAATAGGGCGCCGAGGGAAAGGTCCATAGCGCAGACATACAGTAAGAAGGGCTTCCCCATTATTGGAGCTACCAATACTGGGGGCTTATGAGATACTTCTTGATGTCGTCGAATGCGCGTTGACATTGTTCAGTCCAGACGAAAGATACGCCTTTCTTTATGAGCTGAGTGAACGGTTAACATCTTCCAGAAAGGTTCGAAATGAATCGTCTGATGTAGGCTAGTCTTCCTTGCAGTCCGCGTAACTCTTTGAGGTTTCTTGGAGGATGCATATCGATGATAGCCTTCACTTTCTCTGGGTCAAGATGTATACCCTTTGAAGTGATGACAAAACCAAGGAACTTGCCGCTGGAGACTCCCAGAAAAGACTTGGTTGGATTCATCTTGAGTTGGTGTGCACGTATTAGTTCGAACACCATTTTCAAGTCTTGGAGGTGGTTGCCCTTGAGACGACTTTTAACTGTGATATCGTCTACGTAGCACTCCACTATTTTGCACAAATGATCACAAAAAATTGTGTTCATGGCTCGCTGGTATGTCGCCCCTGCATTTTTTAATCCGAAGGGCATCACCGTATAGCAGTATACCCCCAACAGTGTTTGAAAAGATGTGTGCTTCTTATCGTCGGGGAACATCTTGATCTGGTTGTAGCCTGAGAACCCATCCATGAAGGACATCCGCTCGAAGCCGCAAGTATTATCGATCATTACGTCGGTGATCGGTAGAGGGAACTCGTCCTTCGGGCATGCAGAGTTCAAATCACGGTAATCGATACAGACTCGAACTTAACTATTCTTTTTCATGACTGAAACAATGTTGGCAACCCAGTCAGGGTGTTGTTCTTCGCGAATGAATCCACTGGCAATGAGCTTCTTGACTTCATTCTCGATGGCATGCATGACATCTGGTCAGAATCGTCGTTGTTGCTGCTTCACTGGCTTAGCTTTAGACGAAATATTTAGGCGGTACATGACGACTTTAGGGTCCAGGCCTGGCATGTCTTCATAGCTCCATGCAAAGACATCAATGTATTCTCTTATAAGCTGTATAAGAGATTGTCATTCATCGCCAGATAGACTTTTGCTGAAGAAGATCGGTTTAAAAAATGATTCATCTCCTAGATTGAATTGGACAACTTCGTCTTCGGTAGGTGGTTCACGTTGTTCGAAATGCAGCTTCCACCTAGTATCCATCTTTTGAGCCCATTGTTTAAGCTCGATCGATTGGACATCGTCTACAATTTGGTCAACTGAAACCATGTTGACATATAGAGTTGCTTTGAACATGTTGCCAATGCTGGAGTCTGAGTCCCAGAGGCAGGAATCAGAAGAATAAGAACAACGATCTGCTTCAACATCTGATCCTTCGGGATTTGTTGGAGGAGTGACATAACCCAAACCAACACTGTTTTGTTGGTAATTGTTCTCGGGTTTACCGAGAGGAGCAAAGTGGCGTATTGGCAACCGTCGTCCCCGACCGTAGTTTAGCCCCTGGTCACTTTTTATGTCATATCTCATGTTCTGGATGATATTCTTGGCCTGCCAACTATATCGAAAAAGTTGTATTTTCCCATATTCATAGTCAGCTTCCGTGTTTTGATTGGAAGAAGAAGAGTCCGGAATGAAATTTCTTTTGCCAATTATTCGACCGAAGATGATTAACTCTTTACCCTTCTTTCTGGCTAGAACGATGAAGTAGTGGATATCTTCTGGGTAAACTTTTTCCTGCAGATGAGGCATCGTGACCGGCATGCAGAGGTGTGGTCCTATGCCGTGCTCTAGAGCGTAAATTGTATCTATGTAGTGGTTTACAGATTGATAGACATCGGAGTAATTCAAAGATAAACCTTTACTAAGAAAATATGCAAGTTCTTCTTCAGGGATAACATCATCCGCTGAAGGTACATTATTATGAGTATTAATATACTCATTGAGGGGATCATCATCTGGAAGAGGAGCCACAGTCTTGGCCAAGTTTACCACATAAGGTAATGCTTCAGGTTAGGAGGACGGACTTCAGCTGGTTCTACTCGAGGTGTCTTGCGGAGAGTGATGGTCAAAGGTTTGACCTTATCAGGGTTCTTCTTTTTCATCCAGATTGTGAGAGGCTTCGGAGTACTTTTTGGAGTAGTATGTCCTTTGACTCGGATAATCAGGGGACCATCATTGGAGGATAAACTTGCTTCAGCTTCATTGTCAGCTTTGTTGCCGTCATTCTTGGGAGGCTGAGATTGGTAAAGTACAGAATCTCCATAGTAGGCTTCGATGCCCTTAAAAGGATCGACATCGGCAAACTCCATCTTCACGACGCCATCGCTGTTGACGTACTTGAAGTACTGGTAAAGTATGGAAGGGACGATCATGTTCTCGTGTATCCACGAACGTCCCAACAAGACATTGTAGGATACATTGGCATCGATCATATAGCAAGAAACCTCCATTCAGAGATCACCGATCTGGCACTTAAGACAGATCTTTCCCAGCGGGTGGCTTCTTCCAGCATTGGAAGCCATGATAGTTGTATTGGTTACAAATAGCTTGTGCAGAGGGATTCCTAGTATTTGAAGCAAACTTCTAGGAATGATGCTGAGGGAGGAACCTGGATCGATATGCATTCGATCCACCTTAATCGCCCCGATATACCCTGTATAGTACAGAGGTCTATCATGACGATTATTTTTTAGTAGCATGTCCTCTTGTGAAAAGGTAATGTTGGGCACCACTTCCATAATACTGTGGCAGTGGGGACAGGAGACAGGGTCTTCAGCGGGGGCTTTGACTTCAGCGAGATAAGAGTCGACATGTAGTAATGCCTCACTTAAGGCCTTCCGCGTTTCTTTGGAGAGTCACAATAGATCGAACAGAGACAACATGGCAAGTGTACTGGCCAGCTGTGCCAGTATGTCAAAGTTGTAGGGCCGATCTATGCCTTCGGGAGCTGACGCCTTCAGAGACTTGTCAAATTGCGTCTCCTTCTACTTGGCTTTTTCGGTAGTTGAAGGCTTAGACGGGCCGACTTCTGAACTTGTGGGGGTAGCAGGAGCTTGAGAAGGTACTGCTTCTTCTTGTGCGGGGTCGTAAGTCCGTAGATAAGCCTTTCCTGATCGCATCTTGCCAGATAGAACTTCGTCGATGGGAGAAGACACCATATAACATGACTTGTATTTCTTGCCCTTTTTTGCTTTGGGAGATACCACCCCCTGCGTCATTTCTTGCACAAGGTCCGGATGGACCCACATGATCTTACCATGTTCAGTCGTGAGTGGCACCAAGGTTAAGTTGCGAGCCGGCGGCAGGTTGACGACTTCCATTATTGCCTTGGGGATCGGGATCACGCCGTCTGGGACTTCTGTGGGAGGAAAATCACCAAACTGAAGAGAGATCATGTTAGAAGATACGAACTTGTCTTCAGCTTCGAGTTTGATCAATTGGTTGTCGATAAGCTGTTGTATCTTCTTCTTCAGGACGATGCAATCCATGGTGGAATGATGCACGTACTGATGATAAAGATAGTACTTGGGATCGTTGAGTTGGTTCGCCTCTGCAGGATGTCGTGGTGGAGGCAATGTCAGTTTATTACCCTTCGTCAATGTCTGAAAAATGGTAATGACATCGTCTTCGTCAAAAGAGAAGGTCTCCTTAGGCTTGTCAGAGGCGCCCTGAGAATTGGAAGCTCCCTTGGAAGTGTCGACCTTCAAGACTTCTTTCCCTTTCCCCCCACGGACAGGGATAGTTTGAGGATGCTTGCCCTTGTCTTTAGATTTGGGTGTTTTCAACCCCAGTAATTTCAGATTAGGAACGTCATTTTCAGCAGCATCAGCAGCACCAATAAAAGTGGGCCATGTATCATACTTATCTATACCCAGAAAGAACTTTACTGTAAGAAGGAAGTTATGTCGACAAGTATCCATAAGTTCTGAGTCTGGTATGTCGAAGGGCATCTTCAACGCTAGTCGCCTGAAGCGTTCGATAAAAGCAATGACAGACTCAGTCCTTCTTTGCTTGGTCTCGATGAGGGTGGACATACTAACATGTATACCACTCTCGTAAAACCAGTTGAGGAACAACCTCTCTAAGTCTTTAAAAGAATTGATACATCCGTCAGGCAGACTGCAGAACCATTCAAAAGCTACCTCCTGTAAGGTGCTAATAAACAGCTTTGACAAGAACGGATCATCCCTGGGTAAGTGTAGAGTCTGCGTGTTGAAGTATGTCATATGTTGACGAGGAGAAGTCATCCCGTCAAATGAATTTAGCGTCAGCGGCTTGTAGTTAGGAGGGCAGGTAGCATTCTCCCATTTAGGAGGATAAGGCTGAGATATCCCCATCTTCTGAAGCTCGTATTTGTGTGAGATGGTGTCGAGATGGGCAACCAGAGAATCAATTGCATCCTGTTGATTGAGCAGGTGTTGGGAAACGGCTGCTGTACGGTTGTCAGGCGTCGTTGGTGAAGGTCCACCCCCAGCATTTGTAAGATTTGGAGGAGGCGCAACGGAATGATACTCCTTTTGTAGTGAAGGAGGGTTGTTGCTATGAGCCAGACTAACATGAGCCGAGACGTTTTGTTGAGGTAGAGGAACAGCGCCAGCAACTTGGACCGCCATAATACTGGTAAGCATATCAGTGATCTTGGCAAATGCTGTTTTAAGACCTCTAGCCATTTGTTGGTCTGATCACTAACTTCTTCAGGTCTTTCTCTGTCCGTCATGTATGTAGATAACATGCGAGGACAAACAGAGGAAACAGTACAACTGGTGCTGATACTATCTGTCTCTGTGTTGACAAGTCCCTCATCTTCAGGTAGGGGAGGTAGATAGTCACCATCAGACTCGAAGAGATCGTCGTCCTCTGGAAGGCTACCCCCAGTGTGAAGGTCATCCGCTTCAGACTCTGAGGGAATACTACTCCCAGCTTGAGATTCCTCGTCATCTATACGGAATCTCATCTTTGATCGAGTACCCATATAGACTCCTTCAGATGTGACAGCCTGCTGGCCATCTGTTGGTAGACTTATTCTTCTTCTTCTCGTAGAACTAAGAGAGAAAGTTGGGTTCGTGGTCCACCGTCTTTGTTTGGGGCTTCCATAAGGGGGACCCCATAAAGCCATATTGGATGAAACACACAGCGGCTTTTTATCGTTAGAAAAATGCAGCCGTCGAAACACGGACTGTCTCTGAGGCACTTTCGTTGCTTTGGAGCAGCAACAGTTGATGACAATACTGGTGCAGGGATGTGCACCATGAATTATTGTGTCCTTCCTTGCTTTACACTTATGATTTATCATGTCACATAAGTCAGCGGAAGGGAGTTTTGCCTTAAAACCCATGTCACATGCATCGTCGAGCTTTGCATGTGGGTTTGTAAGGAGAGTTGGCGCATCCAGACTTAGTTCACGTGCAGGGGCAACTCCTACACCTAAGTTCTGTGATGACCTTGAAGACAGCCCCGTGCTATACGCGTTGGGGCCTATCTTTTTACTGTGGGCACATAGGCCCTGGAGTGTGCCTTTGGGCGCATGCTTCTTGGCAGCATGCCTGAGCTTCCTCGATGTGGGCGTATAGTATGGGTCAGTTGATCCTGGGCGCATAGCCCTGGGCGCATGGCCTTGGATGCACAATCTGTCGAAGACCGAAGCCTTCTGATCAGAGTTATGCGCCCACACACCCCCTTGGGCGCATAGCTTTGGGCACATACTTGGTGGAGCAGCGCTGTTTTCTTCCAGCTTCGCCTCCTTCATTTGTGAGCCTCGTTGAGTTTGTCCAGAGTATCGCACACTTCGATTCTTGGCATCGTAGTGTTTTCCTTTGCCAGGTCTCGAGCGTTGAACACTTTGTTGTTGGTTGTACAAGAGAGAAGTTGCTGGGCTAGTAGAGCCTAGAACGGTGTGAGCCTTTTTCATTTGGGGAGCTTCTATGGCAGAGCCATGTGCCCATGTGACAGAGTCCTTCAGTTGCATATCTGCTATGACACTGGCAGGATATACGCGACGAGCCTTCAGAAGCCAAGTCTTACGAGACTTGTTTGGTTGCACTAATTTTGAGGGAGTAGAGCCGTCCCTCGAGAGCATCTCTTCGAACACCTGCTGATCGAACATCACGATCAGCATCTTCTGAGTGCTCCCTACTTTGTCGGTATCAGATTGCGTCACCACCTTCTCGTCAAAGAAAAAGGTAGTCCCCAGCAGAGTCGCCATTTTTGTGGATACACAAAAAAGAAGAAGAAACGCTGTCTTTTCTTTATTGGCACAAGGCACCACAAATCGAGTACGCCTGAGAGATCCTGCACTGAGGATCCCCGAGTACAAAAAGAATTCTGGGGAATGGGACATTGGAGATCGAGGGACAGTTGCTCCTTTATTCCGTTGACACTCCGATTACAAAAGTGGAAGAAAACCTAAGAAAATTGCTAACTCTCGGCTCACTGGCAAGAAGTGCAGCAATTTGGCTCTTGAAAATGCTCTTCGTTCTGTGTTTTGAAGAGGGATGAGACCCCTTTTTATAGTCATTCTTGAGCTGGAATGATATTATGCGCCCACATGAGGAAATACATTGGTTTTCATGTGGGAGCATGGTCCTGCTTTGGGCGCATAGGGTGTAGGCGCATGCAGGCTGCGTGATTGTGGGTTGATCGTGGTGCTGCCGTGGCCGCATACTTCGGTGCACGACTGCTCGTGGAGACTGACGTGGCAGTATGCTTCGGTGCATGTTTTGATCGTGGGTTTGACCGAGTCAGGGGTTGTTCTGACTTGGGCGTATAGCCTGAAACAGGGCTATGTGCCCCCTCTTCTGGAGGAGCTTGTCTTAGGCGCTTAGGGCTTCACTGGTGACTTGGGTGCATCGGGCTTCACTGGTGATGTAGGCGCATATGAATTCACTTGGGCGTATATGTCCTCATTGGCTTGGACGCATAAGGCTTCATTGATGACTTGGGCGCATATGTCCAGTCTGCTGAAATTTTTATGCTTCTACAAGGGCCTAGCATCAGTTTGCAGTTCTTGAGCAGAATTTATTGAAGTAAGTAGACATGATATAGCATTTCTTTGTGTAAGGCATCATCTAAGTAGCATTGAGTTAACACGCTAAGCATGTTATGGTAATATTCCTAGAAGGCATCGTTTAGCATACTTGGTGCTATCGTTCTACTAGTAATGGCAACATTTTGAAAATGCGACATCTTATCATCATTGATATTAACATGTTAAGTAGTCAAGTTGAATTCAACATGTAAATAACCATATCATATTTAAGTAATTTCTTACTGATAGCTGACTCCCTCGCACATGTATAAAAATACAGGATAATATGATATACTTACTCTGTCTGCACAAAACATTCGTTAGCAAGCATCCTGACTACATGTTCGTTGGTAAAACTGTACCATAAAGGACTTTCCAACCGGTATTACGACGCACCATTCCAGGTAGGTTGCAAGCCTAGCCGAATGTCCCATAATACCTCGTGCAGTACGACCAATGTTTCCTTCCAGGTCGAATCGGTACCAGCGCCCCAGGTACTGTTCGAGGAAACTTACTCAGACTTGTGCACAAGTACGTCCATGACCATGTGAATGCGTGTTGACTCGATAAACACAAGTGCATGGTAAAACAACTAAAAGTAAGCAAAGCCAACAGTTCAACATCTCATCTCAATTATGAGCCCTGTTCAACGACTAATCATTCCATCATTACCATCATTCCACTTGGTGATCTCCATGATCCCAAGACTCATCAGTTCACATTCTCATTTCATCGCATCAAAACATTACCCACATCATTCCTTCAAATAGGAATAAACAACATCTCATTTCTCTTAGGGATATTTCATATTCAATCATTGTTATGGGAACAAGCAACATTTCACATTTTTGTAACAGTTATACAGAGTGTACGTGATTCAAGTATTTCATTCATTTCATTGGGTCAATAGCACAGCCAGTTCATTTCTCATTCTATCATTCACAAAGCATCTCATTATTCAAGTGTTTCTTTTGTTCTAGCAGCATTAAGCGTAAGGGACATTATCAATTCATTGCATGGCATCAATTCACATTACAGTTCTAGTGTTATTCATTCAGCAATTCAATGTTCATGTGTTGTTCATTCCAACAAATCTTAGCATAAGCATCTCTATCAATTAGCAACTAAGCATCATAGTTTAAGGGACAGAATATTGGACATATTACTCCATTTTATTATGCATGAAGGAGTAGGAAAGAAGGATAGTTCCACTCACTTGTATAAAAGGGTCTTTCTGTTTCAATTGCACATATTCCCACTAAGCATACCTCTGCCAGTGAGCCACATTCTAATACCCATTACGTCTAGCCAGCTAAGAAAGACAGCATCAGTCTCAATTCTTTTGATTTCCAACCCAAGTCATGGTCCAATGTTCTGATCGCATCCAACAAGTGAACCAAATGCCTCACACGGAACGGGGTATTACAGCCACCATTGCCCTTAGCGCCATAGCTATGCTCGAAAGCCTAGGCTAAGATTTTTATGATAGTGGAGAAGTGGGGAAGAGGAAAGAGAAATAGAGAGGATCGATCAATAGAGATGCAGGGCTTTGTCAGGGGCGTGGGATGAAGTTAACTAAGGGTTGGTGCTCTTTATATATGCAAGAAAGGAACGGTAGTCATTACGGTTGTGCGGTGAAGATTTGACCGGAGAAGGTCGGTGGATCGAACGGTCGTGATGGTACGAGAGTAGGTCGATGGAGAGATCTTCTAGAATACTCCGAAGAATTCATGGTTACGTCGTCGGTGAGTGGCGCTGCTCTGCTCGACCGCTGCAACTGAAGTCGAAGAGAAAGGGAGAAGATGAAGCCTTAAGGATTGGTTGGTCCCCATAAGTTGGATTCTCAATTGGGCTTTAATAAGTTGGTTTGATAAATGGTGAGCCCTAGCATGGAATGGGCTTGGGTTACGAGTTTTAGGTAAACTTGCTAAAACATTGGGCCTGGCCCTCTTGTGGCTTGGTTAATAGTCTAAGCCTAAAATGCATAAAAATCCCTAAAGGCTTTTAAAAGAAAATTACATAAAATAATAAATAGAGAAAGATAACTAAATCTAATTTATGACCTACACTACAATGGGCTTGGCTGGCTTTGTTGGCATTATGGATATGGCCTTGATATAAATTATGGTATGGACTGATTTAGAGTTAAAATAGATAGTTTACTAAAATAATTGGCTAAAAAATATTAATTATATAAATAATATTCAAAAATTAGATAATTATAATATATACTCATAGTAGAGAGCTATGATTAATACAATTAGCAATAAAAATAGAAGATTTATTAAAAACTAAAAAATGGAGGTTACACATTTGACATTTGTTGGCCACATGCCCCTTCTTGTGGCAATGATCGCAGACTACTCTGTTCCTTCCCTAGTTGCTACCTATGTTGTCGTGGTTTGGACACTTATGCACATTATTACCTCCTGCGTTGCCATGGCGCTTGTGATTATAAGTATGCACCGTGTCGGAAGCGACTGGAGGATATTGAGGCTCGAGGTGGAGGGCATGATTGAACGATTCGCCCATTGTTTGGTACTCTGGGAAAGTCACGTGAGCAGAGATGGAAGGCCTCAGGCCTACTTCGAATCTCTGTGCTAGACTAGCCGCCGTTGGCAGATAGACCCTAGAAAATTGGGCCAGCTTGTTAAATTTTGCAACATACTGACGTACTGTCATGTTTTTCTGCTTCAACTACATGAACTCATTTTCTTTCGCCTGACAGATCGCCGCGGGCAGATACTCGACTTCGAAGGCCTTGCGGAATGTAGCCCAAGAGATCGGCGCGGTGGAGCCATCGTGATGGATCGCTTGCATTTGTACAGTCCACCAGTCGTGCACGTTCAACTGAAGTTGAAGTTGAGGCAAGCGACTTTGTTGGCTTCATCGATGTCGAGGAGCTCAAAATTATCTTCGATCTCTTCTAGCCAGTCGATCACGAGAGATGGGTCTTCGGTGCTGGAGAAGGAAGTGCAAAATGCCTTCTTGAAGTTGGTGATGTTGAAGGCGTTATTCTCTAGCGGGACAAGCTGAGACGAAGGCTCCCTGGGTACGACTTTAGTGGGTCGGGTCACAGGTTCGA
Source organism: Iris pallida (assembly GCA_029216955.1). Classification (NCBI taxonomy): domain Eukaryota; kingdom Viridiplantae; phylum Streptophyta; class Magnoliopsida; order Asparagales; family Iridaceae; genus Iris; species Iris pallida. Next base: position 7,052,135 of record JANAVB010033216.1, read on the forward strand.
CAGTATAGGTTGTAAAATTCCTATTAGTCATGACCGTTTGTACTAACTGCCGTAGCGTGTCAAGTTGCCCTTGCTGCATCTTGAAGTACACTTCAAACTAGACTTCAAATTGGACTTGTCGTCTCTCGGACTGATGGTGCAGATTTTCGCTTTCTTGTTGGAATGTTGCGGCCTACCTCTGCTACATTTCGAGCATATACAGCATCCTTTCCATAGGATTGTCGAAAGGCCTAGCTTCGGAAGGCATCATCCCTACCGGGTTGACAGAAGGCTCGAGTTCAAAACTACTCGAGTCGTTCGAAGCGCTCGCCTCGTCCCCTGCCAAAGGTTCCACAACTTCTAGAATAAAAGGCAACTCTCGTCGGTTTCAGAAAATGTCCTGGATAAACCGTATGAAACAACTCATCTCATCGACATGAGGTCAACGATTCGAGACTAGAAACTCGTGATTGGAGGCCAAGGACATGAAGCCGTGCTTTGATACCATTATGTCACGCCCCGATTCCGAAGAATTGATAGTCATACCCCGCGTGTGATGCCGTGCAAACCTAGGTTGCAATATCACAAGGCATAGTCATAAGGTTATCCGAAACACAACATCTAAAAGAGTACGCAGAGAAATTGAACAACCCATTGAGACAGAGAAATTTTATATTTTATTGATAATAGACATCATTTACAAGACTCTATTACAATCATGCCACGCGGACTTACAACATGACTCGATTACAAAATGAACGCCGATGAGATAATGAATTCATCATACCCTGGGATACATATAGTTAAGGGTATATAAATGTGTAATTGTGTTTTGGATTTTAAATCAATGGTTTTTATCATTGATCAGGTGTTTTCAGCAATATTTCCAATTCTGGAATTGTATGTAAAGGAAAATTTTCCCAATCAATAGTGTCAGAGTTTTCTATTGGTGATCTTTTTAACCATCCTGATCAATTTGCATGTTAACATGTTAAGAGGCAAGCCAATGAAAATTTTATAAATTGAGCAGATGTCTATATTCATCTCGTGTCACGAGTATTAGTTCAAGTAGTGAAAGCGGTGTGAAGGTCACTAGAAATCTCAAGCCGTCATGGACTATAGCCGGGTTAAACGGTGATCCTTTTCACGACAGTTAGCAAGCCCTACTTGAAAGTTCTCGAATCATCCGTGCCAGTCCTGCTGGCACTTTCTATACTTGTTCCTCCCGGGCTGAATCGGCTCCTTGGCCTAGGCAATCGTTCGAAGAAACTGTACCTTGTGCACAAGTTGTCCAATGACCGTACTATTCTTCTTTAAAATTTAGCCCATTTTTATGCACTTAGCCTTATCGTTGCGATACTTGTTAATCGATTCAATCTTTATTTTGAATATGACTAAGTAAATGTGGCATAAGAGAGCATGCATTAGTTTCATGTATAGCAGTTCTATAGCAAGTGTTTCGTGAAGAATCGTGCCACAATTTATTGATTCTACACTATGAATACAAGCATGCATTTTGTGTTTCACGTTTGATTTAAAACCAGAGAGTCGAAGGGAAGGAGAGCATCCACTCACCTTACTTTTACTTGAGGTGAGGGACTGGTTGGCTGCGCTTAGACGTTGCCTACACGATCACCTGAAATCGCATAAGCAACTGATTAGAACACTGTCCCATTCAAGGAGTTCAATACGAATGCGACGTTCAAAAATGCAAGCCATGAAAACCATCGAAAACATTCACGAAAACAAAAGCCAAAGAGCAAGTGCGGCATAAAAAAACAGAGCAATGGGAGGTCTCTTTCGACTCAGTTGCAGAGTCTATCTTCGAGGCATAACCCGCTGAATATTGAACTTGATTCCGAAGAAGACTTTCCATAACGAAAAAAGGATCTTAATTTAATCGTTCCCGTTCGACCGATTCAATTGATCCCGATCTATCGGTTCCGACTGAATCAGTAGCGACAGTGTTCCTTTCTCGCATACCCCGTGGATGGAAATGGGGTACGATGTAGGAATGGGGCACAACAACACTTCCCCAAAATCAAAATGTTTTTCAACTTTTGTTCATAGTAAACAAATACCTTTGGCTACTGTAGGGTAGAACTTTATCTTAAAGAGTCCCTTGAACTGCTCCCAGGTTAGGTGTGGATTTGCGATCATAAGCTTATTCCTGAACCCAGTCCAGGCAATATCGTGAAGCTGCAAGCCTACAGCTTCAATTTGTAGATCTTCTGGAATTTGAGAAAGTCGAATGATGCGCTCAATGTCTTCCAGCCATTCATCTGCATAAAGAATTCCTTTTGTGCCCTTGAGCTTCCGTGGGTTCATTCTTAAAATCAGTGATATCGCTTACCTTCTGTCGATAAGGTTGCTGCGAAAAGGCGACCTTCTCCATAGCTGACTCCACCATTCGCTGGGTATTCTCCATACCTTCTCGCATTATTGCGATCTATTCCTTATGAGCCTCGGTTTGAACCCTCTGCGTCTCTATCATGCCTCGAACGATCTCAAATAGTTGTATTGCATCAGCGGGCGTACCTTTCAAGGATGATGATAGGGCTATTCCCTTTGGCGGTGGATGAAGGGAAGGGCTCTCTGATGTAGCTGATGCGGCCTCCCAATCGGTGGGTTGGGGAGAAGAAGCCCTATTATCTCTTCGGCCGCTAGGCCGAGAAGAAATCGATATTTCTGAAGCTGTCGGTGTTCCTGAATGGGATGATCTAGTCTTGGGTGCCATTTCTAGAAAAATGAATTCACAAGAATCGTTAGATATGGCTTGGGTAAAATCTTTCAAGAAGGACAAAATGGAAAAGATGTTAATGATCTAGTATTGAACATAGGTTAATAAAGCCGAATCAAAATAGAATTTTCTAGTATGTGATTGAGTATTTACTTATTCCTATTATCCATATATTCTATTGCAGGCTCGTAACAACACCCTAGTCCTAAGTACTACTACGACATCGCACTAGTTGCGAAGACTGACCTGCATGGGCCACCATAAAAATGTGTCACGATCCGCACCCAAAAATTCGGGCATGAGTCATGGGTACATCCAGCTTACGCCGCAATGTCGACGATAGAACGCTGTATAAACCTCAACAAATTCATCCAATGAAACCACATAGTTTATATATTCCATATCACTTCCAATTTTATAGATAAATCAAGGGCAGCTAAAATATACTCAATCACAAAGCCAGAAAGGATAGATAGAAGATGAATGAAAATAAGTAATCTCAAAGAGTCAAAGAAATACTAAATGCCAATCTGATGGTTCAAGCCAAAATAACCCTCAAAGAACATAAATAACTAAAAAAGGTTCTCGGAGACAAATCTGGCCAAAACTAAATGTCATCTAACTAACTACCATCTGCAGATGGCAACTCTTCTAAGGTCGCCTCCTGATCACCCTGTATGTCAAGATCATCCTCTCATGTAGTATGCTCATAATTGGTAGGGCATAAGTCTTCTAACTCATCGCCTAAAAATAGTTATCCAGTCAGGATTAGAACAAGTACACATATGACAGGCTATTCAAAACATGATAGAAATTACACAACATGGAATAGCATATGTAATATAAACTAACAAGTAAAAACTGACATCATGTAATAACAAGAAAAGGAACATGTAATCTATATAATCATGACAAGACATGGCAGCTAGAAACAAAATATGTAAATATGATAACATGCATGTGATGACGAAAGCAAGATGAAACAAGTAAATCGACACCTATTTAAGTGTGTTGATATATCATGTTCGACATGTGAACAGCTAAGGATAAATCTGGCCAACTGCACGTGTCGTGTACGGCTGTTATTCGTCACGAAAGACCATAGGATAGAAAGGGTAGATCACACGTCTACTAAGATATTTCTCTGCCCAACTAGTTCTCATGGATTCAAACAGTTCACGAAAACGGTAATCTTGTAAACACAATAGTCATGAGCATATTAATCACAAAACATGATACATGTATTGAATCCATAATACTAATCTCGTGTAACAAGCATGTAAGAAATCAGGAGATGCATATGTATAACATGTAATAGAAAAACTATCAGAAAATAGAAGCAATCAGTATATGTACTTGCATGTCGTCCTGTGCTGATGGTACAGATCAGAATCTGAGTCCAAGTCCCAAGAACCTATATTTAAAATAACTAGCTTAATTGATATTGTTTGTAAAAGCTACATTAATTTTGTCTTAGTACTAACCTTATCTTAACCATATCTACTTTGATTCTATACTCCTACCCATTTATGTGTTTACATATGGATAACAACCATCTATCCCAGGCTAAGTCCAATCTATGTTTTCAATTCATATATCATGTCCTTACCGTTTATACAACTCATATACTAATATTTGCAGTCCAATCTCTATTTGGCATTAGAGTTGCACCCCAAAGACATATATACCCTCAATTGTGTATAACACATGATAGGAACTGATACACTTTCATTGATCTAAACTGTGGTGTTCTTCCTGGTACATTCATCTTTTCTCGACCCATGTACACATACATATTTGTTTGCAAAAACAAAAGTTGTTTGATTATAAACTGAAAAGAGTGTGTACAAGAGTACAAGTTAATTTCTGGGAAAGTACAACTATAGGAATCTGATCACAAAATAATCACTTTATCCCTTGGACGATGCGATGTCGAAGAAGAAAGCCTTTGGAGAGTGCTGCAGCAAGTGCTCAGGAGATTATGATCATTAGTGATGCTTTGAAAGTGATTTGGAACTCTATTTATAGAGTTTAGATATAACTGTTAAGTAGTTATCCTGATTGGCGCACATTGCATTTGGCATGCCATTCATCCAATCTCACGAACGGTTAGTTTAACTGCTTGGACACGTGGCATTCTGTGATGAAGATGCGCTTGGTTGTGGGCAGTATCACGTATACGTTCTTCGAGATTAGTGGTATGTATGCCACATCATCTAACTGCTTCTGGATGATTTGATCGGATAGCGCCACTGTCGAATGGTACCGAGCGCTATTTTTTGTTTTAATGTACCCTGCATAATTTATTGATTACATCGTGCCAACTGCGAATGGCGCGAGGCAGCTGTCAGTCATTATGACAAATCTGACATAATCTCCTCGAGTGTCGTGCGTTCGGGATTCGAAACGAATTTTTCTCGACTGACGTGCTGTCAGACATGATGACAACTGTTTAGCTTCTCGGAGAAGAATGCCACGTGTCGTCCAGCGCCATCTGATGTTCAGCGCCAATTATGAGTAGCGCATGATGATGTTCATACTTTTGAGTTTCTACAATATTCACATTTAATACTCAACTCTTACACCATACAGAGAACACACTATAGATTCAGAACTGCACTGGTATACTTCAACATTTGCATCCTCTATGGGTACACACAGAAGGTGTGTTTTGTGAGCCTGTACTTACACACCCATACATGCACACCGATAGGTTTGGTTTTTGCTGCTCTCTGTGGGACACACCTATTATCCCGAGTCTGTGCCTCCCATCTACTGCTATGCTACTATTTCTGATATGTAGGTAAAGAACTCATACCCACAGGTCTCCTCACACTATGCTTATTATAGGAACCACATATACCAGCACTATGTTTCCTTCACATCTTTGTTATACATGGCTGGGTTTTCATATTTGCACATCTGCAGTCTTCCAAGATTGTTGCTGTATTTTAACCTCACTTTTCTAAAAATAAAGGTTTGTTATTTTTCCTATTGTATTTTTAAAATATAATTTTATAATATTTTAATTTTTTTATAATTAGTCATTTATTTTGTTTATATTGCATTATGTTCTATATTAGCAACAATTCTTGTAAGCCAAATCAGTTCAGCCATTTAGTAAGCCGAATCTTTATTCTCAAGCAGCCTCCATTCATTATTTACCTAAACCCATTGGTTAGGGTTGGCCATTTCTTAGAACCAAGAAGCCCACAGCCACCTTAGGTCAAGTCCTATTTATTGTTTTGAGCTACCTCTCTTAACTAAAGCCCACATTGGTGACAGTACAAGCTATTATCAACAGAGTCTACTCATTAAATTCCCAAACCCATGTGTTTTACTTAAACTGTTAAATCAAACCTAGGGGCCGTTTGGTTGGCATATTTGGACAACGTAATGTAATGGACATTACGTTGTAATTCTAATTCGGACGTTTGGTTAGACAAAATTTTTTTGGATATAATGTAATCGCGATTACAAACTTGATTACATTACATCATTTTCTATTCAAATCAATTACATCCTAAAATCTATGTAATCCCAATTACATTACATCCTCATATGTTTAAATTACAAATTTGCCCTTATACAAAATATCAACCCTCCCAGTTTCCGATCAGTAAATCTGGAGAAGAAAAAAAATTACGTTCGCTCCTCCCAGCTTCTTCGTGCCAGGAAGCTCCTCGCCGATCTCTCATCCTTGCTCGCCACCACTAATGTCGGCTCGGTTAATTATTGGCGACGACGGAGATGGTGGAGGAGTCGGCCGGAGTTAGGGTCCATCTCTTGTCCGTCCTCGCGATCCCGCGGCTGAGCCCGACTCTCTCCTCCTCCTCCATCCTCTGCTCCCTACCGCCGCCGGCCGGAGCTCCAAATGGAAGGAAGAGGGTGGCAGAGAGCGGGAGAACGAACCCCAGCTTCCGCGAAGCCAGCGGAGGATCCGGAATTGAAGCGGCTTTTGGATCCTTAGCGAATCGGATCTCGTCGGACTTCATGGCGGCCGACAAGGTTTTCCGGAGTGTGGCCATGGTGGAGAGGGAAGAAGAAGAAGAAGAAGAAGAAGAAGAATGGGAGGAGAGAGAAAAACTAAAAAAATAAAAAAATAAAAGTAGTCGTATGTTATTCCTGCTGGCCATCTTGGCTATATAAATGCGCGGACATAAATACCACCTTATACAATACAAAGAACAAATGATTGTTTAAAACCAAAATATAAATGCTAAAATTGGCCAAAAATAAAATATTATATGAAAAAAATAAAAACATGCATAATTGTTTTATGAAAATAATTTGAAAATAAATCATATACATTTTTTTCTTAATTATAAATGATAAGTTTGGCCACAATGAATAAATATCAAGGGTATATTTGTCAAAATGATACAAATAATAATAATTACTGGAAATTGCTGAGAAATCCAATTTCGGGATTGGCTTTTATGAAATGCCCACCCGCTGGATGAGTTTTATGAAATGCCCAGAATTAAGTATTTTTACGTTAAATATTCCAAGATTCCCTTTTAGATGCCACCCGCTGGAAACTGCTATTTTTATAATACCGAAACTACCCCTCCGCGCGAATTGGTCATCTATATGTATTTGAATTCAAAAAACTCAGATCTGGATTGCGATATTTGTCTTCTTCTTCTTCACGAAAAATCTGAATTCCATTGCTCTCATCTTCAGCAGAGATCGCAAAGATCGTTCGTAGTTCAGTGTGCTTTTCTTCGGTCGAACTCAGATCATCGCTCGTCATCATCATCACCATCATCATCATCTTCATCGACGTCAATTGTGGAGATAAGATCTTTCTTCTTCTTTTCCATAAGAATTATCATCGCTTTGAAAGAAGAACGAAACTCTTTATTCCTGAAAAAACTAAATTACACGGAGAATGGCCATTCTCCTACGTTTTAACACTGGAAATGACCATTCTCCGTGTAAATTAACACAGAGAATGCCATTCTCCGTTTTATTTAAAACGGAGAATGACATTCTGGCCATTCTCCTGCATTTTAACACTGAAATGACCATTCTCCGTGCTAAATTACACGGAGAATGACCATTCTCCGTTTTATTTAACACGGAGAATGACCATTCTCCATGTAAATTAATACGGAGAATGCCATTCTCCGTTTTATTTAAAACGGAGAATGACATTCTCCGTGTTTCTAACACGGAGAATGGCCATTCTCCTGCGTTTTAACACTGAAATGACCATTCTCCATGCTAAATTACACGGAGAATGACCATTCTCCGTTTTATTTAATACGGAGAATGACCATTCTCCGTTTTATTTAACACGGAGAACTTCATTCTCCGTTTTATTTAAAACGGAGAATGCCATTCTCATGCATTTTAACACTGATATAATCATTCTCCGTGCTAAATTACACGGAGAATGCTATTCTCCGTTTTATTTAACACGGAGAATAACATTCTCCGTTTTATTTAACACGGAGAATGGCATTCTCCGTGTTTCTAACACGAAGAATGGTCATTCTCCTGTGTTTTAACACTGGAATGACCATTCTCCGTGATAAACTACACGGAGAATGGCATTCTCCGTGTAAATTAAGACGGAGAATAGTCATTCTCCGTGTAATTTAGCACGGAGAATGGTCATTCTCCGTGTAAATTAAGACGGAGAATGTCATTCTCCGTGTTAGTAACACGGAGAATGTCATTCTCCGTGTAAATTAAGACGGAGAATTACATTCTCCGTGTTACTAACACGGAGAATGACCACCCTCATGCGAAATTAACATTTTTCGTGTTCTAACACGGGGAATGACCATTCTCCTGCATTTTATGGTTAGCTGAAACTTTGGAGAGCCATAACTTTTGACTGGGAGGTCGAAACGAGGTCCCGTTTGTCGCAAAATGAGCGTATCGTCAAGGAGACTGTAAGTAACGATTTTATCGTTAGACGGCCTTCTGAAATTTTAGAATCGCAAAAAAATGATGTTTGGACCTCCGTTTTAGCACTTTTGCCGTTTGTCCCGGTCTTTCTGAAATTTTTCGACGAGTTTTTGAAGATTTTTGAGGAGAAAACCTAGATTCGAAAGTGAGCAGCGTATGAAGTATCGAAACGTTTTTTTAAGAGCAGTTTCGTGGGTGTTTTCAATAAATTAAAAGGAAGGGCAAAATGGTCATTTGGAACCCGCTTTGGATAAGTTTCTCTAATTCTGGGCACGCGATGAAAGTTTTTTTAGCGGTGGGTTTTACATAAAACTTTTTTAGTTTTTGGGCATTTCATAAATCCTCCCTAATAATTATTCCATTACATTACATGTTAAACCAAACATTCTAATGTAATTGACATTACATTGTATGGTTTGATTACATGTTCCAACCAAACATAGTAATGTAATTGTAACTCTATTACATTACAAACCCAATTACATTACATACTCAATTCCATTACGATTACGATTACATTACAGTGAACCAAACACAACCCTAGTATCCAAACCACAGCCCATTATTTCAGCTAATTGTTATCCATAAAACCGGAGCCCAACCCAATAAGGTTGAAACCCACAACCCGATAACCCTTCCAACCTGATAAGCCTATTTCATTTTGTACATATCCATTTTTTGATCTGTTCTCCTTCTCCTTCATCAAATCGACTAAGGCGATCGAAACGGCACTACTCCGGCGATGGGCCACTCAGTCCCCGACCATTCTCGAATTTTCCCGAAGCGTCCATTCTACAGACATAACCCTGTCATCTACGCTGTCCATTCCACCAACTTGGATCCCGGCGATTGTGGTCGTCCGGCGCTAATGGCCAGTCCCGCCACTACACCTATAAAAGGGACCCTGCCCCTCTCCTTCTTTATCATCTCCACATTGTGGGCGAAGCCCTGTCAAAATACAACTGCGTCCCTTCTCTCTCATCCTTCCTCATGAAGGTTCGTGTTAGGAATCAAATCAGAAGCTCAGTGAACTCTGTGGAGTATTGCTTCGCCAAACCTTTCTCCAGCTAAGTTCTTCACTGCCTCCCAATTGCTATTTGAATTCAAATCAGGAAGGATTAGGTGGTAGCTCTCCCTATTGGTCCAGTTCAGCCTTTATAGCATCCATTCAGCGGTCGCCAGCTCAGCAGAGGGATTAGCTATAGTATTAACTAAATAACTGTCAATTACCTCCTTGCTATATAAAGGGAGGGGTAACAGAGTATTAGTAATGAGAGTTTTATCTAATTATTTTTATTGTCATTTTTTATTCCTTTCCTTTTGGAGAATAGAATAGCTTAGAACCCTAGCCGCCTCTTCTGTTATTGAACTTTTCTTTCCTTAGTTATTACTTTCTTCAGATCTATTTGCCTGCTGAGATGGCCAGCTCGACGAGATCTGAGGCCAACGTCGACCCAACCAATTAGGCCCATAACAACTTAGTATCAGAGCGGTTAGTGACGGTAGACGAAGCGAGCGAGGAGCATGGCTCGAGATGTTATGGCGCTCAACAGGGCTCTTCCGAGGGCTGGATTAGTGCGGTTATCGAGCAGAGGTTTCAATCTATGGATGGTAAATTTCAATCTCTTAGTGATAAGGTCGACAAAATATTGAAGGAGATGAACAAATCCGTGAAAGATGTTGAGCCAGGGTTGTCACTATGGAGGTGCCAGTTTCTCTGCCACAACCCCAAATCCTAAACCCTAACAACACCATCCCTACCACACAGGCCCAAAGCCAATTCCCTCCAAACTTCTAGTCTCCGCCCTATGCCACCAACAATCCCATATTTGTCCCCAATCACCAAAACTATACACCAAACCCTTGTTCAATGTTCATGCATGTAATCACTCCGGACACACCCACTGCAAACCATACTCCTCCTCATCACCAGTTTCCTATTCTCTGCAACCAAGTACTCAACCCTAGTCCAAGAATCAAGAATAGACCCCCCAACATTTCCACATACAACTCTAACCCTGTCAACTACATTGGCCCTCCATTAACTTCCCCTTCTTATGGAGGAAATCATTGGGGAATGACTAGGATGGCTTCTTTGGGGCAAGGATAGGGGCAACAGACTGTGAGGCTTAAAATTCCAGACTATGATAGCACTACTGAAGTTTAGGAGTGGCTACTGATGGTAACACATTATCTCAACTACTACAACGTAGTGGAAGGGGATAGGGTTAGAGTCTGTTCAGTTCAAATGAAAGGAAGAGCAGCATATTGGTTTGATTGGTTGATCAGGATAAAAGGGGGACTCATCAGTTGGGAAGACTTCTGCCATGAAATCAAATTAGAGTTTGGGGCTTCCCAGTTCACTAATTACGTAATGGAGTTAAAAAGTTTGAAGCAAGAAGGATCTGTCTCTGACTATGATTTCCAATTTCAGAGGCTATGCAAAAAGGTCCAAGGCTTCAGTGAGTCATGCCTCATCAATCATTACATGGGTGGATTGCAAGAGGAGGTTAGATACAAGGTTCAAATTGCCAACCCCATATCTCTGCCAACAGCAATGCATCATGCCCGACTTTATGAAGCCTAGACGTTGGCCCTTCGAAAATCCTATAAATCTCATCAAGCAACAAGGAAGGGCTATAACATTGGGTCTTCCACAACACCTCTCACTGGTGATATCGGCAAGAAAATGGGTAATATACCTACTCCTGCTAATACAGCACCTATCTCTACCAAACCGACTTCTAAAATCTCTCCAAATGAGATAATTCAAAGAAAGAGTCTTGGCGAATGTTTTCTCTGTAAAGAGAAGTGGTTCAAGGGACACAATTGCAAAGAGAAACGACTCTACATGATGTCCACTGAAGAAGAAGAAGAAGACGAAAACGGGTTAGAACTAATTGAGGAAAAAGAGGGAATGATCAGTGTAGACTCTACCTTTGCCATATCCTTATAACCTTTATCGGGTATGACTCACCACACCACCATGAGGGTGAGGGGCACACTCAACAGAAAGTCGGTCGTTATACTAGTCGACTCGGGTTCTACACACAGCTTCGTAGACAGTAATTTTAGCAAGATGATAGGGCTTCCCAAAATAAAGACAAAGCATTTGAAGTAGTAGCGGCTAACGAAGAGAAGCTTCATAGCCAAGGACTCAGCTCAAAGATTACTATTGATTGTCAGGAAAAGAGGATAGTGGTAGACCTGTTGCATCGCCCTATATCATGTTGCCAAATCGTATTGGAAGCAAATTGGTTGAGGACGTTGGGTAACATAGTATGGAACTTCAAAGAATTAGCTATGAATTTTGAAGGACAGGATGGTGTACAACAATTCAAAGGGATACAGCCTCTCATTGATAGTATGGCTGAACTAGAAGGCAAGGATATGCAGTAGGGAGCTCAAATCTTCATTATACAGCTATGTACTATGGAACAAGGGAAAGAAGGAGAAACAAAAGCAGTTCCCGAGTTAACTGCTTTATTAAAGAAGTATGAAGGATTATTTACTGAACCCACAGGGCTACCCCCTAGAAGAGAATGCGACCACAAGATTCCCTTGATGCCTGGAGCCATACCAGTATGCAGCCATTCCTACCGACACCCCTACCTACAAAAAAATAAAATAGAACGACAGGTGAGGGAGATGTTAAGCTCGGGCATAATCAAGCACAGTAATAGCTCTTATTCTTCTCTGGGGATCCTTGTGAAGAAGGTAGATAGGACGTGGAGACTTTGTGTGGACTACAGAACACTCAACCAAAACACCATCAAAAACAAATATCTGATACCCTTCATTGAAGAACTCTTCGATAAGCTGCATGGGGCACAGTCTTTCTCGAAACTCGATCTCAGAGCGGGTTATCATCAGATGAGGATGGCAGAAGAGGACACATACAAGACGGCTTTCCGGACACAAGAAGGCCACTACGAGTTCATGGTTATACCCATCGGGCTGACCAACGCACCCTCGACATTCCAAGTTCTCATGAACTCGATTTTCAGAGATTTCCTAAGGAGGTTCGTACTGGTTTTTTTTATATGATATTTTGGTTCATAGCCCCGACCGTGCCACTCACCTCAAAAATTTAGAAAAAGTATTACAAAGGCTGGAGGAGCTTGTTCAGTCATAATCAGGAAAATCAACCACGAATCAAGACAAGAGTTATACTAGCAAAACAGAAAATAGTTGTCACAACAGCAATCAAGGTTATACATGTCATGTCATGTTTACTTGTCATATCAAGAATACTTGTCAAGAGTGCACCTCGATGGGCCACTATCAAGATTATCAAGACGGGATCATGTTATCATGTTCAAGTTCCAGTAACTAGCTTAAGATTATAAAGTTGCCAAGCCTGGTTGTCGCAATTTAGGCCAAGTACATAAAACATGCAAAGAAGATCAAGAACATCCATGGGTAATTAAACTATCAGTCGCATATAAACCCCAGTTAAAGTGAGACAGGAAGATTCTTGAAGCCAAGACGAAGATCTACAACTTTTATGTGTTAAGTTTTACAAGATTTTAGCTACAAAACAGCTTACACAGGCAAAAATAGTCCTTTGGAGATCAGCATGCGTGGCGCACGGTGCGGGGCAGAGAATCATGCGTGCGGCGCACGGCGCACGACAGAGAATCGCATGCGCGGCATAAGGGGCACGACAGAGAATCGTACGCACGGCAGAGAATCACGTGCGCGGCGCTAGGTGCGCGGCAGAGAATCATACGCGCGACGCAAGGCGAGCGGCAGAGAATCGTGTGCACGGCGCTAGGCGTGCGGCAAAGAATCGCACGCATGGCGCAAGGCGCACGACAGAGAATCATGCGCATGGCGCCAGGCGTGCAGCAGAGAATCGCACGCACGACGCTTGGCATGCAGCAGAGAATCGCATGCACGACGCAAGGTGGGCCACAGAGAATCACGTGTGCGACGCACGGCGCACGGCAGAGAATCGCACGCATGGCGCACGGAGCACGGCAGATAATTATGCATGCGGCACAAGGCACACGATAAAGAATCATGTGCACGGCGTACGAAGCGCGGGTGTACAGCGCACGGCACTGTTCATCGTCCCGACAGCACCGAAGATGTGCGGGGACCATGAACACAAGAACGACCATAATTTTCTCAAAATAAATCGAAATCACGCGATTCAAAAGCCAAAATTATGTAGAATTGAATCCCTACAACATGGAACCATTAATTTTTGAAAATAATTAGTTTTAGAGATCAAAACCAAGAAAAGCAAGAAAAACATAAAACTTAGATATATATACAAAAATATAACCATTAAAACCAAAAGTTTCAAGTTCTAAAGATTGCTAGAATCATGCAAGAAAGAGAATAGAACAGTCAAAAATAGATATCCATCATGTTCTCCATGGAGCAAGTTATACTTGCCTAGGTTGGTAGGAGAAGTAATGGAGAAGGAGATGAGAGGAGTTAATGAGAAATAAATGAGATGAGAGAGAAGAAGTTGGTATAAATACCAAGCCAAGTCATGCTAAACCAACCCAAACCAAACCAAGCCAAGCCACATGTCATGAAGAACCAAGGTGAACCAAACCAAAACTAGCAAGATCAAACCAAGACTAAACCAAGCCAAGACTGAACAAGACAAGTCTAAATATAGGTCATTTGACAAATATCTAAAATCTGTATACGTATACCAAAATATGTATAACAGAAAATGGGAGTGACAACTCTACCCACCTTAAAAGAATTCTGTACTCAGAATTTAATCAAGAGGCTAGAGGTGCCATGATAAGATATACTAACTACATGTAATTTATGTCCAGCAATTAATAAAGCAATCATTCATGCAAGCAAGAAATTCAGGGCATAAGGCATAAGAAAGACATTATATCTTATTAGTCAAATATGTGTGGATATCGTGATCGAATATCATCCTCATGTTTCCAAGTTGACTCACCTAAAGAGTGATGATCCCAAGAAACACAAACTAAACTAATAGTCTTGTTCTTGAGTACCTCTCTTCGGTCCAATATGGATACAGAGCTTTTCTCATACAAGAGGTTGGTAACAACCACCAATTCTGAATGATCAAGGATATGGCTCGGATCTGGGATATACCGTCGCAATTGGGATACATAGAATACGTTATGCACTTCATGTAACGATGGCGGAAGAGCGAGACGATAGGACACATCTCCTACTCGTTCGAGAATATCAAACGGCCCTATATACCTAGGACTAAGCTTTTTTCGTACGCCGAATCTTATAATGCCATGGATAGACAAGATCCTAAGGAATACGTGGTTGCTAATAAAAAACTCAAGAGGACGCCGATAAGAATCGACCCAATGGCGCTGACGATCTTGGACAACTCGAAGATGATCTCTAACTTGCCTGACCACCTTGATAGTCTGAGTAACCATTTCTGGACCAAGCATCTACCTCTTGCCTACATCATTCTAGGCTAAAGGTGATCTATACTTTCTGCCATACAGTGCCTCAAATGGTACTATCTGGATACTGACTTAGAAACTGTTATTGTAGAAGAACTCCACTAGATGTAGGTGATCTTCCCATGAACTACCAAAGTCAAGTGTACAGGATCGTAACATATCCTCAAGAGTTTGAATCGTGCTTTCTGACTGACCATCTGTCTGTGGATGATAAACTGAACTAAACTTGAGACGAGTTCCCAAACTCTCTTGAAGACTCTGCCAAAAGTGCGATGTAAATATCGAATCTCTGTCAGATACGATACTGACTGGCAATCTATGCAATCTGATTATCTGTCTGAGGTACATCTTTATAAGCTGATCCGTCGACTGACCAATTTTGAAAGGAAAAAATGAGCTACTTTTGTGAGTCGGTGAAAATTTCTACCCGATCTCCATACAAGTAATGCCTCAAAAGCATGAGTGTGAAAACCACCACAGCTAATTCCAAGTCATGTGTTGGATAATTCTTCTCATGATCATAAAGCTGACGTGATGCATAAGCTACTATATTGCCATGTTGTATTAGGACACATCTTAATCCCTTACCTGAAGCATCACAATAAACTAAAAATCCTCCAGTCCCATCTGGAAGCATAAGAATAGGTATCGTCATCAATTCTTACTTTAACTTATTGAATAAAATTTGACATTCTGTTGTCCAAGTAAACTGCACATCCTTACGTGCCAAATGCGTCAAGGGAGCTGAAATTCGAGCGAAGTCTGACACAAATCGCCGGTAATAGCCCACCAATCCTAGAAAACTGTGAACTTCTGCGGCGGTGCTAGGTACTAGCCATGTCTCTATAGCCACTATCTTCTGGGGATCTACTTTCACTCTACCTCTGGTGATTATGTGACCTAAGTACGAAATACGATCAAGCCAAAATTCATACTTGCTGAACTTCGCGTACAACTGGTACTCTCTGAGAATCTGAAGGACTACTCAGAGATGTCGCTCATGATCTGCTTCACTCGTGCTATATACTAAGATGTCGTCTATAAATACTATTATTAACTGATCTAAATAGGGCATGAATATGCGATTCATGAGGTCCATAAATACTGCTGGCACATTGGTCGCTCTGAATGGCATAACAAGAAACTACCAATGTCCATATCTTGATCTGAATGCGCCTTCGGGATGTCTTGCTCTTTGAATCTGATCAGATGGTACCCGATCGCAAGTCAATCTTCGAGAATATTGCTGTCCCACTGAGTTGATCAAATAAATCATCTATCCTTGGTAGGGGATATATGTTCTTGATTGTTACAGAATTTAAGGTACGATAATCAACACATAATCTTGGCATACCATCCTTCTCCTTCTTCATAAGAAGCATCGCTCCAAGGTTATCCACTAGCATGAATGAATCCATTGGTTTTGAGTTCTTCAATCATCTTGTACATAATCTCCAATTCTGATGGTGCTATTTTGTAGACTATTTCTTATACCGGTGCCGTCCATGGAAACCAATCAATAGTGAACTCTATTTCTCTCTGGTGGCACGCTTGGAAGCTCTTCGGAAAATATGTCAGAAAATTCTTCTACTACTCTGGGAAACTGAACTGCTTCTGCTACTGCCATCCACAAGGTTGGTGGAGCAGGTTCTACTTCGCCTCTGAAAAACCAAAATTCTTCTTTGCCAGGAATACCAAAAATAATCCTACAAACATGGCAGTCTATTCTTGCATACTGATCCTTCAACCAATCCATTCTTAGGACCACATCATAGTCGACCATCAGAAATTCTATCAATCTAGCGAAAAAGTTTCTACCGCTAACTATGATTCGATATGAGAAAAAGACTCTATCTACTCCTACAAGACCGTTATCAGTAAGTATATTAAGTCTTACTGATTATGACTCGGGCTCCAATCATATTCGTGTTGTGAATCGTACAGACATAAATGAATGCGATGCACCCGAATCAAATAATATTGTTGTTGGAAAAGAGTTAGCGAGAATGATACCTGCCACCACCTCACCTGATGCCAATTCTTCTGCTACTGTCAGAGCCATAGCTTGACCCTGTCCTCTTGGTGCTGGTCCCCTATTCTGGTGACCTCTCTGTCTGTTCTGAATCTGAGCTTGGGCCTGAGCATACTATTGCGGCCTATGTTGCTGGAATGCTTGAACCTGAGGCGACAAAAGGCTCGAAGGCTGGTACTGTTGCTGCTGCTGCACTGGTGCTAGTGCCCTAACCGATGGACTCGTTAGGGTTGATGAAGATGAACTGGCTCTATTCAGATAGGAACCGATTTTGTGGTCTGGTGCCCTACAAGATAAACACAACCCATGTACTCTATAATACTCCGAAATCACATGTCCCGGCTTTCCATAATGAGAGCAGCCTATTGCAGAAGACTGTATCTATTTCTGTTGTTGAGGGTACGTTGGAGTTGAGTGCTGGACCGACGAAACTAGTGTCGCCCTCCTAGGAGATCCAATAATCAATGCCCTAGCTGTCGGAGCTGGTACTGATGACTGGAATAATTGTCCATAGGACCTCTTCCGTCCTCCGGCTCGATCTACTATCCTCTGGAAAGTATATTCCTGATGGAACTGAGGATTCCCAGGACCCTAGTTTGGTGTAAGTATTGATTGATAGAAAGTTAAACAGATATAAACGTGTTCTAACCCTTCATAGGCGGAAACTAGGGTTCACGAATTATACCTATGGCGGGAAGAAGACAACAGTTCCTAGTAATCTCAAGCAGTCACAACCCCAAGATCTTCTGCACGTATTCCTTCCTCGGGTTGGACGCTGTGTGGGCGACGATCTTCCAACCTTTTTCTTCTCCTTGGCAACCCCTTCTTTCTCTCCTTACGTGGATCACGAATTTAGAGAAAGCTTCTTAGTTCTAATAAAAATGATTTGGCGGCTAGAGAATAGAGGATATATAAGGCTACGGCAGGGACCATGAGGGAAAATTAGGGTTAGGTCTCCTAACGGATCTGGGTGTCTTGTGTTCAGCCCGAACACATAACCCAGGCCCATTAACAATAGCTCAATCCATTAATGAGCTATTGTTGCACTACCTTCCTAATCCCAAATTATGATTGTAGGCTCGTTCTATTATATGCTCGTTTGGCTCCCCATGTTAAGATATCGAATGTCCGTCGATCAGATTAAGTTACTGACAACTATATTGATCAACATCTTTTTATCCTTAAGTAGTACCACTCAACTTTATTTGTCATATCAGATATAATCCACCTGCAGGGTTTACATGACAATCCTTATGAGCTCCTTAAGGGGACATCATCAACCCGACGTATCGGAACATGGATTCCTTTTATAATCAACAGCCCGTCATACCCAATTCATAGAGGTTGTTGACCCATAATGAATCTTACTCTTTTATGAGTCAAAGTAATGCACGCTGCATATACATATCTGTTATTATATCCGAATTAAGAGCACAAGCATCCATAATAACAGAGGTATTTGTTCTCTTATGTAGTCAGTACAAAGAGAACAACCTCAAGTGGTCATGTTCAATACACACAAAGTGTACTAGTGTAAACCTATAGTCAAGATAGACTAATATCAGATTAAACTATAACCACTACAAGAAAAAACCCATTTCACAACGTTGTAAAAATGTTGTAAAAGATCTTCTACAACGTTTAATAGAAGGTTGTTAAATCCAGGGTTGTAAAAGGGGGGTTATCTTCCACAATGTTTGTTTGAACGTTGTAAAAATGTTGTAGAAGTTTTTTCCACAACAATTTACAAACATTGTTGAAATTTATAAAATCTGACAAAAATATTTTTATGACATTTGGCAAGTATTGTAAAAATACTTTTTAAAACATATTACAAGTGTTGTAAATATAATTACAAGTGTTGGGAAAATTTTGTGGAGGAAGGAGAGTACGAGGAGAGTGGGGTTTGATAGGCTCAGGGAAATGAAAAAATGAGCGCCAGAATTCGACTTTAGTAAAAAAAGAAAGCTGACTTGTTTTGGTTGAATTAAATTTTTGGAATTTTTTATAACGCTCTAATATATAACAGTTATAAATTAGAGGCGGGAGGTGTGAAATTAGAAGAGGGAAACTAAAATTTTGGTTAGTATATATATAGTTAAATTTATTATGTGTAACTTTTTTATTAGTGATTAATTTAGGAGTCTCTAATATTTTTTACAAAATATTTGAAATATTTTTACGTCTATTTTACTATTTAATGATTAAAAAATATCGGTGACTATTCGTCACTACTAAGCATTCGTTCCATCAGAAATAGTATTACTAACTTTTTTCTTAACCCGTCATAACTAGTCTTCTACGAGTGACTGAATATTCATTCTGTCACTGACTTCTGTTACTATAAGCGCATGTTTGGTAAATGGAATTTGGATTTGGATTTGAAAATCCAAAATTCAAATCTAAATCCAAATATTGAATTTCCAAATCCTATTCACGAAATCCATTGTTTGGTTTGTCCATTGGATTTGGTTGAAATCCAAATACATTTTTTTGGATAAAAAAGATAAATTTTGCCATTGGATTATAATAAAATATTAATTAATTTAGATTATAATTATAATTAATATAAGTAACTAATAAAATAATAAACTAAATATTATAATTATAATTACAGTTAGAATTAATAATTAAATAATTATTATAATTATGATAATAGTTATGATAAATAAATTATTAATTAAGACTATAATGATGATTATAATTGATGAATAATAATAAATTATTAACTAAAATTATTATAATATATTAATTATTAAATTATAAATTATTAAATATGATTATAAAAGTTAAGTTATTAAATTTTAAATTATTAAGTTATAAATTATTATAAAACATTAGATAATATAATTAATAATTAATAAATTATTAATTTAGATTATAAATATGATAACTAACTATTAGTTAAATTTTTTTATAAAAAAATTAACTAACTATTTGTTATCAAAAAATAATTTTTAAAATAATAGTATTGACTAATTTTTAATTAACTATTAATTAATTTTTATTAACTATAAATTAACTATAAATTAAATATTTTTAAAAATAATTATAAAAAATTAATATATAAAACATTATTTATTATTTAATTAATTATTAATTAGTATTAACTGAATATTTAATATAAAAATGAAATTATTAAAAAATAGTTAATTTGTTCCTCCCAAATCCAACTTTCTTTCTTCTAAATCCAAATTTTGGATTTGGTCATACTTTTCATATCCAAATCTATCTCCAGCCAAACATAGGATTCCATGAACTTAGTTCCAAGTCCATAAAATCCTAAATCCATAAAATCCTATGATCCTAAGATCCTAAAATCCTAAAATCCAACCAAACATAGGTCATACTTGTAGTGAATCTCCGGTCTTTGTATACACTTTATGGGGAGTAAGGTATTTGCAAAGTAACTTGTATGTCTGCCAATACCAATAATTCTTGAACCAACATGAGGAGATCAGGATCGAGATCCAGGAAGAACTACAATAGAAACATAAAAATATATTTATCAAAATAGTGTTTTCTTTTTTCAGATCACATACTTCCTTCTTAAGTCGATCCTCTCGGTCGAAGAGCTTTATTGCTTTGGCATTTAAAAAGTTAACACAATAATTTAAGGTTATGAAGAAGCCCTATATAAGTTTTTCTATGTAGAATGAAAAGATGACAAAAGATGAAAAAGAATAAATTTCTATATAAGTTGGCATTTAAAAAGTTAACACTATGATTTAAGGTTATGAAGAAGCCCTATATAAGTTTTTCTATATAAGGTTATGAAGAAGCCCTATATAAGTTAACACTACGGGTGCATGAAAAGATGAAAAAGAATAAATTTCTGAATTACTTGGATCACCTTTTTTGCATTTCATCAACAAAGATAACAAATAGACATATTTATACGATAAATATACAATATATGTATGATAGTAATTAGTTCAGACATGTCTAGTATCGCACAAGTTAAATATTCTTTAACAAACAAATCCTTAAAAAGATGAAAAATCTTTACATAGATTAGTTTGGAAATGATCCACCAATCTACTTCAAGTTTTAGGGGTATCAACACTGCTTCCGCTATATAATTTCTCTGAAATAGTTGGTCCCCATGCTTTCAGGAGAGCAATCAGCCCCATCGGCACTTAGTATACTAAGAAGGAAGTTGAGAATACCAATCAAGAACATCGGTGTTTGCCAAAGATCAAAATACAACCTTTAGACTGGTCATATGGGGATCATCCCTCTACCTTAGATTTGAAATCCTTTAATATATAATTTATAGTATAGGCCGAAACCGTTACGGTACGATCGTTACCGATATATTTTGGCTTTTCCTAATCCGATATCGCCGCTATCAATACAAATTGATACTGATGTTGGAAGTCTCTTTTCCAGTCAATTCAGCAAAGATAATTGAATAAAAAAATCAATCATCAAGGGTGTAAAAGCATAGTAAGTTGTAAAAGCATATAAACGAAGAAAACTTATTTATCTCAATGATTAAGCTTTAGAAATTCGAATAGTTGTTAGATATTTTTAATGTTTCATTATTTTTATATATGCCATAATCTAAGCTAAAGCAACATTTTAAAGAGTAAAATAGAGGTTGATGAGTCATGATTTTTACAAGAATGGATGTTAGAATGAGCAAAAAGCTATTACATATATTAGGCTTGTCTTTCGAAGCCATGGAAGGGATGAGTTTCAGCACATGACATATCCATTTCATCACGAGATTCTACCAAGTGAGGTATCGACCTAATAAGACCAACATTTCAAATAATATCATCCTATAAATATTATAAATATAAATATATTATATTTTTTAAATATTGTGAAATACACATCTTTTACAATATTTTATAAAAGTTGTTAAATATAACCCTTTTACAATATTTCTTAAACATTGTAAAACGGTATGACATACACAACGTTTATATAAAGTGGTAAAATAAAATTAATTTTACAACATCAAACAAACATTGTAAAATATAAAAAAAATTACAACATTTGATAAACGTTGTCGAACATGATATATTTACAACATTTTAAATACATTGTCAAAATAAATAACTTTGGCAACTTAAAATAAATGTTGTCAATATTAATAAATATTACAATGTTAATAACATGTTGTTGAAGACAGTAATACACAACTTTTGTGAATGACCATTGTAAAAGCCTTTACATTTGAATATAAATGTCGTTTGCACATGTTTTTTACAACATTTTTACTATAAAAGTTGTAGAAGACCCCCCATTTTAACAACGTTTATAGGAAGTGTTGTAGATGGAATGTTGTAAAAGGGATTTTTTTTTCTTGTAGTGAACCTTTCCTATAGATTGTCCAAGTCCATCTAGGTTGTGAACCATTTATATATTCCATAGGGAACTGATAATATGATCTTCTATGTGACACCACACACCATATTATCTACAATATAGAGTATCAGACACTTGCATCAATACTTGTAACAAATACAATATGCAAACATTGTCCATATGATTCTCATTCAAAATTTAAGAAAATAAAGTTAATACAAAAGTGATGCTTTTAGTATATAACCCTAACAATTCCTGCCTTCTTGCTGACGGCATCAAATGTCTCGTGCTCAAACTGCTCCACTGCTAGAATGATCTCTAGGTGGAGTCCTTGCTGGAATCGCTGCGCTCGGTCCAATTCGGTCGCCACCAAGGTAGGAGCAAACCGACTAAGTCTTGAAAACTCGGCCGTATATCCATCGACCGTCCTTTCCATCTGCTTGAGATTGTTGAACCTTGTTTGTAGATCATAGCGAGCTACTACATCAAAGTACTTCGTCTGAAATCTATCGCTGAATACTGCCCACATGATAGGCGTCACCAAACTAACTGTTTGTATCACCCACCAGTTGTGGGCTAAGTCCAACAATTGTAGTCGTACAACGGCCACCTTCTCTTCAGCTAGAATTCTAGATGCCTCAAGAATAACCTCTATGTCTTGAAGCCAAGCATCAGCAGCAATAGCATCTTCACTGCCATCAAAGAAGGGAGGGTTCAGGCGCTTGAAGTTGTTAGCTGTATTGTTCCCCTGATAACCAACTCTGTCCATAGTTGCTTGTACTGTCTGCTGCAGGGCATCACCTCGACGATCTTATGATGCAAGCAAGTCCCGGATGAGTTCCATCAGGATTCTATTGTCAGGCTCTGCAGGCTGGGCTGGCTATACCGGTGGCTCTTGTTCCCTAGAAGGCATGACTCGGGATGATGTCCCAGAGTGCTGGGTTTGGTCCCCAGGTTGCTGCTGGTTTACTTGTTGTTGTTGGTTAACTGGAGGTGCTCCATCCTGCTGATCGGTAGGATTAGGAACAATGCCACTGAAGAAAATGACGTGAGAAACAATAAGGACGGACTAAGATAGATCAAGGATAAAGTACCTTATCTGGTCAAGATTTAGGAAGATTAGAAAGCACGAGTAGAGATCAAGGGCGAATGCTGATTGAGACATCTATTCAGTAAAACTCTCACATATCTTGATTTATAAGACATGTATAGGCCATCACTTAAACCATGTCACACCACAAAATCAGAATACTGGGAATAGACACAGCCAGCTACGTACATTGGAGTGCAACATACTTTGCAATACGGTCATGGCTGTCTAGATGTATGATAGTTTATCTATAATCCATCGGTCTCTTATGGTCAAAAATAAGCCTAGTGTCTCAATCTCAAGCAAGCAAATAATTGTTACAAGTTGTTAGATCATCAGACATACAAAGTAAGGCATCCCAAATAGTATATATTCAGATGATCATGAAGCTAGTCATACAAAATGCGAAGACTAGCAAGAGTTAAGTCATATGTGATCAACCTTAGGATTTGTTAATCATGTTATAGCCCTTAGGCAGACAGAAATAAAGTTTCAACATAAGCTAACACGTGCTCGGCGGCTAAACACCTCAAGACAATAAGTTATATTAGAGTGGGAGAGCAAAATAAGAAAAGCCACTCGTTGCTACGGTTACTCCTGGTGTTCACCATCTGGCTGAAAAGCAGTTAGATCCTCGAATATCACTCCAAAATCTGGCTATACAAAACCAGCTGAGTCAGACCCCCCCAGAAAGAGCAAGTACCACAAGGGTGGCTCCACTTATGAACTAAAACCAACATATAAAGTAAAGAAAAAACTGGTACGAGAACATAATTATAATAACATAATGACAAGAGTTAAATGAACATACTTGCTTGCATCAGGAAGAATAAGAGGTGGAATATAATTTTCATGTTAATCATAAGATAATCATTCAGGCACGGCCAATCAAGTCCTACGACTTGCTATCATTAGCTAACTAGGGTTATCACAGGCCTAGTTACTAACAAGATGTAGTTGAGATATTCATGCGGTCACAAGCCCTATAAACTATCCAGGCTATCCAGGCGAAAGTTACGAGAGTTATCAAGTTACAAGAGTTATTAAGATTTCTGGTGTACTTGAGTACTTAGGATACAAGGAGTGCAATACATGACAGTGTACTGAAAATGCACCCTACTCGACGGTAGGCTACAAGTTCACAAGTGTGGCCGGGATAACGGGATCGCCTGTAACTGGAAATATCTCTATATGAGATACTTGATCAATCTAGTCGTTTAACCTAGTCATATTCATTATAAATTCCTGACCATGGTAACCAGGAATCCATGTTCTAGACATGATGCAAGACAAGACAGGTAGCTTGTTCAGTCACAATCAGAAAAATTAACCACAGATTCAAGACATGAGTTATACTAACACGACAGAAAATAGTTATCGCAACAACAATCAAGGTTATACATGTCATGTCAAGTTTACTTGTCATATCAAGAATACTTGTCAAGAGTGCACCTCGACGGGCACTATCAAGATTATCAAGACGGGATCATGTTATCATGTTCAAGTTCAAGTTAATAGCTCAAGATTACCAAGTTGCCAAGTCGGGTTGTCGCAATTTAGACCAAGTACAGAAAATATGCAAAGAAGATCAAGAACATCCATGGGTGATTGAAACTATTAGTCGCATATGAACTCCAGTTAAAGTGAGACAGGAAGATTCTTGAAGCCAAGATGAAGATCTACAACTTTAATGTTTTGAGTTTTACAAGATTTTAGCTACAAAACAGCTTAAACAGGCAAAAATAATCATTTAAAGATTAGCACGTGCAGCACACGGTGCATGACAGAGAATCGCGTACGCGGCGCATGGCACGCGGCAGAGAATCGCACGTATGGGGACCATGAACATGAGAATGGCCATAATTTCCTCAAAATAAATCGAAATCATGCGATTCAAAAGCCAAAATTGGGTAGAATTAAATTCCCCACAAGAACCATTATTTTTTAAAAATAACAAGTTTTTAGAGATCAAAAACAAGAAAAAAAAAACTTAAAATTTAGATCTACAAAAATATAACCATCAAAACCAAAAGTTTTAAGTTCTAAAGATGCTTAGAATCATACAAGGAAGAGAATAGAATAATCAAAAATGGAGATCCATCATGTTCTCCATGGAGTAAGTTATACTTGCCTAGGTTGGTGGGATGAGTAATGGAGAAGGAGATGAGAGGAGTTAATGAGAACTAAATGAGAGGAGAGAGAAGAAGTTGGTATAAATAACAAGCCAAGTCATGCTAAACCAACCCAAACGAAACCAAACCAAGCCAAGCCACATGTCTTGAAGAACCAAGGTGAATCAAA
Source organism: Iris pallida (assembly GCA_029216955.1). Taxonomy (NCBI): domain Eukaryota; kingdom Viridiplantae; phylum Streptophyta; class Magnoliopsida; order Asparagales; family Iridaceae; genus Iris; species Iris pallida. The sequence goes on from JANAVB010033216.1 coordinate 7,077,952, forward strand.
CCAAAACTAGCTAGATTAAACCAAGACTAAACCAAGCCAAGACTGAGCAAGGCAAGTCTAAATACGGGTCAACTGACAAATGTCAGAAATCTGTATACATATACCAAAATACGTATAATGAAAAATGGGAGTGACAGAGCCAGTGCTCTTTCCACCTATGAAAAGGAAATGCTCGCTATTCTCCTAGTTGTTAAAAAATAGAAGCAGTACCTTTAGGGAACCACCTTTAGAATCAAGACCGACCACAAGGCTCTCACGTATATGCTTATACTCAATGGCCCAATTTAAATGGATACTGAAACTACACGACTTCAACTATCGAATGGTACAAAAAATGAACTGAGAATAAGGTGACAGATAGCTTATGAAGGAGGAGAGAAGTCCAATTGAACGCAATTTCCTCAGTGACATCTAAATGACTCAACCGATTCAAGGCAGAGATGAAGGAATCAGAGTATTATCAAAGAAAGTTGGCAGAATGGGAGTCAGGGGAGCTCAACCCAAACAAATATGCTCTTAGGAAAGGGCTGCTTTTCTACAAGAACAAGGTACTCATCGACCCCCACTCTACCTTTGTTGAGTTAATGCTCAAGAAGCATCACGACTTAGTATCGGAAGGCCACTCTGGCACTAGCAAGACCCTGCAACGACTTTAAAGTTCCAGCTACTGAAAGGGGATAAAAAAGTCAGTGAAGGAGTACATTCGTGGGTGTGAAGTCTGCCAGAGAAAAAAATCAGAAATGACGGTATAATGCCCCAGTCCCAAAATACGTAGGACTATGAACGTAGACATGTCAGCTTTATACATACAAAGTACATGGGCCTCGTATGGATACATAAGCTGTAAAATACAGTAAACCACAACTAACTAATCTCATCCACAGAAATGTAAAAGACATCATATAATAACTAGGATTTGTCTTGGTACAATATGTTGGGTGGAGACACATCTACTACCAACCAAATAAAAGGAAAGAAGTACATGATATACAAAATAATTTGACGAAAGTATCAAGATAGATCCAAGACACGTCATCTTCGAATAAACAAAGAAGATCACGACCTCGGCTAGAATACCTGCAGAAGATATGAACACACACCTGGAGAGATAACCAGGTCCTCAGAGGGACGTAACAAGATACATAATATCATGCCATATAAACTGAATAAATACTACTCAATAATAATAAGTAAGATCGGATCATAACATGGTCCAATACTTCACCATTGGATTAGCATACCATCCCTCCAACCAAACAAGGACAGGAGATGGCACACTAACCCACGGTGGAGTATCTTTCCAAGTCACGAATCCAATATGGTATCTGGACCCCAACAAGGTTCAATACCTTCTCATCGGAGCAGTGAGCCACACCTATAACCAAACAAGGACAAGATGTGGCAAACTAGTCCATGACAAGTTATTGTTCCAAGCCACGATCAGATACAAGTACCCAAACTAAAAGTACTCATACCTAACGGATAAGGGTGCCTAACCAATCTAAGTGAATACAGTTTTAAGAACATCCTTCAACGCATGGGCCCTGGCTAAAATGGGATTGCATGGTCCCCCCTTGGGGCACCAGAGGCCCAATCAATACGAGCATAACGTTTCACAGAACGCCAGTGGCCGTCAGTAATCATGGGTAATCTCACCCGCATCTTCGGCGGAGCTCACGGGTTACAAAAGGTAAAGTGCATAGTAGCCCATACGCTAAGGTATTGTCCTCCCCGTCCAATGTCTACTATGTTGTATCCACAACACAAAACTTCTATAAACTGCTAAGTCAAACTAAGCATACAACCTCTATTAGCGGTTATTCTTATCGCACGGCTTATACGTACTGGTGGCCAGCCAGTCACGCATGTCCAAGTTCTACATGCGACTCGCAACTCCGTGATAAAAATATGTCAAGGCTTATGAATGCAATACACAAAGGGTGGCCTTAACTCTAAGTTCAATGTATAAAAAAAAGTACATAGCAGGAAATAGAACTAAACAGTAAAATTTTTATCTACTTGTGCCATGTATCACAGTTTATTTTGCAGAAAATAAATAATAAATAAATGCATGAATATGAGCTAAAGTAAAATAATCAGCTAATAGCAAGGTATCTTGCCTGGTTTGACGCCCGCGATGGTGAAATGATCATGCTGGCACGAAATCTGCCTTCGATGTCACAACTACGCAAGACGGCCTCCGTTGATGGTACAGACAGTTCTATGGGGTCCAGAACGGTTAGATTAGTTAGAGTCGACATAATGAAGTACAGAATTGGTGAGAAAACGGGAATAATGGGTTTAGTCACGGGCGGGATAATAATCAATAGGATTGGATAGATAATTATATATATAGTTTTAGAAATTATTTTATAATACTGGAATATAATTTATTAGTCAAAATATGCTTTCAATTAAATACTCAAAAATTGAAAGTCATTTTTAAGGCAAGAACTCTAAGTTTGTCAAAATTGGATATTTAGATATAAAGCTATGTCTTTATTAGTAAGAATATGTTTTTAGGAAAAAGAAAAAAATTGGTTTAGGCAAAAATGAAATTTAGGTTTGTGAAATAATTTGTTAACAACTATCTATATATTTTTATTTTACCAATATAAAACTAAAGAAAATATTTTTAGGCTAAAATTCATATTTTTGAAAATAGATTTAACCACCATACTACACATATTGTTTTAAAATAATAATATTTCCAAAATAATAACTATTCTAATAATAATTACAAATCATAAGTTTAATAATCATAAACTACTTATACTAATAACAGTAAAAATAAACTATTAACTAATAATAATAATAATAATAATATAATAATAATAATAGTAATAATAATTGAAATGGTACATAATCTTCAATGCAACAAAAGAAAGAAAAGAAAAGAAAAAGAATAACAGTAACCTAAAAACAAAACAACACTAGCAAAACGACAAACAAAGGGGAACAAAAAGTTTGGCTCGGTACTGAGGAAGGAAAGGAAAGTAAGTGGAGAAAATGGAAATAACAAAGGAGAAAGGAAAGGAAATGAATGGAAAGGAGAGAGAGAGATCGGAGGAAGGGTCGGAAGAGAGAGGAGAACGAGAGAAGAGGGAGCTGGAGAAGGGGCTTACCACCGGTCGTGCCGAGGCTGGACACGTACGGAGCCTCGACTGGCAGAGATCCGGCGTGGAGTCGACGTTGCTGGTGGCACGGACCTGATGCACCACCGCAGAAGTCAGATAGAGATGCGTAAAGGGTTCACTGGAGAGCTGGATGCGATCATTCGTCGGTGAGGCGGCACTCGCCTGCGGGTCGAGGTAAGGGCGGTGGTGGTGTATTTAAATTTCGGGGATTATGGCGTTGAGAATTTGGGTTTTTGGTGGGATGCCGGTGGCGGCGATGGGGTGATGGCGCTTGGTCGTCGGCGAGTTGAGAAGAGGTGGTCGGTGATGCTGGTGGCGAGACATTGGTAGTATTGGGGTGTAGGTGGCTGTCGTGATGGAAGAAGTAGCAATGGTGGTGGCGGATGTGTTTAGCGAAGGTCGCTGGTGAGGGAAGTGGTGGAGGCGACGACCACGGCGAGGGTATGGTTGTCATGTAGGGTGGTGGTGGTGACGGTGGGACAGGGCGTGGTGATTGATGGTAGGAGTTTGGGTGGATAGGAGGACAGGAAACGGTGGTGTCGTAGGCGGCGTGGCGCTGTAGGCGGTAGACAAGGGCCGAGCCTAAGTTAGGTTTAGGGTTAGGGTTTAGTTGGTTGTGGTCGTCGTGTCCGGGGTATCAGACATGACAGGGGGATATTTGATTTGTGTCCAACGTGACATGGGGACGAAGTCGAGGTCCGGGATTGTCGGACACGGTAAAAATAATTGTATATGTAAAAATTGAATAAGATATTGGAAAGACACCCGGGGTCGGACCCGAGGTCGTCACGGCTGACACGGGAGAGATTTTGGACACAGACACGAGGCACTCACATTGTGGTGGAATTAATTTGTGGGATAATTGGGTTGTGGAGAAAATAATGTGGAGGCTCACCTATTTATAGGGTTGAGGTAATCCAAATTCGATAAGATATAGGAAATATTAAACCTCTATTAGATAATCACCATATTTGTTTTAAAACAAAAATCAAATCCATTCTAAGTTTAAATTGCAGTGAATCTAATCTCTTTTATATAGATAATGTACAAATTATACTATCAATTAAATAGGATTTAATCAAAGTTTAAATTATCATAATAATTTTAAAATATCTTTTCTGAAAATAATATTAATAAATAATTCCAAAATTTTAAAATAAATATTAATTATTTAAAAACCCTTTTTTGAATATTGGATAAAACAATTAGTGTTTTGAAAAGCCAAAGTGGACATGAAATAATTTTCATGTTTCTCGCACTCAAATAGTATCCATAAAATAATAGCTTTCTACGCTACTAGTTATAATTGTACGATAAAATGGAAATAAATAGTATTTTAGAAATCTCGGCATGCCACTTTAAATAATTGAAAATAACTTATCAAATGTTATTTTGGAAACTATCCTATATAAATAAACTTTATAATCAAAATGTTTTTCCAAAAATATGTACCTCGAACATATTCGTACTCGACGAGTAAATACGAAAAATGCAAATTTGCGCGCGACGTACAATACGCAATTAATATAAAAACCAAATTTATATAAAAATGGTAGAAAAATTAGGGGTTTTACAGACGGCCCCTGCCGGGCTCCTACATCCACTTCCTATTCCAAATCAAATATGGGAAGACCTATCGATGGACTTTATCGATGGCCTAGCTTCTAGTTAAAATTGGACTTCCATAATAGTGATCGTAGATCGATTAAGTAAGTACATCCATCTCTTTTCTCTGACCCATCCATTTACTGCAAGCTCGATAGCCTAAATCTTCATGGATGGGGTCTGCAAGTTACACGGGTTGCCAAAATCCATCATGTCCGAGCGAGACCCCCTCTTCACTAGCCTCTTTTGGAAGGAGTTCTTTAAGTTGCAGGGGACAGAGCTCCACTATAGCATATCCTATCATCTATAATCGAACGGACAAATAGAGGCCACAACAAGGTCATAGAAGGATATCTCCGGTGTTTCTATAGTCATAAATCAAAGCAGTGGAGCAAGTACCTGGGATGGACGGAGTACTGGTTTAATACGAACTGGCAATCCTTTATAAAGATGACTCCCTATGAGGTGGTATACGGTAGGGCTCTTCCCAACTTACTTACCTACATCCCTAATATTCCCAAAGACTTGGAGGTCACAGAGATGATTGCCAACCGAGACAACGCACTACAATACCTAAAGGATAATATGCTATTAGCCCAGGAGAGGATGAAAAAGTTTACGGACACCCATCGCACTGACAGAGAATTCGATGTGGACGATTGGGTACTTTTGAAGGTCCAGCTGTACCGACAGATAATAATGGCTCACCGAAGACCTCATAAGCTCTATCCCAGGTATTATGGACCCTATCAAGTCATCGCTAGGGTGGGGAAGGTCACCTACAAACTAGTTCTTCCTGCAGAAGCACAAGTTCACTCGGTCTTTCACGTCTCCCAACTGAAGAAACACATCAGTTCCAGGACCAACATATAGCCTGGTGTACCCTCCCTAGTCGAAGAAGTCATAATAGAGCCTCACCAGGTCTTAGAGAGGAGACTGGTTCAGCATGGAGGCAAGGCAGCTGTAATGCTTCGCTCCGTATGAGGCATTTGGATTGGCTTGTTGGATGCGATCAAAATGTTGGACCGTGACTTGTTCTGGGAATCAAGAGAATTGAGACTGATGCATCTCTTAGCTGGCTAGACGGAATGAGTATTAGAATATGGCTCGCTGGTGGAGCTACGTCTAGTGGAAATACGTGTATATTTTAGTTGCTGGATAATAGAGATGCTTATGTTGCCTAATATTGAAATGAACAACACATGAACATTGAACTGCTGAATGAATTACACTTGAACTGCTAATGTGACTTGATGCCTGAGAATGAATCGATAATGTCTCTTATGCTTAACGTTGCCAGAACAAGTAGAACACTTAAATGAGATGTCTTGTGAATGATATAATACGAAACGAACTGGCTATGCTATCGACCCAATGAACTGAATGAAACACTTTAATCATGTACACTTTGAGTAACTATTGCCAAGATATGAAATGCTGCATATTTTCTTATAAGCGATGAAATGATAATATTGTCCCTATGAAATGAATGAAATGCTACATGTCCCTTGAGAACTGAAGGATATGATAATGCTTCAATGTATTTAAGTTGATGCAATACGAAAGGAAGGAATTGATGCAATAAAAAATGATGAGACTTGGGATCGCTGAAATCACCAAATGAAATGATGGTAATGTTGAGAATAAATAAGTCATTGAACATGACTTGAATGAGATGAATGATGATGCATTGTTGTCTTCACTTATTTTAATATTTTATTATGCGATTTTATGCACGATTGTCACGACCTGATCCCAAATTGTTGAGTCAAAATCGAATCATGCTCAGCCTGCACCGTTGTAAGACGGCGACAGTAAGCTGTTTCTATTTGCATGTACTCTCAACAACAATTATACATTTGTCACAACACTAATTTATGAACTTTTAAAACTTTAATTGTTCGACAAAGAGAAATACATCTGAAAATAAAACACTGAAAGGAAAAGTCTTCAACTCCAACACAAAGAAACTAGAAATGAAGATAACATCTATCTAGACGGCCGGCTCATTGGCCTCAGGATCTGTGTCCTTCAAGTGGGACTCTGGAAGCACTGCAGGATACAGCACAGGATCATAATAGCTATTGAACAATAACTCAACATCATCAATGTTACCTGGGGGGATCCAGTCAAGAAAGGAGCAAAGTACGAGTATATATCTAACATTTTAAATAATAATGGAAATATACAATTTTAAACAGTTTGAAATACTTCAACAATATTTTTCAGCAATTTTTAGCAATTCAATATTTGAAACAATATGATTTGAATAGGCAACATCTATGACCGGCTTGGGTTGTACAATAGCATCCTAGCGATGCGATACGGCTTATCCCCGTGTGTAAGAGGGGTAAACTCGCACAATAATGCAATATGAGGATATTGGTCATAAACGCTACACTACTCCTCCAATATCCCTACAATCAATAACAATCAATATTTGAACTCTAGGAGAGAGTTCCGTGTAGCAATGTGGTTTAAGCATGCAAGGTAACAATTACTAATTAAAATATCAGATAGCATAACCGTACTTGCCTTTGTTTGTATGACTGGATCGGGATGTTGATACCGGGGAGGAAATCAAGTATGTCCTCGAAACCCTACAGTTTGAGAACTCTGACTTAGAACCAAAAAAAAAGCCATCTCTAGGTGTGCTAGTTACAATCTCTAGAAGTAGATCCTAGTCCAGTTTTTAAGTTATTTAATTAATCTAACGAGCAATACTCTAACGTCGCAACTACAAACGTCAATTTACAAAACAGAGTCAATTTACTGTTTTATTGGGAAAGATAGCATTTTCAGGTTATTTATCAAAACTTGGTATTTCATAATATATATAAAACTAAGGTTCTCCTTTAAGTGAGAAAACATGGAGTTTGCTTAATTTAACCAAAACTTGTAATTCTATCCTTTTAATTAGTGTGAAAAGATCTTATTAATTTTTCATATAAAAATAATTAGTAACAATTTTAATTATGTGCCTAACTACGCAATCAACAATCTCATAAAAAAATAGAAAATCTACACTACACAAATACATGGCCACAGAAAATAAAATAAAAGCTGGGTTTATGCCCTTACAACAGATTAATTAAAATTAAATAAAAGTAAGTTGAGGCAAGCTTTGAGGGCCGTGAAGCGGTCCAATCAGAAGGCCGAGGCCATGCACCCAAAATACTAAAAGCCAGTAACAAGTTCTTATAATAAAATATAAATTTAAATATAAAAATATGGGTACGTCTCAGACTTGGTCATGCAATCTCACGTTGTTGGCTTACGCCTCAACGTATAGGAAGTCCTGTAGCGTTTGCGTTTTGCCGAGGCTCATCCGACCGATACGGTCGTCGCCTAACAGGGAATACAAAACTCACAAAATCCGTATTTAAAACCAAACAAAACCAATTTTGTAAACCATTTTCAAGGACCGGATTTGAAAATAGATTTTAATTTACCAATTACTAAACTTAATTAAATAATAATATTTTGAAATATTTTACTGAAAACTTTGTCAGCACCTCCTTTGTAACTAGGATAACCTAGCCACACAGGCGGTACAGAACCCATAATTCAACAAATACCAGAAATAATCCACCACACCACACAAATATACCAATTCAACTAAGATCCAAAAGCCACAACAGTTAACAAAATCCAACAAAAAGGAAAATAGTCACAGGAATATGAACTAGCTAAACTAAAGAAAGTGCACCCACAGCACCTAAGGGAAAACCAAAAACCCAAACACACAGCATAATAAAGAAAAGCTAACCCAAAAATACGCACAGTATAAAAGAGACTATGCCGCGACGTAACCAACAAACTGCGTATTCCCTAACGCAACAATATCAAATACCGATCCCCGAAATGGGGTCGGGACCGCATCATCATCGACACGTAAATGCGATGCCCCAACGGGAGGGACACGGAATTATACCTCAGTGCTCTGCTAGAGCTCTTAAATGCAGAAAATAGGGGAAAATCCATGCAGACTCGGATCAGACTCCGAACAGCACTGGAAAGCACAGAAAGCACAATGAACGTTAGACAGCGTCTCGACGAGGTCGGGTCGGGAAGCGACAAACGGAACGGCGCCAGGGAGCCGCGGAACAGAGGGGGTCGGGCACAGGAACAGCGGGTCGCACGGGCGGCCGGGCTCGCTGGCGGGGGAACGAACGGGAGGCGCGCTGAACGGCGGCGCTCGGCTCGCGGAGGGGGCACTGAACGGTCGGGGCGACCGCGGGCACGGGTCGGGTGGCCGACGGCACGGCTAGGGCACGGAGCACTGGTGATGGTGATGGAGATTGTGATGGAGGGGGTTGAGAAAGGGGTTTAAATAGAGAGCTGTTCGGGGGTTATGGAAGAGGAGGGGTCGACGGTTCCGGGAGGTCAGGGGATACGGCGGCGGCCGTGAACGGAAGAGGGAAGGGGAGGGGTTTCCGAGCGGTCAAGGTACGGGTGAGAGAGAGAGAGAGAGTAAAAGAGTTTTAAATAAATTACCTTATATATATATAAAAAACCTTTATATATATAAAAAAACAAATTTCAATTATTAATTTCTAAAACTAATTTTGATATAATTATAATTGCCAATAAACTTAACTTAATAATTATATTTTAGGAAAATAATTTTTAGGTTTTACAACGATCGAGTCGGACACGCATTCGCATGGTCATAGGACAACTTGTATACAAGGGATGGGGATATGTTTTCTCAGATGGTACCCCGGGACGTTAGGGCGACCGATCCAGCCTAAGAGGAAATATTGGCATGCTAGTAGGAGCACGGGTCTTGCGAGGCATCATGGAGGCTAGCTATCTACCTTGATGTCATGCATTATCGAATATGGCGACGTCCGTATGGTTTAACAATACCAGTAGCCATGTAGTCAGGATGCATGTTAATAAATGTTTTGTGCAGGCAGAGTAAGTATATCTGCTAACCTGTATTTGATACAGGTACGAGGAGTTGGCTATCGGTAAGAAATCACTTAAATGTGATATATTCAATACATATGATGGTTTATCTTGCCTGCTTAACATGCTAAACAAAATGATGATGTGATGTTGCCTTTCAATATGAGAACCTGCCTAATCTGTGAAATTCAGTATGCTACAATGTTGCCTTGCTACAAATACTGCTTGAACATAACATACATGCTAAATGATGTTTTCTATGAGAATTTCCATAACATGTTTAAGATGTTAATGCTAACGATGCATCAATGATGCCTTTTCATGATAACCCCAAGTTTGCTATAATGATGCCTCTACATGAATACTGTTAAGAACAAGTTTACATACCTCAATATTTACGCTCATGAACTGTAAACTGATGCTAGGCCCCAACTAGAAAGATCACTCTAATAAATGCTTGCTAAAATTGACCACTTAGTGTCGGTTTAGGCGAGTGAGCTGGATTCTGCTCGCCAGTACATAGATGATGTACTGACCCACGTTATGGGTACTCTTTTTAGGTGTTCGTGCTTGGAAAGTTCTGTACATGAAGATTGGCTTGATCTGTCCCGCGGCATCGAAGATTTGTTGGGCATGCAGAAGCTCTCCTTGCAAAAGATGATGTCTTATGTTTATAAAGGGCATAGTGTATGGAATATTATAATCAGTTGTACCAGTGAGTTGTAAGCCAAGTCGGTATATCGAGTTGTAATTTAATGTATCAAAATATCAAATGTAAGCTTTATGGCATTTTGTTCAGTTGGTTATCAGTGTAAAGAGAGATGTGTTGTAAACTTTGCATTCTATTGCAAGTCTTATACTCTATTTTCAATTATCAATAAAGACAGCTTATTTCTACACATCTCTGTGCGACTTTAAGTTTATGCTTATTTCTACTGCTATAATTCAAATAATGTGTTTTATTCAATGAGTAAGAACGTCCTCATTATCTTCAATTTGTCTGCTTCTGCCGCTGTGATATGTTTTTATGTAGAGATTTTCAATTATATACCGTCTTTGTCTTGTACAAGTGCAATACTAGACTTGTACGACATCACGCCCAAGCAAGGACGATCGATTCTAAGAGTTAAATACGAAGACGAATGACTCTACAGAATTAGGGCATGACAAATTGGTATCAGAGCATGGATTTACGTCCTTGGTCTCTTATTTGATTCATTTCAAATCAAAGTTGCATCGGCGATTAACCAAAGTTGCTTCCGCAATCACTCAACGTTACTTCCGCGATTAAATCAAATATTGCTTCCGCGATTATGCTGTTGTTTTTTCTGCAATCCTTCAAGTTGTTCATGTCTGGAAGCTTGTTGACCCTCTTGGCTGGTCACTGGATGTTCCATACAATGTCTAAATATATTGTGATGCCCATAAATGAATGATTATTGTTGGTTTGGACACTAATAACCCAACAATGACTCGATGCCATAGCATGCTATGCTGTGAATGATATTCGAAATGTAGGAATAGAGAAAGTTGCTATATGTGTTGGAACATGCTTGAGAGTGCATGTGATGTTGGGGAAGAATAGTGAATGAAACAATTGATGGATGAGTTCAACAGAATTGATGAGTTGACTCATGTGTGTTGGCTAGTGCTTTTGAGACCCTAAGATGTTGGCTTTGTGTTGTGATCAGTTTAGATCACGAATGTTCAGAATAGACTTGAGTTTGTATGGTTTAAGGATGGCTTCATTTCTGAGTGGTATATGCCTCTAGCACTTCAGAATGAGATGTATCATGACCCTTTCCATAAGATAGCAACGATACTATCTGTGAGTATTGGGTAGTGCCGAGACTTAGCTGGGAGTCATGTCATATTACTAGATGACTTGAGTGTCCCTTGACGGTGACGTTAGTCTGGGTAGAGAGAATGTTGAAAAGTGAATGAGTGCTTTGGTTGGGAATTGCTCAGTTTGACAATGTCCCAGACTAGTCGGATGATAGTTATGTTGTGGATAATAGATTTGGCAATGAGTACGATATGACTTAGAATGTTGAACGATAGTTACGATTAGTTGGATGGGAATTATGTGTAGCTACTACAAGTTGGTTGCTAAATTAAAAGTTTTGGAAATATTGTCAGTGACTCGAATAAATATTGAAAATATGTGCTATGACCTTGGATAGATAGACTTGACCCTAGCAACCATGGGCTGCATAACTAATTGTCGACATAGTCGGCAATGGCGATTAGTTATCCAAATTGAGTGGATACCCATAGGTTTGGGTAGAGTTGCTGGGAACTGTCGGTTACTTGTTGGCCTAAGAATAAGAAATTTGTATGATCCCTAGTAGCCGTCCACTCTAGAGGAGTCATCTGAATGATTAGGTTTAGCTGTGGGTATAACTAGCCTTAGAGACTTGACCGAATAATAAGGTGACCGTTGGTGACCCGTAGGATAACCTTTTAGTATTAAACAAAAGATGGTGATGAGTATGACCTAAGAAAGTATATGTTGTAAGTATATGCTACAACGTTAGCCTTAGAGATGTTTGACCCTTGTGAAGAAATATGTCGGCCTTAGCAGGAACTGGAATCGTGGGATGAGATTTGAGTTGTACATATCGAGTAGTGAATTATTCCATGAGATGGAATTGACTGACAGGAATGTTGGATCAGTATTTAAAGTCGGATAGATGGGTTAACCTTGATTGTCGCATAGAATTGTACCCTTGGCTCGGGTAATCGATAGTGGGTGACTTCGGATTGTATCTTTTAGAAAAGATGGATTGCCTCTGTAAAAAATATTGTTAGATTCGAAAAGGAATAGGATTGCATGTTATGAACTCTTAGTACAGTTGGCTCTAAGTTAGACCCTTGGCCCGAATATTAGAAATATCGTGCTTGGATAAGGAATTTACTCTAGTTGTCCCTGATGTTAAGTTTTGTGGCTTGAAGGATAGAGATTGTGGTGAGCGAACGAAACAATAAGTCAATTGAAAGGATGCTAAGTCAGATTTGGGAAAGAGAGTTACACATGTGGCTTATCGAATCGTACTATCGCGGGCGTTGGCTGAAATACATATATTTTGGGGACGCCTAAAGTATGTGTATGGATCCAACTGAAGTGATAGGCTGCGACCGAGATGACACTATTGGGAGAGCTTATTGAATCGTACTAACACGGACTTTGGCTGAATGCATACGTTTTGGGGATGCCTAAGATATGTGTATGAATCCAAACAAAGTGGTAGGCTATGACAAAGATAAATCTGCATAAAAAAACATTGGTGAATCAATGAGAAGTTGTAAGTATTTTAGAAAAGAGAAAGACGGATTGAATTATCGATGGATTAAGTGGTAGAGTTGGATAACAATCTCGAGATTTTCTAGAGTATCGAATCGAAATATTGAATAGAAGCTGATCGAGTAACTTGTTGTGACTAAGTGAAATTAGTAGAATGAGTTGCCCTTAAGTTTCAAGGACGAAACTTTTTCTGAGTGGTATATTATGTAATGCCCCGCTCCACACGAGGCATTTAGATTGGCTTGTTGGATGCGGTCAGAATGTTGGACCGTGACTTATGTTGGAAATCAAGAGAATTAAGACTGATGTAGTCTCTTAGCTGGCTAGGCGGAATGAGTATTAGAACGTGGCTCATTGGTGGAGCTACGTCTTGTGGGAATACATGTGCGATCGAAATAAGAAGACCCTTTATGCAAGTGAGTAGAACTGTCCTCCCTCCTCCCTGCGCCTTCATGCTTAATAAAATAGAGTATTGCGATGCTATGATTTGCCCCTAAATGTCCCATGTTTTAGTTGCTGGATAATAAAGATGCTTATGTTGCCTAATATTGAAATGAACAACACATGAACATTGAACTGCTGAATGAATCACACTTGAACTGCTAATGTGACTTGATGCCTGAGAATGAATTGATAATGTCCCTTATGCTTAACGTTGCCGGAATAAGTAGAACACTTAAATGAGATGCCTCGTAAATGATAGAATAAGAAATGAACTGGTTATGCTATCGACCCAATGAACTGAATGAAACACTTGAATCATGTACATTTTGAGTAACTGTTGCCAAGATATGAAATGCTGCCTATTTTCTTATGAGATGATATATGCCCCTTGAGAACTGAATGATATGATAATGCTTCAATGTATTTAAGTTGATGCAATGCAAAAGGAAGGAATTGATGCAATGATAAATGATGAGGCTTGGGATCGCTGAGATCACCAAGTGAAATGATGGTAATGTTAATAAGTCATTGAACATGACTTAAATGAGATGAATGATGATGCATTGTTGTCTTTACTTCTTTTAATATTTTATCATACGATTTTGTGCACGATCGAGTTGGACACGCATTCGCATGGTCATAGGACAACTTTTATACAAGGAATGGGGATATGTTTTCTCGGACGGTACCCCAAGACGTTAGGGCGACCAATCCGGCCTAGGAGAAAACATTGACGTGCTAGTAGGAGCATGGGTCTTGCAAGGCATCATGGAGGCTAGCTACCTACCTTGATGTCATACATTACCGATAAAGTCCTATATGGCAACATCCGTATGGTTTAACAATACCAGTGGACATATAGTCAGGATGCATGCTAATGAATATTTTGTGCAGGCAGAGTAAGTATATCTGCTAACCTGTATTTGATACAGGTACGAGGAGTCGGCTATCGGTAAGAAATCACTTAAATGTGATATATTCAATACATATGATGGTTTATCTTGCCTGCTTGCTAAACAAAATGATGTTGTGATATTGCCTTTCAATATGAGAACCTACCTAACATGTGAAATTCAGTATGCTACAATGTTGCCTTACTACAAACACTACTTGAACATAACATACATACTAAATGATGTTTTCTATGAGAATTGCCATAACATGTTTAAGATGTTAATGCTAACGATGCCTCAATGATACCTTTTCATGATAACACCAAGTATGCTATAATGATGCCTCCACATGAATGCTGTTAAGAACAAGTTTACATACTTCAATGTTTCTGCTCATGAACTGTAAACTGATGCTAGTCCCCAATTAGAAAGATCACTCTAATAAATGCTTGCTAAAATTGACCACTTAGTGTCGGTTTAGGCGAGTGAGCTGGATTCTGCTCGCCAGTATATAGATGATGTACTGACTCACATTGTGAGCACTCTTTTTAGGTGCTCGTGCTTGGGAAGTTCTGTACACGAAGATTGGCTTGATCGGTCCCACGACATCGAAGATTTGTTGGGCATACAGAAGATCTCCTTGCAAAAGATGATGTCTTCTGTTTATAAAGGACATAATGTATTGAACATTGTACAGTTATACCAGTGAGTTGTAAGCCAAGTCGGTATATCGAGTTGTAATCCAATGTATCAAAATATCAAATGTAAGCTTTATGGCATTTTATTCAGTTGGTTATCAGTGTAAAGAGAGATGTGTTGTAAATTTTGCATTCTATTGCAAGTCTTGCACTCTATTTTCAATTATCAATAAAGATAGCTTATTTTTACATATCTCTGTACGACTTCAAGTTTTTGCTTATTTTTGCTGCTATAGTTCAAATTATGTGTTCTATTTAATGAGTAAGAATATCCTCATTATCTTTAATTTGTCTGCTTCTGCCGCTACGATGTGTTCCTATTTGGAGATTATCAATTATATACTGTCTTTGCCTTGTACAAGTGCAATACCAGACTTATACGACATCACGCCCAAGCGAGGACGATCGATTCCAAGAGTTAAATGCGAGGACGAATGACTCTGCAGAATCGGGGCGTGATAGCAGCAGTCGATCTCCACGTACAATGGCAGGAAGGAGACGACAGTACGACCACCTGGGTTCCGTACGAGCAGATTATCAAGAAGTATCCTACTTTGACCTTGAGACAAGGTCAAATTAAGGGGGATGGAATGTTAGGAATCAAATCATAAGCTCATTGATCTCTGTGGAGTGTTGCTTCGCTAAACCTTTCTCCAGCTAAGTTCTTTATCGCCTCCCAATTGCTATTTGAATTCAAATCAGTAAGGATTAGGTGGCAGCTCTCCCTATTAGTCTAGTTCAGCCTTTATAGCATCCACTCAGCGTTCGCCAGCTCAGTAGAGGGATTAGCTACAGTATTAACTAAATAACTGTCAATTACCTCCTTACTATATAAAGGGAAGGGTAATAGAGTATTAGTTATGAGAGTTTTGTCTAATTACTTTTATTATCATTTTTCCTTCCTTTCCTTTTGGAGAATAGAATAGATTAGAACCCTAGTTACCTCTTCTGTTATTGTACTTTTCTTTTCTTAATTATTACTTTCTTCAGATCTCTTTGCCTGCAGAGGTAGCTAGCTCGACGAGATCCGAGGCCAACGTCGACCCAACCAATCGGGCCCATAACAGTTCGTCGGCCATAGCGGTGGTCATCCTCCTCTCGAGAGACGACTAGGCGGAGGTCACGGTGGTCTTGTCTCCGGGAGGCGGAGCGCAACACTGGAACGGCAAGTCAATCCTTGGGATTGGTCGATCAGATACAAGATCCTGTGCAATTGATCGATCGCAGGATAGAAGATTGGATCCGATCCATAAGTTCTTAACCTTGCTTTTGAATCTAATCTTCCCTTCTTTTGAAATTTTTGATGGAGATTATCAAGATTTGATGTTAATTTTTGCTTCCAAATTGTGCACGTAATCTGTTTGATAGAAAATTTCTGTCCAATTACTTATGGACCGAACATGAGAGTAGGAGTATGTGACACGGATATGAGCTGTGGATTGGTCAAGAATTGCTTTGTAGGCGTTACGCCCCGATTCAGTCGAATCGATAGTCGTCCCCCGGGCGTGATGCCGTGCGAACCTAATTTGCGAACGCACAAGGCATAGTCATAAGGTTATCCGAGATACGAGATCTAAGAGAGTACGCAAACAAATTGATTCACACAATAAGTAAAGGAACTTGATCTTTATTGATAATGAACATCTTTTACAGACTCCGATACAAGACTCATTGCCGCACGGGCTACAACTTGACTCGATTACAAAAGAGTGTCGATGAGATAGCCGTTCCACACATTGCACACATCCCTCAATATACAACAAAGTACTCCATTAACCTGGATGGGAGGGACGCTGAGTCATTTTCCTTGGACTGTCGAGAGCCTACAAAAGTGGAGTCGCAGAGTAAGTCTTCGATGCACGGCCGAAGCTTCAAAATCACGAACGTCGCCGAGCTAGCTGGCGCGTCCTTCCTGATTCGCGGGACCTGCAAAGAGCGAGGATCAGTACGATCACATGTACTGGTGAATGGCTAATTAAAATCCAAGCTCTGCATTTGATTCAAGAAGTTTCGTAAACATGTTAGCAAGCTATTTCAATGATCTTTCTAACCATCCTGCTCGATTTGCATGTTAACATATTTTGAGGCAAGCAAAAGATATCACCTTGTTCTGCTGCATCAGCACACACCCCAAGCCCTGACCGGACGCGTCGATGAATATCTGAAAACCCTCAGTCCCTTCTGGAAGTGCGAGTATCGGGGCCGAGATGAGCCATTGCTTTAATTCTTGGAATGAAGCTTCACAATCGTCTGACCATTCGAATGCGATCGACTCCTTTCTGGGTGAGGCGAGTCAGAGGCGATGCGATCTTCGCAAAGTCTTTTACGAAGCGTCGATAGTATCCAACTAAGCCAAGGAAACTTCGAATCTCGCTGACGGACGTTGGCCGCTTCCAATCGACGACGGCTTCAACTTTCTTTGGGTCGACCGTAATGCCTTCAGCTGAAATGATGTATCCGAGGAATGCGACGCTACTCAGCCAAAATTCACATTTGCTTCGCTTCGCATACAACTGATTTTCTCGAAGGGTCTGAAGCACGGTCCGTAGATGCTCAGTGTGTTGCTGCTTGCTCTTCGAGTAGATGAGTATGTCGTCGATGAAGACTACTATGAACTTGTCGAGGAATGGTCGGAACACCCGTTTTATTAAATCCATGAAAGCAGCAGGGGCGTTCGTTAGGCCGAACGGCATTACCAGGAACTCGTAATGGCCGTATCGAGTGCGGAAGGCAGACTTCGGCACATCGTCCGGCTTGATCTTGACTTGATGGTAACCCGAACGCAGATCAATTTTAGAGAACACCGTGGCTCCTTGAAGCTGATCAAACAGATCGTCTATATGGGGCAGGGGGTATTTGTTCCGGACGGTGGCTTTATTCAGATCGCGGTAGTCGATACAAAGACGTATAGAGCCATCCTTCTTCTTGACAAACAGCACGGGTGCTCCCCAGGGCGAGACGCTGGGTCGGATGAATCCCTTGTCGAGCAACTCTTGTAACTGCACCTTGAGTTCTTTAAGCTCTGCAGGGGCCATTCTGTACGGGACTTTCGAGATCGATCGAGTGTCGGGGAATGTATCGATAGTGAACTCAATCTCTCGATCGAGCGGCATGCCGGACAGCTCGTCCGGGAATACATCGGGGAATTCTTCCACAATGTCGGTCTGACCCGCATTTGCACCATCCTGTCGCATGTCTCGAACGGAAGCTAGATAGCCTTCGCACCCAGAATGCAGCATCCGTCGAGCAGATATTGCAGAGATCACCATGCAGGTCGGCGATGCCTCACCACACGAGTAGCAAAATTCAGGCACTCCAGGTATGCGGAATGTGACCCTCTTTTCAGCGCAGTCTATGGTTGCATTGCACGGACCGAGCCAAACCAAAAAATTATTAAAATAGCTAGCAAATATGTTTACGAAACTTCTTGAATCAAATGCAGAGCTTGGATTTTAATTAGCCATTCGCCAGTACATGTGATCGTACTTATCCTCGCTCTTTGCAGGTCCCGCGAATCAGGAAGGACGTGCCAGCTAGCTCGACGGCGTTCGTGATTTTGAAGCTTCGGCCGTGCGTCGAAGACTTACTCTGCGACTCCACTTTTGAAGGCTCTCGACAGTCCAAGGAAAATGACTCAGCGTCTCTCCCATCCAGGTCAATCGAGTACTTTGTTGTATATTGAGGGATGCATGCAATATGTGGAACGGCTATCTCATCGGCACTCTTTTGTAATCGATTCAAGTTGTAGCCCGTACGACAATGAGTCTTGTATCGGAGTCTGTAAAAGATGTTCATTATCAATAAAGATCAAGTTCCTTTACTTATTGTGTGAATCAATTTGTCTGCGTACTCTCTTAGATCTCGTGTCTCGGATAACCTTATGACTATGCCTTGTGCGTTCGCAAATTAGGTTCGCACGGCATCACGCCCGGGGGACGACTATCGATTCGACGGAATCGGGGCATGACATAATGGTATCAGAGCCCGGCTTTACGTCCTTGGCCTCCAATGTCGAGTTCTAGTCTCCAACCGTTGACCTCGTGTCGATGAGATGAGTTGTTCCATACGCTGAATCCAGGACATTTTCTGAAACTAACGAGAGTTGCCTTTCTTTTTCCTGCAGTTACGGAAGCTCAGGCGGAAGACGAGACGAGCGCTTCCAGCGGCTCGAGTGCTTCCAGACCCGAGCATTCCGTCAACCCAATGGGAATGACGCCTATCGCAGCAGGACCTTCCGGCGACCCGATGCAACGTATGCTGCAGATGCTTGAAATACAGCAACGTCAAAATGAGCTCCATCGTCAGCAAGCAGAGGCTCGTCAGATCCAATTTGAGAATCGGTTCGAGGCTCAATTCAAGCTGCAGCAGCTGTAACGCCCCAGTCCCAAAATACGTAGGACTAGGATACGTATACATGCCAGCTACGCATCGAGAGGACTCCAGCCCGGCTCGAATACGTATAAG
This sequence comes from Iris pallida, assembly GCA_029216955.1. Lineage (NCBI taxonomy): Eukaryota > Viridiplantae > Streptophyta > Magnoliopsida > Asparagales > Iridaceae > Iris > Iris pallida. The sequence goes on from JANAVB010033216.1 coordinate 7,097,411, forward strand.
CTGTCTGGTTATTCTAGACCAACTATATCTCAATCCACTAAATATCGGTAACAATAACGAATCAAGTACAGTAAGGTTGATCAGACCATAATATACTGATTCTAAAATAGATAAATATGTTAGAGTGGATCTCCAATAACACATTTATCATGAACAAGCTAGAGGAAAATAGAAGCTTGTACAAGACTAGGCTATAATGTAGCAAGAATCAAATATAGGACAAAATCTAATCACGGAAGAGAAAGATAAAACATCAACTAAATATACATGCAGTCTCGGTGTAGCAATCATCCTCCATCGGTGTACCATACCTTTATCTAATACCTAGAAAGATCACCAGGTCCTCAGAGGACTAGCAAGACACATAATATACATGCCTACTGTACAGTAAATAATATGCAAGAAAAATAAGAATAACAAGCAGAGAAAAAGATGACACGTAAGGAAACTCTACAGATGGTGACATGTCATGAGAATGTAATATTAATCATGGCTAAAATCGTAGCCCGGAGAGGCACTAACAGTCCTATAATAGGTTCTCTATCGTAGCCCGTGGAGGCACTAACAATAGATGATAGCCACGGCTAATAAAACATTCTCTCCTAAGGTACTAGGAAATCAAGCCTATCTAGTCATGTCCAAGTTCAGTACAGGTCAAACAGGTCAGAAAAAAACATGGAACATGCATATCAATACTATCACTATACATGAACAAGATAGGAAAGATAGAACAAGTAGTATAGAAAGAAAAATCAAAATCTACGTGCACGTGTAACTAGAAAGAATCATGAGGGAAAACAAGAGAGATATGCAACAAAGCAAGAAATACTAAAAATATAGGAAAGCATGTAAATACTGTAGAGTTTGGCAAGGTGTACTTGCCTGGATCATGAGCACTGTGGTGTCGAAGATCAGACAGGAAAGTCGGTGGAACAGCTGCCGAGGAACTAAGGTCCAAACAAACGTCTCCGGATGCTGGAAATAGTTTATTATCTAATTATAATTAATATTGTACGTATTAGATTTATTTAGTTAGGAGATGTTATAGATCTTTGTATCAGCTTTCCGAAAAAATAAACGGATCGCATTTTCGTTTCCGGAATCTTCAGGAATCGCGAAAATATCGAAACATGTTTGTTTTTCAGGAATCTAATACTCAAACAATTTTACAGAAATCTATAGAACGAATTTTGTCTATTAAAATATGTTTTTGAAAAGCTTACCTCGATACGCTTTCAACAACAAAAACTGGGATGCATTTCGAGTCCCGAGCTAGGAGATATGGCCCTTCTAAGTTGCTTTGTCGGGTAAAAAACGTGGCTGACTTTTCTAGCGAATTTGGAGAATATTTTTGGACGAAAAAGAGAAGGTGTGCATGATTTTTAATATAAGAATTATGAGATACTCATATATTTATATATATATATATAATGAAGATAGATATGTATTATTCAATTTAAGTATAATTAGATTGGAGATGTTAGAATAAGATAATCTAGATAGTAGTAGGATTACCAATAAGGCTAAATTTGAAATATAATTTATTTAAATATTATAATCAATGGTCATTATTGAAGGAGGCTTAATTTAAAATCTATGTGCTGCTATTAGATAAGAAGCATATAAGTTTTAAATATTAAATTTAGATTTAATTAAAATACAAAGAAGATTTGCATGGATGGTTTCCTAATATAAAACTAGTTAGATTTCTAAATATAAATACAATCTAAATCTGAATAAATATTAAATATATATGGTTATTAATATATATTAATACCCAATATGCCTACATAGGTTTGGGTTGGACTTTGGGTCAAATATAAACTAATGCCAACAAGGATTGCACTAGGATTACACGTAGACACTTCCTATAAATAGAAACTTTTCAAAATTGAAAATATATTAATATTAATAAGATATATATACAAAATATATATCAACATGAAGGTATTTGAGAGTACTACATGTCTATTTAGATTTGGATTTGGTTCGGGTCAAGTCGGGACTAAATTGGTACAACCGGGTCTCCTAGAAAGTCAATAATCTAATAATAAATCATCGGTGGGGGTTAAGTCACAATTTTATCTGATTTTCCTACTTGGGACATAGCTATGGCCGGGTCTTCCCTAGCATGGCTAATATACTAGTCAAAGACACAACTACACTAACCGTACCAAAATTTTTAGTCGCTATGCATCTTAGAACTTAACCATAACTAAGGCCATATCTATATAAAATATTAGGCTATTATAAATATAATCATATATATGCAAAATTGTATATAATTCTATTTGGATGTATAACATCCCAAAATAAATATCAAAATAATTATACTAAGTCGTAGCAACCTATCATGGCTCTATAAGTGGGGTTGGCTAGGTTAGGGTCCAAATATATTTTCTAGTCAAGTCAAACTCGAAAAGTCAACTAACGAGTCTCTTGTGCCATTCGAAATTAAATAGCACATAGAAACTCGATTGAGTGGCATACCCTTAGCATGTGTGTCGTAGCCTCAAAATGGGTCAAAACTATATATTGGGTCAAATGGTTTTGATCTATATCGAATTCCGAACTCACATGGGAAGCTAGGTATAGAATTATGGTAAATAATCTAATTGCCTAAATTTGACTCGAAGTTGCACGAAGTCAAAAGGATGCTAGGGGACAAATTCAGATGGGACATGATATATCAAATTGAAGGTCATCTTGTCTACTACAAAACTCATAAAGGACGTTTCAAGAGATGGGCATGTCGTGTGCTCCAACAATCAAAGACACAAAAGTACATATAAAATCCTAATTAAATATACAATATAACCTAATAATTAGAAATACTATAAAATAAAATAAAAAAATAATTCCCAAACATTAGGGTCCTCACAATCTACCCACCTTAAAAAAATTTCGTCCTCGAAATTAAAATAAGGACCCTTAGTAACGAAAAACCGCGCTAGTGTAACTAGGAATAGTTTAATGGATACGCTAGGTCACTACTGTGTCTCCTAATAGGTCAAGTAACAATCAAGCCTAAACAATTTGGTTTTGCAACATCTATATCGTAAAACTGTAGATGGTTATCTTTACTCGCTCTTCTTGGTTTTGGCGATCTTGCAACGATCATGTTGAAGGCTTGTCCCTCTTAACCATACTAGTATCACAATTATATGAGTCTTTTTTTTCCTAACCAAGCTAAGTGGTATCTACTAATCCGCCTAATCCTCACTTTAAACTAACACGGTATAATAGTAAATGGGTTAGGTTAGACTATGTCTACTTTACTATTGTAGAGGGCCAATCATTACACTATAACTACCACCCTTTTCTCTATCGAGTGACTACCATAAGGACGTAACCTAGCATGATCATATATTTATTTCTATACTGAGGACGTCTACCCACCTTTGGTTAAACTACCTCATCAAACACATGATGCCCTATGGCATATGTCATCTCTAATCCCCATTATCTATCAAGCAATCACAATACAATAAGTACACTAACTTACACTATAACTTAAGAATTTCTGATAAATCCTATATAGCACGATTATTCGTCACTCCGAAATAGGAAGAGACGAGAAGCAATGATATGAGAAAGCAAAGGAAGAGTAATCGAAAGCAAATACGAAGTTCAAGGACGGTAGAGAAATTTCCAAAAGAATTGTCAAGGCAGTTGTGGATTGAGATTCCTGAGGTTTTAATCAGGTCGCAAGCCTGCTCGGTAAGTAACGTAACCGAAACGGCTAACTCGACCTGCATGGGCCACCACAAAAATATGTAATGCCCCAGTCCCAAAATACGTAGGACTAGGATATGTATACATGCCAGCTACGCATCGAGAGGACTCCAGCCCGGCTCGAATGCGTATAAGCTGTCTGGTTATTCTAGACCAACTATATCTCAATCCACTAAATATCGGTAACAATAACGAATCAAGTACAGTAAGGTTGATCAGACCATAATATACTGATTCTAAAATAGATAAATATGTTAGAGTGGATCCCCAATAACACATTTATCATGAACAAGCTAGAGGAAAATAGAAGCTTGTACAAGACTAGGCTATAATGTAGCAAGAATCAAATATAGGACAAAATCTAATCACGGAAGAGAAAGATAAAACATCAACTAAATATACCTGCAGTCTCGGTGTAGCAATCATCCTCCATCGGTGTACCATACCTTCATCTAATACCTAGAAAGATCACCAGGTCCTCAGAGGACTAGCAAGATACATAATATACATGCCTATTGTACAGTAAATAATATGCAAGAAAAATAAGAATAATAAGTAGAGAAAAAGATGACACGTAAGGAAACTCTACAGATGGTGACATGTCAGGAGAATGTAATATTAATCATGGCTAAAATCGTAGCCCGAAAAGACACTAACAGTCCTATAATAGGTTCTCTATCGTATCCCGGGAAGGCACTAACAATAGAGGATAGCCACGGCTAATAAAACATTCTCTCCTAAGGTACTAGGAAATCAAGCCTATCTAGTCATGTCCAAGTTCAGTACAGGTCAAACAGGTCAGAAAAAAACATGGAACATGCATATCAATACTATCACTATACATAAACAAGATAGGAAAGATAGAACAAGTAGTATAGAAAGAAAAATCAAAATCTACGTGCACGTGTAACTAGAAAGAATCATGAGGGAAACAAGAGAGATATGCAACAAAGCAAGAAATACTGAAAATATAGGAAAGCATGTAAATACTGTAGAGTTTGGCAAGGTATACTTTCCTGGGTCATGAGCACTGTGGTGTCGAAGATCAGACAGGAAAGTAGGTGGAACAGCTGCCGAGGAACTAAGGTCCAAACAAACGTCTCCAGATGCTGGAAATAGTTTATTATCTAATTATAATTAATATTGTACGTATTAGATTTATTTAGTTTGGAGATGTTATAGATCTTTGTATCAGATTTCCGAAAAACTAAACGGATCGCATTTTCGTTTCCGGAATCTCCAGGAATCGCAAAAACATCGAAACATGTTTGTTTTTCAGGAATCTAATACTCAAGCAATTTTATAGAAATCTATAGAACAAATTTTGTCTATTAAAATATGTTTTTTGAAAATCTTACCTCGATACGCTTTCAACAAAAAAAACTGGGATGCGTTTCGAGTCCCGAGCTAGGAGATATGGCCCTTCTAAGTTGCTTTGTCGGGTAAAAAACGTGGCTGACTTTTCTAGCGAATTTGGAGAATATTTTTGGACGAAAAAGAGAAGGTGTGCATGATTTTTAATATAAAAATTACGAGATACTCATATATTTATATATATATAATGAAGATAGATATGTATTATTTAATTTAAGTATAATTAGATTGGAGATGTTAGAATAAGATAATCTAGATAGTAGTAGGATTACCAATAAGGCTAAATTTGAAATATAATTTATTTAAATATTATAATCAATGGTAATTATTGAAGGAGGCTTAATTTAAAATCTATGTGCTGCTATTAGATAAGAAGCATATAAGTTTTAAATATTAAATTTAGATTTAATTAAAATACAAAAAAGATTTGCATGGATGGTTTCCTAATATGAAACTAGTTAGATTTCTAAATATAAATACAATCTAAATCTGAATAAATATTAAATATATATGGTTATTAATATATATTAATGCCCAACATGCCTACATAGGTTTGGGTTGGACTTTGGGTCAAATATAAACTAATGCCAACAAGGATTACACTAGGATTACACGTAGACACTTCCTATAAATAGAAACTTTCCAAAATTGAAAACATATTAATATTAATAAGATATATATACAAAATATATATCAACATGAAGGTATTTGAGAGTACTACATGTCTATTTAGATTTGGATTTGGTTCGGGTCAAGTCGGGACTAAATTGGTACAACCGGGTCTCCTAGAAAGTCAATAATCTAATAATAAATCATCGGTGGGGGTTAAGTCACAATTTTATCTGGTTTTCCTACTTGGGACATAGCTATGGCCGGGTCTTCCCTAGCATGGCTAATATACTAGTCAAAGACACAACTACACTAACCGTACCAAAATTTCTAGTCGCTATGCATCTTAGAACTTAACCATAACTAAGGCCATATCTATATAAAATATTAGGCTATTATAAATATAATCATATATATATACAAAATTGTATATAAATCTATTTGGATGTATAACATCCCAAAATAAATATCAAACTAATTATACTAAGTCGTAGCAACCTATCATGGCTCTATAAGTGGGGTTGGCTAGGTTAAGGTCCAAATATATTTTCTAGTCAAGTCGAACTCGAAAAGTCAACTAATGATTCTCTTGTGCCATTCGAAATTAAATAGCACATAGAAACTCGATTGAGTGTCATACCCTTAGCATGTGTGTCGTAGCCTCAAAATGGGTCAAAACTATATATTGGGTCAAATAATTTTGATCTATATCGAATTTCGAACTCACATGGGAAGCTAGGTATGGAATTATGGTAAATAATCTAATTGCCTAAATTTGACTCGAAGTTGCACGAAGTCAAAAGGATGCTAGGGGACAAATTCGGATGAGACATGATATATCAAATTGAAGGTCATCTTGTCTACTACAAAACTCATAAAGGACGTTTCGAGAGATGGACATGTCGTGTGCTCCAACAATCAAAGACACAAAAGTACATATAAAATCCTAATTAAATATACAATATAATCTAATAATTAGAAATACTATAAAATAAAATAAAAAATAATTCCCAAAAATTAGGGTCCTCACAGCAGCAGCAGCTGAATACCCTCCAGCAAATCGTACAGTCGGTCGTGGTCAACAACAACAATTCAACGATGATACCTGTCGTGATCCAGCCTGCGGTTCGATCCAATGAAGCTGAACCAGAGGCGCCCGTGCTCTCACCTGCGGCACCGAGAAGTTCTATCTTCGACGTGTCAAAATTCACTAAAAGCTGTCGCACCTCCTTCAACGGTACAGAAGATCCCTCGGTGGCGATCGACTAGCTGGAGGAGCTGGAAGATAAGTTCGAGCTTCTCGGTGTCGAGGACTCAAAGAAAGTCACATGTGCTCAACTTCTACTTCGAATGAATGCGCACGATTGGTGGGCTGTGCAGAAGCGGGCGATTCGACGTGAAGACGATACGGCGGTGATCTCATGGACGACATTCAAAAAGGCGTTCGAGACCGAATATCTTTCTGCAGCCGTGCGACAGGAAAACGAAGACGAGTTTATGCAGTTAAGGCAAGGGAATATGACGGTACGACAATATGCGACCAAATTCAACAAACTGGCCAAGTTTGCTGGAGACTTCCTACCTACCACTGCAAGTCGAGCTCGACGATTTGAAGTGGGTCTACGTTCCACTATCCGCGTTCACGTTTCGGTGGGTGAATACAAAACTGTGGATGAGGCACTCAACCACGCCATCCGTCTTGAGTCCGAGTATCCTCCTACTACTACCGGTGCTGTTCACTTTAATAACAAATGCCATAGTAATGCGGGAGGCAACAACGCACATAAGCGTCAAAACTGCGGCAACGAAGGCGACAACTAGACGAAGGATCGAGTAGTCTGTACTTTCTGCCACAAAAAGGGGCACTTGATCAACAAGTGCCGATTGAAGAACAGTGCGTGCCTCGGGTGCGGCCGAAATGACCATATCTTACGCAACTGTCCGGAGAAGTCAAACCAATGCCCCCAGCAATACCAACAAAACTGAGGCCAAGCACCTCGGGCTCCACCGAACGCACAACAGAATGGCCAAGACCGTCGCCCCAATGCTCAGGGCCGCGTCTACGCCATGACTCGAGACAAAGCGTTTGCATCTGATACAGTCATGACAGGTATACTGCAATTCAATAATAAACCTACTCGTGTATTGTTTGATTCAGGTGCCATACATAGTTTCATATCGGCGGACTTTGCCGCCGAGCACATATTTTCCTTGACACCACTGGGCCTCGATCTCACTGTTAACATACCGTCGGGCATGCCACTACTTGCAAATTTAGTCTGCGAAGACGAAATCATCTGTATAGGTGGTCAAAAGGTCAGTCTCGATGCGATAGTTCTGAATATTAAGGACTATGATATCATTTTGGGGATGGATTGGCTCGGTCCGTGCAACGCAACCATAGACTGCGCTGAAAAAGTGGATCACATTCCGTATACCTGGAGTGCCTGAATTCTGCTACTCGTGTGGTGAGGCGTCGGCGACCTGCATGGTAATCTCCACAATATCTGTTCGACAGATGCTGTATTCCGGGTGCGAAGGCTATCTAGCTTCCGTTCGAAACATGCGACAGGATGGTGCAAACGCGGGTCAGACCGACGTTGTGGCAGAATTCCCCGATGTATTCCCGGACGAGCTGCCCGGCATGCCGCCTGATCGAGAGATTGAGTTCACTATCGATACATTCCCCGATACTCGACCGATCTCGAAAGTCCCGTACAGAATGGCCCCTGCAGAGTTTAAAGAACTCAAGGTGCAGTTACAAGAGTTGCTCGACAAGGGATTCATCCGACCCAGCGTCTCGCCCTGGGGAGCGCCCGTACTGTTTGTCAAGAAGAAGGATGGCTCTATGCGTCTTTGTATCTACTACCGCGAGCTGAATAAAGCCACCGTCCGGAACAAATACCCCCTGCCCCGCATAGACGATTTGTTTGATCAGCTTCAAGGAGCCACGGTGTTCTCTAAAATTGATCTGCATTCGGGTTACCATCAACTCAAGATCAAGCCGGACGATGTGCCGAAGTCTGCCTTCCGCACTCGATACGGCCATTACGAGTTCCTGGTAATGTCGTTCGGCCTAACGAACGTCCCTGCTGCTTTCATGGATTTAATGAATCGGGTGTTCCGACCATTCCTCGACAAGTTCATTGTAGTCTTCATCGATGATATACTCGTCTACTCGAAGAGCAAGCAGCAACACACTGAGCATCTACGGACCGTGCTTCAAACCCTTCGAGAAAATCAGTTGTATACGAAGCGAAGCAAATGTGAATTTTGGCTGAGTAGCGTCGCATTCCTCGGACACATCATTTCAGCTAAAGGCATTGCGGTCGACCCAAAGAAAGTTGAAGCCGTCGTCGATTGGAAGCGGCCAACGTCCGTCATCGAAGTTTCTTTGGCTTAGCAGGATACTATCGACGCTTCGTGAAAGACTTTGCGAAGATCGCATCGCCTCTGACTCGCCTCACCCAGAAAGGAGTCGCATTCGAATGGTCAGACGATTATGAAGCTTCATTCCAAGAATTAAAGCAACGGCTCGTCTCGGCCCCGATACTCGCACTTCCAGAAGGGACTGAGGGTTTCCAGATATTCAGCGACGCGTCCGGTCAGGGCTTGGGGTGTGTGCTGATGCAGCAGAACAAGGTGATATCTTTTGCTTGCCTCAAAATATGTTAACATGCAAATCGAGCAGGAAGGTTAGAAAGATTATTGAAATAGCTAGCTAACATGTTTACGAAACTTCTTGAATCAAATGCAGAGCTTGGATTTTAATTAGCCATTTGCCAGTACATGTGATCGTACTGATCCTCGCTCTTTGCAGGTCCCACGAATCAGGAAGGACGCGCCAGCTAGCTCGGCGGCATTCGTGATTTTGAAGCTTCGGCCGTGCGTCGAAGACTTACTCTGCGACTCCACTTTTGAAGGCTCTCGACAGTCCAAGAAAAATGACTCAGCGTCCCTTCCATCCAGGTCAACGGAGTACTTTGTTGTATATTGAGAGATGTGTACAATGTGTGGAACGGCTATCTCATCGGCACTCTTTTGTAATTGAGTCAAGTTGTAGCCCGTGCGGCAATGAGTCTTGTATCGGAGTCTGTAAAAGATGTTCATTATCAATAAAGATCAAGTTCCTTTACTTATTGTGTGAATCAATTTGTCTGCGTACTCTCTTAGATCTCGTGTCTCGGATAACCTTATGACTATGTCTTGTGCGTTCGCAAATTAGGTTCGCACGGCATCACGCCCGGGGGACGACTATCGATTCGACAGAATCGGGGCGTGACAGCAGGTACAGTCCTATTTCCTTGGTTGAATTTGAGTAGAAATTCTTGTATCAGTGAGTATGGGAGTGTTGTGATACTGCGGGTGATTTTCGTGTCCGTATCTGATGAATCGTTGTGATGGACACAAGCAATAGGTGTGGGATACAGGTAGGTTGATTTGTGTTTGATAGCATAATTGGTCTTGTGTACAGTTGGGTTCCTTATCTTTTCTTTACAATAGTTGAGATTTGAATAAGTCACTATGTAAGTGACCGTTGGGATTTTAATTTGAATGATGAGTTTTTAGTAGGGTGTTTTGTATTGGTAATATTACTGGGACTGAATAGTTTTGTTCTTACTAAATTTAGTAGGAGAGGGTTTAATTTAGGAGAGGGTTTAATTTACTTATCTTGGGCCCAGCAGGCTTTGTGTTGGTTCTTATGCCTTAGAGTGTGAGTATTGTTTTGACTAAATGGAGAATTGGGTGGGAATTTAGGCTTGGGCCTTTAAAGCTAATTATATTTTCTATTAAGCAGTGGATCAGAATGTGAGCTTGATGCATTACAAGTTTTCAGTTGAGTAAATAGAGATTCTGGGTTAGTCATATGAGATGGATTGGCCACTAAGACAGATTACTTAAAAGAGGGTAGTAATGGTTAAGTGAGTTATTAGTAGTGGATAAGACACCTTAGATAATATTCATTAAGAGTTATTCTAAATTAATTCTTCCATATTTTAGGTGACTAGAAGAAATTGCTATTCTCTGGAAGAAGGCAAGTACTTGTACTCAATCAACACATTGCATGCATACCATATTACACATGTTCTTGTTATTTAAATTCACTTGCTTACATGTCATCATGTCATGTCGTATCGGGGTGGGAAGAACATCAGAGAGCATGTAGTCACCTAAGCCTGGGCGTGTACCTGATTGTTAGTATAGGCGTGTACCTGATTGTTAGTATAGGCACGATATACCTTATATCTACGTTCCACTATCCGTAATGGCCGTATCGGGGTGGGAAGAACATCAGAGAGCATGTAGTCACCTAAGCCTGGGCGTGTACCTGATTGTTAGTATAGGCCCTGGGGAGCGCCCGTGCTGTTTGTCAAGAAGAAGGATGGCTCTATGCTTCTTTGTATCGACTACCGCGAGCTGAATAAAGCCACCGTCCGGAACAAATACCCCCTGCCCCGCATAGACGATTTGTTTGATCAACTTCAAGGAGCCACGATGTTCTCTAAAATTGATCTGCATTCGGGTTACCATCAACTCAAGATCAAGCCGGACGATGTGCCAAAGTCTGCCTTCCGCACTCGATTGTTAGTATAGGCACGATATACCTTATATCTATACTTGCAAGCTAGTATATCGTTGTCCTATATGACACGCTTGTTTACTTGACTGCTAGTATATAGTACACGATATGCCTTAAACCAGACATGCCTGATAGCATATCGTTGCTATATACCTTATTCCTGATAGTGTAGTATACCTGGTATGCCTTACCTATATACATGCCTGCTAGCATACCATTGTACTATACTCTTGACTTGATAGCCCTACATGCTTGACAGTGTTCTATTGCATGATTCATATAGCTAGTGCATATGTCAGTTATTTCCTTTATTTATCATTAGTTCCTGTTATTTTCTTTGATACACCGTGATTTGGTTGAGCTACTATGTACTTTGCTCTTTTCTTGACAGGATCGTTGATTACATGTGAGATTGATTCCTTAGAGTGTTATGGTCAGCAGGGAGATCTAGCAGTGGAGCTCACTCGAATATTGAGATGTAGATTCATGTATATGAGATTGACTGGATATATTTGAGTATATGTTGTTGGTAGATAATTTTCATATTCTTTACCGACTTTGTACCCGAATATTCATGTATAAGCCTGTACTAATTGCATAGTGATTTGTGATGATTAGTAGTGGATAACTCGTGATATATGATGTGATGAGATATATGATTATACTAGCTGATGACTAGACGACTGGCTACCGCTGTCAACGACAGCGTAGGCCGGACATGACTCGATTCGTACCCGATTATTCGGGAGCGGGTCGTGACATATATACCCTGTTGTTACCACAGGGATCCTGTGTACCAACATGGTTCATGCATATGTACACCCCTACCTATACCTACTGATGTTATGTACCCCTTTAGTTCTATAGATTTCTGCATACGCACACGCATACCCATTACACAAGGAGGAAATCTATACACATAACCTTTCTTTTGAATGTTGACTGATACCCCACATAGCAAGCTCTTCTCGTTGCACTCTGTTATTGCAGTCTACCTGCTGCTAGATCTGTATCCATACAGATTTGATAGAACCACCCTAAGGGTATCCTCCAACATTGCAACTATGTAGTTTCTGCAGTACACCTAATTTCTCCAACCCAGTTATTTGTAGTCTCATTTATAGTTTCTTACATCCCTAGTACAATGGCATCCAACCCAGCCCTATTCCCTTATTTATATATTTGTTACACATACAAATAGAATAGAATGGTTACACGATTCCTGCAGTACATTATTGCACTATATACGTGTCACGACCCGCACCCAGTGTAAGGGCACGAGATGTGGGTACGTCCAGCCTACGCCGCAGTGTCGGCGGTAGAACGATGTCCTAGGTCCAACAATTAACACAATCTAGAATATGCTCCAATTGGAGAATGATAAATATGTGGTACAACTCAATCACAATAACTAAGATAGAATAAAAGAAAGATAATCTCAATAGAGAGTCACAGTATGAATAATAATCCCGGTGTAAACCACACCATAATAAATCTTAATACAATCACAAAGTCTCATAACTAGATAATAATAACAGTCTAATCTAACTCATGGCAAGTCTTCAGCGACTACTGGATCCTGCTGAGGGTCCAGGTCACCTGTGTCAACTAGGCCTGCTCCATAGTAAGTGTCACAGCAATCATCATCATCTGTAATATTTTCAACGGGTCCAGTCAGGACAGGAACGAATACATATCTCTCACACAGTTCATAACATGAAAGGAAATATGAAATAAGCTATAGAATAATATACATGAACTGTTGATAAAGAAATAGTAGAGAGACTGTAAAAAGAAGAACATGAAATAGTGAAAATAGATATACATGGTATAGATAAGAAAACTGAGCTAACAACGTGATTCAGAGCACATGTTTGGTTATGTAAACAGGCTTAGGTTATACATGACTTAAATCTAGTTTGGAGTTATACATGAAATGGTGTAGATCACATAACCAAATAAATACTCCCCCTGCCCCAATCAGTACACAATGATCTGTCCAGGTTATGTTATTGCACATGAAAGTAGTGCGTCACATGGATAGCTAGTCCACATGCACACTGGGTTATACATGAAGGCTCACACGATCATGAGTGTACATGAATGTCACATGAGTATACATGAATAAGTACGAATACAATGAGTAGACGATGCACATGATAAAGTATATGAGCACAATATACCCGATGTATCCGAGGGGATAACATCGCATGAAGAGATCCATATAGTACTAATCCGTGATATATCGTGACAGCAACAAGTAAACTAGTCTATAACAAGTAAATACGTCCAAGCAAGAATGAAATGGTCAGAGAATGTACTCGTCTGACAATCCGAGCCGCTAATGAGGATGTGTAACTGAACTGGAGTGATGTAAACCTATTTAGAGTAACCACAAGTCACAACATAGTCTAACATATCATAAGGAATGCCTACAATACAATTCTACATGATTCTAAGTCCTTCTAAGTCAAAGTCAACCCTTAGTCAACTCTGGTCAAACCTGGTCAACTCTGGTCAAACCTGGTCAACTGAAGGTCAACTAGTCCGTTTACTAATTTTTAGGTCACCCACAAGTTTTCAAGTCATTCGGAGTTCGTTTGAGTCGATTTGGATCAAGTTTGACCCAAAGTTGACTTTTGTCAACTTGGTCAACTTGTCGGCCAACTCGACCAAACTAGGCTCCTAACGATGATCCTATTCTGTCCCAACACTTCCTATAGTCATATCACAAGCAATTATTACATTATCTATATTTATACATTCATCACAATTAATATATATATATATATATATATATATATATATATATATATATTATATATATATAAAAATATATATATATTATATATATATATATATATATATATATATATATATATATATATATATATATATATATATATATATATATATATATATATACACATACATATACATACAAAATATGTATGTATATATATATATATATATACACATATATATGTATATGTATGTGTATATATATATATATATATATATATATATATATATATATATATATATATATATATATATATATATATATATATATATACACACATACATATACATACAAAATATATATATATATATATATATATATATATATATATATAAGTTATATAAGTTATGAATAGAAACATGGTTGTGAGTGTGAGCGATGTTGAAAGGCTACTGGTAATGGGTCTCAAGTCTGAGAAAACAAAATAGAATGTGTCTACAAGAATATTCCATGTACAAAATACCACAATACATAGTAAACTATATATATATATATATATATATATATATATATATATATATATATATATATATATATATATATATATAGGCATACATTTGGGTATATGTATATACCATGTATAAAAGCCAACGAAGGTTAATCTCGAACCTGGCATGAGTCCCCAGGTCTGAGATCAAGGCCTCAACCCTTACTTTAACAAATATTTGAAATTAGGCATAATAGGAATTAATATATATATATATATATATATATATATATATATATATATATATATATATACATATATACATACATATATACATACATATATATACATATACAATCAATAGGTAAAACACAACAAATGCATAAAAATAGCTAGAAAATATGAATCAAACCCAACAGTCAAATCCCACAAGTCTAAAACAGCGTCCAAGAATCAAAAACTTAGAAATTATCGCATTAAATCCCAGGAATCAAATTATCACAAAATTCTTCAAATTCAATTTCAAGGAAAAACCCAATTATACTTGAAAAAGGAAAACAAATAGGTAATAATCCCGCGGATCACTTCCCGCAAGTCCAAAATATCATATATAAGTTAACAAGTCAGAAATTATCGATTAAAAGTCGAAGAATCAAAATATCACATTTCTATTCAAAATATTGAACCCGAAAAATCCAATTTCGACAAAATGACCCAAATCACAAAATACTCCAAACCAACTCACGAAACTTGGCAAGTGCGTTGGTCTCGACACGTGGGACGTGCTCGGGTACTCCCATGGTCGAAACCGTGTCCGTGTCGTGTCCAGAGAGTGTGCATCGAAAAAATCGACTTCGCGTGTCGAAGAGGGTGTTCTCGCTCGATTGCGCGTCATACGCGTAACGAGAAGCCTTGTGCTCGTGCACACAGCTAGGTAGGGTCACGGGGTAGGTCTAGGATACGTCGACACGACACGAAGTCACAGCGACATGCCACAGCGGCTCGCGCAACAGCGTGCAGCCTGCGCGTGCGCGCGTGCGTGCGTGCTCGTGCATGCGGTTCGTCGCTCGTGGCTCACGCGTCGGGCCACGCCACGACTCGGGATCGAGTCCTTGGGTAGTCTAGGTGTAGGGATACGTGTTTCAACTCCTGGTATGGGTCCTCAACGTGCCGTGTTCGCGTACGAAGGCCGTATCAGCAGCGAATTTCAGTCCGAGTGCACAGTTCAGCCGACCAGTGCACGTGTGATTTCTCCGCGCTCGCTCGACAAAACATCGTGGAATTTTACGGGCATGTGGGCAGAGGTTGCCCCTACGTGCTCGTAAAATTTCATGCAAGACGGAGCTCTGTGCATCGAGTTATGATGCACAGACAGCAGGGCGTGCACGGGATCTCGTGTACGCGTGTCCGTGTCCGTTTGGATGCCGAAATCGTGTCGATTTTCGATCCGTCTTCACGAAAGTTGTTACAAATCATATAAGGAAGGATTTCATGAAAATAGAATCGAAAATTAACACTTTTCAATTCTAAGTGGCATTTTGCCGAACACGTGCAACGTGAGACCGATACGTGTCCGATACCGCTATCAAACGAAACCAAAATCCTATGAAACTTCATACACAGATCAAGGGTGCCTATATGGATGCAATAATGTAGAAAATTCAGGAGAAACAAATGTAGATCGGGATTTACCTATTGAGAGTCGGAATCTCAATAAAGGAATTCTCCGAGCGCTTTGTCGGCCGATTTCTCCCGAGCAAATGCCTCCTCCTCCTTGCTAGCAGTACTCCAGCAAGATCCTCTCCTTCCTACGAGCGCAATGGAATTCGTTTGGGGAGAAACGAACTCCGGATGAAAAAGTTGGAATTTTTGGAGAGTGGAGGCTAGGGTTTCTCTTGGAGGCTAATGTATTTCTCTACACAATGAGGAAGGGGCTGCTATGGCCGGCCAGAGGTAGGGGTGTTAGGGTTAGGATTTGCACATGGGCCTAGGCTCCCTAAGTTGCTAATAAAGCCCAAGTCAAAAAGGCTTTAAAAAGGCTAACTAGAAAATGACTTAAAATTCATTTAAATCATTCTAAAAATAACTAATAAATTCTAAATTAAATCTAAATGATGAAAATTTAAGTCTAACTATGACGTTAGGTTTCTAGTCATGGTTGGCTAAGGTCAAACCACTTATACTACCAAAACGCCAATTCAGCTATCAATCAAACCGTACAACAAGCAATTTAATTAATAAATTAATAAAATTCAAAGTAATGCACAATGACTAAAATATCCTTAGCCTAAAAATAGGTAATTAGCCAATCTAGTCACATGGTCGAGTCTCCTTGGTCATGGTTAGTCTCTAGGTCAAGCAGTCTCTAGGGTTAAGCTAGCAACAACCAAAATCACAATACACACATCTAAATAATATAAAATAAATAAAGAAAATCACCAAAAATCTTAATATGATTTAAATATTATTATTAAATGATAAAAAGTACAAAAGTACAAAATTATTCTCATTTTTGAAAAGTGGTGGTTACAAGTCTACCCTCCTTAAAATAATTTCGTCCTCAAAATTAAGATGATCCTACTCCTTCTAGGTCGAATCCCCAACAATCATGGTCTTAAGAAAACTTATCTAAATCATGCAGTTGGAAAGATATCATACAGGATTATGGCAGGTAATATCAGTCTGGGGTCTCATCATCTATCCATTAGTCATTCTTGATCAAAAGTAGTCCTAAGGTATCAAAACATACAAACAATATGGTAGGGTACAGTAATCATCAAGATAGGATAAGGTATAGGTCAAGAACTCACCTCTACTAGGTCTGGTAGCTGGAACTCTCTCCTGGAGGTAGACCTCGACTAGGGCAGGTGTAGTAGGACAGTCTTGTATCTTGTGTGCAGCTGACCCACAAAATAGGCACAATCCTAGTCTCTTCCTACAGTCCTTCTATACGTGCCCAGACTTCTTACAGAAGGCACAGGTAGGCACTCGCTCAATTGGCCTCTGCTGGACATGAATCTGCACTGGATGGGCTGGTCTAGGCTGGAAGCCGGTGTACTCCTGAGGCTCTGGGTATAAACTGCTCTTCGTTCTCTTGGGGCTAGGCTCTCCCCTCGAATGCAAGTAATCCCACAACAGTTGGATACTGAGACTCTGCTCTCTCATAAGCTCAGCCTGAAGTCTCTGTACCTCTCACACATCCTAAAGAAGTCTGTAAATATAAGCCCTATCAGGAATGGCATGGGGTACCACTCCAAGAGGTAAAGGGAGGCCCTCAGTCTCCGACTGAACTGCAGCCCTCTCCTGAAGGATAGAAGATGGAGGAAAAATCTCCGGTAAGGCTGCTAACACCTCATGAGCAATAGAAGGGAAAAGTACAATCTCGATCTCATCCGGAACTGCAGCTGTGCACTGGGGACAGACTCTGGTCATGGGTGCCATTCTGGAAAATAATAAATTATCGGGATGTAAGGCAGTCTATCATCCTATATGAAAACTGGTGATTATATAAAAACAACTAGGAATTAACTATAAAGCGTTACTATTCTAAAGATGATCAAAAACGAAAGTTTAAAGCACGACAGTCAATAGCATTGAAATCCAATACGATATATATAAAAGAAAATTTAGTCTCGACACGATCTAAGTTGATCAATCTCTGGGTAAATCAAGATTTGGGCAAGATGGGGAACAAGGTCATCAAAGTCTGAGCACGAGCATCCAAGGATGGAGATCTAGGTCACAATTAAATTTAATTCAATTGAGTACGACCCAGGATATTAATATGATAAGAGAATGGGACCAAAGTCGACTGGTCGTGATCAAGGGAGTTAGGTTCAATAATATTGAAAATTTTAAAGGATAATTCAAGAATATGGAATAAGTCAATTTTCTCCTCTTGATAGGAAAAACAAAAGACAAGGTTTCATAGGAAAGTCAAGTTAATCATCTCTCTCTGATACCATCAAGCTTATCTAATCATCATTTGCCAATCATATCTTTATCTCATAACTTCAAATATGAAAATCAACCTTTATATGACTACCACCAAGAATTTATACCCTTTTGTTATGAAGATTAGACCTTGTCATGATCATCGTAGGCTCAATTCCTAAATTCTAAAACATTACTCATAAAGCATACCCTTTTATTTATTAGCACTCAATACTAACCACTTAATCATCTTTAAATCCAAATTCTTCCACCTTGTCTTAAATTAGATCCGAAACCCGTAAATCAAGTTTTATGAAATCCTTGGACTTGTTCAAATTACTCTCCTCGTGTTTATTCAATCTGAAACTACTAGGCCTTACAAAACTTATTTTACATTAAAATTAACCTTCGTATTTCCTTCCACGTACACCCTCAAATATTATTCTCCTTAAAATTTAAAATTTCCTCAAAAATCTCTATATTTTCTTTAACTCAAAAATCCTTGTGTTCTTTCTGTTCTTAGCCATTTTCTTGCAATACCTTATTCAATTTCGTATTGCCATCGAATACAGTTAAAATCTCTTCTCCATTACTAAGTCCCTAAATTTAACATTATAGCCTTAAAGTGCAACGTCTCAAGAATCAATAACCAAAATTTATCCAAGTCCTCAAACTAAGTTGACCTCGAATATCCTCGTCAGCTAAGAAATGCATCTATTATCTACATCCAAATATTTCTCTGTGTGTGATCATTCCTAGATTGATAATATAAATCTCTTGATTTCATTCTCACTTTTTACCACATCACTATCTCAAAATTCTATATCAAAGACCAACATTTTATATCCCTACTTAGATTATCATGAGATAACAAATTGTGTCCTTTTCGAGCTAGATGATTTACGTCACTTCCTCGACCTTTCCAAGGTAAAGAGATATAGAGATTCAAGTTTTCAAAGTATAGAGGACAGAATTTGATACGAGATAGTGATTGATGTAATTGGGATATAGTTAACTAAGATAAGGAAAAATAGGAATACAAGAAATAATGGCAAGAAAGAAATAATGATAAAACCTGTTCTTGCTTATCTGTTCAAAGAAATGAACGAATTTTGAGATATAATCTGATAACCATACACGTCTTCCTGAAATCATGTTGCTAGAATTTTGCCACGCCAGTAAGCATAGCTGCAATAAACAATAGAGTCCGTGACTAAGGTATACACCCTATAATCATGTTATTTAGAATTCTTACCTCGCCAACCGGTATGGCTGCAAGAAATATAGATTCCATAACTAGGATAAGTATATCTAAATCAAGCTCTACGTCCTTGTCATACTAGCCAGTATGACTGCGATAAATCCTAACTCCTCAATTAAAGTAGACATTTACCTTTCCCACTGTCCTTATCGAGTATGTTATCAGGTTATACCCTAAATTCCAAAATAAAATAAATATAAATATAAATATATTTAAATACAAACTCAAAGTTAACAACTAACCATCAAGATTCAAAATTCAACAATGAATCCATTAAAATCAAATTCAATAACAAGGAGTAATGGGTGAATCGAATGAGTAATGGGTGAGTCAAATCAAGGGAAAAGATTTCAAATCGAAGTTAAAATAAGATTCTCAAGGGTCGTCCCAGGAATCTCTCAAGGAATCCTTATAGTGATTGAGTATCCTCTCATTCTAACACTTTGCTTCCTATACTCTATAACAGGCTCGTAGTAGTACGACTAAGTCGCTGTACTACCACGATATCGTACTAATACGAATTAGGACCTGCATGGACCGGAGCGATGAGATTGTATCTCCCTAACCATCCTGAAGACAGATCAAAACAAGAAGCAATTACCGAGAATGAAGCAAAAAAATTAAAGGAGGACAGTTGTTTTCAAAAGAAGACAATTAACAACAAGAATTAGATAAGAGTTTTCCTAATGTGATTGAGTACCTTAACTTATCTCCTATATCCTACTGCAGGCTGTAATGATTCTCTAGTTCGAGTACCACTACGAAATAACACTATTTGTGATTGGACCTGCATGGGCCACCACTAAAAATGTGTCACGACCCGCACCCAGTGTAAGGGCACGAGACGTGGGTACGTCCAACCTACGTTGCAGTGTCGACGGTAGAACGTTGTCCTAGGTCCAACAATTAACACAATATAGAATATGCTCCAATTGGAGAATGATAAATATGTGGTACAACTCAATCACAATAACTAAGATGGAATAGAAGAAAGATAATCTCTACAGAGAGTCACAGTATGAATAACAATCCCGATGTAAACCACACCATAATAAATCTTAATACAATCACAAAGTCTCATAACTAGATAATAATAACAGTCTAATCTAACTCATGGCAAGTCTTCAGCGACTACTGGATCCTGCTGAGGGTCCAGGTCACATGTGTCAACTAGGCCTGCTCCATAGTAAGTGTCGCAGCAATCCTCATCATTTATAATATTTTCAATGGGTCTAGTCAGGACAGGAACGAATACATATCTCCCACACAGTTCATAACATGAAAGGAAATATGAAACAAGCTATAGAATAATATACATGAACTGCTGATAAAGAAATAGTAGATAGACTGTAAAAAGAAGAACATGATATAGTGGAAATAGATATACATGATATAGATGAGAAAACTGAGCTAACTACGTGATTCAGAGAACATGTTTGGTTATGTAAACAGGCTTAGGTTATACATGACTTAAATCTAGTTTGGAGTTATACATGAAATGGTGTAGATCACGTAACCAAATAAATACTTCCCCTGTCCCAATCAGTACACAAGGATCTGTCCAGGTTATGTTATTGCACATGAAAGTAGTGCGTCACATGGATAGCTAGTCCACATGCACACTGGGTCATACATGAAGGCTCACATGATCATGAGTGTACATGAATGTCACATGAGTATACATGAATAAGTACGAATATAATGCGTAGACGATGCACATGATAAAGTACATGAGCACAATATACCCGATGTATTCGAGGGGATAACATCGCATGAAGAGATCCATATAGTACTAATCCGTGATATATCGTGACAGCAACAAGTAAACTAGTCTATAACAAGTAAATATGCCCAAGCAAGAATGAAACGGTTAGAGAATGTACTCGCCTGACAATCCAAGCTGCTGATGAGGATGTGTAACTGAACTGCAGTGATGTAAACCTATTTAGAGTAACCACAAGTCACAATATAGTCTAACATATCATAAGGAATGCCTACAATGCAATTCTACATGATTCTAGGTCCTTCTAGGTCAAAGTCAACCCTTGGTCAACTCTGGTCAAACCTGGTCAACTCTGGTCAAACCTGGTCAACTGAAGGTCAACTAGTCTGTTTACTAATTTTTAGGTCACCCACAAGTTTTCAAGTCATTCGGAGTTCGTTTGAGTCGATTTGGATCAAGTTTGACCCAAAGTTGACTTTTGTCAACTTGGTCAACTAGTCGGCCAACTCGACCAAACTAGGCTCCTAACGACGATCCTATTCTGTCCCAACACTTCCTATTGTCATATCACAAGCAATTATTACATTATCTATATTTATACATTCATCACAATTAATATAGATATATATATATATTTTCTTTTAATTAATATAGATATATATATACATATACATATACATATACATATACATACACATACATATATACATATATATAAGTTATGAAAAGAAACATGGTTGTGAGTGTGAGCGATGTTGAAAGGCTACTGGTAATGGGTCTCAATTCTGAGAAAACACAATAGAATGTGTCTACAAGAATATTCCATGTACAAAATACCACAATACATAGTAAACTATATATAAAATATATATATATACATATAGGCATACATTTGGGTATATGTATATACCATGTATAAAAGCCAACGAAGGTTAATCTCGAACCTGGCATGAGTCCCCAGGTCTAAGATCAAGGCCTCAACCCTTACTTTAACATATATTCGAAATTAGGCATAATAGGAATTAATATATATATATATATATATATATATATATATATATATATATATATATATATATATATATATATATATATATATATATATATATATATATAATATATATAATATATATATATACAAGCATGTGTGGTGTGATGGGTACACCCATGCTTGTGTACGGGGAGGGCCGGGTTCGAGACCCCGCGGGCGCGGGGGTTGTTGGGGTTTGTGGAACTCGGCCCGGGGGGGGGGGGGGGGTGGGCGGGTAGGCGGGGCCGGGGGGCCAATAGCCTATATATATATATATATATATATATATATATATATATATATATATGTATATATATATATATATATATGTATATATATATATATATATATATATATATATATATATATATACAATCAATAGGTAAAACACCATAAATGCATAAAAATAGCTAAAAAATATGAATCAAACACAAGAGTCAAATCCCACAAGTCTAAAACAGCGTCCAAGAATCAAAAACTCAGAAATTATCGCATTAAATCCCAGGAATCAAATTATCACAAAATTCTTCAAATTTAATTTCAAGGAAAAACCCAATTATACTTGAAAAAGGAAAACAAATAGGTAATAATCCCGCGGATCACTTCCTGCAAGTCCAAAATATCATATATAAGTTAACAAGTCAGAAATTATCGATTAAAAGTCAAAGAATCAAAATATCACATTTCTATTCAAAATATTGAACCCGAAAAATCCAATTTCGACAAAACGACCCAAATCACAAAATACTCCAAACCAACTCACGAAACTTGGCAAGTGCGTTGGTCTCGACACATGGGACGTGCTCAGGTACTCCCGTGGTCGAAACCGTGTCTGTGTCGTGTCCAGAGAGTGCATATCGGAAAACCGATTTCGCGTGTCGAAGAGGGTGTTCTCGCTCGATTGCGCGTCACACGCGCAACGAGAAGCCTTGTGCTCGTGCACACAGCTAGGTAGGGTTACGGGGTAGGTCTAGGATACGTAGACATGACACGAAGTCACAGCGACGTGCCACAGCGGCTCGCACAAAAATGCACGGCCTGTGCGCGCGCGCGCGTGCGTGCGTGCTCGTGCATGCGATTCGTCGCTCGTGGCTCGCGCGTCAGGCCACGCTACGACTCGGGATCGAGTCCCTGGGTAGTCTAGGTATAGGGCTACGTGTTCCAACTCCTGGTATGGGTCCTCGACGTGCCGTGTTCGCGTACGAAGGCCGTATCAGCAGCGAATTTCATCCCGAGTGCACAGTTCAGCTGACCAGTGCACGTACGATTTCTCCGCGCTCGCTCGACAAAACGTCGTGAAATTTTGCGGGCATGTGGGCAGAGGTTTCCCCTACATTCTCATAAAATTTCACGTAAGACGGAGTTCTGTGCGTCGAGTTATGACGCACAGACAGCATGGCGTGTACAGGACCTTGTACGGGATCTCGTGCACGTGTGTCCTTGTCCGTTCGGATGCCAAAATCGTGTCGATTTTCGATCCATCTTCACCAACGTTGTTACAAATCATATAAGGAAGGATTTCGTGAAAACAAAATCGAAAATTAATACTTTTCAATTCTAAGTGGCATTTTGCCGAACACGTGCAACGTG
This sequence comes from Iris pallida, assembly GCA_029216955.1. NCBI lineage: Eukaryota > Viridiplantae > Streptophyta > Magnoliopsida > Asparagales > Iridaceae > Iris > Iris pallida. Next base: position 7,121,477 of record JANAVB010033216.1, read on the forward strand.
AGACCGATACGTGTCCGATACCGCTATCAAATGAAACCAAAATCCTATGAAACTTCATACACAGATCAAGGGTGCCTATATGGATGTAATAATGAATAAAATTCAGGAAAAACAAAGGTAGATCGGGATTTACCTATTGAGAGTCGGAATCTCAATAAAGGAATTCCCCGAGCGCTTTGTCGGCCGATTTCTCCCGAGCAAATGCCTCCTCCTCCTTGCTAGCAGTACTTCAGCAAGATCCTCTCCTTCCTACAAGCGCAACAGAATTCTTTTGGGGAGAAACGGACTTCGGATGAAAAAGTTGAAATTTTTGGAGAGTGGAGGCTAAGGTTTCTCTTGGAGGCTAATGTATTTCTCTACACAATGAGGAAGGGGCTGCTATGGCCGGCCAGAGGTAGGGGTGTTAGGGTTAGAGTTTGCACATGGGCCTAGGCTCCCTAAGTTGCTAATAAAGCCCAAGTCAAAAAGGCTTTAAAAAGGCTAACTAGAAAATGACTTAAAATTCATTTAAATCATTCTAAAAATAACTAATAAATTCTAAAATAAATCTAAATGATGAAAATTTAAGTCTAACTATGACGTTAGGTTTCTATTCATGGTTGGCTAAGGTCAAACCACTTATACTACCAAAACACCAATTCAGCTATCAATCAAACCGCACAACAAGCAATTTAATTAATAAATTAATAAAATTCAAAGTAATGCACAATGACTAAAATATTCTTAGCCTAAAAATAGGTAATTAGCCAATCTAGTCACATGGTCGAGTCTCCTTGGTCATGGTTAGTCTCTAGGTTAAGCAGTCTCTAGGGTTAAGCTAGCAACAACCAAAATCACAATACACCCATCTAAATAATATAAAATAAATAAAGAAAATCACCAAAAATCTTAATATGATTTAAATATTATTATTAAATGATAAAAATTACAAAAGTACAAAATTACCCTCATTTTTGAAAAGTGGTGGTTACAGTACACTAGTAGTTGGATACCTACCGAGTCAGTTCCCATGTTTCTAACTGCAATTGGATACCCGATTGATGCAGCTGTTGTAGTTATACACATCATTTATCCTGTGCATATACACAGATGTATTGATACCTAAAACCCTATGCCCAGGTTTGTATGAAGCAACATATGCACCCGGATTTTCTACTTACTGTTGTGTATGTATCTGATATTCAAATGAATATCCCTATAACCGATACCTAAGGTTCTAGTCCCATACGGGAACTAGTTGTTGCATATCCATATAGATGGGATGATGCGCATCTGATACCTACATATCCCTGATAATATTCTGTATGTGTTATCAATAACTACACTTTCCTATTGCAATGCATACCTAGGCGATACCCTCTACCTATGGGGGCAGCTACTAACCCAATACATGTGCCTAGATAGATACAGACGCACATGATACATGTGCCCAGATACCTGCTACTAACTCCTTTCATACCTGTTGATACAGGGAATGAGTCAAGTGCTCATATTAACACGCATACAAACTGATACCTAAGTTCACCCCTCTCTTACCCACTGATACGTGCACAAGGTTTGAGTATCTACATACCAATCTCATATAATTCTTGACATGAGTTGACTTCTAGGATATACCATCTATAGGAATTCTATGTGCTCCTAAGCAATACATCAAATACTTGGCATCCTCTGACTCATATCGAATCTACAAGAGGAGATTAGATCATTAACTATCTTGTGTTGATACCCCAATGCTCAATGCACTGACTTGCTAATTCTCGACTCTTCTATTCTCTTGTCAATCCCCTCTCGAACACAACAGGTCTGCTCGAACTTGAGAGAGAGAGCGGGAAAAGAGATTAGGGTTTGTGGTGAGAGGTTTTCAACAATTCTTGTAAAGAGGATCGATTTCCCACCTCCACTATATATATAGATATCACCCAGGTCGACAACAAGAGATAGGAGAAGTTCGATTTTTGAATCCAACTTGGATTTGAATTCAGCTTCTATTTGATTTGAATAGTAATATTGCAATTACCCCCCTTTAAAAAATCTGGTTTTGCATACCCAATACTCTTCTATTGGTTCTAAGTATAACATGGTTACAATATAATTCCTTTAGGGTTTTTATTATATGTATATAATAATAATAATAATAATAATAATAATAGTAATTTTGATTCAAGGGTTTATAAACATAGAAATGACTTCATTAGTCTGTGGATGTCTTTTATGGTACTCCGCATAGTGATTATCGACAAGTACCTTCAACACTTGCTGCATCGCCATTCTTCCTTTCGTAGTATTAGTTCTCGACCTCGATAGTGCGTTGTAGATTGTCCTCATAGTAGACTTGTTTTTATCATTCTTCTGACACACCACGAAATAAATTTGTTTAGGGGCAACTCCGGAGGTGGACAATTCTTCAACTAACTTCTTCTCGTCATTGTTCAATCTTCTGGCATATGGATGACCAGTAAGTGTCTCCGTAATAGTATGATTGTGCATCCCATTCCTGACTTGAACTGTCCATTTTCCATCGTATGTGCATACAATGGCAAGCTTGAACGGACAACCACATTTCTTTGTCCCAATCGTTTTCTCCTGGACTTTCCTAGCGAGAAGTTCATCTTTTTTACGATGTTAACCCTAAACACACTACCTCTTTCACATCCAAGTTGTACACTTTTACGACCCGCCTGGGATCGTATTGATCTTGAGATGACAATGACTATGTTGGATTGCCTTCCAACTTGTCTACACCATTATGCTGCTTCGTCATGAGATTCAAAACAAATATCCATCGAGAATAAATTGCCAAAATCAATGGCAAGAGGAGATTGTTGCCCTATAATCAATAGAAAGAAAAGATAGTTAAATACACAAAATTTGAAAGTGTTGTATGTAACATGGTGTTCAAGAGAATGTTACATGTAGGACATGTCAAAGAATTTAGCTAACTAAGTTTGGACTTGCTGTACAACAAGTCCATTTTAGGACTGCCAATTTTTTTGGCAATCCAGCAAACTACTATGACTGCCAAATTTTTTGGCAGTCCTAAAATAGACTTCCTGTACAGTAGGACTGTCAAAAATTTTGGCAGTACAAGCAGTATGTAGGACTGCCAGAAATTTTGGCAGTCCTAAAGTACAACAACTCATTTTTAGGACTGCCAAAATTTTTGGTAGTCTTGCATACTGCTAGGACTGACAAATTTTTTGGCAGTCCTAGTTTGGACTTGCTGTACAGTAGGACTGCCAAAATTTTTGGCATTCGTACATACTGACAAGATTGTCATAAGTTTTGTCAATCCTATAATCGACTTGATGTACAACCAAAATAGGATTTGACGAAATTGGTCGGTCGGAGAGTTACCGGGACTGCTTCAGAAGGAATGTCGTGTTCTTCGTAAGGACCAGGCTGATCCACTAATAGATTTGATGAACCATTTCTTCTTTACATATGATTTAACCCATAATTCCTACATTGTTACATAGAATTCAATTACTTGGGGAGAACGAATTACTTAGAAAACTTTATCATCCAAATTTATCGAAAACATACCGAATAAACAATGAATATTCGTCGAAGATTTACGAAATTGGATTGGAGTGGAGTTGGGGACCACAACTTTCTAGGTTTTGGAGAAAGAGAAGTGAGGAAGGAGACGAGAAAAAAAAAACAAAATTGACTTATATGTGGTCAGTGAGGAGATGTATAACCTCCTTGGCTAGGCGGACGGTCTCGGGATCGAACTGCAGGGGAGGCGTTGACAGTTGGCCCAACTGGCGTACAATGCAGCATGCACAAAGTTTCGTATGTTACGTCAGACATCTCAAAAGAAAAAAAAAATTATATACCTATATTTGGGCTAGTCCTGAGTAATTTTTTTCAATAACAAACTTGTAAATAAAAAAAATTGTACTAGTCCTAAGTAAGAAGTGAAGTGCCCCTTATAATGGTTTTTTCTAAGGGCACCACCCTTTTTGCTAGGGGCTAGCCCCAAATAGTTCAAGAATATTACAAGTTTTCCATCAAAAATTTTTGCTAGGGGCTAGCCCAAGCAAACCTATAAATACCAATTTTTTTTCATTTTCTCTCCTTCTTCTTTTTTCTTTTCTCCCTCAACTATTTTCTTCTCTCCTTCTCTTAGGTCAAAGAATTTAAACCCTAAATCTTTTCTTTTCTCCCTACATTTTTGGCAAATTGTTCTCTCCCTCAACTCTAGGTCATTGACTTCTCCAATTTATTGGTAAGTCATCGAACTAAAATATGTTTCATGTTTTAAATAAGAATTTCACATATAAAAGTTGAATTATGTGTTAAATGTAGAAAAATATTGAACATGGATCAACCGGGATCATCAAATGTTCCCGCCACGTCCGAAGAACACGTTCCCGCAACGTCCGAAGACAACTTTGATGCATCGGAAGCCCTCTTGGTAACTACATTTGAACTTGTCATGGGGTTAAAATTCGTGCTGTGACACAGAGGACTGCCAACACTCTGGCAGTCCAGATCATAGACTAGGACTGCCAGAGTGGTGGCAGTCCTTCACAGAAGAAGGACTGCCAGGACCCTGGCAGTCCTTCTTCTGTGAAGGACTGCCACCACTCTGGCAGTCCTAGTTTATGATACCTGAATGCAGAGTTTTAGTCAGTAAAGGTATTTAAAATTTATGAACACCAATTGCTGTACAAAAGACGGTCTTGCTATTAACACAATTTGCTATTTATGGACACCAATCTTATGCACGGTCCTAATCTATGAAACATATTTGCTTTAGGATGTTGTCTAATTGTACTAACCTTTAAGTTTTATTGTAGGACTTGAGATCTTCCGATTTTATGGTACCGGCTCCAATTGCAGTCAATGTAGCCCATTTATTCTGGACCGATCTATGTTTTGAATCAAGCGAGGGTGCGGTACATTGGTTTCGAGAAGTCGGACGGGAAAATAACATTGTTCTAGTGATATCCAGATCGGCCCGAAATCGACCGGGACGACAAACTGTGGTGGTTGGCTGTGAAAGAGGTGGTGTGTTCAGAACGCACAAGAAAAACACAGTTATCCAAAGTAAAGTTCCAAGAAAAAATATTGGAACGAGAAAATGTGGTTGTCCATTCACGATACATATTAGAAATGAAGAAAAAGGGAAATGGACAGTAGAAGTGAAGAATGGAACCCACAACCATGAGATTGCCGAGACACTATTGGGTCATCCGTATGTCGGACGGTTGAACAATATGGAGAAGAAGATAGTCGAAGACTTGTCCACCTCCGGAGTTGCACCGAGACAAATATATTCCGTCATACGATATGAAGATGAGAAGAACATGTCTACAATGAAGTCAATATACAACGCCCTAGCTTCTTCAAACGCTGTCCGGGCGAAATCAAGAATGGCGATACAATAAGTGCTCAAGTTGCTTGCCGATAATCATTATGTTGAGTTCCATAGAAGACATCCCTAGAGTAATGAAGTATTATCAATCTTTTGGGCTCATCCTGATTGCACAAATTTGGCCAGGTCTTTTGCCGACGTGTTAGTCCTTGATTGCACGTACAAGACAAATAAGTTCAAGATGCCTCTCTTTCATGTTGTCGGGTTCACCTCTACTTGGAAAATATTTCCAGTGGCATTTTGCTTCATGAAGAGTGAGAAACTTGAAGACTACACATAGGCGTTGGAGAAACTGAAAACACTTTACACTGGTCATACAGAGCCGTCAGTATTTGTTACCGACAGAGAGTATGCCCTAATTAATGCTATTTGTATTATTTTTCCTCAAGCGGATACATTGCTATGCACTTGGCATGTCAATCGTAATATTCAAGCCCAATGTAAGTTAAAGTTTTGGAAGGAGGATGGTAAAATCGACATACAGATTTTTGACGAATTCTACAATGATTGAAATTGTGTGTGGCGAGCATCTACGATTGCCAGTTACGACGCCGCATGGTACTTGTTCAAGCAAAAGTGGGAGGCGAGGGAGCCGACATGCATTTCTTATATCAAAGATACATGGCTTGAACCGCACAAAGAACAATTCGTCTTAGCATGGTCGAATGTGGTGAAGCATTACGGCACGACAACTACCAACCGTGTCGAAGGAGCACACTCTTTATTGAAGAGGCACCTAAAATCATCTCTCGGCAACTTCGTCTCTGTTTGGCAAGCTATACATTTATCAGTAGACCGGACGGTGAATGAAATTAAGGCATCATTTGAGATGAGTTTGAATATAGTCAAGCATGAGCATAGAAAGGAAGTACTCTTAGATGCTTTAATGCGCATGGTATCTCACAAGGCGTTGGCCTTAAAAGCTGATGAGATTGAAAGGTCAAAGTTTGTCGGGCTTGATCCTGAGGTTTGAGGGTGTGTATATCGACATACACTGGGCCTCCCTTGTGCACATCATATTAATAAATATCGCCGTGAATCCATTCCTATTCCAGTAGATGCTATCGATCAACGTTGGAGGCAGTCGTCTATGATGCCCCTGGTAAAGACGGACGATGATTTCTTCTCTTTGCCACAAGCGAAACTTCTCCACGCAAGGTGGTGTGCCTCAGTAGGAGCGGAACGTATGTCCATTGAGCTTAAAATCCAAGAAATTGCATGTTCGGTGACTACTAGAATGCATGAGCCGTCCGTTGTTTCCAATCCTAAAGGCAGGCCTCAAATAAGATTGACTAGTTCACAGAAGAGTAGGCTGGAGTCGACAAAGAGAGATCTATCATCCTTTGAGCATGTTGAACGAAGCTTACAGCAACCTTCGCCTGCACGGAAGGGCAAGCTTGTCGTTCGCCGAAAAATGGGAAAAATGGACCTCCTAAGAAAAGATACAGTTGCAAGCCAAACAACGAGTTTGTATATTGACAAATTTCAACCTGCGCTTCGAAGTTACATTTGGTCTATTGTCGATGTCCCCGGTGATGGCCATTGCGGATTTCATGCTCTTGTAAGGCATCTTGGTTATGATGACAAAGACGGATGGAGACGGGTGAGGCAGGAGCTATACGAGGAGTTAGAGACTCGTCTTCTATTCTACTCCCGCATCCTAAGCGAAGAAACGGTTGCAAATTTGTTGTTAAGTATCCCTTGCACCGACAGTGTTACCGGGACAGACCACTACATGTCAATCCCGTCTGTCGGCTATTTATTTTCTAATAGGTACATGATACCTATTGTACTTATCTCGCCGGATATTAACAATATATTCTTTCCGATGTGCGCTCCTCCGACGGACCACGGAGTGTCTAACCTATGTACTATAGGTCTGATCGGGGATCACTTCGTTATACTAAAGATGATCGTTCATTCTGCGATTCCTCCACCTTCAACAGTTTGGTACAAAAGAGCACCGGTCGAAGCCATCGCTTGGACCACACCTTTCGTTGACCAGATCAACCATTGTAAGAAGTTGTTGAAGATTGAGGAGCCAAGAGACTTACCTGCTGACCACTACGATGTCGAAATCGACTAAGTATAGATATATTTACAGTTTGACATTTTGTATATGGAGGACCACTTTTGTATACAGTAAAATATGAAGTCCAGTAATATATATAGAGTAAATTTTGAGTTATATGTGTTTACCTGTGCCTACCTGTGTTATATGTGCCTACCTGTGTACTATATATGCCTACCTGTGTTATATGTGTTTACCTGTACCTACCTGTGTTATATGTGCCTACCTGTGCTATATGTGCCTACCTATGTACTATATGTGCCTACCTGTGTTATATGTGCTTACCTGTGTGTTATATGTGTTATATGAGTGTTCACTGTCACATCGTTTCAGTTTGAGAAACTCTGTCACAGAGTATCAGTATCAGGACTGCCACACCCATGACAGTCCTACACTGAAGTAGGACTGCCATGGTGATGGCAGTCCTAACTAAAACTTGCTGGCAGTCCTAGTTCAGTGTAGGACTGCCATGGGTGTGGCAGTCCTAACTGTAATACTCTGTGATGATTTTCATGTGTGAATCAAATCAACACATAGTTAAGAAGTTAGGACTGCCACACCCATGGCAGTCCTACACTGAAGTAGGACTGCCATGGAGCTGGCAGTCCTAATTAAAACTTGTTGTAACAGCAAGTTTTAGTTAGGACTGCCAGCACCCTGGCAGTCCTACTTCAGTGTAGGACTGCCATGGGTGTGGCAGTCCTAACTATGAAACTCTGTGATGAATTTATGTGTGAATCAAATCAACACAGAGTTAAGAAGTTAGGACTGCCACACCCATGGCAGTCCTACACTGAAGTAGGACTGCCAGGGAGCTGGCAGTCCTAACTAAAACTTGTTGTAACAGCAAGTTTTAGTTAGGACTGCCAGCACCCTGGCAGTCCTACTTCAGTGTAGGACTGCCATGGGTGTGGCAGTCCTAACTATGAAACTCTGTGATGAATTTATGTGTGAATCAAATCAACACAGAGTTAAGAAGTTAGGACTGCCACACCCATGGCAGTCCTACACTGAAGTAGGACTGCCAGGGAGCTGGCAGTCCTAACTAAAACTTGTTGTAACAACAAGTTTTAGTTAGGACTGCCAGCACCCTGGCAGTCCTACTTCAGTGTAGGACTGCCATGGGTGTGGCAGTCCTAACTATGAAACTCTGTGATAAATTTATGTGTGAATTAAATCAACACAGAGTTAAGAAGTTAGGACTGCCACACCCATGGCAGTCATACACTGAAGTAGGACTGCCAGGGAGCTGGCAGTCCTAACTAAAACATGCTGTAACAGTAAGTTTTAGTTAGGACTGCCAGCTCCATGGCAGTCCTACTTCAGTGTAGGACTGCCATGGGTGTGGCAGTCCTAACTATGAAACTCTGTGTGATGATTTGATTGTGTGAATCAAATTGCCACAGAGTTAAGATTCATCACAAAAAAACAATTTATCACAAGTCCTGATACAGATACTCTGTACATTAAAAAGAACAATTTATCACAAGTACATAAACAACAATAACTCTTCACAACTTAAGATTCATCACAAAAACTCAATAATCCAACTACAATAAATTCATCACAACTACAATAATTCATCACAACTACTTAGTCCCGAACATTCCACATCCAAATTAAGTTTCAAACAAGCAAAATATCCACAATAATTCATCAAATGTACGTAACTATTCCACATCCAACTTAAGTTTGAAACATGAAAAATATCGAAATCTATCTACATATCATGCCGGGCCTTTGAACGAGACTCCCTATTGTTCAGAAAGGGGAAGTCGACCACGTCGTCGATGCGATCAAGCTCATTGGCGACTGTGACACAAGTGTCACTTTGGCAACCTCTCCGGAGTGTCTGCGCCAATTCCTTCACCCTTTGAGACTGAAAATGAAAGTATAAATGAATTAAGTCTACAGACATAAAAATCTCAGTCTTATTACAAATATGGAACTCACCATTCTCACCAACCCAGCATACAAGGCGTTTTTGGAATGAAGAGCTCCAACTGCTCCGACGGCCACGGGACCCGGGTTGGTAGGGTTCGACAACTTAGGATGTCCGACCCTCAGGAAGTACTGCATGTAGTCCTCGCTGCAGTCGGCCATCTGGGTGACCGGTCGTCTTTCAGATTCCCGAAGTACATGTCGTTGCCACTCCGAGTAAAAGTCGGTCACCCAGTCGAATTTCGCCGGTTTGTAACTTAAAGGTTGGGTTCTGCGCGGAGGCTCCAACAGCCGTAGTGTTCGCTTCGGCACAGTTTGCACGAAGCCAAACTGACGAAGTACTCTATCGGGCATGTACGGCTATGTGATTTCATAGCATGTGATCATGCCATGAAATAAAGAAAATGGTTGAACCTCACGATTCAGCTCACGTACATCCCGGTATGGATTCCAAAAAATCTGTAGGAAAACAGTTAACAACAAAACAAAATCAACATGAAAAAGTTAGTCAAAAATTAGTACCTCTTCTGGCACCAAACTGTCTAATACTTCACGAATGGAAGCCAGTGTTTGCCAATTTTTGGTTTCCAGCTGGGATGGCCTCCATCGACACACTCTAGGAAGGTGTTCAAGATACTCTGGATTTTCGTCAGCCCGTCTAAGCATCGAAAAGTGCTCGTATATCCATGCCTATTCAATTTATAAATAAATATTAAAAATTAAAACAACAAATTGAAGTATACAAAATTAAATTGTTAGAAGTTTTCTTACATGTAGCAGAGTCTGACAGCCGGCCATTGTCTTAGTCCCGACACGGGATGCGATGCCGAGCTCGCGGTAAAGATTGGCTATGATACCGCTTTCCCAGGATATATCAATGAAGTCATCCACTTCAGATAAGTTGAGCATGTACCGAGCATGTATCAACGTTTCGGACTTGCCCGGAATGCCGACCGTTCCTAGGACGAACAGCATATACGCACGGGCCACCGCGTCGACCATATCATCGTCATCCACCTCCATATCCATGAACTGATCCACCAGAAATGATAGAGGAATTCCGTACGACTTCTTGAAGCCTGGTAGAGTTGTAAAACTCGTAGCCGGAACTCCAAGGTGAGTTGAGACGAACTTGACGATCTTCTCGTACCATTTTACGGATTTCTCATTCGTGTAATGTTCTTTGGTTATTACGCGTCCGGTCACTGGCAGCTCCAATATCTGGTAGACGTCGTCAAGTGTAATGGTCATCTCCCCTGCTGGGAGATGAAATGTGTTGGTCTCCGGGTGCCATCTCTCCACAAAGGCGGATATGAGGGCACTATCCATTGTCCGGTAGGCATTTTGTGCCAAATTGTGCAAGCCGCTCGGTATGATTTTGCTCCGGACGGCCTCCGATAAGCTTGCAAACTGCTAGGACACGGTTTTCTTCCCGTGACTCACAGCCCTAAGGATACGATATGTCCTCTGTATATCGAACAACAAAAAACATATCAATTATGAAATACATATATATATAGTATACTAAACTGGTAGCTTACAAACGTCATGTACATACCGGGTTCTTCCATATTTCATACGCAATGTGGTTCTCAAAAGAAACCAACATTGAGCAACTGGGCGGACGGACATGCGGCTCAGAAGGACCGACCTCCTCAGAAGGACCGACCTCCTCAAATGGAGCAGAACCGTCTTGACGTGATAGGAGTCGGGCAATTGGCACGTCGTCGTCGTCGTCGTCGTCGTCGTCGGAAGGAGGCGTAGGAGTAGGAGCTCGTTGCTTCGACCGAGCTTGACGTGCCGGTGGCGATGTCCGAGACCGAGCTTCGGGCGCCGGTTCGGTAATTGTTATCGGACGCTCGAGAGGACGTTCCGCACGTTCCTTCCGCTTTGACGCGGTGGGCCGTATTCTTTTGTTAGCGGCCGGTGGACTGCATGACAACATACACTTATTAAGTAATAGAAACATCATGCACTTACCCAACTCCCATATGTCATAACATTAGGACTGCCAGGCATGTGGCAGTCCTAATGAAAATTAGGACTGCCACAGTCCTGACAGTCCTCTTGTGAAAGAGGACTGCCAGGACTGTGGCAGTCCTAATTTTCATTAGGACTGCCACATGCCTGGCAGTCCTACTGTTGTGAACCCGAACTGCCACAACGACATCCTACTTTATCGTGTTCTAGGGTTAGGGTTTCAACATAAAATTGGGGTTTCTTGTGTTCGAAAATTAGGGAAGAGAACGTGCAAGAGATTATAAACCTATTTTACCAAAACTTTTTCAAGAATTAAACAAATTCTAGGGTTTCGAATATAATGTACAAAAATCTCGAAGAAATTAGGGAAGAACGTACCTGGATTCCGGTTGCTTTGACTTGCGTGTCATCTCTTCGAGAATCTTCGTGGAGGGATTGAGAAATTAGGGTTTAGGAGAGGAAGAAATTAGGGTTTAGGAGAGGGAGAGGGAGAGAGCTTTTTCTTTTCTTCTTGAGGAGAGAGAGTGAAGAATAGAAATGAGAGTGAAATTTTTGGTTTGGGGGGTTGGGCTGTCCCCTAGCAAGTTTTGGGTGCCCCTAGCAATTTTTTCACATTTATGGGCTGTCCCCAAGTAAGAGCTGTCCCCAAGCATTTTTGGTGGTGCCCATAGAAAAAACCCTTATAATTTGCCGATGATTATCATTTCGCCTTCTTCTCGGGATTTCTACCATGGCGCCGAAAGCAAAACCGAAACCCTCGCCTCCTCCCTCCGCAGCCCAATCGACCCCCATAGAGGACCTCTTCTCCGCTCTCGACCGCCATGTCAAGAGCTTCCAGTACGACCAAGCCGTCAAAGTCGCAGATCAAGGTCTTCTTCTGCTTCTCTCGGTCGATTCCTTCGATTCCTTTGTATACTATTGAATTTTTTATGGGTTTTTTGGTGATTTTTTTCAGTTCTCGCGGTCTCTCCCGGCGACGAGGACGCCGTCCGGTGCAAGGTCGTGGCGCTGGTCAAGTCCGATGCGATCGAGAAGGCCTTGTCGGCAATCAAGGGCTTCGAAGCCCTACCGATCCCCGATCTCGGATATTATAAGGTATTTTTGTTTTTTTTATTCTATCGATTGGGAGTATTTTGGAGATTGAAATGTTAACTTGGATCTGTTGGAAAATTGGAGGATCGATTTAGGATCGATTTTGGTATGAAAATTAGGATTCCTTGGAGGTGCTGTTCCAAAATAGGGTTATTTATATGAATATGCAAATGACATTTTACTTTCATTGTTTGTGAATTATGATTATCAATAGGTTTGGGTAGAAATATGAGTACTTTTCATTTCTATCCTTGGCGTAATTGTAATTGCATAGATAGTTGTATAAGTGATGGAAATGAATGCAATTCCATTTAGCAAATTGTATCTATCTTACCACTTTTGTTAGACTCGTTATAATCTAGGGAACTTGGAGGTCACTCCTTGGTCGCATGAGCTTAAGTTGTGTTGGAAACAAGGGGAAAGAATTATGGTTCCATATTTTGACTTGTTTAGGATTAATATCCTAGGATTTCTTGGTTATTTGAGTATATTTGATATTTAGTTGAATGTTCAATATATGTTTTGTAGATTTGAGTCATGAGCAAGGTAATCAAAGGTGTAATACGCACTCGAGGTGCAAAGGGTCCATATCGTCCGAGGCCCACAACGCACGTAAAAATAAAAATAATAGAATATAAATGAATAAATAAATAAATTAGTAGTGTAAGAAATAAAATCAAATATCATATTAAAAGTTTAAAACCAACAAAAATATGTTAAAACATAACCAAGGGAACTAGCAAAACAACAATAGCAGTCAACAGAATTAACAAAAATTTATGTTCTCTAGCAAGCAGTAACAAAATGAAAGGAACACAAATTTTAGTACCATTTTCCTACCACGTTTTTCGTAAATTTTAGTTTTTACACGCCCAGGCTTAGGTGATTGTTAGTTCAATTGTATCCAACTTTGGCAACCGTGGAAAGGGATACCTCCCTGGCACTTGTATGAGGCTCTATGCCTAAGGTTTTTCGTAAAATAAAAACCATAATACGCACCTTTTCTTGTTGGCACCTTGATGCAAGGCGCGCCTAGTAAAAGACGCCTCGTCTAGTGAGGTGGTAGGCTTGCCTTTGACTACTATGGTCATGAGCTTATCTTTCCATATTGAGATCTCTTCTTATAGAGTCTTTGTTGTCTTGACTTATTGTAAATAAGAATAAACTCTCCTATAAAAACTATGGTTATTTGACATAATTTTCTCTAAAAATATTGGAGTAGCCACCATCCCAGATTTTTTTATTTCCCTCCTTCCTAACTCATAAACAATCAATATTGTGTGAGAGCCATGAAAAACAACATGGTATCATTAAAACCAACAAATCTACAAACTGGTCATTTAGGTTTTGTGACATGTTCCTCTCATGCTCAAACTAGAAATTTTGCACCCACATAGAGAATTAGATGGTTGACGTCAAGTGAACAAGTGATTATAAAATTTGGTCAATTCTGTAATTGATCTTTCTTATGCTCCATGGCTGCCCCCATTATAAGAGGAGGCGGCTTGGATGATGATGATGATAAATAGTATATTAGTATTGTAATTATAAGCCACATTCTTGTTAATACCCTCACCTTGATTTTTTAGTGAGGTGATTAGTTACTAAAATATAGTAAGCTTATGAGTTATTATGTGAAGTAATAATACTCTAAATGGAGTAAGTCGTTGAAGTAATATGATAAATATTGCTCTAAATTGCACAAGGATTATTCTTTAAGTAATAGCCGAGTCTCTACTTTGTACAGTGTGAGCGTAAGCGTAGATGGATCATATTTCCAGTAACAAGCATACTCATCTAGGCTTCCGTGCCAAGAGTGTTTATCCCTTTCTCTAACGATTTCACTGAGAACAAGTAATGGTATTCATGAAGCTCAACACAGGGTTTGTTCTCCCATATCACCTCACTGTTCTATATGATCCTTAACATACTAATCCTAATCATTAATTTCACCCTGACCGTTAACTAAACCTCCAGATTACATTTTTTAGGTGCGTATCTGAGAAATATAGTTTAACTAAGCACCCTTATATCCTAATCTTTTACATATAAGACTTAACTTTTTTCTACTCCATTATACTTCGAAACCATCTTGTCTTTGCTATTGGCGTGTCTAGGGCTCTATTCTCTTTTAGACCTTCTAACCAAGAATCTTTTTGCTGAAAACCCTTTGAAGTTTAAACTAAACTTTACTTTCTCGTTTAACTTTACTTTCTCGTTCTTTTATTAGATGTTTTTCATTCTGCTGGCATTTCCCATAACCTTTTTGTTCCTATCTTTTACTTATGAAGTAAGGGATAGAAAATTTTATATTTTTAGAGATGTCACTTGTAGCTGTCACATTGCCGAATGAGTTATTTGAATATTCTAGAGTATAGATCAATAAGTTATGGTCATCTTTCTTGCTTCCAACTATAAATTCTATATCATTCCACAGTCAAAACTATTCACTGCAGGCTTTTACTTTTTGTTAACATTATGTAAAAGTACTTATATATTAAACTTCTCATCCATCATCGAAATTTATGAAATTCATTACCATCCGAATGTGAACCAACTCCGATAAAAGATTGACCACAGTTTTGATGTGTTTTCTTGAGCTTGACCTTATAATTAGTTCTGATTCCTTTAAGCATTGGAGACCCTAGCTAAAATCTCCAAAAGCTGTTCGGCAGCTAAGGAAATCTTCCTTATTGGTGGAATCAGTTTCTGGTCATGCAAAACATGGGATTCAACTTGATCTTAGCTACAGGACCTTAGTTCTTCCATGGTTCCTTTCTCGTGACCATTTTCGAGTAGACAGAGAAAAAATAAATCTAGACACAAGTGATTTTGAAGAGTTATATATATATATATATTGGAAAAGGGTAAATTTTATTCCAACTCAACACATAATCATACAATCAGAGTAGGACTCCCACTCATCAGGTTTTTCATAGCTTTTACATCAAAATCAATGTTATGGAGGATGCCTATAGGAGGGGTAGTAAGTCCCTCGAAGATACGACGGTTCCGTTTCCTCCATACATACCAGACAGCAGCAGCCAGCCGTACTCTAGTGGTCTTGAACCAGCCCTGCCCTCTCCCTCTTCGGTCCCGAATCTCATTGATGATGTTACCGATCCCCCTTCCAGAGTCACATCCGTCCAGCGCACAGCATTGTTCATTCCAGATGTACCAGACCACCTCACACTCAAAGAATAAGTGTCTCATAGATTCATTCTCCACGTCACATAGTACACACTTTGGGTTGGAAACCTGAATCCCAAAAGAGATGAGTCGGTCCCTCGTCAGCAGGCGACCCAGCAGTAATCGGTAGACACAAAGCTGCATCTTCCTAGCCAGTCTCTTGCACCATATGAACTCATAGTCGGCACTGATAGGGAATGTACTCCGTATAAGATTATAGCAGCTTTGGAACCTGAACTCTCCAGAACCTCCAGTAGCTCCCGGCGGATCCCAGATCCAACAATTAGCTGGCAGTGATAGATCAATCTTGACCTTGCGAATAACCTCTCCGAGCTCCTCAGTATGGTGGTAGGTCTCAGGACTCCATACTCCATTCCTGATAATACGTTGGCAAGTCAGCCCCTTTTCAGCCTCCCTGTGCGTCCGATCTCCCAGGATCTCTGCCAGAGATTTTCGATCAAGTCATGGGTCCCGTCAGAGGTCCGTTCCAGTTCTATCTCTCATGATCCACCGGATGGAAGATTTGACTACATCCCTGTGCCGCAAGATATGCTTGAAAGCAACATAGTTGTTATCGATGGAACAGGTCCAGAAGTTGCCTTGCTCACATATCTGCTGTGCATCCAATCAGCCCAAAGAGACCCCCTTTTAATGAATCTCCATGCCAGCTTCAGCGCCGAGGCCTCCCTGATCTCCAGCAAGGGTCGAAGTCCCATCCCTCCCTCCTTTCTTGGGCGGCAGAGCTGCTCCCAAGAGATCGCATGCATACCCCCCTCCAGATGAAATCGGCACAAATCCTCTCCACTTTTCGGATGGTAGTGACAAGAATCAGAATGGGCTGGACCCAGAACTGAGCCAGGGCTGAGATAACCGATTTAACCAACTCAGTGCGCCCCCCGAAAGATAGACCAGCAGCCTGCTATCCTTCAACCCTCTGGGCATACTCCACTAGACTATGACAGTTCTGGTCCCGAGTATAGTTGACTGTCAGAGGAACACCTAGGTATTTCACCGGAAGATCACTCCTCTCCACATCCAAAGCTACGACTCGTTCCTCCTTCCGGGGGCAAAGGGAACTGAATTATACCCGGCTCTTCTCTTGATTCATTTAAAGTCCTGTAAGGGCTTCCAGATCACCATAATCTCCGAGATCGTGTTCATACCTTCTATAGAAGGCTGAAGGAAAACCAGGAGGTCGTCGGCATAAATGAGATGAGTGACATATGGCTCGACCCTCCTGAACAGCGGGACAAGCCTCCTACTATGTACCGTCCTGTCTATCAAACAAGTGAAGTACTCCATGACAAGCGTGAACAGGTAAGGAGACAATGAGTCACCTTGCCGGAGTCCACGGTTGCTGCGGAAGAACCTATACGGGGTACCCTGGATGAGGACAGAGAAGGTGGGAGTCGTGATGCACTCCCGAATCCTCGCAACCCAACGATCATCGAATCCCATGGCAGTCATCAGGTGGCACAAAAAGTCCCTATTGACCACGTCATAGGCCTTCCTCAGATCCAGCTTCACGTACGCCTTCTCCCCTCCTGGTTTATTGAAGCCCCTCACCATATCATGTGCAAGGAGACTGTGCTCAGCAATCGATCTCCCCTTTATGAAAGTCGCCTGGTTCGGAGAGACTAAGTCCTGCATGATCCCCTCCATACGCCGGCACATAAGGTGCGTAATTATTTTGTAAAGATAATTACAGCACGCTATAGGTCTAAAGTCCGCCAGCGATGTCGCACCCTCTTTCTTTGGCACAAGAGTCAGGAAGGTATGATTCAGCTCCTTCAGTAGCTTCCCTTCGGTGAAGAACTCTTGGACCGTCTCAAGAACCGAAAATTTCAGAATATTCCAGTGGCGTTTGTAGAACCCACTGCTAAATCCGTCCGGCCTTGGGGCTTTATTCGGATCCGCCTTCATGATTATAGCCTCCACCTCCTCCATAGTGACTGGGGCAAGAAGTAGGCTATTCCTAAAGGGTGTCACCAACCTCTTCGTAACTACATCCGGGAACGCAGATATTTAGTCAGTCTGAAAATACAATTCAGAGTAATACTTGACAGCCTCTCCTTGGATCTTTGACGGCTCCCCCACCAGATTGTCCTCTGCATCGAGCAGCTGAGAAAGGTTGTTCCTATGTTGTCTGGTTCGGATGACGTCATAGAAGAACTTGGAACATCGGTCACCATCCTTGAGCCAGGAGCATTTAGTGTGCTGGGTCGCACTAATCTCCTTCTGCAGACAAAGAATGTTGACTTTTCCGATCAGCTCCTTCTCTCTTGCTGTTAGGTCCCCGTTCAGCATGTCAGATTGCATGGAATGTTGGATGGCCCGGAGCTCCGCCTCCTTATCTTCTAGTGATGGCTTGGACAATCCCTTCATCCAACTCCGGATAGCCGTCTTCATGTGCTTGAGCAAGTGCACCATACGGTACTGAGCCGTACCCTCCTGGTGGCTAAGAAGACCCTCCGTAACAGCCTCCAAGTAACCCTATGAAAGAAATCAGCTGTTGTTGTACCGAAAGGGGCGCGACTTTCCAGTAGTCTGTTCTGTGAAGCCAACCCTGATGGGGGAGTGATCGCTCGTCCCAACAGCCAGACCCTCAGCCAAAGAATTAGGGAAGCCGCGGAACCACTCCCCGTTGCCCAGAGCTCTGTCCAACTGGCAAGCAACCATGTTACGAACCGCTTTGTTATGCCAGGTCCAGATATGCTCCGAGCGCGTCAATCTCTGAAGCCCCGCCTGGAAAAGACATATCTGGAAGTCATATAGAATCGAATCTGGAACCGGTCTGCCACCCACCTTCTTCCCTCTGTGAAAAAGGGCGTTGAAGTCGCCCATCAGGAGAAGCGGAAGATGTAAGGAGTCAGCAGTGGCAGCTACTCTGGATATGTCACTCCACAGGGCCTCCCGACGCCGTCTGTCGTTGTAGCCGTACATCGCTCCCAGCAAGAACCGAAAACCACCTTTATTCGTGAAGGAGATGGCAATCAGCTGCTCCGACATCAGAATCAAATTCCCTTACCAACTCTTAGAATTCCATCTGACCCAGATCCTTGCCATGTCGCAAAGTGCTAGGTTATGGAGTTGAACCCAATGAGAGGGGGTCCGTCGGACAAGAGTATTTTTCCCTTTAATCTTGGTCTCCAGCAAAACAGATATGTCACACTGCTCTCTGCGTAAGACCCCACAGATCTCCCTCCATCTCCCTAAGGAGCATGCATCCCTCACGTTCCAGGCGATTACCGTCATTAATTATTAAGAAAGAGGTTCCCCTGTACTTCTCCTGGACCGGTACCCGGGGGTGGTACCACGTCCGTCGCTATCATGTCCTCCTCCACCCCAGAAGTAGGGACATGCTGGATTGTTGCCTGTGTGAGCATCAGTGCCCAAGCCGGGTTGTCCACACATAACGCCTCACCCAAAACAGGGAATTGTCCCCCCTCCCTTGGGGGACCATCAAGCAATGGTCCAGCACGTCTCTTCCTGCTGTAAACACTCTCCTCGGATGATCCTCCATCTCCTCGCTCCTCTCGCCCCGAAGCCACCATGCCTCTGGTGACCATGCTCCTCTGTGCCGAGAAGGTGACCATAGCCCCGCTAGTGTGAACCGGCTGGGGTGAGATAGTCAGACTCAGACCACTAGCCTCTCTCTCTCTCTATATATATATATATTTTTTTTTTCTCTCTCTCTCTCTCTCTCTCTATATATATATATATATATATATATATATATATGTATATACTTTTTTTTCCCAGCTTAAGTATATGTTAATCAATATTGTGCTGCACACCTTTTCTCATTCCTGTTGACAATCATGATATAATGTATGAGCTAGACAGTTTTAACCGTCATTATGCCAATCCTCACTCCTTTTTATGCATTTAGGCATACTGCCTATACAGGCAAAACAAGTTACAGGAAGCCCTGGAGTGTTTAGATGGTCAAGAAAGAACTTCTATGGTTCTGCAATTGGAATCACAAATTCTATACAGATTAGGAAAAATGGACGCTTGCATGAAAAGCTATGATAAGCTTCAAAATTTCAAGATAGACTCCTTGGATTTAAAGACAAATATTATTGCTGCCTTGATCTCTGCTGGAAGGGCTACAGAAGTCCAGGGAATGATGGACACTCTCAAAGTTAAAGCTTCTAGCAGCTTTGAGCTTGCATATAACACTGCCTGCTCCTTAATTGAGAAGGGGAAATACGCAGATGCTGAACAACAGTTGCTTTCTGCTCGAAGGTGAGTATGCAAACGATTCTATTTATATTTGCGAAAATTGCCTATGAACTCTTGCAATGCCCAGATTTGCTCGAGATCTTTTTTCCGATGATATATGCTAGTGAATTTTTCACCTCTCTTGCATGATTGGATCACTTCAATGTGAGATCTAGAGAGTAATTTTTGGAATCTCCTCAAAGGTGGTCAGTCTGGACCTTTCACAAGGCGGTATATGCCATATGCGCTTACCTGACAACAGAGGATCAAGGAACTTTCTTATGGGGTCACACACATGATTGCACTTTTGACAAATAGAAAATTAAAAGAGGAAAGACCAAAAAAGAGGTGGAGTCCAAGTCGACGTACTCCTGGGTAAACTTAATGAGATGTTTCTTATTGAGGTCACTGAGGTATATAAAATAAAACAATGGGAGCGGGAGCAGGCGACTGCGAGCGGGCTAGGGCTCCTCCCCCGCGGCCACCAGATCCTCTCGCCGGCGGGAGGAGGAAGGTCGGAAAGAAGGGGGGGGCCGGGCTGTCCCCCCAGGTCGGCGGAGGAGCCCCCCTAGGCTGCGGCGGGGGGGGGGGGGGTACTAAGGCGGGGGGGGGGGGGGTCGGGCGGACCCCCCGGATCGGGAGCGATCGGCGACGTCCCCCCAGGCGGTGGGGGGGGAGCAATGGAGGAGGGGTCGGGCGGACCCCCCAGTTCTTCCGCGCGGGGTGGCGCCCCCCCAGGCGGTGGGGGGGGGGGCGGGAGCACAGGTGGGGGGGGGGGGCGGGAGCACAGGTGGGGGGGGTCGGGCGGATCCCCCGGTTCTGCAGTGAACGACGGCGCCCCCTCCCCCCCCCAGGCAGTGGGGGGGGGGAAGGAAGGCCGAGGGGTCGGGCGGACCCCCTATGGCGGTGGGGGGTCGGGTTCGGCGACGGATGGGGATCGGAGCCTGCAAGGAGTCTCCAGTGCGCTTAACTTCGAATTTGGAGCAGGATCTGGTTCCCGGGGGGCCAGATGGAGGGAGGGGGATGGACGACGGTTACGCGTCGTCGCGTGGCGAAGATCGGGAGTAAGGCAGGAGGAGGTCAGAGCCATGTTTGGGATCGCCATCATGCTGACAGTCGACAGAGCGGGTCAGGGGCGCGGCCATCGGCCCGTGGCCCTGTGGTGTCTGCTGGGAGATCGGTGGGCTGGCGGCCAAAGGCGACCGCGGCGGACAAGGGGAAGAGTAAGGTGGTGGATCTTGGTGGTCAGGGATCTGGGTCTCCCCGGCCGGAGGTTGTCCCCAGGCCACATGGGGAGACTACTCGGCCGGCTGGCCGATCCTGGGCAGAGATCTGCAAACCTGTGGGGCCGAAAAGTCCCACATCGATGGAGTACGTGCCGCCGATCAAGGCAGGGAGGGGTTTACGGGCCTCGTTCCCTGCGGAGGAGATTGAGAGGGTTACATCATACTGGGAGAATACCCTCGTTCTGTATGTTCTGGACAACAAGCCTTTCTACGGACAGATTCGGGGTTATGCGACGCGTGTCTGGCAGCCCAAGGGGAGTATGAAGTTCTTTGCCCGCGAGAACGGCTTCTACTATGTGAAGTTCGGACTTGCGGAGGATGGCGCTAGGATCCTCCAAGGCGGCCCCTGGACGTTTGACGGCAGGCTTATCATTCTAAAGGAATGGACCCCGGAGCTTAGATGTGAGAGGGAAGTTCTGAATGCCATCCCTGTATGGATTCGATTCCCTGAGTTCCCGGTCCGGTTTTGGAGTATACCACTGCTAATGCGTTTGGCGAGCCTGGTGGGTACCCCGATCAAGGCGGATGAAGCTACTGCCTTTCGGTCGAGGTTGATGTACGCCAGGATTTTTGTGGAGATTCGGGCTGGGGGGGGGGAGCTACCGAAGATGGTGGAATATGAGATTTCTTCTGGAGAGGTGCTTACCCAGAAGGTGGAATACGAATGGGTCCCACCTACCTGTTCTCGCTGTTCCTGTTTTGGACATCTGGCCAGTGCTTGTTCGGCGGTAGGACCTCAGGTGGCGCCTTCACCTCAGGTGGAGCCTTCTATTCCCCTGAGTGAGTCTCCGGACTTACCCTGTGACATAGATTTCAGAGTTGACAGTGGAGAGGAGGTCTTGGTGTGAGAGGTTACCCATCCAGTGAGTGATGGTGGGATGAGCCTCATTGTCTCTACCCAGCTTGCTCCCTCGAGTGGAGCGTTGACCACTTTTCCGGGGCAGAGTAGTGTAGTTACAAGAGGCATGGTGGCGTCGGGGATCGAGGCGCGGGGAGGTGGCGGATCGGCTGGGGGGCAGGTTTACTGTAGGAAGAGACGTGCTGTCGGTCCGCTGAGTGACGGCCCCTCCAGGGAGGGAGGGCATCCTACTGACAGAGAGGAGAAGGTGTGTGTTGACAATCCTGCATGGGCATTGGTGCTCTCTCAGGTCGTTCCCCAGCAGGCCATCCCGACTGGGATGGAGGAGGATCTTTTAGCGTCGGATGTGGCACATTTCCCAAGTGCTGATCCGGGTGTTTCCCAGGGGACCCAACCTCTCATTAATTAATGGCTATTATCGCCTGGAACGTGAGGGGGGCGTGTTCGCTAGGAAGGTGGAGAGAGATTTGTGGGATGCTTCACAGAGAGAAATGTGACATTTCTGTTCTATTAGAATCTAAGATCAAAGATGAAAAGACTCTTGCTCGGCGGACCCCATCTCATTGGGCCCAACTTCACAACCTGGCTCTATGTGACATGGCCAGGATTTGGGTTCGTTGGAACTCGAAGAGCTGGGATGGTGACTTGATCTTGATGACGGAGCAGTTGATTGCCATCTCCTTCTCGAACAAGGGTGGCTTTCGGTTCTTGCTGGGGGCGGTTTACGGCCATAACGACAGAAGGAGACGGGAGTCCCTGTGGAGCGACATCTCCCGTGTTGCCGCTGCTGCAGATTCGTCGTGCCTTCCACTTCTTCTGATCGGGGACTTCAATGCCCTTCTGCATCGAGGGGAGAAGGTAGGTGGTCGTCCAGTTCCAGACTCTATCCTATATGATTTTCAGAGATGCCTCCTCCAGGCGGGGCTCCAGGGATTGTCTCGCTCAGGCTTCATCTGGACTTGGCATAACAAAGCAATCCGGAACATGGTTGCATGCCAGCTTGATCGAGCTCTGGGCAATGGAGAATGGTTCCGACATTTCCCCAATTCTTCGGTTGAGGGCCTGGCCGCTGGGACGAGCGATCATTCTCCCATCAGGGTTGGCTTCAATTCTAGGTCTCCTGGGAAGTCCCGCCCTTTCAGGTACAACAACAGTTGGTATCTCTCGGAGGGTTACTTGGAGGCTGTCTCAGGGGGGCTTACTAGCTATCTGGAGGGGACGGCCCAGTTCCGCTTGGTATGTTGTCTCAAGGTCACGAAGAAGGCTCTTCGGAGTTGGGTGAAGGGGTTGCCCAAGTCTACCTTGGAAGATAAGGAGGTGGAGTTGTGGGCCATCCAGCAGGACATGCAAGCTGACATGCTTAATGGGGACTTGGCCTTTAGAGAGAAGGAGCTGACCGAAGAAGTTAACATCCTGAGGCTGCAGAAGGAGATTAGCACGGCCCAGCGTGCCAAATGTTCCTGGCTCAAGGATAGCGACCGATGTTCTAAGTTCTTCTATGATGTTATCCGGATAAGACAACATAAGAATCACATCTCCCAGCTTCTTGATGCGGATGGCATCTTGGTGGGGACGCCGGCTGAGATCCAGGACGAGGTTGTCAGGTACTATTCTGAGTTATATTTCCAGATTGACTACTTGTCTGTGTTCCCAGAGGTTGTTACGAAGAGATTGGTGACTCCGTATGGGAATAGCATTCTTCTTGCCCCCGTTACTTTGGAGGAGGTAGAATCTATTGTCAAGTTGGCGGATCCCAACAAGGCTCCTGGACCGGATGGCTTTAGCAGTGGGTTCTACAAACGCCACTGGGACATTCTGAAGCATCAGGTCTTGGAGGTGGTGCAGGAATTCTTCATCAAAGGGAAGCTTCTGAAAGAGCTGAATCACACTTTTCTGACCTTGGTGCCTAAGAAGGAGGGAGCGACAGCACTGACGGATTTCAGACCTATTGCGTGTTGTAATTATCTTTATAAGATAATTATGCACCTTATGTGCCGGCGTATGGAGGGGATCATGCAGGACTTGGTTTCTCCGAATCAGACTGCGTTCATCAAGGGGTGGTCGATCGTTGAGCACAGCCTCCTGGCTTATGAGATGGTGGGAGGCTTTAGCAAACCCGGTAGGGAGAAAGCATGTGTGAAACTGGACCCGAGGAAGGCGTATGACATGGTCAATCGAGACTTCCTCTGCCATCTGATGACCGCCATGGGTTTCGCGGACCACTGTGTTGAATTGATCCGGGAGTGCATCACGTCTCCCACTTTCTCTGTCCTCATCCAAGGCATTCCGTATGGGTACTTCCAGAGCAACTGTGGGCTCAGGCAAGGTGACCCCCTGTCCCCTTACCTGTTCACGCTTGTTATGGAATACTTCACATGTCTGATGGACCTGGCAGTGCACCATGGGAGGCTGGTCCCTTTGTTTCGGAGGGTGGATCTCCCAGTTTTCCACCTTATATATGCAGATGATCTCTTGGTGTTCATCCAGCCATCGACGGAGGGTATGCAGGCGCTTGCGGAGATTATGGGAGAATTGAATTCCCTTTCGGACCTTCAGATAAACAGGAAAAAGAGTAGGGTGTACTTCAGCTCCCTTTGTCCCCAGAAGGAGGAGCGAGCTGATGTGCTGGGTATCGAGAAGAGTGATCTTCCGGTGCGATACTTAGGAGTGCCTCTCACTGTCAACTATGCGCGGGATCAGGACTGCCATAGTCTGGTGGAGTACGTCCAGAGGAGAATGGAAGGGTGGCAAGCCGCCGGTTTGTTATTTGGCGGACGCATCGAGCTGGTCCGATCGGTGATTTCGGCTGTGGCTCATTTTTGGCTGCAGTCTATCCTCCTCCCTGTTGCCACTATTAGGAAAGTGGAGCGGCTCTGTGCAGATTTCATTTGGAGGAGGGTATGCATGCGATCTCCTGGGAGCAGCTCTGTCGACCCAGGAAGGAGGGAGGAGGGGCTCAGGCTGTTGCTGGAGATTAGGGTGGCCTCCGCGCTTAAGCTGGCGTGGAGATTCATCAAGGGGGGGTCTCTCTGGGCGGACTGGATGCACAGCAGATACGTGAAGTAGGGCAACTTTTGGACGTGTGCTACTGACAACAATCACTTAGTCACGTTCAAGACTGTCTTGAGACACAAGGGGGTGCTTAAATCTGCAATCCGGAAGGTCATGAAGGATGGGTCTGGAACGGACCTCTGGCGGGATCCTTGGATAGATCGGCGTTCGCTATTGGACATCAGGAGAGACCCGACACATCTGGAGGACAGGCGTGGTCTGACGTGTAGTCGTATCATTCGTGATGGGGAGTGGAGGTCGGAGTCTTATCGGTTTACCAAGGAGCTGGGTGGGATCATTAGTACTATTGTCATTGATCCGACTTTGCCTGCTGATCGGTGGATTTGGGAGCCGGCAGGAGCAAACCGAGAACTGGGGAGTTCCAATTCCGGAGCTGCTACAACCTCATTAGACGCGCCTTTCCTCAGAGTGCTGACTACGAGTTCGTATGGTGCAAGGGTCTGGCCAGGAAGATGCAGCTTTGTGTATACAAGCTTCTACTGGACCGTCTTTTGACTAGGGATCGTCTGAGTTCGTTTGGAGTGCCGGTTCCGGATCCCAAGTGCGTGCTTTGCGGTCTGGAGCATGAATCTATTAGGCACATTTTCTTCGAGTGTGCTCTGGCATGGCAGATCTGGACGGAGCAGAGTAGAGTGTTGGGAGTGTGCGTCTCCGGAAAGGGAATTGGAGACATCATCACGGTGCTCCGGGATAGCAGGGGTCGAGGGCAGGACTGGTTTCGGACCGTCAGAGTTCGGCTGGCTGTTTCTGTTTGGCATGTATGGCGGGAACGAAACCGTCGGATATTTGAGGGGCGGGTCACCCCTCCGGTAGACATTCTCCATAACATCGAGTTTGATGTAAATGCTATGGGAAATTGATGAGTGGGAGTCCCACTTTGATTGTATGTTGTAAGATTATTGCATTACTTTTGGAATAAAATTTACCCTTTTTCCAATATATATATATATATATATATATATATATATATATATATATATATGAGGAGGGATCCGCATCCCCTCATTTTTTGCATCCTCAAGCATCCCCATGTTAACAACTATTGGATGTTGTTTAAGTCATTTAATCTTAACCGTTGATTTCAACCATTCAAATCAATGGTTAAAAGTAGATGACTTAAATAACATCCAACGGTGGATAACATGGAGATGCATAAAATGAGGGGATGCGGATCCTTCCTATATATATATATATATATATATATATATATATATATATATAACAATGTGGGACTAAACCAAAAAGATATTGATATATGGCAGGTTTGTGCATGTAATTTTTAACATTCCAAAAGGCACCCGAGGGAACCCATTTCTTTGCCTATTGTGATTGCATTAGATGGGAGACTGTCACCTTGGTTGTTCCTGTCACCTTCTTCTGGAATTATTGATATTGCAATTTGTGCATTGACGTGCGCCGTCATCAATACCAAACTCATGTTTTCTGTCACTTGTTTCCTACTATTTGTCTCTTCACCCATATGCTTACTTGAGGATAAACTCCAAAAGTGAAAAAAAGGCATGGCAAGAATAAAGGGACACCTAGATGGCATGATGCAGATGATCACAATCAAGCCCATAGATGTAAGAACTCTAAAAGGATGCCAGGGGAAATCTGTGCTTGTGAAATGATCGTGGCAAGATTCTACCTGGAGAAATGATCAAATCCAGATTGGGAGAGAAATTCTGTGCTTGTGAAATGATATGAGATTTTGTGAATGCTAAACATTCTCGGCAAGATTCTGCTGATGTAAAATGATTGTGATAAGGTTCTACATGTGTGAACCATCATAGCGAGATTCTATCCGTGTGAAACAATAAAAAAAGATTCGGCCGCGTGAAACTATCACAGTGAGAGCAAGCGGCACATGTGAAATGTCACAACGAGATCTGTGCATACATACTTAATATTTGGGTTTCTTAAGTTACTTAATATCTCAACAAGAGGCAAAAATAAACAAAATTCCTAATCTTCCTTCTGTTGCTTGTCCAGAAACATCATCAATTCCTTCTCTAGTTGGATGATTTTTTTTTTTTTGAGATCGGCGATACGCACGGGGCTTAGTGCACGCTACATTGCATGCCTGTTGGGCCCACTGACCCCAACTCCCACCAAATAAATGGAAGGAATAATACGCCCCCGTGGCTCAATCCACTGATCTTCCGCCACCCAGCCGGAGTCTTATACCTCTCCTCGGTAACCACAAGAGCCACTCGAGTTCGATTTGTTTTTATTAAAATATGTACGATTGTCAAGATGAACTTCTAAGGCTTGGTTTGGGATTGCTGCTGCGTTTCAAAAGCCCACAACAAAAGCAACCTTTGGTAGCATGCGGGAGATTGTTGTCAAAAGCTGTCTCAAATTTGAACTAACTTTTCAAAAGCTTTTAGTTTTTTAATAAACTGTTGTTACCAAATAGTCTTGGATTGCTTTCCAAGAAAGAAAACAGAAGCAGCCAACAATAGGCACCAGCCTAATTCATGGGATTTCTTGTATCAAAAGTGGAAATAATTCACGGGTAAATGGATTTATATAAGGGAAAAAAAAAGAATGAATTGTCGGCTAGAGAGAGTTACGGACAACTTCAGGCAGTTGTTGAGCTAAGGGGGCCTCTAAGAAATCAGCCAAGAATGTACTACAACCCAACACCTTGGAGTCTGGTATGTGGCTTAAGTTCGGTATTATGGATTAATTCAGCAAAGATGAAAAGTCTGGAGTTCATGCAAAACTTATAAAATTGGTCGAAAGCTAAGGACATTTTAAATTCATTTCATTTGGAGTCTCCTCAGCTTCTTCTGTGATAATGGTAGACAGCCTAATCAAGATGACGGCTTCAGAAGAGTTGTAGCTAAAGAGTAGTATAGATTTTCCAATTGTCCTTCTTTGTATCTGCTGCCCAGGTGGCTAAAGTGCTAGGCTGCTGTTGGCTCCTTGTCTTATTCCACCTCATTGTAGTACATAATAGATATTTTGATTCTTAAATATTTTATAGTAATACTTCTGCTTAGCTGTGTAATTGGTGCTGAATAATTAGAATTACATGAATGAGGGTGAAGATGAAGACATGATAAGCTATGAGTGTACTCTTGGAAATTGCAGTCAATGTGAAGTGGGATAAGATGAAAGAAACTAGTGTGAGACGGTTTGGACGTGAAAAAGGAGACCAGTAGATGCATTAGTTAGGAGTGAGAGGATCTTAGTTAATGGAGCTGCTAGAGCTAGTGTAGACCTAAGCAAACTTGGATGGAAGTTGTGAAAGCGGATATGACATTTGCTAATGATAGAGAGGAGCTGACCCTTACTTGAGAAGAATGAAGAACATGATTCTTGTACATAAGTTTAGGCTAAAGGTTTCTCTGCTGTTGTTGTAGCATCGTCATTAATAAGTTTGCATTGATGCTTCAGAGATATAGGGAAATTTTATCCACATAAGGAGGCAAGATACATTTGTGAGTCGGGGTTTCCCCATGGAGGAGAATGATGTGTTCACTTGATTTGATGTCTACCTAGTACCTACATGACATACTAGAATTTCTTGTACAGTGGACATGCTTAAACTCTGTCCTCCTCATTCAATCTTGTCTTACATCAAATTGGGGTTGTGTATATTGCATCAAAAGCTTCCAGATTGACAGTTTTATGACCGGCATTTAACCTGACATCCACCCTCTTTGTTGCTGCCAATTGCCTAACCCGGCTATCTATGGGCAAGAGGCCCTGAAACTTAGAAAGGCCAGTCCATGAGTAGGTAGACCTACCATTGTGGCCTTGCAATTTAAGCTCATGCAGCCATGAGCACCCTCCAAGTTCCCGGTAGTAGAAAAAGTCTAGAGGAACATGTAAGATGATACAATTATCATAGGGAATTGCATTCATGTCCATGAGACAGTAAATGTAACATGAACACGAATGACTAACTTATTTGAAAAAAGATCTAATACATAATATATGGATCTATGAAATATGTATGTCCTCTAGAGGTTCAACTTGTCCATTATATCTATCAGAAGCTTTTACACATTTCCTACATCATGTCCTTGATCTTTCTATTCATCTCTCTTGACTTTCTTATCCACATAATTATCGTTTTGAAGTTCAAAGTGCATGTGGGTCTTAGAGAGAGATCAGTGTAAGTATTTTGCGTCTTGCTTGACAGATGAGGTTGTATAAACATTAAGCAACAAGTGTCTATAGGTGTCTTAAATTCCTATTGGACTTTCTTATTTAAATTAAATCCTTATAAAGATTATCGGTTGGTTTGATTAATTGATCTGTTGAGAATTAACTATTATCGGTTTGGTTTGATTAATTGATCTGTTGAGAATTGATTAGGATTTATTGTGGCCAACTAATTTATTCAACCAAATTCTAATACTAGGTACTTTACCTGATGAATGTAGTAGAATTATATTACCTATATATAAAAACAAAAAATATATCTAGTTGTACTAACTTTTGAAAGAAGCTTAAGAGTCGTACCACGAAACTCTAGAAGATACTAACGGGGAGTACTAAAAAAAGGTGCTAATGCGAGTGGGGCTCATGCGGGTAGTGAGAAGCTAAAAAAAAGAAGCCAATGTCTTTGAAATCCAACGATCATAATGCCTATAATAATAGAAAATGAGAGCCAAAGTGACGAGAAAATGACTCGTCACCCTTAAACTAAAGGGTAGCATACCCTACTTTTTCGTTCCATGTTGCAATAGAAACTTATTATTTGATTATATGAAATGATACGAGAATAAATTCTTCATTATAGGAAGAAATGACTATTTATCCTTTTGATAATCTTTTTTTGTTTATGACATCAGAGAAGCGAATAAAAATTAAAGAAAATAACCTATAATTTAGAGAATCAATTTGGTTATATATCATGGAGATATATTATAAAAGCTATTTATTTACTAAGAAGATCAATGAGAAATTTTAGAGAGAAGAAAGATTTATATAAATATTTTTATTGACTTGTAAAAATTAAATGGTGGAATAACTAGGTGTAGTGTAATGGGTTTGAGAAGAAACAAGACTTTAGTGTATATTGAGATTATAAGATGGAAATACAACCACTGCGAGGAGATACCATATTGTTTCCTAATTATCATTGGCTTACATCAAGGATCAAAATTACGCCCTTATCTTTTGTGCTATTAATAGTTAAGTTACATGGCATATTCAGGCAAAGGATGAGGTTCCATGATATGATATTTGTTGAGGATATTGTGCTATGCAATGAGAGTTGAGAAGGGTTGGATCCATAATGGTCTTAAAATTGGTAGAAGGAAAACATAATATTTGAAATACAACTTTAATATAAAGTCAAACAAAAGAGAGTTTATATTAATGACCAGGTTTGTGAATATCAGTTGAAATGATATTTGTCCGTTTTAAAGAGGAACTCGAGGGTACTGAACCAATCCCCTCACCCCTCAAAATGTCAAAACCACTAATCATATGATGGATTCTAAAATGATACCAGAATTGAGTATTTGAACCTTGATAAATGGACAAGAGATACACATGATAGTTTTTGATATTTTTGATCGATCGTCCATCATGTTGGAGGGATTGAGAAGGATGCTTTTCATGTAATTAAAACATGATGGTTGAAATGGACGAATTATAATGGAGTGCTTTGTGACAATAAAATACAGTTAAAGTTGAACGAAAAATTCTATAAGACTGCCATACTTTACAGATATGAGTAGTCAACAGAAAAAATGTTCATAAATGAGTTTACTTGAAAAGCGAATGCTACTATGCAAGAGTGATGTGTGTGTGTGTGTGTGTGTGTGTATATATATATATATATATATAGTTTTCCAATGAAATTGTGCGAAGGAAAGCTTGTATTTGTCTAGACGAATTACAACTTTACAACGAAAGCTTTACAAGTAATTGTTACAACTATTACAGATTTCTTGGGAAGTGAGACGATGGAACCCTTGTCAGCGTGGGACTACTTTATTCCATTGACGATTCGAATCCAAAGCAAAGGGGTTCTTCTCAATGACAATGTGTTTTTCTTGGATGCTTTAGAACTCCAAGACGTCGAAAGGTTGCTGTCGAGCTACACAACAGACACACTTTTGATTGCGGTGGCTTCTAGAGGGAAGTTCATAGCCCACGTGACTTTAGAAATATCATGTTTGCTTTGGACCGGTCTTCTGTTACGGTACTGAATGACTGTCACCTAGCCTTGGGGATCTCTCCTTTATTAACGTGGAATAAAGATTTCAGGAACGAGAATTAAACTTGGGAGCAGAGGCTATTCTTTGGGTGACGGCTATTCAATACCGCAACAGGAGACTGGTCCCAAGCAACCCCGATATCTCTCAAAACTAGTTGGGCTACGAACTTTCTTGTAGAAGCCACTGCAATCAATAGTGCCACATCAATACAAAATTTCCTTCGCACGCTTTCATCGAAAAACAAATAACGTCTCTGCTGGGATGGTACGAAGAATGTTCACTATTGAATGAGATGCTTCTGGTTTCTTGCTGGAGATCAAAGGAACAGTAGTGTCGATTTGTTATAGGTAATAATTAACGTGACAAGATTAGAGACTATGTTATAATGATCAAGTGTTCACCATGAGTAAGCTGCTTTTGGCTTTTTCTTGGGTGATCAGAGTTGCAATGTGTTAACTGATTAGGGAAAAACTTCGCTGGAGAAGTTGAAGATAGATTTACTATCCATGGCGCACCCTTGACAAGGTACAAACAACAAATGTAGAAAGTACCAAATGAGAGAATATCAGAGATTATCATTAACATGATAGGGTTGAAACTCTACTGAGAGAGTTGTTAGAGTTCATTAACGTAACAAATGATATTCTTAATCCAGCTAGGGGATATTAATGGGTTATCAGAGGTAATCATTGACGTAATAGAAAAAATTCTCATTAACGTGATAGAGAAAATCCACTGGGGATTTATCGTTAGAGGTATTTTTTTAATTTGACGGGTTTGAAGGCTTTGTTGGAGAAGTCAGTGGGCATTACTGAGGATGAATTGCTTTCGGTAAAGCAAGCAGATTTAACATAACGGACGAACTTGGTGCTTCTTACTTTGTCATGTTAATGGTTACCTCTGAACAGACATGTTCCTCCATCGGATCCAATCTCGACCTTTAATTCTATAACATCCAATATTTAACCATTTGACTGCAGATTTCGTGTTCGATGTTTCTTATTATGCCACGTTAATGGCTAGCTCTAAATAGACGGGTTTCCAAATTGGCACCTAAATATGTTGGTATGTGGACATACCGGACCTAGATGGACTTATGAAGAGAAAATAGTTATTTCAAATCATCTAAGCCAAAAATGGACTAAAAGCAGCCTTGAAGGCTAGTTTCGCGGAACAAACGAATAACTCAAACAGAAGTTCTACGTCGCTGAGCGCATACTTTTATGGAGCGGTGCACATCTTCATTCTAAGGCAATATAAGCAGTTTATTCCATGGAGATGGGTACTTTTGCAGAGCAGAGTACTTTCGCGAAGTTGAGTACTTCTAGGGAGCTGGGTAGTTCTGCAGAGCTGAGTACTTCCGCGGAGCTGAACATCTAGTTATTTTTGCGCCATTGTTGATTCTACTGTACTGTAATATGACGTTTCTTCCGTACCGCTGCTGCTAACTGAATGAGCGGTTATTAAGGAGCCATGTCCTTTGTGGGATGTCGTGTGTACCTCCTATATTGATGGTGGGTTGCTAACCACCCCATTAAGAGGCCACAATCTATGTTACCCGGACTCTCCACTTTAAGGAGAAGTACCCGTGTCGACCCTTTAGGACATGGGTATGGGTATGGAATTCGTATCCGATCCTCCATGGTGACAATCATATCCTTCATGGTGACAATCGAAAGACTGGTAGTGAAGTAGATAGTTTATTTTAATGTGGTAGTGATGTAGATAGTTTATTTTAATGTGGTAATGATGTAGATAGTTTATTTTAATATGGTAGACTGGTAGTTAAGTAGTAGGGGAGCTGAAGGGACGGTCCTTAGGGACTTATTTAACTAGTTGAGTAAAGTTTACTAGTAATTTATAATTACATGTTGTCTTTTTACGAAACCTTAGTCATATTCCCGTACCAAGACCCAAAATTTGGATCCTTTTTAGCCGAGTCTGTGTGTCCTTCAATTATGAGTTTGAAGGGTCCGACTCTTGGATATGTACCCATACCCGACATCCGTACCTGAGTCCAGGTAACATAGGCCACAATTGCCCGTCTTCCACGAAGGAGAAAAATATGGGTTGTTCTCCCCACTACTATATATATATATATATACACACACACAAGTAGTATTCATGGGAAGTTGGAGGTGGCGTCAATTAGACAGAGAAATTTGTCTGAGAGGGGTTTGAACATGTGCTACAAAGATTAATTTATGCGACGATTAGAAGGACCATTGAGATATTATATTAGTTAAAGGAATGCACGTTTTGTGGAAAGTTGGAGGTGGTGTTAATTGAGGATAAGTTATCGTCTCCAGTTGTTTGAACATGTGTAACATATATCATAGATACAATGGTTAGGAGGAACCATAAAATATTAGTTAAAGGAGCGGGTAAAACTAAAGGTAGGCTTAAATGAACTTGGACTCAGATTGTTTAATCTTCCATAAGACATGACACTTAATGGAGCTGAATAAAAGTAAATGATCAAATAGACAACCCAAAAAAATGGAATAAAGGCTTTGTTTGTGTTGTCGTCAAGGTTCGCAGTATCGGTATCAGAATCGGTATTGGACTCTTCGTATGAGTATCATGATCGGCGTTTATTGGCGGTTTCGGATCATGTATCAGATTTTTTTATTATCGGACAACAAATAATTATTAATAAATTATTAAAAATTTAGAAATAATATTTTATATATTTAGGCATAATTTGAAGTATTTTTGTGTTGTTTCGTAGTAGTTTTGAAATTGATTGAAATAATAGTTGATTGGTTTACCTGCAATAAGTAAGTTTTTTCATTGACATGCTTTTAGAACCTTACAATGCTTTTACACCCTTGTTGATTGGTATTTCGTTCAATTTTTTTTTTTTTTTTTGCGGAATTGACTAGGAAAGAGACCCCAACGTTGAGATCAGTATCGGTAGCGATAGGTATCGAATCATGATATGCCAAACCGTATTGGTATCTACCGTATCGTATACTGCAAACTATGGTTGTCGTCATCATCGTTGTTTTTTGTTTTTTGATTGTTGTTGTATGTTAATATGTTTGCGTTTCAGGATAAATCTTCTAGGTTCTTCTACAAATCAACCTTCCATAATAATTCATAATAAAAATGGAACTTCTTGTCAATAGAATAAGACACATTTAGTATACTGATTGAAGTGTCAGGTCATGTTTGGGATATTATTTCAGATTGCATCTGTGCTAGGTTGCAAGGGGTTTTGGTACCCATATATGACCCTATTCTAACCTTATCTAAAACCAATTCATAGGCACCATAAAGACCTACAATCGTTACAATTGCATAGACATAAAAGAACGAGCTCCTATATATGTGATACATAAGTTGGGAACCAATTGCATCATCCAAAAATAGTAAAGATCTTCCCTTCAAGGACACCCATGTTTCAAACAATAAAGATGTAGTTCCAATACTTCAAAGATTCAAGAGGTTGACCTTTAAGGATTCAGATGCTTACACTTTATATATTGCAGTTGACAACATAACATGAATATTACTCTTAATACCAGCTGAATGGAAGAAACTTAATAACACAATGTTATTGTTGTTTTTTCTTGTGTTATGTATATGTAGGGATTTCTCTTTAGATGGGATAAAATTTGCTTGGGCTGATCTGATCATTCGTTGACTTGGTGTAAGAATTTTTTTTGTTCTTTTTGAGGCCCGGGATCGAAGCCAGGACCCCCCCCCCCAAAAAAAAAAAAAAAAAAAAAAAAACGTCCCCAGCCGCAACACCCCCCTCCCCATCCCCCCCCCCCCCCCCCCCCCCCCCCCCCCCCCCCCATCCCCCAAACACCCCACCCCACGTGACCTATGCGTGTTTCTATCCAATTTTAGTTAAGAGCTTACAAGCACAAAAATGGCGATAAAGCTATATGAGATAGAATAGGAAGGCATGTGTATCCATAGTAACTATAACAACAAACTAAATCACTTTACCAGCTTAACTATTCACATACTACAGTACGATTTGGAAGGCAGTTGTAGATGTTGGATCTGACCACAATTATTTCACACCTGACTTGAACCTGGCACTTAATATTGGGATGGAGTTTGTTCTAGAGCACATACCTGAAGTCCATTTGGTTTGAATGAGTCAACCGAAAGCCTCCTTGTACCTTACCTGTGGGGGTATTCTTTCAATAGGATTTCTGGACATGGTTTATCATTGTGCATATTTTAAAAATGACGTCGATGTGATATTGTCATGAACTAAGTGTAATTACATCTGTTATAAATGATGATGTTTGTTCTTGTATGATATTTTCAAGAAACAGAAGCCAAAATTTGGCAGTATGTTCTTGATGTGGAACCAATAGGCGCCATAGATAAATACTTCTTGTTTTGTTAGAAGTATATACTATACATTCTGTTCCATGAGTATCAGTTGACACATCAGAGGACATAAAAGGTCGTATCTGCTGAAGAAACCATTTTCTTGAGGCTAAAACTGTTTTTCTCTCAGAATTGGCCAGGAAATGCTAATGGATGAGGACTATGGTGACGATGAAATTGAAGCTGAACTAGCTCCGATTTCCGTCCAGCTGGCATATGTGCAACAGGTGAATATCATTTTCAGTTTATGGCTTCGTTAATAGTAGACGTTCCTCATTCCAATTAGTCTATTTTAATTTGATGTGCAGTTGCTTGGACACACCCAAGAAGCAATAGAATCTTACACGAGTATAATTAATCGCAACCTGGCTGATGCTTCATCACATGCTGTGGCAACAAATAACTTAATCTCTCTAAGGGGAACAAAGGATGCTTCTGATAGTCTGAGGAAGCTCGATCAACTCATAGAAAAACCTGTTGGTGCAAGGCAGTTCCAATTTGCCAATGGTCTTGATTTTAAGCTATCACAGAGACAAAAAGAAGCTTTATTTTCTAATCGTTTGCTGCTTCTTCTTCAGACAAATAAGATTGATCAGGTTTGACATCTCACTGATTGCTTATCTTTCTGCAGAAGGTTATAGTAATATTGTGCTGAAGTTTCCTTCTCTGTTTTTTTTGGGATTTAATACGTTAATGATCCTAAACCTCTTTTTTTCCTAAACAATCATAAGATGAAGTTGTATTCATTTCGAGTATAATGTATGAAAACAAATTAGTACTCTACTAACCCAAATTTGATTCTGATACAATATTAATTGTTACACTTAGCCAATAATGACATCTTCACATCCGGTTCACATCTGGATAGCGTATTTGTTAAAAATATATTGTTATTTAATGTTCTTCTCATTTTGCTGCATGGTAGTGCGTTTCATTATACCAATCGTTAGTTTATTCTCTTCAATTTTCTTTTTATTTTGCGACTTCTATCAATTTCTTTTATGGTTTAAGGCTTCAATTAACGTTTTTCAGGATCACACGATTCTCCGATTGATGTCCAAATTAGATTCTTTCTATTGTCTTATGCGGTTTACAGCTTTTTGGAATCTCTTTGATCCGACGTGAGTAGTTTGCTCAGATAACAACTGCCTGTCAAATCTTTCTGTAATATGTGAATAGTCAAGCTGGT
Organism: Iris pallida; assembly: GCA_029216955.1. Taxonomy (NCBI): domain Eukaryota; kingdom Viridiplantae; phylum Streptophyta; class Magnoliopsida; order Asparagales; family Iridaceae; genus Iris; species Iris pallida. The sequence goes on from JANAVB010033216.1 coordinate 7,158,313, forward strand.
AAATTGATTTAGTTTATAATCATAGTTATTTTGGATACGCATACATTCATATTCTATCTCATATAGCCTTTATCCCAGTGTAAGCTCTTAACTTAAATTGGGTAGGAACACTTTTAGGTCACCAGGGGGTGGCTGAGCGGTTGCAACTGGTGAGGGTTATTGATGAGGTCCTGAGTTCAATCCCAGGCCCCGCAAAAGAAAAAAAAAACTCTCTTAGACCAAGCCAATGAATGATCAGATCAGCCTAAGTAAATTTTATCTCATCTAAAGAGAAATCCTTACATATACCTCACACTAGAAAAAAAACAAAAATAACAAAAAGTGGATCACTCTTACATAAATACCTTTCTTCCGTAAAGCTGGGATTAAGGGCAATATTCCTGTTATCTCATCAACTGCTATATAAAAAGTATAAACATCTGAATCCCTAGCCTCTTGAATATTTGAAGTATTGGGAACTACACCTTTATCGTTTGAAACATGAGTGTACTTGAAGGGAAGATATATACTATTTTTGGATATACAATTGGTATCCCAACTTACATATCACATAGATACGAACTCGTTCTTTTATGTCTATGCAATTGTAATGATTAAGAAGCATATTCAAGATGCTTCTTCCTAATAAAATTTGTTTTATACGACATGACACATCTGCCATCCTTATGTAACACTTTTGTTTCCATAAGTTATAAAGTTTTCATAAAATGAAGAGTATTATGTCCCTATTTAGCAATACTACAAGATCTCAATATAGTTGCCTATTTTTCTACTTATTGATTTCCGTTGTATCCAAGAAAAAACTCAACCACATCTAATATTAAAAATATTTATATTTAGAAAGTGATATATATATGGACATCAATCGGTTAACATGAACAACTACCTCTTCCAATATATAGAAAGTGTTCGAATTTCGGTGGGAGCGAACATGAACAACTACCTCTTCCAATATATATATATATATATATATATATATATATATATATATATAATGCAACTAGTCGGTTAACCGAACCTTTCAATTATTTTTGATGGGCGATCGGGTTCCCCTCGCGTCCAAGGCTAGGGTTCCGACGAACTTCCCTCCCCCGCGGCCCCCAGACCCCCTCGCCAGCGGGGGAAGGAAGTCGGGGAAGAAGGGGGTCAGCGTTGGAGCCCCCTCAGGCGGAGAGGGGGGGGGGGCGGGAGCGGTGGTGGGGGGGTCAGGCGGACCCCCCATGTTGGCTGCGGGAGGCGGCGCCCCCCCAGGCGGTGGGGGGGGGGGGGGGGGCGGGAGCGACGGTGGGGGGTCAGGCGGACCCCCCAGGGCGGTGGCGGAGGTTTTGGGGTCGGTTCGGGGGGTCGGGCGCACCCCCCCGACGGCCGTGACGGGCGTGGCTACGGGTGGTACGACTGTGGGATCGGACGGGGTTCGGATCTTTCCGGGGGTCTCCAACGCTCCGTCTTTTGAATTCGGGGCTGGATCTGGATCTCAGGAGGGTCTGATGGAGGGAGGAGGATGGACGACGGTTGCGCGTCGTCGCGTAGTGAAGACCGAGGAAAAGGTAGGAGGAGGACAAGGCCATCTTAGGGATCGCTTCACTGCTGACAGACGACAATGCGGGTCAAGGACGCGGCCATCGGCCCGTGGCCCTGTGGCGTCTGCGGGGAGATTGGTGGTCTGGCGGCCCAAGGCGACCGCGGCGGATAAAGGGAAGAGCAAGGTGGCGGAACTTGGCGGTCAGGGTCTGGGTCTCCCCTCCCGATGGCTGTCCCCAGGCCACATGGGACTTCTCGGCAGGTTGGAAGGTCCTGGGCAGATATTTGCAAACCTATGGGACCAAAAAGTCCCACATCGATGGAGTACGTGCCGCCGATTAAGTCAGGGAGGGGTTTTCGGGCCTCGTTTCCTGCGGAGGAGAGAGAGAAGGTGACCGCCTACTGGGAGAATACTCTGGTTCTATACGTCCTAGGCAACAAGCCTTTCTACGGACAGATCCGGGATTTTGCGGCACGAGTCTGGCAGCCAAAGGGCACTATGGAGTTCTTTGCTCGCGAGAACGGCTTCTACTATGTGAAGTTTGGGCTTGCGGAGGATGTCGCAAGGATCCTGCAGGGCGCCCCCTGGACGTTCGGCGGCAAGCTTATCATTCTGAAGGAATGGACCCCGGAACTTAGATGTGAGAGTGAAGTTCTGAATGCTATCCCTGTATGGATTCGCTTCCCTGAGTTCCCTGTCCGGTTCTGGAGTATCCCATTGCTGATGCGTTTGGCGGCTTGGTGGGCACCCCGATCAAGACGGATGAAGCTACGGCCTTTCGTTCGAGGTTGATGTACGCCAGGATTTTTGTGGAGATTCGGGCTGGGGGGAGTTACCGAAGATGGTGGAATATGAGATTCCTTCTGGAGAGGTGCTAACCCAGAAGGTGGAATACGAATGGGTCCCACCTACCTGTTCACGTTGTACCTGTTTTGGGCATCTGGCCAGTGCTTGTTCGGCTGTAGGCCCTCAGGTGGAGCCTCCTATTCCCTTTAGTGAGGCTCCAGACTCTCCCTGTGACATGGATTCCAGAGATGACAGTAGAGAGGAGCTCTTGGTGGGAGGAGTTACTCCAGTGAGTGATGGCGAGATGAGCCTCATTGTCTCTACCCAGCTAGCTCCCACGAGTGGGGCGTTGACCATTTGTCCGGGGCAGAGTAGTATGATCACCAGAGGCATGGTGGCGTCGGGGATCGAGGAGCGAGGGGGGTGGCGGATCGGCTGAGGGGCAGGTTTACTGTAGGAAGCGACGTGCTGTTGGTCCGCTGAGTGACGACCCCTCCAGGGAGGGGGGACATCCTACTGACAGAGAGGAGACGGTGTGTGTTGACAACCCTGCTTGGACGTTGGTGCTCTCTCAGGTCGCTCCCTAGCAGGCCATTCCGACTGGGATGGAGGAGGATCTATTAGGATCAGATGTGGCACATTCCCCAGGTGCCGATCCGGGTGTTTCCCATGGGACCCATCCTCTCATTAATTAATGGCTATCATCGCCTGGAATGTGAGGGGGGCGTGTTCGCTAGAGAGGTGGAGAGAGATTTGTGGGGTTTTTCACAGAGAGAAGTGCGACATTTCTGTTCTATTAGAATCTAAGATCAAAGGTGAAAAGACTCTTGCTCAGCGGACCCCATCTCATTGGGCCCAACTTCACAACCTGGCTCTGTGTGACATGGCTAGGATTTGGGTTCGATGGAATTCGAAGAGCTGGGATGGTGACTTGATCTTGATGACAGAGTAGTTGATTGCCATCTCCTTCTCGAACAAGGGTGGTTTTCGGTTCTTGTTGGGGACGGTTTACGGCCACAACGACAGGAGACGGGAGTCCCGTGGAGCGACATCTCCCGAGTTGCCGCTGCTGCAGATTCGTCGTCTCTTCCTCTTCTTCTGATCGGGGACTTCAATGCCCTTCTGCACCGATGGGAGAAGGTGGGCGGTCGTCCAGTTCCAGACTCTATCCTATATGATTTCCAGAGATGCCTCCTCCAGGCGGGGCTCCAGGGATTGTCGCGCTCAGGCTTCATCTGGACTTGGTATAACAAAACAATCCGGAACAGGATTGCATGCCAGCTTGATCGAGCCCTGGACAATGGGGAATGGTTCCGTCATTTCCCCAATTCTTCGGCTGAGGGCCTGGCTGCTGGGACGAGCGATCACTCCCCCATCAGGGTAGGCTTCACTTCTCGGTCTCCTGGGAAGTCCCGTCCTTTCTGGTACCACAACAGTTGGTATCTCTCAGAGGGCTACCTGGAGGCTGTCTCAGAGGGGCTTACTAGCTGTCAGGAGGGGACAACCCAGTTTCGCTTGGTTCATCGTCTCAAGGTCACGAAGAAGGCTCTTCGGAGTTGGGTGAAGGGGTTGCCCAAGTCTACCTTAGAAGATAAGGAGGTGGAGTTGCGGGCTATCCAGCAGGACATGCAAACTGACATGCTTAATGGTGACCTGGCGGCAAGAGAGAAGGAGCTGATCGAAGAAGTAAACATCTTGCGGCTGCAGAAGGAGATTAGCACGGCTCAGCGTGCCAAATGCTCCTGGCTCAAGGACGGCGACCGTTGCTCCAAGTTCTTCTATGATATCATCCGGACCAGACAGCATAGGAATCACATCTTCCAGCTTCTTGATGTGGATGGCAATCTTGTGGGGGAGCCGGCTGAGATCCAGGACGAGGCTGTCAGGTACTACTCTGAGTTATATTTCCAGACTGACTACCTGTCTGTGTTCCCAGAGATTGTTACGAAGAGATTGGTGACTCCGTATGTGAATAGCATTTTTCTTGCCCCTGTTACCTTGGAGGAGGTGGAAGCTATTGTCAAGTTGGCGGATCCCAACAAGGCTCCCGAACCGGATGGTTTTAGCAATGGGTTCTACAAACGCCACTGGGACACTCTGAAGTATCAGGTCTTGGAGGTGGTGCAGGAATTCTTCACCAAAGGGAAGCTGCTGAAAGAGCTGAACCACACTTTCCTGACCTTGGTGCCAAAGAAGGAGGGAGCGACATCACTGGCGGATTTCAAACCTATTGCGTGCTGTAATTATTTTTATAAGATAATTATGCACCTTATGTGCCGGCGGATGGAGGGGATCATGCAGGACTTGGTATCTCCGAACCAGGCTGCGTTCATCAAGGGGAGGTCGATTGCTGAGCACAGCCTCCTGGCTCATGAGATGGTGAGGGGCTTTAGCAAACCCGGAGGGGAGAAGGCATGTGTGAAACTGGATCTGAGGAAGGCGTATGACATGGTCAATCGGGACTTCCTCTGTCATCTGATGACCGCCATGGGTTTCGAGGACCACTGGGTTGCATTGATCCGGGAGTGCATTACATCCCCCACTTTCTCTGTCCTCATCCAGGACATTCCTTATGGGTACTTCCAGAGCAATCGTGGGCTTAGGCAAGGTGACCCCTGTCTCCTTACCTGTACACGCTTGTCATGGAATACTTCACATATCTGATGGACCTGGCAGTACACCGTGGGAGGCTGGTCCCATTGTTTCGGAGGGTGGACCCCCCCAGTTATCCACCTTATATATGCAGATGATCTCTTGGTGTTCATCCAGCCAGTGACGGAGGGTATGCAAACGCTTGCGGAGATTATGGGAGAGTTGAATTCCCTCTCGGGCCTTTAGATGAACAGAGAAAAGAGCAGGGTGTACTTCAGCTCCCTTTGTCCCCAGAAGGAGGAGCGGGCCGATGTGCTGGGAATTGAGAGGAGTGATCTTCCGGTGCGATATTTAGGAGTACCCCTCACAGTCAACTATGCGCGGGATCGGGACTGCCATAGTCTGGTGGAGTACGTCCAGAGGAGAGTAGAAGGTTGGCAAGCCGTCGGATTGTCATTTGGAGGACGCATCGAGCTAGTCAGATTGGTGATTTCGGCTGTGGCTCATTTCTGGCTGCAATTCATCCTCCTCCCTGTTGCCACTGTTAGGAAAGTGGAAAGGATCTGTGCAGATTTCATTTGGAGGGGGGGTATGCATGCGATCTCCTGGGAGCAGCTCTGTCGGCCCAGGAAGGAGGGAGGAGTGGGGCTTAGGCCGTTGCTGGAGATTAGGGAGGCCTCCGTGCTTAAGCTGGCATGGAGATTCATCAACGGGGGGTCTCTTTGGGCTGACTGGATGCACAGCAGATACGTAAAGCAGGGTAACTTTTGGACGTGTGCTACTGACAACAATCACTCAGTCACGTTCAAGACTGTCTTGAGACACAGTGGGGTTCTTAAATCTGCAATCCGGAAGGTCATGAATGATGGGTCTGGAACGGACCTCTGGCGGGATCCTTGGATAGATCGGCGCTCGTTATTGGACATCAGGGGAGCCCCGACACATCAGGAGGACTGGCGTGGTCTGACGTGTAGTCGTATCATTCGCGACGGGGAGTGGAGGCCGGAGTCTTATCGGTTTACTGAGGAGCTGGGTGGGATCATTAGTACTATTGCCATTGATCCGGACTTCCCTGCCGATCGGTGGATTTGGGAGCCGACATGAGCAACCCCGGGAACTGGGGAGTTCCAATTCCGGAGCTACTACAACCTCATCCGGCGCACCTTTCCTCAGAGTTCTGACTACGAGTTTGTATGGTGTAAGGGTCTGGCCAGGAAGATGCAGCTTTGTGTCTACAAGCTTCTACTGGACCATCTTTTGACTAGGGATCGTCTGAGTTCGTTTGGAGTGCCGATTCCCGATCCCAAGTGTGTGCTTTGCAGTCTGGAGAATGAATCTATAGGGCACATTTTTTCCGAGTGTGCCCTGGCATGGCAGATCTGGTCTGAGAAGAGTAGAGCGTTGGGAGGGTGCGACTCCGGAAAGGGAATTGGGGACATCATCACTGTGCTCCGGGATAGTAGGGGTCGAGGGCAGGACTGGTTCCGGACCGCCAGAGTTCGACTGGCGGCCTCAGTTTGGCATATATGGCGGGAACGAAACCGTCGGATATTTGAGGGGCTGGTCACCCCTCCGGTAGGCATTCTCCATAACATAGAGTTTGATGTAAATGCTATGGGGAATTGATGAGTGGGAGTTCCACTTTGATTGTATGTTGTAAAATTACTGCATTGCTTTTGGAATAAAATCTACCCTTTTTCCAATATATATATATATATATATGGTTGGGATCAAATTCACCCCTTCTTTTATCCACCCCATTATCATCCCCCTTTTATCCGTTGGATCATATTTCTTGAACGGAACAGATTAAATATGTGCAAAAATCGAATGAGAGAAAGAAAAAGAAAGAAAGACAGACCTAAAACCTATCGTCTGCCTCTTCGTCTTATATTTCTCCATCTTGTTCGTCCTCCTCCTCCTTACCATCTTCTGCCTCCTCGGGTGCACCAGCTGCCGGTGAGATTGACTGAGGCATGCATGAAGACGTAAAGGTGCGCTAGTGCACTTTTTTTTGAAGTTTGCTATGTTAGACATGAACGTTGTCTAGAAGAGTTCAATGTTTTTTTTATCTTCACTATGCATGAGGACTTGTCTTCCTCGATAATTAATTTACATAAAAAAATTGTGATCATCCTTTGCCTACATATGTATGATTCTCTCAGTACATTATTTGTCTTTGACAATATATGATTCCTAAAGAAAAAAATACAATAATGCAAAAAATTAACAGATATAAAAAGAACAAAAGATGATGATGATTCGTTCATGTCTTCTTCTTCGCATGGTGATGGTTAGAATGATTCCCAACAAACATCTCATCGATATACGTCCCGACGAAAACTTGATGTACTGTGCCTGCTTACTGTACCTCCTGAGGAAGGACCGGTAAACCGATACGACGACCGCCGAGATCGACACCCTCAGCTCCGATTGCATCTGCTCATCGCTCACCACCCACTGGTTCCAGTGTTCTAAATGGCGTCCGCCTAGGCCGCCTAGGCGGCGCCTAGGCGGTAGGCGGTCCCTCTCCGCACCGCTTTTCTGTAGGCGGTGGAGTAGGCGGCCAACGGAGGTTGGCGGCATAGGCGGAGGTCATGCAGCGTAGGCGGACGCCTAGGCGGAGAAATACTTTACAAAATATTTTGGCCAAAAAGGTTTTTAAAACATTATGGGCCTATGGTTCACTTTTACAAAACTAAAACTTTATAAATCTTCGTTCTACAACCTAGTTATGCATGGAACACCCTTAAAATATGCATATTATGCAAAAAACAGTGGTAAAATAGTAAAAAATGTTCAAAATGTATCGACCGCCTAGGCGGCGCCTAGGCACCGCCTAAGCGGCCTAGGCGGTAGGCGGACTCTCTCCGCCGCGCACCCGCCTACCGCCATTTATAACCTTGACTGGTTCTACGTCTTGCCTATCTCCTCTATCGTCGCGTTGAATCTCTTCAACCTCTCCTTCAGTATCGGCTTCGACACGGTCCCATTGGAATACAACTCCTCCTCCTTGAAGCACCCCAGCACCTTGGACCACGTCTCGCGATAGTTCTTGTGGTACTCCCACAGCACCGTCAACCGTTTCCGGTTCCTGTTGTTGCCAAGGAGCACGAATATCTCGTCCGGCTCCTTAATCTTCTTTGTGATGTACATTCTGTTGTTCATCAAGAAGATGTAGTTCAGTGTCGGTTCCTTGTATAGCTTCGACTTGGCGGCTATGTTCGAATCCAATAGGTCCATCACCACTGTCGGCTCGGTTGCGGAAGGAGTGCCGACCTCGGATCCGGATGTCGACGACCCGCCGTTGGCTTTTAGATTCTCGTCGAAGACTTGCTAGAGGGATGAGGTGTACTCGCACGCGTGTTCGAGGTAGTTCTTCACGTGGCAGGTGAGGGGATGAACCACGCCTCCGGACGATGGAGAAATAGAAGAAGAAGAGGCGAACTATGGGTTTTAGGTCCTCTTTCTTTTTTTGTTCTCCCTTATTTAATTTTTGTACATATTTAATCTGGTCCATTAAAAAATATAATCCAATGGACAAAATAGGGATGATAATGGGGTGGATGAAAGAGGGGGTGAATCTGATCCCACTCCATATATATATATATATATATATATAGAGAGAGAGAGAGAGAGAGAGAGAGAGAGAGAGAGAGAGAGGGAGGTGAGGTGGCTATGTGTCACCCCTCCATGCTATCATCATGCACTTGCACAATTTTCAAAACATGATGATAGCATAGGGGGGTGACACATAGCCACCACCTACCCCCCCCCCCTCTCTCTCTCTCTCTATATATATATATATATATATATATATATATATATATATATATATCTTAAGATAGCGTTTTAAGAAAAATCGGCTTATCGAAATCTGATATATCGTCCAATATGATAGACGATATCGCTCAATATATCGAAATATCAGATATTGTGAGGGGGTTGTATTTTTGGGTCGAGTTGGGTCCTATCCTATAAAGACTTAAAACCTATAACAAAGAAACTCCCAAACGTGGAATCCTAAACCTATAAAGACGTAAAACCTTTAACAAAGAAACTCCCAAACGTGAAATCCTAAACCTAACTCTCTGTGTTAGCACTCCCCTCTGCTTGTTGCTCCCCCCCTTCTCTCTCTCTTTGTGAATGCTCCTCTCTCTCTCTCTCTCTCTCTCTCTCTCTCTGTGTCGAGCCGCGACCTCGGAATTGTTCCCCCCCTCACTATCGAGACGTGACCATGAGGAGATAAACTCTCCTCTCTGATCCTCTCTCTCCCCAGTCTCCTCTTTATTTGCCCTATTTTTTTCTTTCTTTGGTTTTGTTTCAGATATTCCAGTCAGTTTTGTTCGAAATCGACTTTGAACCTTTGATACTTCAAAGCCTTCAGGTATTGATTTTGTTACCATGTTACGATGTTATATTAGTTTGTTAGTTACTTAGTTTTAGCCTTTTGGGACATTTAGAACATTTAATACATCTAGAAATTTGAGTAAATTTGAATTTGATAGGACATATAGTATAGCCAATAAATATATAATATATTTATTGATGTCTAATATTCAATATATCTCCGATATCCGATATCTCAAAACCCAAACCGACATGAACCTCATGTCTATTTTTAAGAATTACTTTGTCAAACGCCGTGCCAACTAGTCATAGTTAAGAAGTCCAATATATGTGCGATTGATTTCATATTATATTTTTATGGATTATGATTTGGAAGTATTTATTATATTTCCATTTTAGGAAACTATGCATTTGTCTGAATGTCACAGTATTTTGTAGGTGGAAACTCATGATTTTTAACAGCCTGGCATTTTGGGCTAGGAAGCACGGGACTCGAAAAATCCATGTTGTGCCCGTGTCGTGTTGTGTTGCGTCGTGTCGGACACGTATCAGACATGCCAAAGACACTTGAAAATACACTAGGACACCAAATTAGGTGCCGAATCCGTTTCACAGTGTCCGAAACATGTATTCGTGTCTCTGCAACTGAGATTTTGGGGTTTCTATTACTTTCCATTTTAGACGTCTTGTTCGTTTTTCATTTTTTTTGCGGTTAAAGTTCGAATGTAATATAATCACATGTTGGCTCTGTCATGAGATATTTTGATTTTAGATAGTTTTGAGTTTTATCTGAAAGGTGTATGTTGTTCGTTTTTCATTTTTTTGCGGTTAAAGTTCGAATGTAATATAATCACATGTTGGCTCTGTCATGAGATATTTTGATTTTAGATAGTTTTGAGTTTTATCTGAAAGGTGTATGCTAATGTGCAGAGGTTTGAGTTTTATTGATTATATTTGAGATAGTTTTAGTGTAGGTACATTGTGCATGTCAGGAATACAATTCCATAGTCAGAAAATCTTATTACCCTACCTATTCTTTTGATTAGTTGGGAAACATATTCAGTAATCTAAACTTTCATCTGTATGCTCGACACACTGATTAATAAGTTCACTTTATCTTAAGGGCATCGGTTGGCATGAAAATAACGTTTGGTGCTTGCATCTCGGAGGATGTGTTTTGGGTTACAGAAATAGTGTCCACGAAACAACAGTTTGGTTGCACAGGTTTTGATCCTCCCGAGAGCCTGCATTTGCAGGCCCTTCGTGGAATTGTGACATCCTATTACAGTTGGCCTCTTAATGCTTTCATAAAAATCCAAGACCTCTTTTTTGGAGTTCCAGAGTACTATTTTTCACTGGTCTTATACTGACTTGGTTTTGTTTCTTCCTTTTGTGGCTCCTGCGTGTAACTCTAACTTTTGTGATGGTTCCATGGGAATTTTGGATCTCCATGCTAGAAGCATGGCCTGCACGTAATCCCTTCCCCTATATGGCCCAAGACTTGAATACAACTGCCATAATTTGAAAGGGCATCAGTTATTTATTAGTCATTGTGATTATAACACTTCTAGGGAGTTTCAGCAACCAAAATTAGCTCAAACGTCACTATGCCTACAAAATTCAGTCTGAGACGAAATATATCAATACACGCCATGATACCAATTTCACACACCTGGTTTGGACCTAAATACAAACACTGTGCAGGTCCCCTTGGATTCAGTTCTTTATAAACCCTGTGTTTTTCAGCTGGCAATATTATAGAATACCAATCGCTGAAATTGAAACACTTCTTTATCATCTGATTAGGACAAAAGCCAAATATATAGTCTTTATGGATACGATATCAAATAACTTTCTCTTATCACTTTTCCTACTCATTGCTAAACACAGCCATCAACTTAAAGCTGATGAGATGAGCTGCTATAGTTTGCCAATTTTCACACTCCAACTGGACTCCTTGTGCTTTTTCTTTACAATTTCATTTTTTGAGTAATGTGATCAAATAGCATTTATTTTCTCAATTCAGAATTCTGAGTTCTTTGGTCAATACTGATCCTTTCTGTCTCTTTGTTTGACCATCCTCGGTATAAGTATAAATTATGTGCATCAGCAACATATATTACATTAAGGCCTCGTTTGGTTCGCGGAATGGAAGGGAAAGGAAATCAATTCTTGACATTTTCTTTCCTTTGGGAAATTACAATTCCCATTGATTTTCTTTTCCGATGTTTGGAAATGCCAAGGAATTTGGAAAGGAAAGTGAATACTTCAATGTGGGAAAGTGATTCCTTGCTTGGATGGATGAAATCACTTTCCCCCCTAATTTCCCTTCCATTGGGAATCACTTTCCTTTCCTCCTCAATTCCTTTGACACCCAAACATAGGAAAGTAATCACTTTCCTTTCCCAACCTGATGATTCCGCGAACCAAACGAGGCCGAAGTATAGTGTATCATCGTCATCATCCAAGCATTGTAATGATCAAAACCTTCTCACATCAGAATGGAGTGAGTTATGGAGCATAAGCAAGATCCATAAAGAATTGACAAAGTTTTTCATGGATATCTGTCAACCTATGAACGTCTGATAACAGCAGTCGCCTACGTTGGTGCCAAATTCCTTTTTAAGAAGATAACTATATGCATGAGAGGGTGATGCCATAAAACCTAGACAACCAGTTAGAAGATTGATAGACTTACCTTTTGGAAGTGCACTTTACGCTAATGCAGTCAAGGAGCAGCTCCAAGTTTCCCTAGACTATAAAGAGTGGACAAGTGGTAAAATGACACAATTTTCCGGAAATCACTCTTTATGAAACATTAAGCCAAATTGTGGAAAGGAATGACCAACCCAAACATAAGTATACAGTATAGATATGATGTAAATCAGCTATATCCAAGTAATGATGGTTTTAAAGCTGAACCTTAAAATAAAATTGAAAAGGGTCGTTTGAATGAGCCAATTGCGTAATATGTACCTGATATGGGTCCTTTTCAAACCTATTTTTTGATAATGAGAACTCAGAGTTCTGTTTGAGGGGCAAATCAAACTTTAGTGTTCATGATGGTCCTATTACTACTTCAACAAATTCTTTACCCCAAATGTTTGGGTCGGTTGTTTGAATCTTTTTCTTTCATTCAGTTTTGTTATGGGCCATGTCCTCCGTAACAGAAACAAAACCCGTATCCTTCTGTAAAACTTTGATCCATATTCTTTGAGGCCTACCTCTTTAAATAATATTTTAGTGCTCCTCCTTAGTGGAGCATCTAAGTGCTCATTATGGTCGTCTATATCCTTATTTTGTAAGGGTGACAACCATGAAAAGGTCCTAGAAAGTAAGTTTGCATCATCTTTTTTTTATTGATAAACTTGTAATACATCTGCCGTGAAATGTGAACAATAAATTTGAATGTATGCCAACTTGCTTATGGTTAACCATGCTAAGGATGTGGTAGACTACACGCTATTGTATACATTGTTCTTATGGTGTGTTTTGTTGAAATTTCTTTATTACTAGCCGTCATCATCCAAGCCTTCTCCCATCCGAAAGGGGTCGGTTATGGAGCATAAGAAAGTTTCGTACAAAATTTGACAGTTTTATGACCGGATGTCGACCTAACATCAACCCTTTTAATTACTAGTAACATTGGTAATCGATAAGAAGAAAACATCTCATCGCAATGTTAATGCTTGGTACTTACACCCCGGGTTCAAGTCATGGAAACAACCTCTCTACAAAATGAGGGTACCGTTGCATACTTGAACCTTACAAGACGCTCTGCATTAACTAGAGCCTTGTTGCATGATGCCTTTATATCTTCATTATTGGAAGAAATTATTTCTTTGTACTTGCTTGACAACTGATTTTTGAACTTGGAAGTTCATTAGTGTTGAAACTGTTGGAATATTGTAAAGTTATAACCTGTAACCCCCGTCACAACTAAGAGTTTTGGTGCAGTGGCAGGACTTTTACATACTATCGGAGTAGCCTATGTTTGAATCTCTTTTGGCATGCATTTTAAGCGGGTTAAAAACCCATAATGGACATTCGACCTCCGGGGGCATGTTGGAATAATATAAAAATATAGCCCTTAAACCTCATCAAAACTAATAGAGTTTTAGTGCAGTGGAAGGACTTTTAACACTAACAAACATGTACGAGTCATTGCAAAAGAATATAAATTGCAGCATTTGTTTCTATATTTTGAGAACTAAAGAGTGGGAAACTCATGCTGCTTACTCATGTATTATAAAAGATCAAGTGTTCGTGCTAGACAACATTCCTGTATGCCTCAATATCTAGGACCTTTTAGTTTTGTTAGTGAGCAACTCTTTTTGTATATATGCTTTCAGAATTGTTGGTGCAATTATGAAAATTAATGAGTTCTGCTGGTTCCCTATTTGCATTTCATTATTTCTGTATTCTTCTTCTTACTTCTGTTTTATGCAAGCCTCCTGGGGATACTTTAATGGGGATGTGCATTCCGTGGGACAAACCGACCTATATTGTGCTCGGTATGTTGGGTTGTTTTCACAAATTTTGCTGGTGGAAAACATTGTTTACATGTATATCATTTTATTTCATCACTACGGTAAAAGGCTCTTGAAAACTCTCTAAGAATGCGCAATATATTCTCTCTTGAGAGATTCCATTAACCAAGCATTGGTCCGTTTGCAGGCCCAAGAGCTGGCGTCGTCACTTCCAGACATGTTCCCAGATAGTCTCACACCTGTTCTGCTTCAAGCTGCAGTCCATGTTAGAGGAAAAAAGGTTCCGAAAGCAGAGGAGATACTAGGACAGTTTGCAGACAAATTTCCTGAGAAATCCAAGTTGGTTCTTCTTGCCCGGGCTCAGATTGCTGCTGCTGCAGGGCACTCACAGATCGCTGCAGAGTCCTTGTCCAAGATACCTGATATCCAACACATGCCTGCTACAGTCGCAACAATAGTTTCTTTAAGAGAGAGGTTAAGTGACTTCAGCAGTGCATCCACAGTCTTCGACTCGGCAATCAAATGGTGGAAAAATTCAATGACCGAAGACAATAAGCTCAACATCATCATGCAAGAGGCTGCATCATTCAAGCTTAACCATGGACGAGAAGACGATGCCTCTAAATTGTATGAAGAGCTCGTGAAGAGCCAGGGGAGTCTGGAGGCTATGGTTGGTCTTGTAGCAACAGCAGCACGTACTGATCTTGAGAAGGCAGAGTTGTATGAGAAGAAACTGAGGCCGTTGTCTGGTCTAAAGGGTATCAACGTGGAGAGCTTAGAAAAGACTCATGGTGCCAAGCATGTGGAAGGTGCCCATGTGGGGAAGATGGAAGTTTCTGAGGATGTAAAAAAGACTAGCATGAAGAAGAGGAAGAGGAAGAGGAAGCCTAGATATCCGAAGGGGTTCGATCCGGCAAATCCTGGGCCTCCACCGGATCCTGAGAGGTGGCTGCCAAAGAGAGAGAGGTCAAGTTATAGGCCAAGGAGAAAGGACAAGAGAGCTCAGGTGAGGGGTTCCCAGGGAGCTGTTGTTAGGGAAAAGCATGAAGCTGCTACTGCAGCAAACATTACTGGCCCTTCGAGCGGGATGTCTAGTGCGAAGTCCGGTCATGTTAATGCTAGTTCTGCGAAAGGTGGGTCACAAAATGCAACAAGCTCGGACAAGCAGAGCAGGCCTTCAGGCAAGTCAAGGAAGAAGTCCAGATCTTAAGTTCACCGAAAACTCGTATGAAAGGAAAGGGTGAGGTCGTTTCTTAATTGTTTGAGGTTATTGCTTTGTAGACCCTGATTTTTATTGTAGGATCGAGAATGGACCCACAGTCGGGGTTCTGCAATTTTTTTTAAACTAGTTGTTTTTGGTTGGTTTCTTATTCCTGCTACACATTTTTGGGACAGAATCCATGAAGACAGTGTAACTGGAGTACTGAGTTGGGAAACTATTGCATTTGCCATGTTTAAGATATTACATTCTGTGTGTTATGAGTAATTAACAGGGCTGTGTGTGTGTTATGAATAATTTATCAGGGATATGTTATAAATGCTTAGTCTTAGTATTAGGATGTGCATGATGTTTTGAAAGGCACTTGCCTAAACCTGATCAATATAGTGTTTGAATAGAGCTCCGCTTGTTAGGTGGTTTCTTATGCTCATTTAGTTGCGTAGTAATTAATCTGAGAATGTAGCTTATTGCTTGACATGATATTTGGCACATATTTTGCCCATTCGTAAATTTGTTCCTCCAATTGCTCTGTCATTCCCATAATTTCCATTTGGAATTTGAGTTAACTATGCTTCATAGCTTGACATGATAGTCCAGCATGCATGAAGTGAGTGTAATAGGAATCAATGATAGTTCAGCAGGGTTCAAGGAAGAAGACTCAGTTTCCATCATGCAGTAGGAATCATTGGCATGCCATTTAAACCAAGTCACGTCTGTGAAGAGGAAGAAGACTGAGTTTCCATCGGAGGAAGAAGACGAAAAGAGAGAAGATGCATACTAAGTTTGATGGAGTAACTTCTTATGGTTGGTGGCTGAAATTTAGGAAAGGAGGCTTCAAGGAAAACTTGTGTGGAGGCTGGCTCAGGTTAGGGTTTTGTGATGGAAAAAGAAGAAAAGGATGGATGTGATGTTTTGGTGCAGAGACAAAGATTATGGTTGATACTCGATATATTTCATTGGGTGCCTTGAGTACATAGTAAAATTCTATAGGCACTTCAAAATTGTTTAGGACAGCCTAATTTTTTTTTTTTTCCTGTTTATTTACAAGTTTGCTACTCAAGTTTCTGGCTTGAGGGCAGCCCAAATTTTTTTGCTTTAGAACTGTCAACAAAGTTGATACTCCTACCATAATGTATGACTTGCAACAAATTGACAGTCCTATAAGAGGTTAGGACTGTCAACAAAGTTGTCAGTCCTAATTGAAACTCAAGATGGATAGAGTTAGCAAATTAGTTTAAACTCGTATACTCAATTTTTTTTGCTTAAGGTAAACCCAAATTTTTTATTTTAGGATTGTCAACAAAGTTGATAGTCCTACCATAATGTAGGACTGTCAACAAATTGATAGTCCTATAAGAGATTAGGACTGTCAACCTCAATCATTTAGGACTGTCAACCCTCAATCATTTAGGACTGTCAACAAACTTGACAGTCCTAAACTATGATAGGATTGTCAGCTAGTTGAAAGTCCTAATTGGAATTCACTGCCAATATATATTTTGGTTCTCAATCCTTTATGACTGTAAGAAAATTCTAAAGTCCTGCTTATATATAAGGACTGTAGAAAATTCTACATTCCATAAATAATACAGGACTGTAGGATTTTCTACAGTCCTACAGATACTATAGGACTGTAGAAAATTTTTACATTCCTATATATACTATAGAACTGTAGCATTTACCTACAGTCCTGTTGGTTTGAAGTCCAACTATCGGCTTTGTTCGGTTTTTTGAAACCCTAAATTTAATTTTTAGGGTTCGAAAGTTCGTATATCAACCCTAAATTAGTTCTAAAACTATTTTAGATGTTGCTTGGAATTGGAGGAGTTGGAGAGAAAGGGGTTGAGAATTTTAATAGAGAGAGTATAAATTTAGAATGAAGGGTTTTGGAAAGGTTTTGGGGATTAGACAGCCCAAAGTAAATTTGGGTATGTCTTGAGTAAAAATTGTAAAAACATGCGTGTCCTGAAGGCTGTCCTAAGTAAAATATGAAGTGCCTTTAAAATTTTCCTACATATATAACTCTTACTTGGTTTTGTTCCTAGACAATTCCATGCCAATCAAACATGCGATTAACTCTAACAATGGTTTCTGATGTGATGTGGATCATGGAGCTTAGAGCTATACAATTGTGATTGTAATCCTTTATAACCGCCATGTGACGGTTGTTAATGGGTCACCCTCTCTCTCACCCCACATAAGGAGAGGGGACCAATTTGGCAACCGCCATGTGGCGGCTGTAAAAGGTTACAACTCCATTTGGTTGTAATCCTAACATTGTCTTTCTTCTCTATAGCAGTCAGCAACGTGCATTGCCAGCCAAATGCCTCTCGAAGTTGTCTAACAATTTAAAAGGAAGTTCCTGCAGTTCCACATGAGACATCCGGTTATCAGAGCTTGTCCCATAATCCAGTGTCCCAACTATGTCCCATCTTCTATAAAAATGTAGGTCATATCGATTTTATAAAAAAATAACATCAAATACCTGTAAGACCCACATTTTTTTTAAGAGAGGGAACATGATTGGGACACTTTGTTTGGGACAACAGCTTTGCTCTCTCCAGTTATATAGAATTCAGAGAAAGATTTCCTCTCTCCGGTTATATAGAATTCAGAGAATGTCAAAATGTACGCAATTATTTTCTCGCATATATGAAGATGTTATTTTCATGACTCAAAATTAGTTCACAGTTTTTTTTTAATCTATTAAGATTAGATTGTTAAGGAACCTCGTAAGCTTCTGGTAGAAGTCTAGCCAAATCAGGTGATAGGATCAGAATTGATTGTTTCGCAATTGCTGGGACTTATTTGAGAAACGTAAGTGCTTTTTATTATCATTTGTAATGTAAATATAGTGCTTCTTTACTATCATCTATAATATAAAATACTATATAGGCGCACATGTGTGTTAATGTACACATGTGTTGTGGCTTACATGTGAGCCAAGCTTAAGGCCCATGCCCCTTTGTACACCGAACATGGCCCACTTATCAACCACAATTTTTTTTGAGGTGTCCTTTTCTCCGGCTTGACAAATGCTAAGGAAAAATTCGAACATGCGCCTTAAAACGTGCACTCATAAAACGCACACTCAGAAAATATTGCTCATAAATAACTAGGTCTGTTTGACAATTAAAGTATCAATTATGAACGGTAATGAGTGGTTCAATTTTTTGTGATTTTAAGTAGGGACTTTTAAACCAGTCTAACTCATGTTTGATAATTTATTAGATAATTGTTCTGAAAGTTTTTTAAAATAATAAAATTATCTATATGCTTATATACAAACAAGAGCCCTCTAAAGCAAGATTATATCATTGAAGTTGTCAAGTCACAGCAATGAAATATAGTCACTCCTAGTTTGATGTTTACAAACCACTAGGCAACAAGGACATGCATTTGATGATTTTTTAAGCCGACCAAAACTGGTGCCTCAAAAACTTATTAAGCATGGTTTTTTAAACACTAAATAAATAGCCGACTCAAAATCTCTCCAAAACAGCTAAAACACCATTGCTAAGTACAACCTTAGTGTCAACATGCATTTGATGTTTACAAACCACTAGCCAACAAGGACATGCATAAAAATAACCACAAACACAAGAATTTTATGTGAAAAATCTAAAAATTAAAACCAAGGGGTAAATTCGAGCATAATCTCCATCATAATCAAAAGGTACATTTCTCTTACTAATGATGTTTTACCACCATCAGAAAATTCGGAACAAGGTATTGGATCGGTTGATAAGCTTCTTCTTCTTCTTCTTCAGATGATTGCGTCTAGACAATTTTTTTGGAGTCTTTGTACACGAACAAATGAAGGGTATGGGATAATCTTCGAGTAAGTTTGATTGAGACATGAAGAGTATTAATTGGATTAATGACTATATGCAACCACAATCATTTTCACGAATTTCTAATAACCCACGTATAGACCATCTAGACCTATAATGACCTATAACAATACCATGGACCAAGACTATGACCCGTATATAGATTGATAACTCATGTACGCCAGCAGAACTGGTTGGTAACAGAGAATCAACATATTGGAGGCATACCACCAACATACTATTGGTATATCGGTCTGTAGTGGTCCAGCTAGTCAGTATTGCTGACCTGCTATGTGAGATAGTGAGTGGACTTTAACTTGTCAATATTATGAGAATCGTGACTTGGGGAGTTTGTCGAAGTGTATGTGGGTGTGAGGGAGTATGGTGGCAACCATGTGGTGGATCTAAGTAGGATTTGGTGGATGGATATAAGCATAAACCCTTACTCACTCTCTCATTAACTCACTCACCCTTTTCTCTCTTTATTTTCTTCCTTCTCTATTCGTGGGCTGAGAAAGGAGCATTGAGGGGATGTGGTGGAGAGCTATGTAATGTCACGTCCCGCTCAGTTCAACCAGAGGAATCGAAATACAACAGCGTTTGGACTTAGCCATGCAACGGCTTGCTCGAAGTCCCTCTCGGCCGAGGCAACTCCTCGCTCAGGTGGGTGGCTTCGGTGAACTTGCCTCAGCTTGGCCTTCACACTAATAAGTGGATGTTTTCATTACATGGAGTAGGCTTAATAATAAAAGAGATGAATACATATAGCTAAGAAAAATAATCCCACTTGAGTCGGATTGAGTTAGAATATGAAAAGGTCTCACGGTTGGCGTAGAAATGTTGCACGATGTGCTTTCAAAGTGACACTCGGTCATTCTTCCCGCGGCTTGGGAGAAGGAAATTTTTTTCTATGTTTCCACAAGGCTATGAACTTGGCATAGTCATAGGTGTCGCACAATATAAATGCTTGATAAATCATGCACTGTCCCGATGTCCAATACTTGGTAAAGTATGTACTATTCCACCGTCAAATGTTTGGTATATCATAATTGTCCTACAAGTCTCAATGCATGTTTTCACGATATAAGGCTTGGTATAGCCTTCTATAGTTATAGTTGTTAGATAGGGTGCATGCTTAGTTAGTTCGTAGTATGCTTTGTTGATTAAATATTATTGATTAGTTCCTTTTATATTCCAAGCCATTATCTCTCTGTGACTTAGTTTAGGAAGTTATTGCTTGTAAGAGTTATGTATTTATATTATGCTATTTGTGACGTTTGATTTTTTAGGACAATTTTTTTAGGGGGGTAGTTTGTAGCACTTGTCTCCCTCAATTTTTTATTTATTTTGGAGAATATGTATGTATTTTTTATTTTACTTTTACATAGAGTTAGAATCAATTATTAACTAGGATTTTATTTTAAGATCACAAGGGTGCGTACCTAAACCTATAGGTGAAGTGTAGTAAAAGTGGGTCATATGTGGTCTCTAGGGTCCCTAGATAGTCCTAAATATGTTATTTTACTATTTTAGAATTTTTTGGAGATTTTTAGATAATTTTATCTATAGTATTATTATTTTTATAGGCTTCTAGGATTTACTGTGAGGACACACGAGGTTATTTTTTAGGTCAAACATTTTATTTCGACTCTAGAACCCTAAAACTATTTTCTAGAATTTTCTAGGAATTTTAGGAATTTTTTAGAATTTTTTGGGATTTAATAGGATATTTTTTCTGATTTTTAAATTATTTTTTGCAATTAAAAACATTATTTACCCAGTCAGCCTGGGGGGGGGGGGGGGGCACCTGTCAGCCGCTCGTGCTCAGGGGACATGCACTTCCGTCAGCCTTTGGGTGGGCTAACTCACTTGGTTTCCTAATATAGGAGCCAGCGACTCCATGAGACGGCTCAAGCCAAGTCGGGCCAAGCGCTGGCCGTCCGATCTGGGCAGGAGGCAGCAAATGCTGCCACGTGTCCCTACCCAGCTGCGACTTTAACAACCCATCGAATCCCTTTCTCTCTATATATATGTTAATTCACGAAAACCTAAACAATTCCAGCAGCTTTTTGGGAGAGAGTTTAACTAGGGTTTTTCGACTTCGCGGTGCGATTGCGACCAATCCAGACGTCCGATTCATGCACCATTTCTTTTAGAACCATATCGAGGTTAGTTTTCCAAAATATAATTTGTTTTCTGAAATTTTGAGTTTGGATTTCTGGATAATTATTTAAGTGTCGATTGTCTAAAAATCGACGCTTTGCACGATTTTTGAGATTTCGAGAGATCCTGAACTCCGATTCACGATATGTTTGAAGTTTTGGAAAGCTAACACAGAGATCTAAAATATATAAGTTTTCCAGAAATTCAAAAGTTCATATACTATTTTATTTTATTCATAGAATTAAGTTTTGGTCAACGATTCATCGATTTGGTCACTGTTAGCCGTAATGACGATAACTTTTGACCAAATCATAATTTTGTGGCACTGTCGATTCTGGTGCACTCGTGGCGATGAAATCTACTAGATTGCACACTCAAATTTTTGATTTTATAAAGTTTGACTAGTTAGTCAACGATATGCCTCGATTTGCGTGCCACGGATCCCGAATTTGGAACCATGACTTTCCTTGGCTAAAAATTTGTTTTTAGTTTTTATTTTAGATTTTAATTAGGTTAAAATAGAATTTTGGATGATTTATTCCAGAACAAAAATATAATTAATTAAGTTAACCCATTAGCCACTTTCTATGATTTTTAGAGTGGAAATTATAGATCTAACTTGTGGTTGTTTATGTGACAGGGTAGATCAGTCTACGACGTCATGAGTTTGTAACTTCATCATCTATCGAAGCATGCAGGTATCATTATGACTTATGTTGCCTTTATTTTATACTGCATGTATCTTCATGTCGTCTTTTCACTATTACTTCTTTATGCTTCATGTTATCATTGTTCATGATTACTATTGTGCACGAGAGTTAGAATTATTAGGGTATATATATACATGTTCATGTCTTACTTCTTATTTCTCATGTTTACTGTTTATCGTATAGCTAATATTCTATCATAATGGACATGTATCGTGAGTGAGTCGGGTGGGGGAATACAACAAGTAAGCATGTGGTCAACGAATTGAATATAAATTCTCTATACATTGATTGCATAATATCATTCATGCACCATACGTATGACTGAAGGGTGTCCCAAACCGCCTACATGCAGAAAGTTAGTATTCTAAAACACACGATACACGTGACTTGATAATTATTTCTATATCATTTACTGTTGTCTTCCATCGAGTCTATTTCATACAGTTATCATGTTATAGTAGTACTCTTCTTATCATATCATATCGTGTCTATAGTTATCTTCTTTCTTAGTGTTTCTTCATGCATGTATACTATAATGTTTAATGTAGTATTATTGTGATCTTGCTCCAATCCTGACTGGATAACTATTTTTCAGCTTGAGACAACGTGATTTGTCCCGAGATCTACGGTGAGTATGTTGTCGACACTGATGTCACTGGTGTACCCGATTTCAACACTGATGCGAAGTAGCATATTTTCTTTCTTATGCATTCATATTAGTTAGTAGTTATAGACATAGATTTTAGTTTATTCTATTTTTGCTACCGGGTTTGTTCTCGAGACTATCTGAGTTGTAATGGATCATTTTATGATATTCTATAGTTTATTATGTGAGACTATTGGATATTTAATTTTTGGTGATTATTACTAGCTTAGTTGTGGATGATACGTGCGTGTTATTCTTGTTGTGGACCAGTATTACAATAGACAAAGTACTACCGTCGATGTTGCGGCGTAGTTGGACTTGGCCATGCACTCGTATCCCAAAAGTGGGAACGAGTCGTGAGAAGTTTTTATGGTGGTCCATGCAGGTCTTTTTTTTTCAAATTGTGCGAACTCATGGTACGTAGTACCTATATTAGTCATACTACTGCGAGCCTGCGATTAGGAAATGCTCATTCACAATTAGGATTGATTTGATTTAAGAAAATGACTAGGACTAGGTATACAATAGGAAACCCTTAATCAATTTGACTACCTGGATAGTTAAGATTGCTCCATAGGCTATGTGGTTAAATTAGGAATAAACATTAAAATTTGAGGCTTGATGAATTTGGGAGAAATTTTTATATTTGATGAATTTTTATATAAGGATTTAATATTGCATTTTCATATGATGGTATGATTAAAGATGGATAGATTTGTCAATTGATAAATTATATCTTTGAGGTTAATCAATTATTGAATATTAGAGTCGTTAAATTTTTGGTATTTTGAAGTTTAAATTATGAATATTGATGAATATGAATTTCTTGCTAAGGTAAGGTTGAATTTTTGAAAGAAAATTATTTTCGATTGATAAAATTTGGGGACAAAAAATTGGAGCATTTATTGAATTTAAATATTGAAGAGGTTATGGAAGAATGGATTTAAATTTGAAATATTTTAAAGAATTTAAATTTTATGGATTTAAAATTTGAAGATTATGATAAGATTAGATCTGAATTTGAAGACTTGGATATTAAATTATTGATTTAAATTGAATAATTGAAATTGATAATTTTTTAAATATTTAGAAGATAACAATTTATGGGAATGATAGAATTTTAGATATTGACCGAGAGAATAGGTTAAGATACTGATGGAAGGTTATGTAGGTCAAACTTCTCTAACTCTATTCCTCGATCATAGTTTTTTTCTAGTTATCTAAATCCGTTTGTTTTTCTTCTATTGCATGTTCCTATCCTAAATTTTGTGAATCTTCTAGAATTCAAGACAATAACCTAGGTTCCCGTATATTTTGTTTCTGTCCTATCTATCCTTCTTTGACCAATGACTTGATAATATCTCTATTTTTACTCTTTTATTTTACTATCATTTATCTAATTGATGAATGTTTTCTTATTATGATAATTTACTCCTTTTCATGTATATTCTAGATATTTTAAAATTCGAGGACGGTTGGTTCAAGGCATGCTGGAAGGATATCATTTAGTCATTCATGAGTTTGAGTCAAGAAAGGTATAGAAACACTGAAAATTCTCGGGACTGTATGTCGGTCGTCGAGGCAATCCCTGGTTTGGGCTCCGCAAGAAAGTATAAAGAGTAAAGAAGTGAAGCAAAGGTTTAAATTATACTGTCGGTTATGCCATGCATTTATGTTGAGTCTAGAAGTTCTTGTAGGTGTGTGGTCATAGACAACTTGTATACAAGGGCAAGCATCCTCGATTAGAAAGCCTGGGGCCACAGGACCATTTTGGCCTAGGAGGGTAGTAAGGTATCTGAGCAAGAGCACGCTCAGGTGATTCGAGGACTTCAGCGGGGTTCGCTAACTGTGCTGCAAGGGTCTCGTCAGCACCAAGCTACAAATGACCAAGATGGCTTAAATTATCAGTGACCTTTCATATAGATGAGTCAGTGTGCTTAGCGATAATCCGCATGCATTGTGTCAAGTCGAATCAAAAGAAGTACAAGCATGACACAGATTGAGTCAAGAATATTTGCAATACCCTTATGGAGTCTAATATTTGGCTATAGCAAAGACACGTGCTTCGGCACGAGGTGTGACATCGGTTGGTGAGCCAATATAAGTTTGGATTGAGTTATTTTGAGTTTAAGTCAGAATGGGCCGTAAGACAAATTTTGGTTAAGTCATGTTGAGTTATGAGACAGGACCTCGATGTTGAAGCACAAATATAGTTTATGGTACGACCACGTTGTTGCGCCTCAAGGTATGAGCCAAACAAATAAGCACGAGTCGATACGTTGATGTTGTTGGCACGAGAATGGTCTAGAGACACAAGGATAAGTAAGTTATCGGTGCGAAGCATGGTGATGGTCTAAAGACACAAAATAGGCCAGGAGTCTAAGTGTTGGAATTGATCCTAAGGCAAGATTGGAAAGACCACAAGAGAATAAGTTGCATTCATCAAAATAACGTGTTTGTTTTGTATGGGTGGGCGAGGAGCTCACTCACCAGTATGGTTGTGTACTAACAATCCACCAGTTTTCATGCACAGGTAACATGTACTTGCACGCTTGGGGCAGAGCTCGCTTGGACGTGCTGAGGCATAGAGTTCCTTGGCGTTTTGAGGCATACGACCACATTGAAGTCTTCACTTATACTGGATGTAATGTATGGACATCGCCTTCTGAAGCACCCGCAAAGTTGTAAGCCTTCGAAGATGAGCGATTATAATTGAGAGAAGAGAGAGCTGAGTGTTTCTATCAAAAGAGAAAGTGAGCTTGAGTGACTTGTAATCTTGGCTCCGCGCCTTTGTAATCTTATTTTCAATATCAATAAAGTATGTCATTTTGTACTTGTCTTTGTGTTATTCAACTTCTTCGCTTGGGACTTCTGTGCGACGAACCTGTCGCAAGCTGTTGTAATCGACCTTTATGGAACCCGTCTTGCGCGAGCGCAACCTAGGCTCGCACGGTATCACGCCTTAGCGAGGACGATCGGTTTTTTGGAATCGGGGAGTGACAGCTAGCTTGGTGGATGAGGATCCCTAGGACTTCCTTCTTTCTTTTCTCTTCTTAGTGCAAGACTTAGGCAAGTATATCTTGCCAAAACCATAACCTTTATGATCTATTGCTTTCCATAATTTTTTTATATATGATCTCAATTTTATTGAGCTACTAGAGATCATATACATTCTAGATTTCAAGTTCTTTCCATACACTGAGTTTGTGATAAAAATGTTAGATTTAGGATAAAGTGCTCTAACTTTCTTGATACTTATTATAATCACATGAAACTTGTTCTTATAACTAGTTTATATTAGTTTCTGAACTTTGCTTAGTGATATATTTTTTATTTGGGACGACCATAACATGGAGAAATAACCAAGAATCTTGATCTTGAGCTACTAATTTTGTATTATTTTATAGAAACGACGTATCGATTTGATGTTGGACGGTGCAAATCAGCTTTTATTCTTTCAATTTTGTCTCAAAATCTTATATCTTTAACCATGGCTTGGCACCCCCTTTGTGTACATATTTGTTTACCGATTAGCATGTTTGGTTCGTAATCACAAGTTATTTTGTTGCTTGTTTTATAGTTATCATCATGTATCATTTTTACCTATCGCACTCATTCATATTTATGATTCATTTTCTTGACTCATAACTTAGCATGTAGCTTTGCTTTACTATTTTACATATTGTAGTATACTTGTTCAGCAATCTATAAATGCACCATTGTTTTGTTTATTTGTTGTCCTATTTTTTTCCAATTTATCCTGGTATAGATTATTTTTATTTCAACTCATGTTCTTGTGCTTGTGATTAGAATTTATGTAGAAATGATTTCTAGATAAAGACTGATTATCATCGATAGACCACTGCTTGATTGGAATCTATAGCACGTCTGCATTAGTGTATTCAATCTAGAAGTACTACACATATTGGCATACTGCCAGTATATCGATCCGTGTCGTTTGAAGCAATTTTGATGCATACTAGTGTATCTCCACTATCGCAATGACTTGGCACTTTGATCAACTGATTACCAGCATGTTAACATATGTTACCAGGAAACCATGATTGATGTACTAATAAAGCGTTCAATATAGATTGGGTGGAGATTAAAATTACCGAGACGACGTCCTTATAGCCTTAAAAAGATAAAAATCATACTCATCATATCCTAAGAAACATATAGTTAGACTTATAACAACTTACATGAGCTCCAAATAATGTTAAATAATTTGATGATGGGTCCATTGAGCGACACAAGGCTCATCTTGTTGCCTGAGGTTTACACAGGAGCATGGGATTGACTATGATGAGACATTTTGTCTCAGTTGCTCAGATGAAAATAGTACGTACATTTATAGCTGTTGTTGCTGCTCGTAAGTGACCACTCCATCAGATGGATATTAATAATGCATTTCTTCATGGTTCTTTATCCAAGGTTATCTATATGGAGCCCCCTCCAGGTTTTTCCACTCCATCGGGACATGTTTGTCGCCTTCGTCGTGCTATTTATGCTCTCAAGCAAGCTCCCCGAGCTTGGTTTGAGTGTTTCAGAAGTGCTATTTGTAAGGCAGAATTTTAGCATTGTTCTCAGGATCATTCTATGTTTGTTTGGTCGTCACCACAAAGGTGAGTTCTTTTTTTACTCTATATGGATGACATAATTTTGACTGGCGACGATTCATTGGAGATTGCATCTACTCAGAGGTACCTTTATCAGTAATTTCAGATAAAGGACCTTGGCTATCTTCTCTATTTTCTTGGACTCGAGATTGCAGAAGGTAAGAGAGGGATACTTATTTCTCAACAAAAATATACTTCAGAGATTCTTTCGTCTGCTGGTTTATCGGATAGTCAGGCAAATGATACTCCTTTGGAGCTTCATATGAAGCTTCGTTCCACAGATGGTGAACCTCTCACAAATCCTACTCGCTACATGCAGCTAGTGGGTCAACTTGTGTATCTCTGCTTGACTAGGCCAGATATTTCTCATGCAGTTAGTATTGTTAGCCAGTTCATTTTCGCGCCTCGATCAGCTCAGTATAGTGCCTTACTCTAGATTCTCCGATATCTTCAGGGTTCTATTACGCGCTCATTATTTATGTCTTTTACATCTACTCTAGAGCTTCGAATTTTTTTGATACATATTGGGCAGGAGATCTGACAATTAGACAATCTACTACAGATTTTGTTTGTTTCTTGGTGATTCATTAATTTCATGGCGAAGCAAGGAACAGAGATTGTTACATGTTCTTCTACTGAGGTAGAGTACAGAGCTATGACTGCCACCACCAGGGAGATCGTTCATGTACGTAGACTGCTCTCTGATATGGACATTGATCCTATAAGACCTATGCTGCTTCACTGTGATAAGAAAAGTGTTATACATATTGCTAACAATCCAGTTTTTCATGAACGGACAAAGCACATTGAGATTGATTGTCAATTCGTCCGTGAGCATTTTTTGGCATGCGCTATTTCTCTACAATATGTGACCTCTGCTGATCAACTTGCCGATTTCTTTACAAAGTCACACCCCTCAACGCAGTTTCAGTTTTTATTGAGCAAACTCATGTTGTTTGACCCACCATGAGTTTGATGGGTGGTGTTAAGATTAAATTAGATTTAGGTTTAGATTCCTTCTCCTATATGGATGCATATTTCTTCTCTTACTCCTATACGGATATGGATCCGTTCTCCTTCTATATAAATCCTTTGTGGTATTGGCTTTTATATCATCCATTAATAAAATCAATAATGTTGATTTGTTTCAAAAATTATCGAGATGACGTCCTTATAGCCTTAAAAAGATAATAACTGTACTCACCATATCCTAATAGACACTCTAGTTAGACTTAGAACAACTTATAGCAGCTCCAAATAATGTTAAAGAATTTAAAAAAAATTGATAATTAATCAAAACTCGATACGTATTAAGAAAACGAGTTTATAGCAACTTTTGGAAATTACCATTGGAAATTCTTACTATAGAATTATACGAACTTGACTACTAGCTAGGGTTATGCTAGCCCATATTAATTTCTACAACTTTTGAGATTTTTTTATTTTTTACATTAACTAAAACTCATAGAAAAGTTAAGAAAATGATTTATAAACTAACTCTAGAATTTTTTTTTAAAACCTTACATTAAAATGCCTTAAAACATTGCCCATAGACTCCTAATAGCACCTATGATTTTCTACAACTTTTACAAAATTTTCTACAGTCACGACGTATTTTTAGGGCATAAAAACCATATATTTGAATTAATAAATAGCATAAAATAAATTTTAAAATTAATAAACTAAATTTTAATTAAAAACCTTTCTTCTGGTCCCAACCCAATTCAGTTAGCCTGCTAGCAAACTGTCATGCCTCGGATCCAAAATACAGAGAGCGGGGTATGACACGGCTAGCTACATATATGGGGTGGAAGATTCATTGAATTGTGAAACATTATCATGCCATAATGTGATGTGTTTCCAATGCCAATAAAAAGAGACCCATCCAATAGTATTTAACATCCAAAAAATGCCAAATAAAATGCATCCCGAGCAGAAATATCATAAGTACCATCACGCTCTGGTCCGTTGCAAGGAAAACTATAACTGAATCCTTTTTATCTGGCATTAATTTTGAACCGCGTGCATCTAAAGCACCTTTTACTAAAATCAATGTAGTTGTATACAAACCTAGAGCAATAGCATGATGGTTCAACACACCAATACCTTAAATACAGTCACGACTCTACATTGGACTTAGGGGTAACTCTATCACTCTATCGATTGCGTCCTATTGTGTCACGTCTTGCTCCCAAATAGTCGAGTATGGTATGTTGATATGTCCAATTTATGTCACGGTATCAACGGTAGAATATTATTTAAACTTAAGTACAATAATAATCAAGTCCACAATATAACATCATATTGTAACATACACATAACTAAGTCACAAGAAAACAAGATAAGATATATCTAAGAAGTCTCAATAAATAAATAAACTAATGATGTCCACCAAGGCATGATCAACTACATGTCAAAGGTACCACAAGAACAAACTGGTAAAATGAATAAACTAGGTAACTAAAAGTCCAACTAGATAAGAATTAATAATATGTAAGCATAAAACAAGAAATATGATACTCTGTATCACCAAAATAATCTGGTACGTTGGTGATGTCAGTATCACCAATAGATCTCCGGCAACAACTCGTCATCTAAAGCTATTAGATAATATCCATTCATGATTGGAGCAAGTACAACCAAAGCTAGACATAATACAATATACAATATACAACACGTATAGTACTAAACATGTATCAAGTTCCAGTAAAATTAGGATAACAAGATATATCAACATGAACCAAGTAAACAAAAGAAGTACGAGTACGACTAACATCTAGGTGCACAAGTATATATGGAAACACACCTTTCAACACATGGACAAGCTAATGGTGAGGGTAACACATACTTATTAACACTTGAGATTGTCACACAAATTCATAACAACATTCTCAAGCACACAAGAATGTCACACGAAGCAGGTCTACGTGCCTAGTGACTGTTTTTCCCCCAAGTCCCACATCTCATGGCAAAAACAATTATGTGATCATGATATAATAACATGTAAATCTAGAAATAATATACAAGAACTCTCTCATATGTGTGTGCATAGCATAATAAAGGTACAAAAAACAAACATGCCTATTCTATATGCACATACGATATAACAATAAGTGTACAAGAATTTTGCTTATAATAGTACTTGCATGTTCCTCCAAATGGTAAGTGGTCACAAATTTGAGATGAGACGAACATAAACCCAATCAACTGGATATTCAAATTCACCACACCATCCCAAGGTATCCACATAGAATAAGTTGCAAAAAAGTTAGAATCATGCTAATTTACGTACAAGGTAATGTCTCCTAACTAAATTATTTACAAAGAAAATTAATGTATCAATCTAAGCTATTAGAAGTTATTTTATTTTTTTTGGTTTTGAAATATTAACCTATTTCTAAAATTTTAGGTCAAAAGACCAAGATTTGCAATTTCTTTTTTTCGATCCTTTTCAGATTTTGGAATTTCTTCTTTGATCCAACAAGAATCGACCATTCGATCGTTCAAAATTCAGTCGATCCCTGTGAATTGAGGGATTGCGATTTGAGCATGGAGAAATAGAACATCTCAGACTACACAATATTATTTTTGTTGATGAACAAAAATATTGTGATTATATCGGACACAAACACGTAGGTATTGGACTTCTTTTTTCTATGTTCTTAAGTTTTTGGTTGGGAGGGGATTAGAATCCAAGTTGGGATAAAACATTGGGACAACACATTAAGTTTTGACTGGGCCAAGTAAATGACAAGAAATTTTGTAGAATGTATTGAAGCCAATGCAAGATTTAAAGTTTTGGGCCGAGCCCATTGTACTTTAAATTCTAAAAATCTAAATTCTAAAAATCTATAGTCAGGCGTTGGTCCTGAACCCAATGGCAGCAAATGGGACTTAGTTTAATAAATTGGACTTTGGGCCTATCGGACTGGAGGAAAATTGTTTCTTAAATAATTTGGATGGGTAGTATTTAATAATAATTGGGCTTGAATTGTAGGCTTTGACCTTTAAATAAAGCAGTAAATTAGATGATTTAGAAAATTGGTTATCAGTTAGAATACAAATTATAAATTAATTATAAACCTTAGTGTCAAAATTAAGAATTAAGAATTTGAGTTAAGAAGAAATTCCATTAAATATGAGTCGTTATAACTTAAGTTGGATTTAAAAGGACCTAGGAAGATTTATTGGATTTAATGATTTTTTTTTCCTAGAATTAGTATCTAATAGTTTAATTTATTTACTAGGTGAACTTAGGGCGACTTTCACTCTTGGACGGAGGCAAGTACTCTATTCAATGTAGTTATTTTTCTATTATGCCTAATTGTGACACAATAGGACACACGAATTATTTTGAACTTTCGTGTCTTGTATATTAATTCCTGTCGTGATTGTGATTTTGTGTCGAGGGGGGAAGTACTTGGATAGATGTGTGGACTACCCCAAACTTTCCTAATGTCTTACGTGACTGATAGTGATTGCACATTATACGTGCAATGTGTAATGCCCCAGTCCTAAAATATGAAGGACTATAATACGTATACATGCCAGCTACGTATCAAGTGGACTCCGACCCAGCTCGAATACGTATAAGCTGTCTTGTTTTTCTAAATCTATCTATCAAATCAACTAACATATATCTATCTGAATCTACAGAATATAATATAAAGAATAAACAATATGTATCATAGTCTGCAGTCCATTAATATATATGTTTGAGTAGACCCGAAGAATAATATAGGTCTACATAACTAGGCTAAATAGCAGAATACAAATAATGGATAAATATAAAATTATGATAAATACCTGAATCGAAAATAGCAATACCTCCATGATCACGAACTATCTTTGCACAACTACTACCTGGAGAGATCATCAGGTCCTCAGAGGAACGTAACAAGATACATAATATACATGTCAAAGTAACAGTAAAGAGAGTATAAATACTAAATGGCAACTACCATAACCATATATGTGAAACGCACGTGAGGACACTTTCTGGATATCAGGTTTCAAGTACTGAGGCTCACAAGCACCTCGGCAACTCACACCCAAGGTACCAGCCGTGTCGTGGTACCTTGCACAAACGCGTCAAGAGAACACCAAAGCTTGGGTGCAAAGATAGTGGCAAACGAGTCAGGTAGCAACCAAGTTCCGGCTATAGAAAAAAGGCCAAATGTGTCAAGGTAGCCTGATATGACGGTAATGTTCTCCCCACCCCCATGATTTAGATCTATCCAGTCAAGTCAAGTATATCTCAAGTACAAGCAGTGAATCATGCAGCCTATCACGAAGTCCGTAGTCACGAATATCTCATGTAGACTCCATAGCATGATCGTGTCAGTGTCAATGAAACAAGAATAAAATACATCGACATGCCTAGTGTCGATACTCGATATCTATATAATGAAATCGGCACCGAATACAATTTAGATGCAAAGTATCGACTATTCCAACGTCCTAAATGTTAATAAACAAAAAATAAAACAACAATAAAAGAAGGGAACATAAACTATAACATTGGCAAGGTACACTTGCCTGCAACTTCTAATTGCGAATATGATGGTTTGGCTCTGAGATCCTCGCTACGCCTATCACGTACTCCTAAAATAAATCATTCCATATATCAGTGATATATTTATGCCTTAACACATACTATTTATAGACTTATTATATATAGTCCCTAGTAGACATAATCTACGGAACTAGCACTTACTATATATATGATCCAATCCATCCTATATGGTATTAAATTATAATAATATAATATTTTTATAAAGTAAACATATAATATTTATTTGTGGAAAAATATACTAAAATATTTATAATAAAATTTAGACTACATTATTTATAAGGAAACTAGTATCAAACTACCATATCAATCTAGCATATATGGTATTAAATCTATATGATAAATATTTTAATAAAATAAAAAAAATCTTATTTAATTCTAAAAAATAATTATAAATATTCTATAATAATAGTTAATATATTTTATTCATATGAAAATATGTATACAAGTCTTGTATTGATTCTATATCAATATACTTATACTTGTTCCATAGTTTGTTTCCGAAACAATAAATTTTCTATAAATATTAATTCTGGAAGAATAATATAAATATGTATAAATATGTTTTTCTCATCAAAACATGTACAACAATTATTTTGGACTAGAATCTATGAGTTTTCGGTGTTCCGACATTACGGTGACAAGTCCAAATTTTATAAAAATAGTAAACCTTAGTAAAATACTACAAAATTATATTCAATTGAAAGCTTAGGATGTCTAGATTCTTACCAAAAATATAAGAAGGGTTGAAGTTGTCCAAAAGTTGATGAAGACTTGCACACGAAAGATTTGGTTTAGTTTGAACACCTTTTTATAGAACGGACACCCCGGACAAACCGTAAAGAACCCCGTGAGTGGCCAATTGGATATGAAAAAAACACAGAGATTTTTCCAATACTTTTGGTTTTATGAGAATATGATGTCGAAAAGTAAACAAAACCCTATTTACAAAACATCGTACCTGTTGTGACGAATTTAGCACAAGTTCAATCGACTTCAGTGCACTCCATGCCTTATACCGACCAAACGGGGTGTCACGACCCGCACCTACTTTTCGAGATACGAGTATACGGGCAAATCCAACCTACGTCGCAGCATCGACGGTAATACGATGTCTATGATAACAATGGTCCATAACAAGTACATAGTTCACATATATCATCCACAACTAAGTCATGACAAAGAGATTAAACTTAAAGTCTCAATAAATAATTTAAAGAAGAATCCACCACAACTCAATATAGTCTCGGGAATAAACCCGCTAAAAATAACTTATAAAATAACTAGAACTAAAGTCCTCTAAGCTCACTAGCTAAGAATAATACGAAAGAGCATACAGAAGAAATGTGCTACTCTGTATCAGTAGAAGCAACCAGCACATTGGTAACATCAGTGTCACCAAAATACGTACCATAAACATCAGGGCAAACCACGTTGTCTAAAGCTAAAAAATAGTTATCCAGTTAGGATTGGAGCAAGATCACCATAAACTACATTACATAATATAATGTACAAGCATGAAGAATAACAGTAAGAAAAGATGAATATAACATGATACAAAAGGAGTACCACTATATCTTGGAAACAGTTTGAGAGTACAACTATGATATTTTTAAGATACAAGTGTTCTGTATGTGGACAGATTAGGACATCTGGCAGTTGGTACATGAGGTACAATGACTGCTACTAACATTGACATTGGAAAAAACTTATACATTGCGTAGACCACATGCATACTAGTTATACTAGTTGTATTTCCCCTTCTGACTCTCTCACAAGTAAACATGATCACTTTAACATCAACTTTAAACTTAAACATTGAACATTGAATGAAATATTAAGTGAACAAGTACGGTCATGATAATAACTCTCGTGCACAGTAATAGAAACGATAAGACCAAGAGTCAAAAGAGAAGAATAACACGCAATATAGAATAAAGGTAACATAGGTCATACTGATACTTGCCTTGCTCCGAAAAAGAATAAAGTTGTAAGCCCACTTACCAAATTTTTTAATTTTTTAATTTTATTTGTTTATGATTAATTTTATGATCATTGGGACTCATGCCGAAGCTTATAGGTGAGCTATGACCATATTAAGGTCATATGACCTATAGATAGATTATATATGTATTACTCAACTATTTTATATTTTTCTATAATTTTTGGATATTTTTAGGTATTTAATATTTAAGGTTTTATGTTTCTAAGGACTTTTAGGATTTATTGTATGGTCATTCGGGGGTATTTTTGGGCCAAATATTTTTATTTGGGCTCTATATGTCTAGAAATATTTTTTAAAATATTCTAGGATTTTTTTATAGTTTTGGAAATTTTTAGATAATTAAACCTATAGAATTTATTTTTTATAGGCTTTTAGAATTTACTATGTGGTCACACGATAATATTTTGAGTTAAAATATTTTTATTTATGTTCTAGACACTTAGAAATATTTTCTAGAATTTTAAGAAATTTTTTTGGATTTTTCTGTAATTTATTTGGAGTTAAAATATTTTTTAAATAATTTTCTGAATTTAAATTAACATTTACACAGTCAGCAGCCCAGTCAGCCACACCCGGGCCCACATCTCGGTGCCAACCGCCTCTCTCTCTCTCATATATATATATATATATATATATATATATATATATATATATATATATATATTCAATAAACCTTAGTTTATTATTCCAGCCTCATTTGTGGTTTGATTTTGGAGATTCTTCAACTTCACGAGGCGATTGCGGTCAACCCCGACGTCCGTTTCGAGTGCCTTTTTTTCTAGAAGAGTATTGAGATTAGCTTTCCAAAAATATATTTTATTTTCTATAATTATTTACGTGAATTTTTGGAGATTTATTTAAGTGTCGGTTGTCCAAAAATTAACGCGTTGTACTGTTTTCAAAATTTGGGAGATCTCAAACTCCGTTTTGTGATCCGTACTTTGAAGTTTTTGAAATCTGACACAAAGATATACAACATATAATTTTTCCAAAAATTCAAAAATTTGTTTAATATTTTATTTATTACGTTAAACTCAGATTTGATCGGTAACTCACCGATTTGGTCATGGTTAGTTACAACGGCGATAATTTTTAACCAAATCATAATTTTGTGGCACAGTCAATTTCGGTGAACTCATGGCACTAAAATCTACCAAAATGTACCCTCAAATCATTGAGTTTATAATGTTTGCTAATTAGTCAACGATATGCCTCGATTTGTGTGTCATGACTTCCAAAATTGGAACCGTGACTTTCTATGGCCAAAATTTCGTATTTGAATTATATTTCAGATTATTATTACGTTATAATTATATTTTTAGATGATTTATTCCACAATTAAATAGAATTAATTAGGTTAACCCATTAGCCACTTTCTGTGACTTTTAGAATAGGATTTTAGATCTAACTTGTAGTTATTCGTGCACGGGTTCGTGGTACGATGGTATGGTATGGTTTGATAGCTTCTAGGCCATAATTCATCTTGTCGGCAACTTGTGAAACCAATTTGTTCAAAAATCCAGGCAAGTATATTATGCTCTATGTGCTTATTACATTATAATGCTATATTTCATTGTGTTTCATTAAGTATCCTATTGAGACACGATTGGCTTGATTGTATCATTGCTCGTTTATTGACTGTTTCGTGAGTCGAAAAGAAAAATGCTCAGTAGGTATGTGAACAAAGCCCAATGATTGTTATTGTGGATAACTAAGTCATACAACGTACGTATGGGTTAGCCATACTACTTATTGTGGATAGACATCTATGATGTGCCGTATTAACCCAAGCCATTTACATGTCGAAAAGTATTTCAAACACAGTGTCTATTTTATTGTACATGTTTCATCCATGTTCTTGCTAGTTGTTTCTTGTCATATTTATTGTTTCCAGTTCATCTACATATTTCTTTATTTTCTACTGCATCTCTATTGTCTAGCTTATTTTGTATTAATTTACATAAATGCAATAGGGTTGTACTTTGCTCATTTCCTGACTAGATCGTTGCAGGTGACTTGGCATGCTTCCTACTGTTGTGCTAAGGACCATACAAGGGAGATAGACATCTTGGAGGTTGACCGTAGATTTTAGATAGATTAGTTAGTTCTTTTATTTAAAACTTTAGCGGGTTTGTTCTCGAATGTCATTTTTATGTATTATTGGATTTATAAATAAAATAGTTGTTGTGAATGAGCAGTTAGATATGATTTTGTTGTATTTGAGATTGAAATTGAGACCTAGACAGCGTACTACCGTCGATGCTGCGGCGTAGGCTGGACTTGGCTATGAACTTGTATCCAAAAAGCGGGTGCGGGTTGTAACAGAAGTCGTGACTCATGATGTTGTCCGATCTACCCCAACACATAAATGATCATAAGTTAGATATAAAAATTCCACTCAAAAAACCTTAGAAAGTGGCTAATGGATTAACATAACTAATTCTATTTACTTATGGAATAAATCATCTAAAATCCTAATTTTATCTAATATAATTCTAAAATAAAGATTAAACACAAGTTTTTGGCCCAGAAAAGTCACGGCTTCCAATTCGAGAACTGTGGCACGCAAATTAAGGTGTATCGTTGACCAAGTGGTCAAACGACATAAACTCCATGACTTGATGTGCACCCTAGTAGATTTCAGTGCCACGAGTGCACTGGAATCGACTGTGCCACAAAGTCACAATTTGGTCCAAAGATATTGCCATTATTGCTAACCGTGACCAAATCGATGATTCGTCGACCAAAAATGAGTTCTACGAATTAATTAAAATACTAGATGAACGTATTAATTTCTAGAAAAATTATATGTCATAGTCTTTGTGTCAGTTTTCCACAATTTTAAACGGTTCATGATTCTGATTCATGGTTCTCCTGGAATCTGAAAAACACTGAAACGTGTCAGATTTTGTACAACCGGCACTTCACAAATTTTCAAGAAATTTGGATACATAAATTATAAAAAAATTAATATTTAAAAAATATACCTCGATACGGTTCCAATGCAAGAAACAGGGATGCGTTTGAAGTCCGGAGCTAAGAGTAATGGCTTCGTGAAGTTGGAGGATCTCCAAGATCAAACCACAAAGGAGGTTGGAATAATAAACTAGGGTTTACTGAATTTAATACATATATATATATATATATATATATATATATATATATATATATATATATATATATATATATGAGAAAAAGGCGGTTTAGTGTCGATATGTGGGCCCTATAGCTGACTGGATGGCTGATTGTGCTGCTGACTGTGTAAATACTTATTTTTACTGCAAAAATTATTAAAATTGTATTTTAACTCCAAATAAATTCAAATAAATCACAGAAAATCCAGAAAAATCCCAAAAATTCTAGAAACTACTTCTAGGTCTCTAAAGCCTAAATAAAAAGTTTGGCCTCTAAATCTTTTCGTGTAACCCCACAGTAAATCCCAAAATTCTATGAAAACATAAATTCTATATGTTTTAATTATTCAAAAATTTCCAAAAACCCAAAAAATCCAGAAAATTATTAAAAATTTATAAATTTTTTTTCTAACTATATAGAACTTAAATAAAAAATATTTGGTAAATCCCCGTGTAACCCTACAAAAATTCTCGAAAGCATATAAAGTAATAATTCTATAGATTAAAATTATCTAAAAATTACCAAAAATTCTAGAAAATTCTAAAATAGTAAAATAACCTATATGGGTCTATTTAGGGACCATAGAGACCATATAACCTAATATTAACATATATCAGTTATAGACCTAGGTATCTACGATTGCGATCTCAAATCAAATTCCCACAAAAATCCCTAGTATTTTATATTTATTTAATTATTAATCAAAATAGAAATTTTGGTAGTGGATGCTACACGGGGTTTCCTGGATCCTCAGAAAGGTGCTAGGATGTTAGGGGGTATCCTAGGGTTAAGATGAAGGTAGTGGAAGGGTTGAGGGTGTCAGGAAGATGAATTTCTGGTGGTTGGAATAAAAAGTGTGAAAATGAGAAAGAAGAATAGGTGGGCGCTCAATTTTTGGAAAATAGGAAGAGATATTGAGAAAAAGAAATTTAAATATAAGAAACTATGGTTTAAAGGGTTGGTTAGGATTTGGTTGAGATTTGATAATTAAATTGAAAGATACAAACAGGTCAAAGAATTTAAATAGAAATCCATATTAGAAAAGTTGTTATGGAGTTGATTTAACAAAAGATTTAATTAATGTTGTCATAACCCGCACCCGAAAGTTCGGGTTCGAGTGCGTGGAAGCACGTCCAGCCTATACCGCAGGGTCGACGGTAGTAAAATATCAATACTCAAGTATATCCAAATCTCAATCCAGCAATAACATAGAACAAAATCTAAATCACAAATACTAGCAGGTAGATATGAAATGGAAAGATAAATCCACAGAGTATAGATCTGATAGTTTAAGTACAGTAATCCTCAAACAAAATACAACGCATCAAATGTTCGAAAATAGAAATCTAAAAGACAGTAAGTATAGACTAAGCTAAGCTAAGCATCCTCCGGTGGCACGTCGGCTATGTCATCAGATGTATCCCCAGCTAAGCCATGATCTGCCTCAGGTGAGCCATAGTAAGTAGTACACCAGTTCTCTAAACCCTCGCCTAAAAATATGGTTATCCAGCCAGGATTGGAGCAAGTAAATCACAGGAACCACTATTTATAACATGATAGGAAATATAAGAGATAATACTGAAGTGAAGCAGTAACATGGTAAGGGCAGATAAAGTAAATAAGAAATCATGGCATGAGACATAGCAATATGAATGCAGAAGTCATAGCTACATTACGTGAGATGGAAGTACTACGTTCTATATGTGATCAGACTGAGGGATCTACTTGGTACGACTCAATCATACGTGTCATGTATGATTAGCTATTCTTCAGGAAACATGATATTTTGGGTTTTGATCACATATATACTAAAGTACTTCATGACTAACTAGCATGTATGGATTCAAATCATGGCAGGGAACAAGAATTAAGTAACAGGATAAACAGGAATATACATATCATGACTAGAATCCATAATACTAATCTAGTCTGATAATCGTGTCAGTAATCATGGCATGCACATCTAAATCATAAAATACAATAACTATCAGGAAATAAGAGCATTCGCTGTAAGTACTTGTCTCGGATATCTGACGTTGATGTGTGCGACATGAACGTGTCGACACAAAAAATATCACAGTCTAAAGCCCAGAATAATAATCCCAAATAAGTTATCGAAGTCTAAAATATCCAATAGACGCCAATATCGAATCCGAAGTTCAAATATCAAATAGTAGTCCACGAAGTCCATAATTGATTTAAGATATTGATCACAACGTCACAAGATAGAAAAACACGATTAGATTATGATAAAAGCTAATAATAGAGGAGAGGGATACCAACCTATATCTATAAATATTTATGGCAATATTTATACTATTTCGAAAATAAGTTTTTACTTAATCAAAATATTTGGAATTACATTTTGAAAATACATTAACCGTTATGTGATAAAACTATTTTAGATAAAATATTAGATAATAATATTAAATATTTAATTACTAAAATATTATTACCATTAATATATTAGCCCAAAATATGTATAAATACATATACTAAAAGTATATAGTCATCCATTTCCTAGGTATGTAATTAGCCCAACGAAACCTGGGCTTTGAAGCCCATACATAAGAAACCACCTAATACATTAACCACTATATGGTCGGGATCTGGTGATGGTGGCTGGGATCTAGGCTTTTGGTCGGATTTAGGGTTTTAGGACTAGTGGTGGTGGCGAGGAGGTTGGACGAGGCTTGGTCGTAGTTAATGGGTTAGGGCGGTGGAGGTGGTGGTGAAACTGGTGGTGGCTGAGGTAGAGTAGGCGGCGTGGTTGGTGGTGATGGGTGGTCGGGGAGTTGAGTGGTGAATTGGTGGGTTGAGACAGTAGGGAGTAGTGGTGGTGCTGGTCGACCGAGATGGCTGGCCAGTGGTGGTCAATAGAGGTGGTGAGGGAATGGTAGGCCAGGGTGATGGAATAGGCAGTAGAGTAGGGGTCTGGGAGAAAAGGGAAGAAGAAAAGGAAGAGTGGCGGTGGCGAGGTCGACGGAGCACTGTCGGAGTGCGACGGCGCACGACGGACAGGCGACGGTCGATAGAGGCTGGAGAGTGGTGTTCGACATGACAAAAGGTTGAACAAACTTTTTGTATATTGAACATAAAAAGAGTACAATCGATTCTTATGCGAAGAAATCTAAGTACAAAGTTTCTAGAAAAGTGTGACGGTGGAGATCGAGCACTGCAGCAGCTCTTTTACTCCGTTGATGATCCGATGATGATATAAGACTTTCTCTGACTTTCTGGTGCCTTCGATGGAACTCTAGGGTTGCCGATCAGAAGGACACCGAAGTTGAAGATATTGATAATTCTGTGGATCTTCTTCTCCTTGTCGATCATGTTGTTGGAAGATAACCTCTCCTACTTATAGAAGAGAGGGGCACATATGCGATGTGCATTAGGATTTCAAGATATAAAGGAATTTGTCGTCCTTGAACGGTACGGGCTTCTGTGGCACTGACACATGGCGGGTGTTGAGATTCTCGTCAAACGAGATATCTGGTGGTTATCAAAATAACCGAAGGAGGTGACTCGTGGTGTGTGCTGATTTGCTTATTCGGATGTAACCGAGCAAATCTTGGAATTTCATCTCAGATTTGGATTCTATATAATCTTCGTCCGAAATTTAAATCAATATAATAAGATATTCACATTTATCAACTTTATCAATCCCAATCTTATCTTTGAGAGAGACAGTTTAAGCAAACTAATTGGGTGGGACCATGCCGTCTGTGCTTCAGGCAAGGCTGGCTGTACTTTTGGGGCGACGAGTAGATTGTGCTTCTGGAGACGATGGAGCCTCTGTGCTTTAGGGCGACAAGTGGACTATAGTTCGAAGACAATGGGGCCTCTATGCTTTTAGGGGCAACGAGTAGGCTGTGTTTTGGGTAAAGTCACTGTGCTTTAGGGCGACGAGTAGGTTGTGCCTTCAGATAGACCATTTTACTGTGCTTTAGAGTAGCAGTTGGGCTTGTGCTGGAGGCAAACGGTGTCTCCCAAGTCTTTGCTAAGAAAAAAGGGCCGTTGAATGGGCCGGGTACTTGGATCGAAGCAGCTGTCTATGCTTCTGAGAGGGCGATGTACTGTCTGCACCTTGGAAGCAAAGAAATACAGTGGGGTGCCTGCACTTCCGGTTGGAGACAGCTTGGCTTTTAAGTCTTCTTTTCAGGAGAAGTAAATGACTACCCTTGAATGCAGACTCCTTCTTAATTACCATCGTTAATTGGGGAATTCCAAGGAGCATTTGAACAGTTTGGAGACTCACTTGGATGAGACTGTTAATTAAGACTCATTGTGCCGAGTCCTAGACTCATCCCATTAATGAGAGAAATTTGACTGTCGGCCAAGTGGCCTATAGTTTGGACCACTCCCGGTCCTATAAAAGGGGAAGTGTTCCTCTGAAGTCACTATCTTCTTCTTGGCACCCTTCACCACCATGTTTGATCCAGACTTAGCTTAGACGGCCGCTGGCCTTGCATAAGCCAGCTGTTGTTTGGGGCTTCTCTCGTTCGAAGGGGCCATGTTCTTATAGAAGAACTCTCTGTAGAAGGAACCGTCACCGCTCTTAAGAAGTATCCAAGTATCCTCCCTAAGGAGTTTGACTCTGGGCGACGTCTTGGAGGTCTTGGAGGTCCAAGCTACGGAGTACTTGGGATTGGTTGCTCATCCGATGAGCAACCGACCGTGCTCTGCCCCACTCATTGAGGGCTGTTGGGCTTCGTCGTGCTGTGGTCTGGGTCTTCTACTGCTTTTATATATATTGGAGTCCCAGCTTCTCTCGGGGGCGAGATGATTTGCTTTGACGATGTTATGAGTCAGCGGGAAGGAGACTTTGATGGAGACTGTATACATCTCCTCTAGTCTTTCTACCCATGATGATCATACTGTGGAGGCTGCCCGGTGAAAACGAACCTTCTCGTGGATGTATAGTAGTTTCTATTCTCACTTATGTAGCAAAGATTTTGCAATTGACCCCTGTAATTTAGGATTCAGGAAGTTTCTCTCTTATGTAATTACGAGAAGTCTGTAATAGACCCTTGTAGCCATGATTAATTAAAAGAGCCTTTTCTGAACTTCATTCTGAGAATGTCTCTGTCTTTGGCTGGTCTGTGCGTCTGATCGCCTGTGACTATGTGAAGCTGGGGGGTAATAAGGGTACCCGTCTACGCCTATGGATGCTGCATTTTTTATGCTTCTACAAGACCTCCTTCAAAGTGTTCCGAACTTGAGTCATGCTCGGGATACTTTGAACAGAAGCATGACATGTGTTCCTTTGTAGGCGTGCTGCACATCACGTCTGTTACCAGTGTGGAATCATGTCCAGGCTCCGACATTAAATGCATTGAGCCTTCTCCTCCTTAAGCGTGATCATGACTCCTCGTTTCTAGAGAACATTCATCATGACCCTTTTTTGAACCCACAACGTCCGAAGCGTTTTGTCTTCTCTTGTCGACGTGGCTTGTTCCTATAAGTAGGAATATTGGGTAAAGGAGAAATCTTTTTGTCTTTACCTACTCCTCAGAAGTTTGTGTCAGAGTTTCTTCTTCTTTCGAACCCTAGTTTTTCTCGCCATGGCCCCCAAGAAATCAAGAACTCTGAAAACACCAGCGGCTAACTCCCAGAAAACTTATGGTGAGGCGATCAGTCCTCATCGGTCTACAATGCCTGTAAGGGCTAGTCCTCAAATGGCAATAGAGCCGACGAGGCCGTCTAGGGCCTCCATCATAGGAAGTGTTGGAGAAGGGGCCACGAGCAATCGTCAGGTCCAAGGCAAACAGTTGCCTCTGAGGCTGTCGTCATTGAACGACCTCCCGTCGAAGGGGAAGTGCGGCCTCCTGTTGTCGGTAAGCACCTGATCCCGATTCTTGATTTACTGTTACATGTGAATGGCTTCTTTTTGGCTATGCCGTTTCAAAATGACGTTGACGTTCTTGACTTTTTTGACGCTGTTTTGAAAATGCGCCTACATTGATTTGGCTTCATCGCTTGAATGTTTAGCCAACGTGTGGCCCTCACTTCTTATTTTTGTGATATCCATTATGCAGTTCCCGTGTCTTCATCTCTTTTTTGGGGACATCCTCTTGGCCCTAGTCGTCGGCAGCGAAGGCAACGGTGCCA
Source organism: Iris pallida (assembly GCA_029216955.1). Taxonomy (NCBI): domain Eukaryota; kingdom Viridiplantae; phylum Streptophyta; class Magnoliopsida; order Asparagales; family Iridaceae; genus Iris; species Iris pallida. The sequence continues at coordinate 7,202,066 of JANAVB010033216.1, forward strand.
GGGAGGCACTTGCCAAGTCCACTGTGCAACAACTCGCCTCAGATCAACCAAGGGCTCGTCTGGTCATAATTCAGGAGCCGAGGCTGACCTATTTCCGTCGCATGATTGACTGAGGCTGGTTATCAGGTCCTCGTGATGCTGTCGAGATGCTGAAGCCTCGCTTCCTGTTTGCTGACAAGTTGATGCTACAGGACGCGATGGTCTTGGAAATAACCGAGAATAGGTATTTCGAAAACGACGGTAGCACTCCTTTGTTCGTACCTTCTGTCTCTCGTCATCTTCCACTTTCTGCCTTCTCTTGTCTGTCTGAAGTGCGTAACATGTATTAGGATTTAACCCCAGAGTGTAAGGACCTATTGATTGGTCGCATCGAGGGGGAGGTATGCTCCGACCCGAATGACTGCTTCCGTGCCGTGCCCGAGGGTCTGTCTACTACACTGCGTGTCATGCTCCCTGGTCATGTATCTGATGTATTCGCGGCTGAGGCGCATCCCCATCGTGCCTTTCTTTTTGCCAACAGACTATTATTTGCCTGTTATACTTATCCGAAGGGTGGCCTTCATGTCGATGGCTGGATCCATCCTGACTCAGAGTGGAAGGCATTGTCTCTTTGGGTGGTGGCAAAATTAAGGGGGACCTGAAGAATGCGGGTATTCACCGTTGCGTTAAGGCCACCATGTACGGGATCGCTGTCAACCGTGCTCTTTTTCTTGCCCTGCTGGAGATGTTCAACTATTACACAGGGACATTTTTTTACCTCTTACGAAGAATTGGGCCTGGCTCTTTACGAGATGCGTGCCATCTCAAAGTTACCATGGGGGAGTTAGCTTTATGAGGAGTATACTCATTGTAAGGAGGGGTTTCTCGCCATAAAGACTAAGTATCCTGCCATGATATACAAGGAGCTGTTCTGCCACTACCAAGTGTGCAGACACCAGAACAAGGCGCAGGACCCACCCCATATCTATATTTTTATCCGGCTTCCATCGACTCCGGGGCTGCCGTACTATACCTTGCGCCCATATACTGCTGACGAGGTGGATGACATGATAAGTGCCGCTGGGGTATCGGCTCCGTCCGTGGATGCTAAAGGTAATCTCACTTCTGACATTCACAGCTTCTTCTGCCAAAATATGGTCCCGGTGAGCCCCAAAGCGGCCTTGGTAGCCTTCTTGCTGGTGTGGCTGTGGAAGGCCGTAGTGCCGCGGGGTTCTTGGCCTGTTGGCCGGATCAGCCAGGACCTGATCTTGCCCGCCGTGAAGCTTGCTTTCGAGCAACCTTTGGCGTTGTTACCAGCGATGGTGTGTAATGTCCTGCGCGGCCTACGAGAGTTTTCCCAAAAAATCCTTAATTGTGGTAGAAGCGATAAGGATTTTCCGTCAGTCGAGCTCCCCTATAATTACCTGATGGGTTGGTTAGCTCTGCACCGCCCGGTCTGATAAATCCCAGCACCATCTTGGGATACGAGACGGGAGATGCGACCTGCATAATTACGAGAATACGGTCTGATAAATAGTTATGGGAATGGTTTTATTAAGTTTGCTCATTATCCTGTAGTTAGGCCATATTTAACCAGTTTTCTATTTTTTTAGGTGGTTCAGACACGCAGCACCAAGATTATCAATTTCCCTGCATTTGAGGCTTCTGAGGTTATTACCTGCATATATTTCGCTAGTATAATGTTTGATTACTAATATTTGATCATTCCTTAAATTTTCTTCTAGCATCTAGTTTTTTTCTAAAAATGTCCTCATTTGCTATTTGAGACTTTGTTTCTATTGTTCTATTGTCTTACTGTTTGTTTCTTATAAAAGTCCTCTTTTTTTTTTCTCTAAAGAGCAGATAACTTCATTTTCTATCATGATTAATAATTTTTAGAACTCATTTGAATTTTCATAACTCCTTTGAAATTCATATAGATAAATTTGAAAGAGTATTCAACGACCTACTGTAATGTGGCAGATGCGCACTGCAGTCATTTACTTGGATTATGGAGACCGCGGGTTCACTGCTGCCAGCTGCGCACTGGCGAGACAGGAACTCTAAGTCAAAGTAATTTCAGGTATTCATAGGTTCTCGAATATTATTGAGGCTATGTCCTAAATCATAAAATTTTTGATCTCTTGAGTTGTTCCGATAACATGGATAAAGTTGAAATAAATATTCGATAATTTATTACTATTTGAGTCATTGAGCCAAAAGTTTACTGCAGTCAGATATACACTACACTGGCTGGGTAGAAACTCTAGGCAAAGTGATTTCGAATATGTATAGTTTTCGAATACTATTGAGATTATATCCGTATTATATACCATGTTTGGCCTCTTATCACCATTGACAACTATCAAAAGTTATCTTGATTTTCAACCATGCCTCGAATTTAATTGTGGCTAGACGACTTCAATAGTTATGAGTAAACCGTGCCTAAATAATTTGAATCTATCATGCCAATCATGCCTGAGTAGCTTAGATTCTCAATTGACCATGATTTTGTTTCAGATCGTGTCAAATCTTTCCAACCTTCGATTCATTTTGTGCCTAATTAATTATGTGCCTAATTAATTATGATCATGCTTAGACTCTAAATCTGACCATGACTATGTTGTGTGTTTCGGATCGTGCCAAACCTTTCTAATTTTCAATCATGCCTAAATACCGATTATATCGAAATCGTACATATATAGAATTTTTACAAATCGTGACTATTTCGTTCCAAATGATTTTATCGTAATTCTAATTATCCTTAATTTTGATTAAAATTTGATCATGATCGTATCTCTAATCGTGCCTTGACGGACTTGACCATTAATGCACCGTCTTTGAATTTCTTTACTTATTTACTAATCATGCTTAAATCATGCCAAATTGATCCTTCTATTTTTTTAATATCGTGCTTGGTTGATTTATCATGCTATTCCTAGTCGTGTCCTTTGAAATTTCGAGGACGAAATTTTTCTAAAGTGGGTATATTTGTAAACCCACTTTTTTCGAAATTTAATTTCATAATTTTCTTATTATTTTTTTTGACATATTTTTCAGGATTTATTTTTCGACTTTATCTCTTAATTGAGTGATTATAATTTTTCATATATTGTTTAGAGTATTTTGTTCTTGAAATATATTTTTGAGAACATTTTTGATCCTTGAGTAAATTCCTTCATCCTGGGCCAAGCCAAGATGGGCCTGGCCATTCTTGACTAGCCATTAAAGGCTTATCCATTACTTGTGATACCAGCAACCACTTGTTTAAGACGGCCACAAGCCCTTGAAGCCACCACTTGTCTAAGAAGCCACGACCTTCATTCTGAGCTCTCCTCTCTCTTTTGCAGTTGTTAGAAGAAATCCTTCTAGAGTTAAATAATTAAGAGATGTGTTTTAATTATTTAGCATGTGCATATTAGTTAGTTATAACTAACTAACTGATTTTCTAACTAATTTTGCTTGGAGTCCAAGTCACTTCCTCCTATAAATACCCTCTAATTTTCATTCCTAAATCAAATCCTATTATTACCAAACTCTAACCATTTCCCGTGTCCTGTCCATAGCATTTCGTGTCCTGAATTGCCAGGACACAAATTCCAGAAACAATTTTCATGTCCTGATTTCCTGGACACATTGCAAGACTCATTCCACTGCATCTCCCTCCTGTACTGCTCGGGTCCGACCCCAGCGTGTCAACATTCATTCGTGTCCTGCTGCAGATCTGTATCATAGGTATGTCCACAAATACATTCAATTGGTTAAACTTTTACACCGACAATTCTCTGTGTCCAGCATTCGGACATGCAGATACTAATCCAATATCATGTCCAGTAGTTGGACACGTTATAAACATCACATCCACCATTTTCGTGTCCTGGCCATTGCAGTACACTTGCACATCATATAGCACATTCATATCAGACTCAAACCCTAACCTGGCCGTGTCTTGGACGTGTCCACCGACAGATCTGGCGTGCCCAACCGATCTCCTCGTCGTGTCCTCGAATTCGTCTCCTCGCTATCACCGGAAGAGTCACCTCCCGGCCATATCGATCGACCCGAACCCAGCTGGACGCCATCCGCCGACAGACCCAGTTCTCCTCGAGTGACGAACCACAATGCCGAACCGTCGTCCGGATCAGCACGAGCCAATCCTTCGAGAATGGAGGAACCATCATCTTCCTCGAAGAGCCATCGATCCGGAGTCACCGGAGTCATTGAGACTTCGACCAACGTTCACCTCCACCAGGACAGCTCATATCGACGGATGTGAGCCACGACTACCGTCTCGATGCCACGTAGTCAGCCGGAACCGCGAGCAGCTCGCCAGATCTGCTAGAGGATCGACATCCCCATCGCGCTTGAGTGAGTTCGTCTTCATCTTCTTCCTCTAGATTCCTTTCTTCTTCTTGTTTATGCAATTAGGGTTTATATGTGGAAGTTGATGATGAACCTAGGGTTAGGGTTTCTATTGGGCGGCCATGGAGATGAACATCTAGGGTTAAGGTTTATGGTGGCTGGAGATAAGGAGGAAGAATTTTGAGTTAGGGTTTCTTGAATGTGTTCGGAAAGGGAAGAAGAGTTGGGGTTGCGGCTGGTTAGAAATGAGAATGGGAAGAGAAAGAGAAAGGTAGAGAGATTCAATACATCTCTTAATTCCTCCTCTCCCCTGCTTTCAACTTTTTGGCAGCACATTTTTTCAAAACTGGAAAGCTGCCAGCCCATGCAGCCTTTCGGAGTTAGAATAACCATTCCATATGGGTCCTACCACTTTAGTCATGGAGCATGAATGCTGACGGGACTTGGCCATTTGAAATTGGAAGGGTCATTTGACCTTTCAAATTCTGAATGGGCCAATCTACATGGCAGATGTGTGAAGCTAATTTCTGTTGGTGGAATCAGAGGGAGTACAGGAGTAGTGTACTAATATATATATATATATATATATATATATATATATATATATATATATATATATATATATATATATATGTGTGTGTGTGTGTGTGTGTGTGTGTGTGTGTGTGTGTGTGTGTGTGTGTGTGTATTGGATACTAAAAGTAAGTGCTGTCATATTTTGAGTATTGTTTAATGTTTTACATTAGATTCTAAGATTAAACCTATCCGATTTTTCTTTAATAAAATTTTGTGTTTAGCCAATGTTGGATATTGCTGTGGACTTCAAAGTCCAAGGTTGATGATAATTCATTTGAAACAAATGAAGGCTGGGCTCAAATCTAACATGGTATTTATATTTGTTGGGCCAGACCAGTAACTGGTAGGTGGTTGGGTATTTAAGTAGTTAATATATGTATATGTATTTAGTGACTTGGTAATGCCAATAATTAGATAGAAATTGTATTTGATAGAATATTTTATTCTAAAAATATGTTGCTATTAAACGATTTCAATAAGTAAATTATTATTGTTATAATTTAACTACTCTAAGTTATAATATAAAACTGAATCTTCTAAATATATTAGTTTTTTCTCAAAATAAAACTAGTAAGTTTTGTTATATTTATGTTACTCTTATAATTAGATAAAAATTCTAAGTTAACAATTATTTCTAAATAAATAAGTTAAGATACTATATATATATATATATATATATATATATATATATATATATATATAATATATATATATATATATATAAAAAAATATATATAAAATATATAAAATATATAAAATATATATATATATATATATATATATATATATATATATATATATATATATATATATATAAAATATATATATATATATATATATATATATATATATATATATATATATATATATATATATATATATATATATATATATATATATATATATATATATTGGTTAGCTTGGTGCTAGTATAGCTAAATAGTTAATTGGCAAGGTTTAGCTAGTTTAGTCAAAACAAGTTCAATATCTTTATTTTAGAATCTAACAAACTTGTACAACTAGGTGGATGTTCAGATTTATGCTTCATTACTTCCTTTCTTCCAAAGCAAGACAAGTACACCGACTCGAACCCTTTACTCTGTATTTCTGTCTTGCTTTATGTTCTCATATTGACACGTTGTACACACGATTGTTCATTGTTCATCGTTCATTGTTCATTGTTCTTTACTTGTACATTGGGGTAGAGAAATACTACAGATATGTGACCAATCCTATATTAGCTAGGCATTGACTAATAGCTTAGGTCTCACATCGTGCACGTGAGACTCTAAGCCGTACCATTATTTATGTGCTCTTGTATCCTGTACTACCCCAGTCGGTCGCATACTCTGATAGTTATTTCAAATGCATGTTACACTGATAGTCTAGTTCATTATTCAGGATCTGGTACTATAGTTTTATCGTTATTCATGTACTACAGTTTCATATTCCCGTGCTTATATCATAGTTTATTGTGCAGCATTTTAGTTGACTTTGTTTAGTGCTTCTTGTCGGGGTTGTACTTTGCTCTTTTCCTGACAGGATACGTTGCAGGTTTACTTGATGATGTTGTATCTTCTTCATGGGCCAGAGCCCGAAGCCAGGATAGAGTTGCCTCAGGATAGACTTAGAATTTCAGAGTTATAGTTAGATTTCTCTTAGATTGTTTTAGAGATTTTATCATGTATTGTATTGATGATTCAGGATTGTATAATTTTATTCTGGTTACCGGATTTGTCTCCGGATGATATTGTATTGACTTGGTGGATTGTGGAGATCTGTTCTGGGAACGTTTATAGTAGCTATGAAGTTTTATATTATCATTGTGACTTGGAGTTTTCCTTAGAATTGTACAGCTTACTTCGTCGTGTCCATCGACGAAGGCTGGGCGTGTCCGACTCGTGTCCGATTATTCGGGCGTGGGTCGTGACATATTTTTAGTGGTGGTCCATGCAGGTCTGCCTAATGGCACTTAGGCTATAAAGTGCTATTGGGGGACCATCGAAACTAAGGAAAAACTCATCATAGCATAGGATCCGTAGGAAATAGTTATGGGAATAGTTTTACTAAGTTTGCTCATTATTCTGTAGTTAGGCCATAATTAACCAGTTTTCTATTTTTTAGGTGGTTCAGACACGCATCACCAAGATTGTCAATTTCCCTGCATTTGAGGCTTATGAGGTTATTACCTGCATATATTTTGCTAGTATAATGTTTGATTACTAATATTTGATCATTCCTTAAATTTTCTTCTAGCATCTAGTTTTTTTTTCTAAAAACTTCCTCATTTGCTATTTGAGACTTTGTTTCTATTGTCCTCTTGTCTTACTGTTTGTTTCTTATAAAACTCCTCGTTTTTTTTCTCTAAAGAGCAGATAACTTCATTTTCTATCATGATTAATACTTTTTAGAACTCATTTGAATTTTCATAACTCCTTTTAAATTCATATGGATAAAGTTGAAAGAGTATTCAACGATCTACTATGACGTGACAGATGCGCATGCAGTCATTTACTTGGATTATGGAGACCGCGGGTTTACTGCTGCCAGCTACGCACTGGCGAGGCAGGAACTCTAAGTCAAAGTAATTTCAGTTATTTATAGGTTCTCGGATATTATTGAGGCTATGTCCTAAATCATAAATTTTTTGATCTCTTGAGTTGTTCCGATAACATGGATAAAGTTGAAATAAATATTCGGTAATTTATTACTATTTGAGTCATTGATCCAAAGGTTTACTGCAGTCTGATGTACACTACACTGGCGGGGTAGGAACTCTAGGCAAAGTGATTTCGAATATGTATAGTTTTCGGATACTATTGAGATTATATCCGTGTTATATACCATGTTTAGCCTCTTATCACCATTGACAACTATCAGAAGTTATCTTGATTTTCAACCATGCCTCGAATTTAATTGTGGCTAGACGACTTCAATAGTTATGAGTAAACCGTGCCTAAATGATTTGAATCTATCATGCCAATCATGCCTGAGTAGCTTAGATTCTCAATTGACCATGATTTTGTTTCAGATTGTGTCAAATCTTTCCAACCTTCGATTCATTTTGTGCCTAATTAATTATGATCATGCTTAGACTCTAAATCTGACCATGACTATGTTGTGTGTTTCGGATCGTACCAAATCTTTCTAATTTTCAATCATGCCTAATTTCCGATTATATCGAAATCGTGCCTATATAGAATTTTTACAAATCGTGACTATTTCGTTCCAAATGATTTTATCGTAATTATAATTATCCTTAATTTTGATTAAAATTTGATTATGATCGTATCTCTAATCGTGCCTTGACGGACTTGACCATTAATGCACCATCTTTGAATTTCTTTGCTTATTTCCTAATCATGCTTAAATCATGCCAAATTGATCCTTCTATTTTTTTAAAATCGTGCTATTTATCATGCCATTCCTAGTCGTGTCCTTTGAAATTTCGAGGATGCAATTTTTCTAAGGTGGGTAGATTTGTAAACCCACTTTTTTCGAAATTCAATTTCAGAATTTTCTTATTATTTTTTTCGACATATTTTTCAGGATTTATTTTTCGACTTTATCTCTTAATTGAGTGATTATAATTTTTCATATATTGTTTAGAGTATTTTGTTCTTGAAATATATTTTTGAGAACATTTTCGATCCTTGAGTAAATTCTTTCATCCTGGGCTAAGCCAAGATGGGCCTGGCCATTCTTGACTAGCCATTAAAGGCTTATCCATCACTTGTGATACCAGCAACCACTTGTTTAAGACGGCCACAAGCCCTTGAAGCCACCACTTGTCTAAGAAGCCACGACCTTCATTCTGAGCTCTCCTCTCTCTTTTCCAGTTGTTAGAAGAAAACCTTCTAGAGTTAAATAATTAAGACATGTGTTTTAATTATTTAGCATGTGCATATTAGTTAGTTGTAACTAACTAACTGATTTTCTAACTAATTTTGCTTGGAGTCCAAGTCACTTCCTCCTATAAATACCCTCTAATTTTCATTCCTAAATCAAATCCTATTATTACCAAACTCCAACCATTTCCCGTGTCCTGTCCATAGCATTTTGTGTCCTGAATTGCCGGGACACAAATTCCAGAAACAATTTTCGTGTCCTGATTTCCTGGACACATTGCAAGACTCATTCCACTGCATCTCCCTCATGTCCTGCTCGGGTTCGACCCCGGCGTGTCAACATTCATTCGTGTCCTGCTGTAGATCCGTATCAAAGGTATGTCCACAAATACATTCAATTGGTTAAACTTTTACACCTACAATTCTTTGTGTCCAGCATTCGGACATGCAGACACTACTCCATTATCGTGTCCAGTAGTTGGACACGTTACAAACATCACATCTACCATTTTCGTGTCCTGGCCATTGCAGTACACTTGCACATCACATAGCGTATTCATATCAGACTCAAACCCTAACCTGGCCGTGTCTTGGCCGTGTCCACCGACAGATCTGGAGTGTCCAACCGATCTCCTCGTCGTGTCCTCGAATTCGTCTCCTCGCCATTACCGGAAGAGTCACCTCCCGGCCATATCGATCGACCCGAACCCAGCCGGACGCCATCCGCCGACAGACCGAGTTCTCCTCGAGTGGTGAACCACACCGCCGAACCGTCGTCCGGATCAGCACGAGCCGATCCTTCGAGAATGGAGGAACCATCATCTTCTTCGAAGAGCCACCGATCCGGAGTCACCGGAGTCATTGAGACTTCGACCAGCGTTCACCTCCACCAGGACAGCTCATATCGACGGATGTGAGCCACGACTACCATCTCGAGGCCACGTAGTTGGCCGAAACCGCGAGCAGCTCGCCAGATCAGCTAGAGGATCGATATCCCCACCGCACTTGAGTGAGTTCGTCTTCATCTTCTTCCTCTAGATCCCTTTCTTCTTCTTGTTTATGCAATTATGGTTTATATGTGGAACTTGATAATGAACCTAGGGTTAGGGTTTCTATTGGGCGGCCATGGAGATAAACATCTAAGGTTAGGGTTTATGGTGGCTGGAGATAAGGAGGAAGAATTTTGAGTTAGGGTTTCTTGAATGTGTTCGGGAAGGAAAGAAGAGTTGGGGTTGCGGCTGGTTAGAAATGAGAATGGGAGGAGAAAGAGAGAGGGAGAGAGATTCAATACATCTCTTAATTCCTCCTTCTCTCCCCTGCTTTCAACTTTTTGGCAGCACATTTTTTCAAAATCGGAAAGCTGCCAACCCACGCAGCCTTTCGGAGTTAGAATGACCATTCCATATGGGTCCTACCACTTTAGTCATGGAGCATGAATGCTGACGGGACTTGGCCATTTGAAATTGGAAGGGTCATTTGACCTTTCAAATTCTGATTGGGCCAATCTACATGGCAGATGTGTGAAGCTAATTTCTGTTGGTGCAATCGGAGGGAGTACAGGAGTAGTGTACTATAACATATATATATATATATATATATATATATATATATATATATATATATATATATATGTATTGGATACTAAAAGTAAGTGCTGTCATATTTTGAGTATTGTTTACTGTTTTACATTAGATTCTAAGATTAAACATATCCGATTTTGCTTTAATAAAATTTTGTGTTTAGCCAATGCTGGATATTGCTGTGGACTTCAAAGTCCAAGGTTGATGATAATTCATTTGAAACAAATAAAGGCTGAGCTTAAATCCAGCATGGTATTTATATTAGTTGGGCTAGACCAGTAACTGGTAGGTGGTTGGGTATTTAAGTAGTTAATATATGTATATGTATTTAGTGACTTGGTAATGCCAATAATTGGATAGAAATTGTATTTGATAGAATATTTTATTCTAAAAATATGTTGCTATTAAACGATTTCACTAAGTAAATTATTATTGTTATAATTTAACTACTCTAAATTATAATATAAAACTGAATCTTCTAAATATATATTAGTTTTTTTCTCAAAATAAAACTAGTAAGTTTTGTTATACTTATGTTACTCTTATAAATAGATAAAAATTCTAAGTTAACAATTATTTCTAAATAAATAAGTTAATATACTTTAAATATATGTATATATTGTATATATATATTGGTTAGCATGGTGCTAGTATAGCTAAGTAGTTAATTGGCAAGGTTTAGCTAGTTTAGTCAAAACTAGTTAAATATCTTTATTTTAGAATCTAACAAACTTGTACAACTAGGTGGATATTCAGATTTATGCTTCATTACTTCCGTTCTTCCAAAGCAAGGCAAGTACACAGACTCGAACCCTTTACTCTGTATTTCTGTCTTGCTTCATGTTCTCATATTGACACGTTGTACACACGATTGTTTATTGTTCATCGTTCATCGTTTATTGTTCATCGTTCATTGTTCAGTGTTCTTTACTTGTACATTGGGGTGGAGAAATACTACAGATGTGTGACCAATCCTATTTAGCTCGACATTGACTAATAGCTTAGGTCTCACATCGTGCACGTGAGACTCTAAGCCGTACCATTATTCATGTGCTCTTGTATCCTGTACTACCCCAGTCGGTCGCATACTCTGATAGTTATTTCAAATGCATGTTACACTGATAGTCTAGTTCATTGTTCAGGATCTGGTACTATAGTTTCATCGTTATTCATGTACTACAGTTTTATGTTCCCGTGCTTATATCATAGTTCATTGTGCAGCATTTTAGTTGACTTTGTTTAGTGCTTCTTGTCGGGGTTGTACTTTGCTCTTTTCCTGACAGGATACGTTGCAGGTTTACTTGATAATGTTGTATCTCCTTCATAGGACAGAGCCTGAAGCCAGGATAGAGTTGCCTCAGGATAGACTTAGAATTTCAGAGTTATAGTTAGATTTCTTTTAGATTGTTTTAGAGATTTTATCATGTATTGTATTGAGGATTTAGGATTGTATAATTTTATTCTGGTTACCGGATTTGTCTTCGGATGATATTGTATTGACTTGGTGGATTGTGGAGATCTGTTCTGGGAACGTTTATAGTAGCTGTGATGTTTTATATTACAATTGTGACTTGGAGTTTTCCTTAGAATTTTACAGCTTACTTCGTCGTGTCCATCGACGAAGGCTGGGCGTGTCCGATTATTCGGGTGCGGGTCGTGACAGGGTAGATGTCAGCAAACTCCGTCTTGACGGTCGTTTCACTGGCCACGTACTTCATGCACTGGTGAAGGGTGGTGGGGACGATCATGTACTTATGGATCCATGGCCGTCCAAGCAACATCTTGTAGTTTATGTCCGCATCGATGAAGTAACAGGTAACCTCAGTATGAAGATCACCTATTTGGCACTTCAATCGGATCTTGCCCAGAGGCTCATTCTCCCCCGCGTTGAAGCTGTTGATGGTGGTGTTCGATGCCGTGAGACGGTACATCAACAACCCTAGAGTTTGGAGCAGACTTCGAGGGATAATGCTGAGCGATGAGCCTGGGTCGATGTGAATGCGATCGACCTTGATGGCACCCACGTATCTGGTGTAGTACATGGGTCGGTTGTTCTTTAGTAGCATATCGTGCTGCGTGAAGGTGATGTTAGGAATCACCTCGACCACGCTATAGCAATGTGGACATGTCGCAGGGTCTTCCTTGGTCTGCTTCACCTATGCAAGGTAAGCCTCTGCATTCTACAGCACCTCGCTGAAGGCGTCCCGAGTTGTTTTGGAGAGCCGGAGAAGCTCAAAGAGTGATAACCGAGCCGGCGTATTGGCCAGCTGTGCCAGTATATCGAAGTTGTAGGGCTTGATCGGGCCTACTGTCGAGTCCTTTTGTAGAGGCTTATCGAAGCGAACCTCCTTCTGTTTCTATTTATCTGCGACAGAAGGTTGAGAAGGTCCGGCTTGTGCTGTATCGGGAGTAGAATGGGTCGCCAGTGGGGATGTCTCTTTTTCAGGAGCCTGGTTTTCCTCTCGCTGGAGAGCCGAACGAGTGGTCACCCTGGTATCTTTTGTCGAGGAGGAGACCATGCGACATGTCTTGACCTTCCTATCTTTACTCGGGCGCGCTACTGGCGCAATCATGTCGGGAGTGAGATATAGATGAACCCACATCACTTCACCTTACAGTGTTGTGAAGGGGATGAGGCCTTGAGTATTGTCCCTGGCGGGCGGAAGGTTGACGATTTCCATCATTGCCTTTGGGATAGGGACGACGCCGTCTTGAGTCTTGGCTATCGGAAAGCACCCGAACTGTATTATGACCATGTTGGTCGTCACAATCTTTTCCTCGTAATCGAGGAAGATGACTTTGGCGTCGATAAGACATTGAATCTATCTTTTCAACATGTAGCAGTCGCGTGTTGAGTGGTGGATGTACTAGTGGTAATGGCAGTACTTAGGATTATCCACCTTTCCTACTTCGTCGGGATGCTTGGGAGGTGGAAGCTGCAGCCCGCCACCCTTGGTCAGCATCTTGAATAATTCGAGCGTGTCTTCGTCATTGAAGGAGTAGGTTTCCTTTGGCTTCTGCACTTCGGCTGGCTTGGAGCTCACGAGCGCTGGACCCTTTGTAATATTGACGGCTATAGCTTGCTTGCCTTTACCGTCTCTTATTCGCTTCCCTTTATCTTCAATAGAGGGGAAGTTCAGACCAAGGAGTTGTGCATCCTTTGCCTTCTTCTGTGCTACGTCTGCTTTAGTAATGAAGGGTGTCCACTCGGTACAGGGAGCACTGTGCCACAGTTTGATGGCAGGGAGCATATTCTTACGGCATAAATCCATGAACATGGGCTCAGGCATGCTTGGAGGTAGCCTTAGGGCAGCCTAGCGGAAGCGTTTAATGTACGCTTGTACGGCTTCTTTTCTTTCTGAGCGATGTCCATGAGAGTAGACATCGTCATGTCCAGCCCCCTTTATAGAACCATTTTAGGAATATGTTCTTCAGGTCTTCAAACGATTTAATGCAGTTGTCGGGCAAACTGCAGAACCATTTATAGGCCACCCCCTGTAGAGCTCCAACGAAGATGCTGGTGAGAAGGACGTCGTCCTTTGGCAGGTGTCCTATTACTTAGGTAAAGTACCTCAAGTATCGTCTAGGCGACTCCTTAATATCATAAGGGGTGATAGTCTGTGGTTTATATTTGGAAGGATAAACCACATTGTCCCATTCAGCAGGATAAGGCTACCGGATGCCCATCTTTCGGAGTGTAGCTCACTTTTCTTTGGCATCATGGCGAGCGGATAACTCCTCGCGTGCTTGCTGTATTTTGTTGGATACTGCTGGATTGATGGTCGATGGAGTGGCCGACGACTGTGCGACTTGGTTTATGACATACAGGGTACTAGACCCATCAAAAACCGTCGGAGCCGCAGGTATGGAGGCAGTGGAAACTATTCTGTCCTTGATCTCCAGAACAACAGAGGCTAAAGTCTCCATGGATATGTTCAACGCGTTAAGACTTCCTTCGAGAGCCTCAATGCGTTTCTGCTGAACATAACTTTCGCTTGATTTTTCGTTGTCACCAGCCGCCATGTGCACAGATGCTATGTGCGTGTAAATAGAAGGGGTGTTAGATCTTTCGCTTTCTGGTACGGAGTGCTGGTGCTCATTGTCTTATGGGAAGACTAGTAAGTTGCGATTGTCTTTTGATTCGACATTGTTCCTACCCCCGAACTTCTGACTGCTTGCGCCCGCAGAAGTGTCAGTGTCATACGTCCCTTCATCATGTTGAAACGAAGCGTTATTATGCACCGTAGCAGGCTGGCTACCCCCAGCAGGTGCATCGGTCGATGAACCGTCTTCTTACAACGTTGATCCGTCCTTGAAGCACGTGTGTTAGAACACCCTTCCTTGGGCACAGGCTTCTTGCTACCCCCAGGCTGGATTTTGGAATTACCAATCGAGGAAAGGGGTTTCTTGGATAGCTTCTTTCTGGTCGGAGAGTTCTGAGCAACATTATATGAAGCAACGCGGAGCTCTTCTTCCTCCTCACAAGTTCTTAGTCGCAGCCTTTGAAAAACGGACCTCCTTTTTGGCGGTGATGGATCTACTTGACAACAGCAGCAGTTGATAGTAATCTGAGTACAGTTGAGTCTTGATTTAGACACCAAATGCATCTCAGATTCTTCTCTCATCCTACGCTCACAGGGAGCAGACAAAGTCTTCATGCCTATACTTCTTTTGTGTATACAAGAGCGATGTGCACAGCCGAAGAGATATGGAGAAGGCATTCTTTCTTCGAGTTCTTGTGGGTGAGGTCTGAGTATGCCTCGATCAGAGAGTCGCTGATGACGTACCCCGGCCTTGAGTAGTACGAGTGGGTGCTCAAGGGATGACGGGGTTCCGCCGGACGATGCTTTGGAGAGCCTGGGATGGTCTTGTATAGCTTTCTATCTGCTGCACGCGTTACTGTCAACGCGGGCCTCCAGTCCGCCATCGACATAGCACTTTGATCGCATGGGACGGGTGCTGCCTTGGATCTCCTCCTACCATGATTAGATAATGTGTAGTATTCGAAATCGAACATGGCCATACCTGATGGACCGGTTATTCTATCGAAGATAGAAGTTCTCACCGGTGCAGCATCCTCCCCGAGCGGGCGAGCCATCATCTGCTCCTTTTGGTGTTGTGCCTTTGTCACGCTTGCCATAGGATAGTCGTGACCTTCTCTGCATTTCTCGAGCATGGGATCTGAGAGAGATGGCCTGACATCAGCAGTCGAAGGGATCTTCGGAGCTTTATCGACGAGGAGGGTCTGAGACGCAGTCCCCTCCGTCGTGTTGCTCGTCGCAGCCGCCTTAGGCACCCAGGTCCGTCGAGTCTTCTTTGGTTTTACAAACCGCTTCGAAGGGCTCCACTTCTCTTCAGAAATGAGATCTTCAAAACTTGCAGGTCGAAGCGTACGACCAACATCTTCTTAGAGGATCCCAGCAAGTCATCATCGGATTGCGTCACCACCTTCTTGTTGGAGGATAAGGTAGTCCCCAGCAGAGTCGTCATCTTGTTCGACATGACAAAAGGTTGAACGAACTTTTTGTATATTGACTTAAAAAAGAGTACGATCGATTCTTATGTGAAAAATATCTAAGTACAAAAGTTTCTAGGAAAGTGTGACGGTGGAGATCGAGCACTGCAGCGGCTCCTTTACTCCGTTGACGATCCGATGATGATATCAGACTTGCTCTGACTTTCTGGTGCCTTCGATGGAACTCTAGGGTTGCCGATCAGGATGACGCCGAAGTTGAAGATTTTGATAATTCTATGGATCTTCTTCTTCTTGTCGATCATGTTGTTGGAGGATAACCTCTCCTATTTATATGGGAGAGGGGCACACATGCGATGTGCATTAGTGTCACGACCCGCACCCGCTGTAAGGGCACGTGGGCGTAACAACGCCCAGTCCACACCGTGAAAACGGCGTGAAATGCTGTAGGTTTTCTACTCTAACAACAGTTTATATATAATATCAAAACCTGTCGAGAATATGGTCAACTTCGAACAGAGGACAAGAAATAATAATATACGAGTGCTCAATCACAACTCTAAGATGATAAAGTAAATACTGAAAGATAAAGACAACATAACAATAAAATATAACCTGTCAAGTCCAAACACAAATAATATACAAGTCTAAGTCTAAAGTCTCTAATACAAGCCAAAATATAACAGTCTCAAGAGTAACTGGAGACAAGGTTCAGTACAAAAACCTACTCTATCTACATGACAGGCGGTGTCTCGCCCTGCAGTACTGTACCCTGCGGATCTAGGGTATCTGTCTCTAAACCTACTACGTCCGGTGGGCCGTAGTAAGGGCAGTAATAGTCCTCCTCTGCATCTGTAATATTTTCAACATATCCGGTCAGGATGGAACGAGTACATATATCTCATAACAGATCTCAAGATAGAATAAAAGCTATAAGACTGTAAATAGAGCATATATAATGAAATCATGGAGTGTACATATATGTATCATGGCATGGTAAGCTGTAGAGCTAGAGCTAGAACATGAAAGTAGAACTGAATCATGGTATGTACACAAATCAAGGTAAGCCATATATCCAATGTGTGTGAGTAGTAGTTTCAACTTGTGATCGGCTTGGGTACCTGTAAGAACTGGCCTGGCTAGTCATAAGTGCGGTATATGACTAACACTATTCAAGATTGCAAGATGGATCTGATCACAGGCATACGCTACTACTCCCCTTACCCCCAACTGGTAGAATGGATCCAAACAGGACACGTCACTGCACGTGATTCTAATGAGAAGGGAGCAAGTCTTCTCTAGAATCAGTGACCACATATTGTGCAAAAGCTACAAGGGAGCTTGCACAATACATCCCAACCTAAGAAGGAGAAACATCTTTCGTCGAGATCCAGGAATACCAATCCGTGAGAACCATGTGTCAGGAATAAGCATATCTACACTAAGTACATGAATCATAACAGTTATCATAAATTGGGAAAAAGTTATTGGAGAATTTACTCGCCTGTGATATGATAAAATATGTCAACTGGATCCAATACAGCGTCTCGAGAACCTATAGAGAACAAGACGTATCAATACTATGTTTAGGAAGTAAAGTCAAATCAATTTAAATCCTATTAAGTCATTCTAGGTCGAGACATGTCTAGTTAGGTCAACCTTGGTCATAGGAGAGTATTGGTAGTCAACCCGTATCAAACTAGGTCGAAAGTTGACTTACAGTTGACTTTTGGTCAACGGGTCAACTCTGGTCAACTCTAGGTCAACACTAGGTCAACCCTAGGTCAATGGTGACTAACAGTTGACTTTTGGTCAACCGTTCAAGTCTAATGGAATTTGGGACTAAATTGGGTAAAGTGTTGACCCATAGTTGACTTTTGGTCTAAAAAGTCAACCGTGGTCAACCAAGGTCAAGACTAGGTCTAGGCGACTATTTCTAATCATTACCAACCCTTACAACCCATATCCAAGTCCATCTTGGACTCCAAAATCCATATCTTGGCCGTAGGCCAATATCTTAATTTATCCTTTACAAAGGTAAATTTCTAACCTAGGCAAATACCAAGTTAGCCTACCTACTCTTGGTATTTCGACCCGTGCTTCCTAGGGTAGTAGGATACTAGCCTATACATTCATTACCTACCAAGATTCCTAGGTAGAGTGGACATCCAGTCCATCTTACGACCTATTGCCGATATCTTGAATATCTCAAGATACGCAATGGTACGGTGCGATACCATCGTTCTAAAACCCCGATTTCGACTCGGAGGCCTACCCACAAAATCTAATTCACGTAATCTAGGTCTCCTCCAAGTTTCAACGCGTTCCGACACTCGGAGCTCCATTTCACCCCTTCACCACATTCCGACTCACTCAAACTCCTCTAAATTCCATTTTCTATACTTCTACTTCTCATTCTTCTTCTAATTCCTATTCTTCTAATTCTTCTTCTTCTAACTCTTCTTCTCATTTTTTTTTCTAATTCCTATTCTTCTAATTCTTCTTCTTCTAACTCTTCTTCTCATTCTTTTCCTTATTCTTCTTCTTCTTCTAATTCTTTTCCTTCTAATTCCTATTCTTCTAATTCTTCTTCTTCTAACTCTTCTTCTCATTCTCCTTCTAATCTTCTTCTAATTTCTTCTTCCTATTCTCCTTACTCTTATTCTCTTCCTCCCCTTCTTCTTATTATCTTCCCTCCCCTCTTCCTCCTAATGCTCCTGCCGCTCCTGCTAGTGCTATTGCTGCTGCTGCCTGTGCTATTGCTACTGCTAATGCTCCTGCATTTGCTGCTGCTACTACTGCAGTAGCTGCTGCTGCTACTGTAGTGTACTGCTGCTGCTGCAGCTGCTAATGCTACTACTGCCCTGCTGTTTCTTATTCTCCTTCTTTTCCTACTTCTTCCACTCTCTCACCCTCTCAATCTCCCTCTCTACATATATATCTATCTATATAATCATCTATATATCTATCTATCTATTTATATACACACACACACACACACACACACACACACACACACACACACACACACACACACACACACACATATATATATATATATATATATTTTTTATATACATACACACACACACAAATATATATAGACACACACACACACTCTCACACACTCTCCTCTACACACACACAAATACATATAAATATACATACACACACACACACACACACACACACACACACACACACACACACACACACACACACACACACACACACACACACACACATATATATATATATATATATATATATATATATATATATATATATATTCCTCTCTACAAAGGGAAAAATCCCTAATTAATCCTTAAGCTAGGTTTTAGGAAAACCTACAAAATCTGGTCAAAGTGTAGAGGGTGGTCTCCTCTACATTTATTGTGAAGGAAATAAATGATGAAGAGGGAATTAATGGGAGTTAAGAGCATACCTAATTTGAGGTTCTTCTTGGAGAAGAAGGAGCTTGAAAAGAATGGAATTGGAGAGAGAGAGATGTTGCTTAGGAGTGAAGCAAAGCGGAGGTGGAGGTGGCTATACATGGCCGGCCAAGGGGGGGCTTAGTGGGTTCGGGTTGGAGACCCATTAAGCCTCCAAACCCATTAGACTTAGTTTGGTTCGGTTCGGGTTTGGTTTGGTTCGGTTTGTTTCGGTTTAACTCTAAATCGACTAATTAAGTCTCTAATTGACTAGTTAAGCCATGGGAGTATGATTTATTGGTTTCTAGCCTAATTAGGATGGCATGTAGGCCAAGTCCAGCTAGTATGTGGGTCCTACTACTGTCCAGGCTACCCGGGTCTCCAACTTAAGTCTAAATTGGATAAAATTTAAACCAAATCAAACAAATCCCTAAAAATTATATAAAATCAAACAAAATTCCTAAAAATTATAAAACTTGGAAAATGACGAAAATACCCCTAATTCGAAAACTGGCGGTGACAATTAGGCTTTCGAGATATAAAGGAATCTGCAGTCCTTGTATGGTGCAGGCTTTTATGGTGCTGACATGTGGCGGGTGTTGAGATTCTCCTCAAACGAGATCTCTGGTAGTTATCAAAATAACTGAAGGAGGTGACACATGGCATGTGCCGATTTGCTTGTTTGGATGTAGCTGAGCAAATCTTGGGATTTTATCTCAGATTTGGATTTTGTGTAATCTTCATCCGAGATCTAAATCAATCTGATAAGATATTCACGTTTATCAACTTGATCAATCCCAATCCTATCTTTGAGAGAGGCGGTTTAAGCAAACCAATTGGGTGGGACAATGTCGTCTGTGCTTCAGGCAAGGTTGGCTACGCTTCTGGGACGACGAGTAGACTGTGCTTCTGGAGACGACGGAGCCTCTGTGCTTTAGGGCGATAGGTGGACTATGTTTTGAAGACAACGAGCCTCTGTGCTTTTAGGGGCAACGAGTAGGCTGTGTTTCGGGTAAAGTCACTGTACTTTTGGGCGACGAGTAGGCTGCGCCTTCAGATAGACCATTTTACTAAGCTTTAAAGTAGCAGTCGGGCTTATGCTGGAGGCAAACGATGTCTCCCAAATCTTTGCTAAGAAAAAAAGGCTGCTGAACGGGCCGGGTACTTGGATCGAAGCAGCTGTCTGTGCTTCTGAGAGGGGGATGTACAGTCTGCGCCTTGGAAGCAAAGGAACATAGTGGGGTGCATGCGCCTCCAGTTGGAGACGGCTTAGCTTTTAAGTCTTCTTTTCAGGAGAAGTAAATGACTACCCTTGAATGCAGACTCCTTCTTAATTGCCACCGTTAATTGGGGAATTCCAAGGCGCATTTGAATAATTTTGAGACTCGCTTGAATGAGCCTGTTAATTGAGACCCATTGTGCTGAGTCCTAGGCTCATCCCATTAATGAGGTAATTTTGACCGTCGGCCAAGTGGCCTATAGTTTGGACCACTCCCGGTCCTATAAAAGGGGAAGTGTTCCTCTGAAGAGTCACTATCTTCTTCCTGGCACCCTTCACCACTATGTTTGATCCAGACTTAGCTTCAGACGGCCGCTGGCCTTGCATAAGTCGGCTGTTGGTTGGGGCTTCTCTCATTCGAAGAGGCCATGTTCTTGTAGAAGGAGCCGTCACCGCTCTTGAGAAGTATCCAAGTATCCTCCCTAAGGAGTTTGACTCTGGGTGACATCTTGGAGGTCTAAGCTACGGGGTTAGGATTGGTTGCTCATCCGATGAGCAGCCGGCCGTGCTCTGCCCCACTCATTGAGGGCTACGGGGCTTCGCCGTGCTATGGTCTGGGTCTTCCACTGCTTCTGTAAATATTGGAGCCTCAGCTTCTCTCGACGGTGAGATGATTTGCTCTGACGATGTTATAAGTCAGCGGGGAGGAGACTTTGATGGAGACTGTATACATCTCCTTTGGCCTTTCTGCCCATGATGATCACATTGTGGTGGCTGCCCGGTGAAAATGAACCTTATCGTGGATCTATAGGAGTTTATATTCTCACTTATGTAGCAAAGACTTTGCAATTGACCCCTGTAATTTAGGATTCAGGAAGTTTCTCTCTTATGTAATTGCGACAAGTCTGTAATAGACCCTTGTAGCCTTGATTAATAAAAAGATCTTTTTTGAACTTCATTCTGAGAATGTCTCTGTCTTTGGCTGGTCTATGCGTCTGATCGCCTGTGCCTGTGTGAAGCTGGAGGGTAATAAGGGTACCCGTCTGCGCCTATGGATGCTGTATTTTTCATGCTTCTACAAGCGGGTGACAGGAGGGAGAGAGTAGAGAGAAATTATTTTAATATAATAATAAGGAGTCCCTATTATTTTAATAGAGAAATAGGTATATTGCTCTCCAAGCCTAAATGGCATTAATGTAATATGTAATAGATCTAGGGGTATTTAGTGAAACCCACTAACAGCTCTAACTAACCCCCTAACTAATCCGAATTAGTAACTAATCCTAACTAACCAACTATTTAGTAAGTAACCCAATATTTTGGATTTGATTAAATAATTAGTTATTCCCTAACCCAAAACATAGGCCCCCAATCCAAGCCCAATCTTGGTAGGCAATTAGGATAGCTAGCCCACAATCCAAGCCCAAGGCTTGGTAGGCTCATATTAATTAATTAATAATAATATTAATCTGGAATTAGATTAATTAATAGTAAAATAATTTAGAAAATTAAATTAACTAATTAAATATTAATATTCAGAATAGTAAATAAATTCACAATAAATTGAAAATGATTTTTTTTATAAATCCCAAAAATATAACATTGATTTCAAATTAGGTAGTTACAAGTCTACACACCTTAAAAAAATTTCGTCCTCAAAATTTAAAAAAATTATTCTAAAACAACATGCATACAATCAGTCAAACAAAAAGATTAGGATAACGCTCTCCCATCTCATTTTCGCTCTCCCAAGTCGACTCGCCCGTTGAGTGGTGACTCCAAGCTATTCGGACGAGAGTAATCGTCTGGTTGCACAGCACCTTCTCTCGACGGTCAATAATCGCAACATACTCCTCCTGATATGAGTGGCTAGGTTCCACTCTGACCTCTGAATGGTCAATCACATGAGTCAGGTCAAAAATGTATCGCCTCAGCAGTGACACATAAAACATATTGTGCACACCCTCCAAAGTAGCTGGTAGGTCAAGTTGGTAGGCGACAGCCCCGATCCTCGCAAGAATGCTAAAAGGTCCAATGAATCTAGGGCTAAGCTTTCTGCCTCGACCAAAGAGGATAGTGCCACGTGTCGCAAAAATCCTCAGGAATACCATATCTCCTACCTAGAAATAAAAAAAACTTAGAATATAATCCGTAATCAATAGCTAGAAGAAAATTAAATCTAAACTTATTACCTCAAACTCTAACGGCCTTCGGTGGCTATCAGCCCAGTGTCTCTGCCTGTCCTGAGCCACACGAAGTCTCTTTCTGATCTGCTTCAGTTTCTCTACAACATCAGTAACCATCTCGGGCCCCAATAAGGCTCGCTTTCCTACGTCATCCTAAGATAATGGAGTGCGACACCTTCGTCCATAAGAGGCTTCGAAAGGAGTCATCTCAATACTTGCTTGCTAGTTGTTATTGTATAAAAACTCTACCAAGTGTAGATAATCCTCCCAAGAGCCTCCGAAATCTAGTATGTAAGCCCAAAGCATGTCCTCTAGAGTCTAAATAGTCCTTTCCGACTATCCATCAGTCTGAGGATGATAAGCGATACTGAATTTGAACTGAGTGCCCAAACTAGCGTATAAGCTCATCTAGAAGTGAGAAGTAAATATGCTATCTCGGTCTGATACAATGCTCACAGGTACTCATGTAGTCGAATAATCTGTCTCACATACAGCTCTACAAGCCTATCTGTAGACAGTCCCACTTTGAATAGTATGAAGTGGGCCGATTTGGTCAATCTATCATCAATGACCTAAATCGCATCTTTTCCTCCAGGAGTACGCAGAAGTTCGAAAACAAAATCCATAGTGATATGTTCCAACTTCCACTCCGGAATTGGTAATGGTTGAAGCAAACCACCTGGTCTCTGCCTTTTGGATTTTACCTGCTAGCACATTAAGCATCTAGAACAGAAGCATGCTACTTCTCACTTCATTCCATACCACCAGACATGATCCCTCAAATCCTTGTACATCTTGGTAGCTCCAGGATGTATAGAATACTGAGAGCGATGAGCTTCCTGCATTACTTCTTCCCTTATATCACCACTTGGTACACAGAGCCTAGTCCCATGCCTCAAAGAACCATCTTCAGCAATAGAGAAGTCATCAATCAATCCAGCCTGCACCTGAACTCGAAGACTTCTCAAGCCGACATCCAGGTACTGAGCCTCTCTAATTTTGTCCATCATCCTAGATTGAATCTGCATGCTCATCATCTGTATCTTGATCCTAGGGATCACATTCTCAATACCCAGACTCTCCAGATCTTCTAACATATGTCGATCCTTAGTTCGGAACATAGCTACGAGATAAAGGCTAAGTGTATCCGCTACCACATTTGCTTTTCCAGGATGGTACTGTAATAAGATATTAAAGTCTTTCATCAGCTTCAGCCATCTACGCTGCCTCATATTCAATTCCTTATGGGTGAATGTGGACAAAAAAAAAGAAACGCTATCTTTTTTTTATTGGTGCAAGGCACCACAAATCGAGTACGCATGAGATATCCTGCGCTGAGGATCCCCGAGTACAAAAAGAATTCTAGGGAATGGGACGATCGAGATCGAGCGACAGTTGCTCCTTTACTCCGTTGATACTCCGATTACAAAAGTGGGAGAAAACCTAAGAAAATTGCTAACTCTCGGCTCACTGGCAAGAAGTACAGCAATTTGGCTCTTGAAAATGCTTTCCGTTCTGTCCTTTGAAGAGGTATGAGAACCCCTTTTTATAGTTGTTCTTGTGCTGGAATTCTGTTATGCGCCCACATGAGGGAACACACTAGTTTTCATGTGGGTACATAGTCCTACTTTGGGCGCATAGGACGTAGGTGCATACAGAATGTGTGATCGTGGGTTGATCGTGGTGTTGACGTGGCCACAAGCTTCGATGTATGACTGCTCGTGGAGACTGACATGGTCGTATGCTTCGGTGCACGTTTTGATCGTAGGTTTGACCGAGTCAGGGGCTGTTCTGGCTTGGGTGCATAGCCTGAAACAGGACTATGTGCCCCCTTCTGGAGTAGCCTAGAATGGGCGCATGGGCATATGGCTTCACTGGTGACTTGGGCGCATATGACCTCACTGGTAGCTTCGAAGCATATATCTTCTTTGGTGACTTGGGCGCATATGTATTCATTGGTGGCTTGGGCCCATGTGTCTTCCCTGGCTTGGGTGCATGGTTGTCAAGTCTGCCGAAATTATTCATGCTTCTACAAGACCCCCTTCAAGGTTTCGATACTTAAACAAGTTCGAAATACTTTAAAAGAAGCATGGACCGTCTTCTTGTGATGCAGTAGGCGCATATCATAGCTCTCCCTTTGGGCATATAGGGTCTGGACAATCTGTTAGAGAGATGGCTGTTGAGAGCTTCCTCGAAAATTTGAACTGACAGATTCATCGAGGTAGAATTTGAAGAGGTCCATCCTTCATGCGCTGTCCATGTCAGCAAGTGGCAGTCGCATAGTATGCAAGAGACTCGGTCTTCACGTGGGCGTATAAGTCGTAGTAGGCGCATAATGCGCAGTGGACGCATAGGCGCATAGGCGCATAGGAGTAGTGGGCGCATAGGGTATGGCCCATGCCTATAAATAGGCTTTGAAAGAGAGAGAAAATTCATTATTCTCCTTTCTCTTAGAACTTTCAAAAGACTCTTCATCTCCTCTCTTTACGAACCATGTCTCCCAAGGCCGCCAAGAGATCTGCGAAGGGCAGAGGGCTGCACCGAGTGGCTCTCCTCCTACGGCAGCGTACTCACCAGTCCATGACCCGATTCTGGGTGAGGCTGCATCTCAAAATAAAGTCTTGAGCATTAATTCGCGATGTTCAGACTTGTTCTCTGCCTGGGCGCATGCGCCTATGACAACATGCTTCTGTGAGCATTCATATGCGCCCACAGAAGCATGTGCCAACACTGTGGTATGTTATGCGCCCATATGTTGCTATACATTATACGCCCACATGCTGCTTCATGTTATGCGCCCGCATGCTGCTGTACGTTATGCGCCTACATGCTGTTGTACGTTATGCGCCCACATGCTGTTTTGGGTGCATAACCCTTTGGGCACATAAGATTCCTCCAGCACTTAGTTTTTCCTACGGATTCTGAGTCTGACTTTCTTTTCTATCCTTACAGTTAACATGTTTGTCCCAGAACTTGGTGGGATCCCTTTCGGCTCTGTTTGCCATGTCCTTGGCCCAAGCCTCATAACCAACATGGTCAGTAATGTTCAGGACAAGATCAGTCATGACCAGCCTACGGAATGGACGATCGCCATAATTGAATAGGACAAAGCCTTTCTGAAGCAGATGATTAATGATGAGAAGCTCTTGTTCGAAGGGACACACCATTTGAAGAAGCCGTTCTTCCTGTTCGGTGACAGTATAGGATTCGAGGATAACGAGATGATATGTCTGGAAGACTCTCTGGTAGTTAAGTTAAATGACCAAAGAATAGGGTTGCCATCGATGAAGCGCCAATACCCTCTGTCAGCGTTTGCTGATCTGGCTGTGCGGAGGCAGATGAAATGGGACCTGACCCCTGAACTGCATGGGGTTCTTTCTGGTAGGATCCAATTCAACTCTGGTGATCGGAAGAAGGACACGTTCGAGTGTGTCAAGGGTTTCACGTCCTACTCCATGAGAGAACTATAACCTGGTGTCATAATGAACGATGTCCCGACTGATCTTCACCTCTATGCTGCTGAGACTCTCTCCAACTTGATGTTGTCAAAGAAGGAGTCGTATCCGGGAGGGAAGCTGCGGATGGAAGGTTGAAGACATTCTGTCCCATTCTGGAGTAACCTTACTAGACGGGTGCTTTCGACTTCCGAGGCCACCCTAAAAGCTGCCGGTCTTCTTTATGCCGTTAGATCCACCCAATATGGCATTAAGGTTAACTGGCCAGTATTTGTCTCCTTGGCAGAGTTATACAACCATCACACATGCACCTTCTTCACTCCGGATGGGGAGATGGGTTTGGCTCTTCACGAGATACAGGCTATATCTAAACTTCCATGGGGGACGGAGCCATACGCAGAATACGTCCCCTGTGATGCAGAGCTCTTGGATTTGGAGAAGGAGAACTCCGAGATGATGGAGGTGTGCAAAAAGTTACTCTATCACTTTTTTATTTGTCACCAGATTACGAAGAAGGATGAGACTGAGGGGTCCCTTCCCCATACGAGGGCCTGGACTAACTACGACTTCACTAGAGAAGAAGGGGACGGCTCAGTCTCCTTCTCGTCTCGCAAGCACTTGACGAGCTCTGAAATAGAGCAGTTGATGGCAGATCACGGAGCTGTAGACGCCGAAGATAGTGATGATTTTGAAGGAAACTCCCTGATTTATTATTTCTTCAGGCAGGCCGAGTTCAAGATGTCAGAAAAGGCGGTGCTAGCCGCTTTCCTGATGATATGGCTTCGTGATTGCATAGTCCCTGGTGGTTCAGGGTCTATTAAGAGAATAAGTCGGGGCATGATATTTATGACTATAAAGATGGCCTTTGGATGCCAACTTGCTCTGCTTCTAGCGATGGTCTGTACCATCCAACGGGGTTTACGATATTTTGTTGTGAACGCGATAACACCCGATGGCACAAAGGACTTTGCTAGGACTGAGTTTCCCTTTCACTATCTGATGGGACGGCTGGTACTGCATTGTCCCAGATTGATGAATGCTGGGCTGATGGCAGACTCTTTGGCGGGAGATGCCTTTCTTCGAAGATTCAGAGATACAGACTGGACCGTTACAGGGGTGCCTGTTTGCAAGAAGGCTTTGAGTTTTCTGCAGAACAATGAATTCTTCAGAGTGTCGCCTCCGTCTGGTAGTGGCCGTGCAGGAGACACCCTAGTAGATGAGGGAGCACTCACTACTAGCATTCCTATTGGGGCATTTTGTTGGCTCCAGTCCATCAGGCCTTTCCATCTGGTATTTAGGAATAGGAATCATACTTTCCTGGAACCTTATTTGCCAAGTCGCTTTGTACGACAATTCGGCTACAGCCAGCTTCTCTTGGGCAATCCCAGCCCTCATCTATAGTCGATAGGGAGTCTAATCGATGGGGCACGTGCATGGGGCTACTATAACGCTGGATGTATGGGGGCAATTTTTACCCTGCTCGAAGATAAGCCTGACACCCACATGCTCTTTGCTGCTGCCAAGTTCTATATTCAGGTCAATACCCTTCATTCTCGATACGACCGCGAGTAGAGCCTAATATCGGAGACTAGGTTTGCCCCTACTCTTATTGATATAGGACGAGTACGTGCAATAGGGGGTTACAAAAAGGAGGGTGCCATACCCACAGTTGAACCGGCCGCAGCGTTGCAGCAAAGAGTTATTATTGAGGATCCTATTGTTGCGGCACCTCGAAGAGTAGATACTGAAGAACCTCTTCCTGACATTCCTCATAAGAAGAAAGCTTCTACCGAGCTGGTTCCACGGCCTAAAAGAAAGAAGGTAGTTGTTTCCCGAGGGAGGAAGAAGGTCGCGGACGTGGGTGCCGGCTCGCCTCCTTCCAGAAGATCTTCTCGGTAGACGGTATTGCAGGCCGTTACGATTCGGGAGGTAGATCCCTTCCTAGACTCCATAGCCGTTCTGGTCAAGCCTTTAGAAGCTTTCTCACCTTTGTATTTGTCCTTTGCACAGGACCCTGAAGTTGTGGCTGAGGCAGGTGCCTCCTTGTCTGAAGAGGTGGACGTGACAACAGTGTCCCCTGCTCGTCCTCAACCGATGGATGATGGCGGGTTTTCTTCAGCTGTAAGGTTTGAGCGACGGGATGATCAGGACGAAGGCCCAGACCATGACGATAATCAAAAGATTAGTCCCTCCTATGACATTTCTTTGGAGATATGTCTGCAATAGGAGCTGTGATGAAGGAATTGGATGAAAATCAAGTCCAATCAGCTCATCCTCCTACGGGTATATTATCTTTGTGCCTCTTTTCAGAAAAGATTTTTCGACTTTGATTTTGCATGCTTCTCGTGAGGCTGACCATGATTGTATGTTCCCTTGTAGACAAGGAGAAGGAATCGCTCATAAAGATAACCCCAGACATTGGAGGAGAAACAGAGGTTGGCCCTGGCTCCTCTAAATTTGCTGGTGTGGAGGGATCTGTTAGTGAGCCGGCATCGGTTGCGTAAGGAGAGGTAGAACAACCTACTGAGGGAGCTGTTGCTGAATCTGCTCCCGATCCAGTTGGGACTGTAGAAGATACCTGGCCTGATGCCGCTCGAGGCCTTGATATTATTCTTCTTGAACAGCCTGGGCCTGCCTTCAGTTTCCCTGAAGCCAAGACTGATGGCTTAGCCCCGGCTGGTGCTGAGCATGCTGAAGGTACGAAATTACAACTCTTTTGTACTCCCCTTTTTTGGTTACTGATGCATATATTATTTTCTTACCAGGTTCGACTTCTTGTCAGACATCTCTTCATGGAACGGAAGAGACTCATCAAGCATCCTCCACGACGACCTCCACTGAAGACGACGAGATGGCCCAGGAAGTCGTGAAAGCTTTCTATTCTGTGCTGAAAGGAAAGCTTCCTGGAGTTTTGAATCGGAATGTCGCCTTTGGCCCTGTGAAGGCTGTTGTCGAATGCCAAGTGGCGGCCCTTGAGAGCATTACCGGCTATGAAGAGCGGGCTAATGCTCTAAGGAAGGTTCTGAATGATCTGGAGGGTCAGGTGGCCAGATTCCAGGATGCCAAACAACGGAGCCCGGCATCGCTGTTCCGTACAGAAGATGAGGCTTTGATCATGGCTCTCGTGGAGGAGAAGGCTACTTTCCAGGCAAGGAAGGATGCCCTCGTTCGAGAGATCAGTGAGTTGGCTGATCAGTATGGGCAGTTCAATGCTGCGAGTGAGGCACGTGCTGATTCGAAGAATAAGCTGGATGCGCAGATTTCTGAGAAATATAATCACATCGTGCAGATCCAAAGCGAGATAGCTCAACTGGAAGCCAACTTGAGGACAACAACATTTGAGCAGGAGGACTATTTGGTTCAGGCTGCCATGGCCGCCACCACTTCTGCCAAATTAAAAAAATAGCTGGTAAAGTTGGAGGGGGAGCACATGAATCTGATCCTCTTTCAGGATGAAGCCGTTCGTCAAGAAGAGGCGCATCGCCGAGCTATCGCGAAGTCTAAAGCCGACATAGCAGCTCTAAGGGATAATATCAATCGACTGTGTATCCCTTAGAATTTTTGTTTGTAACTGTTTCTTCTAGCTGTCAAGGCTCTTGTATCCCTTTTTTCCCGTCTCTTGATAGACGTTTAAATAAGGAATAAAGAATCTTTTGGTTTTCAAAGTTCATGAATGTGGTTTTTTGAAATATTGGAACTAGAGGTAATATGGACGTAGTAAGGATATTTCTGGTGGGTATTCCGCTAGGGAATTTGATGTAGACTCATTATCCATTTTATATTCAAGTTTTTTTTTGAATATAGATAATAAGTTGGACGAAGCTACTAATAGAGGTAATATGGACGTAATAGCAGAGGATGTTCTATATCTGACCAAAGGTAATATGGACATGGAAAGATATATAATATTAGGTAGGAGTGGATAATTCAGAGGTAATATGGACGTGGTTATCCTTGATGAATGCTTTGCTCAGAGGTTATATGGACATGACAAAACCTTTCTTAATCATTCCACTGAAGAAATAATTATCGAAAAATAATTCAGAGGTAATAGGGACATGACTTGTTTTCATCAAACCGAGTTTGGGCAGAGTCAAAAACGGAAATGATTCTACTGGAGAAATATTTTAGAGGACCTATTATCCAAGGCGTATTCAAGACTCTTGAAATACGGATAATAGTTAGATAATTTTTGAATCACATAAACATCATACTGTATATTTACATGACTGAACATATGTGAACATTATTTACAAAAGGTTACACATAATATTTCTTCAGAAACTTGTCGTTGATAGGAATCATGAGCAAGTCACCATCAGGCTTGGTTAGTCGGTACGTACCGTTAGAATACACTGATTCTATAACGAAAGGACCTTCCCATTTAGGCTGAAATTTTCTTTTAGTTTTGTGCATCATGACCATTGGTCTTCTCACTGCTAAGACTAGATCACCAACTTGGAAGATTCTTTCCTTTACCTTTTTATTGAAGGCTCTGGAAAGGCGTGCTTGGTATAGCTCAATGCGCTGTTGAGCTAACAAGCATTTTTCGTTTAGCACTTCGAGCTCCTGTAGTCGCAGACGGTAGCTTTCTTCGGCAGTCAAGTCACTGGCTAAGGCTACTCGAAGAGAGGGACTCTGGATTTCTAGGGGAAGAACTGCTTCGCTCCCATAAACCAGAGAGAATGGCGTGCTGCCTGTTGGAGTCCGGACCGTTGTACGATTGGCCCAGAGACATTCGTCGAGCTTCTCATTCCAATTGCGCTTGTTTGAAGACACGAACTTCTTGAGAAGTTTAATAATGGTTTTATTGAAGGCTTCAGCTAACCCATTAGCCGCTGGATTGTAGGCAATAGAGGCTACATTCTGGATTCGATTCCTATCGCAGAATTGATAGAATGCATGGCTTGCGAATTATGGACCATTATTATAGATGATCCTGCGATGTAGGCCAAAGCGGTAGATAACGTGATGTTTGATGAAACTGATCACGTTTGATGCCTTCACTTCGGTGAGCGATATAGCTTCTGCCCATTTGGAGAAGTAATCGATTATGGCTAGGATGAACCGATGTCCTCTAGAAGATGGCGGGCTGATTGGGCCTATGTTATCCATGCCCCAGGCTTCAAAAGGCAAAGATACTGCCGTCGGGTGTAGAAACTTCGAAGGTTGATGAATAAAATCGGCGTGGAACTAACAAGCCCTACACTTCTTTGCATATTCAACAGCATCTGCTATCATCGTGGACTAATAATAACCCATTCGTCTGAGGCAATCTTGTAATTTGGGGCCTGGTTGATGTGTGCCACAAACTCCGTCGTGAGCCTCCCGGAGTACATGTTTGGCTTCTGTGTCTGATAAACATCGTAACAGTAGCCCGTCGTAAGAGCGTCGGTACAGAATCTTGGTAGCTGTGTCGTAGTAAAATTCGAGGGATCGCCTTTGGATGGACACTGCTTCCTTTGGGTCCTCAGGGAGGATTCTATAGACGACGTAGTCTATGAAAGAAAATCTCAAGTCTTTAATGTCGATGTTTGTTTCCATTGTGTAACCGTGATGAATATGCAAGGCATCTTTTACACAGAATAGTTCTCGACCAGACACTGTCATCGACTGTTGAGTATTGGTAGGAACGGTCAGGGAAGCGGCCAGGCCGGCTAAAGCGTCTGCTTCTATATTCTGTAGTCGAGGCACGTGCTCGATGAAGAATCCAGTAAAAGTAGATGCCAACTCGATTGTCTTTTTGTGATAGGGGATGAGATCTTCGTGACGAACTTCATAATTCCCTCGGACCTGACTAACTATTAGCTTAGAATCGTCATAAGCTTCTAGATAGTCAACTTCCAGTTGTTTTGCCAGTTGTAGGCCGATTAATAGATCATTATATTCGGCCACGTTGTTGGTGCAGGTTTTCATGAGAGAATATGCACGCTGTATAACCAGATGGTCGGGTGACACAAGCACGATACCTACTCCGGCCATGATATTTCCTTTAGGTCCTGTTCTTGATGCACTGTCAAAGAACATTCGCCAAATGGAGATTTCTTCAGTTGCGCTGTTAGACTCCACGGTTTGGAAGATTCTGGGACCGAATGAGCTGCTAGAAAATCAGCTAACGCTTGGCCGTTTACTGCCTTCTGAGGAACGAACAACATATCATATGGAGTCAACAGCATTGCCCATGTAGCTAAACGAGAATTGAGAGAACCCGGTTTAGTCATGAGTATTCTGAGAGGATTGACTTTAGATATGATGTGGATAGTCTGCCCAGACATATAGTGGCGTGTCTTCTAGATAGCAAATACCAGTGCAAGGCATTTTTTTTCCATATATGTGTATCTGTGCTCGGCACCCACCATTGTGCGGCTGAGGTATTAGATTGCCTGTTCATTGCCGTCTTCATTCTTCTGGGCCAATAGGGCACCGAGGGAATGGTCCATAGCACGGACATATAGTAAGAAGGGCTTCTCCATTATTGGAGCCACCAAAACTCGGAGGCTTATGTGATACTTCTTGATGTCGTCAAATGCGCGTTGACATTGTTCAGTCCAAACGAAAGATACACCTTTCTTCATGAGCTGAGTAAATGGTTGACACATTCCAGAAAGGTTCGAAATGAATCATCTGATGTAGGCCAGCCTTCCTTGAAGTCCACGTAGCTCTTTGAGGTTTCTTGGGGAATGCATATCGAGGATAGCCTTCACTTTCTCCGGGTCAAGATGTATACCTTTTGAAGTGATGACGAAACCAAAGAACTTTCCACTGGAGACTCTCAGAAAAGAATTGGTTGGATTCATCTTGAGTTGGTGTGCACGCATTAGTTCGAACACCGTTCTCAAATCTTGGAGGTGGTTGCCCTTGAGACGGCTTTTAACTACGATATCATCTACGTAGCATTCAACTGTTTTGTGCAAATGATCACGAAAAATTGTGTTCATAGATCGCTGGTATGTCGCCCCTGTATTTTTTAAACCAAAGGGCATCACCGTATAGCAGTATACCCCCAACGGTGTTCGAAAAGATGTGTGTTTTTCGTTGTCAGGGAACATCTTGATCTGGTTGTAGCCTGAGAACCCATTCATGAAGGACATCCGCTCGAAGCCGTAAGTATTATCGATCATTACGTCGGTGATCTGTAGAGGGAACTCATGTTTCAGGCATGCAGAGTTCAAATCACGGTAATCGATATAATCTCAAACTTTAGCATTCTTTTTCATGACTGTCACGATGTTAGCGACCCAGTCAGGGTGTTATTCTTCGTGAATGAATCCACTTGCAATAAGCTTTTTGACTTCATTCTCGATAGCCTCCATAATATCTGGTCAGAATCGTCGTTGCTGCTGCTTCACTGGCTTAGCTTTAGACGAGATATTTAGGTGGTGCATAGCAACTTTAGGGTCCAGGCCTGGCATGTCTTCATAGCTCTATGCAAAGACATCAATGTATTCTCTTATAAGTTGTATAAGAGATTGTCGTTCATCGCCAGACAGACTTTTGCTGATGAAGATTGGTTTAAGAGATGATTCATCTCCTAAATTGATTTGGACGACTTCGTCTTCGGTAGGTGGTTCACGTTGTTCGAAACGCAACTCCCACCTGGTATCCATCTTTTGAGCCTATTGTTCAAGCTCGATCGATTGGACATCGTCTGTAATTTCGTCAACTGACACCATGTTGACAGACAAAGTTGCTTTGAATATGTCTCCAACGTTGGAGTCTGAATCCCAGAGGCAGGAATCAGAAGAATGTGAACAATGATCTACTTCGATGTCTAATCTTTCAGGAGTTGTTAGAGGAGTGACATAACCCAAAACAATGTCGTTTTGTTGATAGTAGTTCTCGGGTTTGTCGGGAGGAGCAAAATGACGTATTGGCAACCGTCATCCCCGACCGTAGTTTAGCCTCTGGTCACTTTTAATATCATATCCCATGTTCTGGATGATATTCTTGGCCGGCCAACTATATCGAAAGAGTTACATTTTTTCAGAGTCATAGGCAGCTTCGATGTTGTTATTAGGTGAAGTAGAGTCCAGAACGAACTTTCTTTCACCAATTATTCGACCGAAGATGATTAATTCTTCACCCTTCTTTCTAGCTGGAACGATGAAGTAGTGGATATCTTCTGGCTAGACTTTTTCTCGCAGATGAGGCGTCGTGACTGGCATACAGAGGTGTAGACCTACGCCGTTCTCTAGAGCGTATATCGTATCTACATACTAGTTTACAGATTGGTAGATATCGGAGTAATTCAAAGATAAATCTTTACTAAAAAAATATGCAAGTTCTTTTTCAAGGATAACATCATCCACTGAAGGTACATTATTATGAGTATTGATATACTCATTGAGAGGATCATTATCTGGAATATGAGCCACAGTCTTGGCTAAGTTCACCACATAGGATAACTCTTCAGGATTGTGAGGATAGACTTCAGCAGGCTCCACCCGAGGTGTCTTGCGGAGAGTGATGGTCAATGGTTTGACCTTATCAGGATTCTTCTTTTTAACCCAGATTGTGAGAGGCTTTGTAGTACTTTTTGGGGTAGTACGTCTTTTGATTCGGATAATCAGGAGACCATCATTAGTGGATGAACTTGCTTCAGCTTCGTTGTCGTCACTCTTGGAGGGCTGAGATTGGTAAAGTACCGAATCTCCATAGTAGGCTTCAATGTCCTTAAAAAGATCGACATCGGCAAACTCCATCTTCACGACGCCATTACTGTTGACGTACTTGAAGCACTGGTAAAGTATGGAAGGAACAATCATGTTCTCGTGTATCCACGGACGTCCCAACAAGACGTTATAGGATACATTAGCGTCGATTACATATCAAGAAACCTCCGTTCGGAGATCACCAATCTGGCACTTGAGACGGATCTTTTCCAGCGGGTGGCTTCTTCCAGCATTGAAAGCCATTATAGTTGTATTGGTTGCAGATAGCTAGTGCAGAGGGATCCCTAAAATTTGAAGCAAACTTCTAGGAATGATGCTGAGGGAGAGAACCTGGATCGATGTGTATCCGATCCACCTTAATCGCCCCGATATACCCTATATAGTACAAAGGTCTATCATGACGATTATTTTTGAGTAGCATGTCCTCCTGTGAAAAGGTGATATTGGGCACCACTTCCATAGTACTGTGGCAGTGGGGATAGGAGACAGGGTCTTTAGCAAGGGCTTTGACTTCAGCAAGATAAGAGTCGGCATGTAGTAATGCCTCACTTAAGGCCTTTCGCATTTCTTTGGAGAGTCGCAATAGATCAAACAGAGACAACCTGGCATGTGTATTGGCCAGCTGTGCCAGTATGTCAAAGTTGTAAGGCCGATCCATGCCTTCGGGATTTGGCGCCTTCAGAAACTTGTCAAATTGCGTCTCCTTCTGCTTGGCTTTGTCGGTAGTTGAAGGCTTAGACGGACCGGCTTATGAACTTGTGGGGGCAACAGGAGCTTGAGAAGGTACTGCTTTTTCTTGTGCAGGGTCATAAGTTCGTAGGTAAGCCTTCCCAGATCGCGTCTCGCCAGATAGAGCTTCGTAAATGGGAGAAGACACCATATGACATGATTTGTATTTCTTATCCCGCTTTACTTTGGGAGATACCACCCCTGCGTCATTTCTTGCACAAGGTCCGGATAGACCCACATGATCTCACCATGTTCAGTCGTAAGTGGCACCAAGGTTGAGTTACGAGCTGGCGGCAGGTTGACGACTTCCATTATTGCCTTAGGGATCGGGACTACGCCGTCTGGGACTTCTGTGGGAAGAAAGTCACCAAATTGAAGAGAGATCATGTTAGAAGATACGACCTTGTCTTCAGCTTCGAGTTTGATCACTTGGCTGTCGATAAGCTGTTATATCTTCTTCTTCAGGACGATGCAATCCTTGGTAGAGTGGTTCACGTACTGATAATAAAGACAGTACTGGGGATCGTTGAGTTTGTTCGCCTCTGTAGGACGTCGTGGTGGAGGCAACGTTAGTTTATTACCCTTTGTCAATGTGTGAAAAATGGTAATAACATCGTCTTCGTCAAAGAAGAAAGTCTTCTTAGGTTTGTCAGAGGCGCCCTGAGAATTGGAAGCTCCCTTGGAAGTGTCGACCTTCAAGACTTCTTTCCTTTTACCCCTACGGACAGGGATAGTTTGAGGATGGTTGCCTTTGTCTTCAGATTTGGATGTTTTCAACCCTAGTAATTCCAGATTAGGGACGTCGTTTTCAGCAGCATTAGCGGCCCCAATAAAAGTGGGCCATGTATCATACTTATGTATACCCAGACAGAACTTCACTGTAGGAAGGAAGTTATGTCGACAAGTATCCATAAGTTCTGAGTCTGGTATACCGAAGGGCATCTTCAACACTAGCCGCCTGAAGCATTCGATGAAAGCAATGACAGACTCAGTCCTCCTTTGCTTATTCTCGATGAGGGTGGACATACTAACATACATGCCACTCTCGTAAAACTTGTTGAGGAATAACCTCTCCAAGTCTTTAAATGAATTGATACAACCGTCAGGCAGACTGCAGAACCATTCAAAAGCTACCCCCTGCAAGGTGCTAATAAACAATTTTGACAAGAATGGATCATCCCTGGGTAAGTGTAGAGTCTGCGTGTTGAAGTATGTCATGTGTTGACGAGAAGAAGTCATCCCGTCAAATGAATTTAACGTCAGCGACTTGTAGTTAGGAGGGCAAGTAGCATTCTCCCATTCAGAAGGATATGGTTGAGATATCCCCATCTTCTGAAGCTTGTCTTTGTGTGAGATGGTATCGAGACGGGCAACAAGAGAATTGATTGCATCTTGTTGATTGAGTAGGTGTTGAGAAACGTCTGTTGTACGGTTGTCAGGCGTCATTGGTGAAGGACCACCCCCAGCATTTGCAAGATTTAGAGGAGGCACAACAGAATGATACTCCTTCTGTAGTGAAGGAGGGTTGTTGCTATGAGCCGGACCAACGTGAGCCGAGACATTTTGTTGAGGTGGAGGAACAGCCCCAGCAGCTTGGATCGCCATGATACTGGTAAGCATATCAGTGATCTTAGCAAAGGCTGTTTTAAGGCCCTCTAGCCGTTTGTTTGTCTGATCACTATCTTTTTCAGGTACTTCTCTGTCTGCCATGTATGTAGATACCATACGAGGATGAACAGTGGAAACAGTACAACTTGTGCTGATACTGTCTGTCTCTGAGTTGACAAGTCCCTCATATTCAGGTAGGGAAGGTAGATAGTCGCCATCAGACTCGGAGAGATCATCGTCATCTGGAATGCTACCCCCAGTGTGAAGGTCATCTGCTTTAGACTTTGAGGGAATACAACCCCTGTAGAAGCATGAAAAATACTAAAGGAAATGATTCATGCGGCCAGGAAAGACCCATGCGGCTCAGAGAACTCATGCGGCTCAGGAAATCATACGGCATAAGGAGCTATGCGGCCCAAGGCATTCCATGCGGCTCAGAGGACACGTGGCCTGATAGTGCTCTCCTCCGACCCATGCTGCATTAATTGATATGACGGCTGACCCCTCTGAAAAGTTGACAGCCCTGACACAAAGGCAGGTAATTATGACTCTGTCATAATGATGAATCTCTAGGGAAAAGGAAAGAAATCTCTGACACAAATCCCCTGAGAGCCACAAAAATGCCATGTGGCCTTGCCACGTGGGCATTTGTATGCAGCTCGCTCCTCATGCGGCTCAGA
Organism: Iris pallida; assembly: GCA_029216955.1. Classification (NCBI taxonomy): domain Eukaryota; kingdom Viridiplantae; phylum Streptophyta; class Magnoliopsida; order Asparagales; family Iridaceae; genus Iris; species Iris pallida. The sequence continues at coordinate 7,239,864 of JANAVB010033216.1, forward strand.
ATAAATCCTATACGGCTTAGACCATAGAAGCCTCACGCGGCTCGAGCAAAGGACTTCCTATGCGGCTCAGAGTGAATCCATCCTATGCGGCTCAGGCCATAAAAGCCTCATGCGGCTCGAGCGAGGACTTCTCATACGGTTCAAGAGGATCATGTCTATGCGGCCCAAGCGGATATATACCTATGCGGCCCACAAGGATTACTCCTCTGTGGTTAGAGGACTCCAGTGAGGACCACTGCCCACGCAGCCCTGACACGTGGGCTTAACCATATGCGGCTCACATTCATATGCGGCTCACATACATATGCGTCTCACTAGTCATACGGTCCAGACCCCCCCAGCAGCTCCTAGGACACGTGTCCTAAATCGATTAAATCCTCAGATTTGCTGCCATTAAAGATTGGGTCAAATCCCAATAATCTGGAACACGTGGCAGAAGAATAGATCTAATTTATTCGCATATATCAGAAGATCAGTATAAGGAAGATTTATTCCAATCAGCATTAATTGCTCATGGAATTTGGTATAATCTATACCTAATGGCCCAGATTCATCATAATCAAGATGAATGGCCTAGATTGACCAATCCCCAAGCCGCCGCCATCTCTGAAAGATAATCATTGGCAACCCTAATGATCATACCCCACTATTATAAATAGCAAGGTGCCATTCCCTTGTAAAGATATACAATTTCAGAGAGAAAAATACGCATATACAGAGAGACTCCCCAATAGTCAGAGAAAAGAATACACAGAGAGAGAGAGAAGCCAGAAGAGCAACGGAGGAGTAAGAAGAGCATTTCTTCGTCAACGCCAACCATCTTTTCACAAGGAAACAAGGCTGCATACCGATCGTCCAAGGAGTAAGGCAGGGCTACCGTCGCCTTCCCGAGCCTCTATCGTCATGCCCCAGAATCTAAAATAAACAATTATACTTAGACTGATGTACCTAGGTTTTCGTCCCTAGGCTTTTTTTGTACAAGCGAATTTGTAACGTGAAGTAAAAGTTCGGTCCTCCGATAATTGTTCTGTTCTTTTATATTTCATGGCAAACAACCCCCAGCTTGGGAATCCTTGTCATCTATACGGAATCTCGTATTCGATCGAGTACCCATATAGACTCCTTTATATGTGACAGCCTGCCGACTATCTGTTGGCAGACTTTTTCTTTTTCTGCTTACGGAACTGAGAGAGAAAGTTGGGTTCGTGCTCCACCTTCTTTGATTGGGGCTCCCGTAAGGGGGACCCCATGATTCCATGTTGGATGAAACATACAGCGGCTTTTTATCGTCAGAGCAATGCAGTTGCCGAAACACGGACTGCCTCTGAGGTACTCTCGTTGCTTTGGAGCAGCAACAGTTGATGACAATACTGGTGCACGGATGTACATCATGAATTGTTGTATCCTCCCTCGCTTTACGCTTATGATTTATCATGTTGCGTAAGTCAGCGGAAGGGAGTTTTGCCTTAAAACCTATGTCACATGCATCGCCGAGCTTTTTATATGGGTTTGTCAGGAGAGTTGGTGCATCCGGACTTAGTTCACGTGCAGGGGCAACTCCCACACCTAAGCCCTGTGATGACCTTGAAGACAGCCCTGTATTATATACGTTGGGGCCTGTCTTTTTGCTGTGGGCGCATAGGGCCTGGGATCTGCCTTTGGGCGCATGCTTCTTGGCAGCATGTCTAAGCTTCCTCGATGTGGGCGCATAGTATGGGTTAGTTGAGCTTGGGCGCATAGCCTTGGATGCATGACCTTGGATGCACAATCTGTCGAAGGCAGAAGCCTTCTGGCCAGAGTTATGTGCCCACACACCCTCTTGGGCGCATAGCTTTGGGCACATGCTTGGTGGATCAGTGCTTTTTTCTTCCAGCTTCGCCTTCTTCATTTGTGAGCCTCGCTGAGTTTGCCCAGAGTGTCGAACACTCCGATTCTTGGCATCATAGTATTTTCTTTTACCAAGTCTCGAGCGTTGAACACTCTGTTGTTGGTTGCACAAGAGAGAAGTCGCTGGGCTAGTAGAGCCCGGAATGGTGTAAGCCTTTTTCAGTTGTTGAGCTTCTGTGGCAGAGCTATGCGCCCACAGAGGTTCTCTATGCGCCCATGTGACAGAGTCCTTCTGTTGCATATCTGCTATGATACTGGCAGGATATGCACGACGAGCCTTCGGAAGCCAATTCTTACGAGACTTGTTTGGCTTCACTGATTTTGAGGGAGTAGAGCTGTCCCTCGAGAGCATCTCTTCGAATGCCTGCTGATCGAACTTCACGATCAACATCTTCTGAGTGCTCCCCACTTTGTCGGTATCGGATTGCGTTACCACCTTCTCTTCAGAGGAAAAGGTAGTCCCCAGCAGAGTCACATTTTTGTGGACACATAAAAAATGAAGAAATGCTGTCTTTTCTTTATTGGCGCAAGATACCACAAATCGAGTACACCTGAGAGATCCTGCGCTGAGGATCCCCGAGTAGAAAAAGAATTCTGGGGAATGGGACGATGGAGATCGAGCGGCAGTTTCTCCTTTACTCCGTTGACACTCCGATTACAAAAGTAGGAGAAAACCTAAGAAAATTGCTAACTCTTGGCTCACGGGCAAGAAGTGCAGCAATTTAGCTCTTGAAAATGCTCTCCGATCTGTCCTTTGAAGAGGTATGAGAACCCCTTTTTATAGTTGTTCTTGTGCTGGAATGCTGTTATGCGCCCACATGAGGGAACAGACTGGTTTTCATGTGGGCGCATAGTCCTGCTTTGGGGCATAGGATGTAGGCGCATGCAGAATATGTGATCGTGGTGTTGACGTGGCCGCATGCTTCGGTGCACGACTGCTCGTGGAGACTGACATGGTCGTATGCTTCGGTGCACGTTTTGATCTTGGGTTTGACCGAGTCAGGGGCTGTTCTGGCTTGGGCGCATAGCCTGAAACAGGGCTATGGCCCCCATCTGGAGTAGCCTAGAATGGGCGCATAGCATATGGCTTCACTGGTGACTTGGGCGCATATGACCTCACTGGTAGCTTGGGCGCATATGTCTTCTTTGGTGACTTGGGCGCATATGTTTTCATTGGTGGCTGGGTGCATGTGTCTTCCCTAGCTTGGGTGCATGGTTGTCAATTCTGCCAAAATTTTTCATGCTTCTACAGTGAAGACATACTTCAGACTTTTGTGATCTATGAATATTTTCACCCGTTCACCATAAAGGTAGTGCTTCCACAACTTTAGAGTAAATGTCACTACTGCAAGCTCTAAGTCGTGAGTAGGATAATTCTGCTCATGGGGTAGTAGTTGTCTTGAAGCATAAGTAATAACTTTCTTATTCTGCTCCAACACACAACCTAAACCCTTTTCTGAGGCATCATTGTATATAGTAAAACCTCCAATCCCTGATGACAAATCAAGAATGGGTGTTGAGGTCAATCTCTTTTTCAGTTCATCAAAAGCTGCCTGACACTCATCAGTCCATACAAACTCCATGTCCTTCCGTGTAAGCCTAGTCATCGGCTCCGCGATACGGAAGAATTCATTCACAAACTTTTGGAAGTATCCAGCTAATCCCAAGAAGCTCCGAATCTCTGCTAATGAACTCGGAGTGGTCCAAGACTCAACGGTAGCAATCTTCTTCAGATCTACCGATATACCGTCACCAGTTACCACGTGTCTGAAAAACTTTACTTTGTCCATAAAAACTCACATTTTGAGAGTTTTCCATAAAGTTGTTCCTTCTGGAGAGTCTCTAACATGATCCTCAAATGCTCTTCATGCTCCTCAAGGGTCTTCGATATATCAGAATGTCGTCAATGAACACTACTACGAACTTGTCGAGGGATTAGTAGAATACCTTATTCATCAAGTTCATAAAAATAGCAGGTGCATTGGTCAACCCAAAAGGCATCACCAAGAATTCGTACTGGCCATACTTCGTCCGAAATACAGTCTTCTGGATAACTTCTTTCTTCGCTCTCACCTGATGATAGACATACCTCAAATCTATCTTTAAGAATACGTTGGCACCGCTCAGCTGATCGAATAAGTCATCGATCCTTGGCAGTGGGTATTTATTCTTGATAGTAAGATTGTTCAAAACCCTATAGTCAATGCACACATGCACTGATCCATCCTTCTTTGACACGAATATACCGGAGAACCCAGGGTGATAAACTCGATCTGATGAATCCCTTCTCAAGCAATTCATCCAGTTGCTTCTACAGCTCCACCGACTCATGATTATTAACTTTGTAGACATTTCTAGGTACCGGTCTAGCTCCCGAAACTAAGTCTATAGAGAATTCAACATCTCTATCAGGCGAAAATTCTAGCAGTTCTTCTGGAAAAACATCAAGGAATTCTGCAATGAGTGGGTAAGGCAACCCCTTGTTTTGAATCTTAGCTCCATACAGAATATCATGCTTCTGCTCCACCGCTTCTCTAGCAAATTCAAACATTGGCTCCCCCGGTGGACTGAATATAATACGTCCTCGATGGCAATCAATAGAAGCATAATTTCTATTCAACCAATCCATCCCGAGTACGATATCAAAACTCAGAAGTGGCATTACGAGTAGATCATCGTGCAATTCCCTTCCACCTAGGATTATGCGACGCTGGATGCAGAGATCTTTCACTAAAAGAATTCCTCTATTGGTCATGATCTTGTAGTTTCTATCTAAAGGTGGTGCTTCAATACTGTGTTTGAACAGAAATGCTAAAGATATGAAACTATATGTAGCTCTTGAATCAAATAAAGCAATAGTTGGATATGAATCTAAAAGAATAGAACCTGCAATCACATCTCCAGGTGCCTCAGTCTCCTCGACAGTAGTCATGGCCAAGGCCTTGCCCTTCTGAGACACTCTCCTCTGCTGATGTTGGACAAAACGCTGCTGCTGAATGGGAAGAGGTCCTATCTGCTGCTGCACCACAAGTGGCCTAGCTAGCTGAACTTGGGTAGGAGCACCCCCAGGAGTAGAATATTGTATTGGGCACTCCTTCAGCTGGTGAGTGCCAGAACCATAATACAGACACAACCCTAGCCTCTTCCTACAATGGTCCCAAGTGTGTCCTGGCTTATTAGTAGTTACAGATAGCTGTTGGATACATCTGCTTCTGCTGCTACTGACCAGGAACTCTAGCCCGCTGTTGCGGCTAGAAAGTCTTCGTCTGAAACTGAGGATGCTTTGTCATCACAGGGTGATAATTGCCCCCAAATGTGTATCAGCCCCTCTTGGTCCTAAGTTCAAGATCCTCCTCAATCCTCTGTGCCTCTGCTAATATCCCAGCATAAGTAGTAGTACGTGAGGCGATATGAACTCGAATCTCTTTGGACAAGCCACGACAGTATCTGTGCACCGTGATCTTCAGGTCCTGGACTATATAATCTATAAATCGGCTCAGCCTACCTAATTCTGCAGCATACTCATCTACCGAAAGCCTGTCCTGAACCAAATTCTGGAACTGCTCCTCCAGAGCTCCTTCTGCAATCTCCAGATAAAAGTTCTTCCTAAAGAGGTTCTTGAACTTGTCCCAAGTCAGATCTGGAACCACGAGTCGAGGCTCGTTTTGGAACCAAGTGCGGGCAACGTCCTAAAGATGTAGACCAACAGCCTCAATTTGTATATCCTTGGGGATCCCGATAAGTCTCATGATACGCTCGATGTCCTTAAGCCACTCATCAGCATACAAGATTCCTTTATTGCCCTTGAAGATCTGGGGAGCCATCTTCTTGCAGTGTCACGACCCGTACCCAGTGTAGGGGCACGAGAAGTGGGTACGTCCAGCCTACGTCGCAGTATCGACGGTAGAACGTTGTTCTAGGTCACTATCTAATCAACAACTCACGTAATTATATAATGTACTTGTCAAATCTCAATCCGAACGGAGGCAAGTATAGATGTAATGAAATCTCAATCACAGTCTAAGCACGATAAGATAATACAGAAGTTTACAACTAAGAGTAACAACAACAACAACAAATATAAACTACTAAATAATAATATCTCAAACAAACTCACATACAAACTCAATATCTCATGTTATTACAATTCAAGTTCTAAAACATGAAAACTAAACCAAGTCTACTAGCTAGTCTCCCGATCACTCCTGAGGATAGGGGCCAAAGGTAGCTAAGCCATCTCCTGCTCCAAGGAAGTAGGGCAAGTATGCTCAGGGCAAGCATCTGTAATATTTTTAACGTATCCAGTCAGGATTGGAACAAGCACAACTTATCTAGAAATCCCAAGTAAATGGCAAAGACTATAAATAAGTTATAGACAGTTATATTGATGAACATGGAAGTTTTATACAGGTGATGATATAGAACAACAATTTAAGTACAAGGGAAGTAATGTAACAAAACAAGAGGAGAAATATGGCAAGGAAGACTGTAATACAAGCTAGATGAACTAGAGTAACATGATATAAGTCCAGACAGTATAATGTAAGTCGAGTGTAATCCCAATGTGAGTCTAATACAAGATGAGTCGAATGTGATTCCAATAAATGTTCTAATAAGGTAGTTCGAATAAGGTGGTGCTAATAATGATCCATGATGGTTCTAATTATGATTCTAATCAATGATCCAAGTATGTTTTAAAATACTGAGATAGACATGTAAACGGATATGGATAAATCTGGCATATCACATACTGATCAGGTGAGAGATGGCTATCGTTCGAATATCATTCACATAGGCTGGTTCAAATAGTAGAAAATGTTTACATGTCTAATCAAGTATTTTCTCGCCCATCTAATACAAGTGAATCCATAGTTCGACACATCAATCGAATACAAGTCCAACCAGCACATGAAGATGCTAATAGGTGGTACGAATAGTTCGAATAGTAGAGACTAAACGAGTAAAGTATGTGTGTCGCATACATGAATTCAGAATTATCAATACGTGTTTATAACAAGAATCATATAGAACTAACTAGAACTGAAATACAGTAATCGACAAGTAAATAAAAGAACTATCAGAGAATGTACTCGCCTGATACCATGTGCAACTGATGAAAATAGATGTCTGAAACTGAGTCACAAAGTCCTAAATAAAGCATACAGGTTATGAAGTTCTCAAAAATAAGGTAAATGAAGTATACAATGCAAACTATATGATTTCTAGGTCAATCTCGGTCAAAGTCAACTCTGGGTTAAGTCAACATCTAATCAACTAGGTCAACAACAAGGCTATCTGTAGTCAACTCTAGTCAACCTTGTTACTTAGGTCTAGTGGGTCAATTTCTAGGTCCTCCATAGGCTAACACAAAAACCTATCTAAGTATCAATTAACCTATATACTATATATACTCGCAATACAATTTATACATATATGATACTATACCATATAGTAGGATACCCCTACTCAAGACTCAAACCTAAACAAAAACTCCTCTCCAACCTGGAAACTCACTGAAATCCTATAACTAGGTATGCCTACTAAACTCTCATACTATTTACATATATAAGGTAAAACATATATCCAACACAATATCTATACATCAAAACCTATATTATATAAACTCATGCCAAGACAAATCAAGCCAAGCCAAATCAGGCCTGTAGTTGTGGACAAAGCTCCTCTCCTTCTATCTAATTCCTTAACCTTTCTAACCTCTCATGCATCCTGCTACATCCTCTTCTCACTTCTCACTGAACTCACAAACCTATCTATAATGTATTACTCACACACATAAATACATATATATAGATAACTTACTGTAATCCCCCTAAGAATTTTATAAATTTTTATTAAATTATTTTAGATTTATAGTATTTTGCTCTAAATTATTAAATAGCCTTTTGAATTTATTTATACGAATGGGGAATATCAAGATATAGCAAGAGACTGCTATTCTATATGGTAGTACATATGTATTATTTTTGTGGTACAAAACCTTTACTAAACCATATTAGAAATGTTTTAGGATTTTTTTATATTATTATTTATTTAGCTATTTAAATATTTGCAGTATTTAAGGGTTGGTGTTTGGATTAATAATTGGGTTCATAATCTTGTTGTAGCCATACAAGGTAAGATTTTACCAAATAAGTATTCAAATATTTTTTAAATATTTTTTTTAGAGATTTTAGAGATTTATTTTATAATTTAGCTAGATATTATAAGTATATATATATATATATATATATATATATATATATATATATATATATATATATATTTTTTTTTTTTACGTCAGCACTGTTCAAATGAACAGTGCCTTCGTCCAGGCCGAGCCTGGGAACACAAGACTCCTCTGCGTAAAGCCAAGAATAAAAAAAAGATTTAAATGATTCAAATCTGAATCAAATCCCCTGTAGATTAGATCGAATCCAAATTCCCTTTTTATCAAATCTAAATCCCAGTTTAAATACGAAGTTTGAACGGATGATATTTTCATCCAAATCCCGATATTGAGAACCCCGAGCAACTCTAAGCAGCCCTATCCAAACCCAATCTTCTTCAACCCCAACCTTGGGCGACCTACCTCGCACATCCCTAGCCGCCTGAAGTCGGCCGTCGACCACTGGTGTTACGACCCGCACCCAGTGTAGGGGCACGAGAAGTGGGTACGTCCAGCCTACGCTACAGTGTCGGCGGTAGAACGCTGTCCTAGGTCACTATCACAAACTAGATACAACATGATATACTCTCCGAACGGAGGACAAATCACATAAGGTACAACTCAATCACAAATCTAGAGATAGAAATAACACGATATGATAAATATGAAATCCTCAAACTGAGGTACAAACAGAAGAGAAAGTCTAAGTGTCTAAACGACACAACATCACAAACATCCAGAAAATAATACAACTCTAAAGTCAATACAAATGACTTAAGAAATAAGATAAAGCCTAGCTAATCTAGTTTAAGCAGTATGGATGACGCCCTCAGCTAGAGCTGGATCCTCCTGTGGGTCCAACTCACAGGTGTCGTCTAGATGGGCTCCATAGTGGATGGGGCAGAAATCCTCGGTATCATTTGTAATATTTTTAACAGGTCCAGTCAGGACGGGAGCGAGCACAATACATCTCACGCAGATCATAGCAGGTTAAGAAATATAGACATGCAAAAGAGCACGATACATGAAAACTGAAAGAATGTATATGATGTAAATGAGAGAACCGTAATGGAAATATCTACTATAAGTAGAGCACTATCAGTGACTAGTGATGTAGAGTACAAGTCGACATGTGAACGGCTGGAATTGCATATGAATATACTAAAGAGGCTCACATGGTTATACTACTTTGGAATTGTTCACATGACTATTTATACTCTCCCATACCCTAATCAATACACAAGGATCCAAACAAGTTATGTTACGCACATGATTTTCACATGAAAGCCCATAGATGGGTGTACATGAAGTATACATGAGGGCTCATAAATGAGTGCACATGAAGTATACATGAGGGCTCGTAAATGAGTGCACATGAATTTTACATGAAGGCCCATAAATGGGTGCACATGAAGTATAGGTTATACATGAGAAACATGACCGCACATGAGAGCACATGAGAGTACACGAGCATGTATGAACAAACATGAAGCACATGAGAAACATGAATAACATGGGAGCGAGGAATACATGATGTACATGAAACACATGACATGAAGTATCCGATGCTCCCGAGGGGGATAACATCTCATGAAAAGATCCATATAGTACCAATCCGTGATAATATCGTGACAACATCAAATAAGGTAATCTAGAGCAGGAATATAATCCTAAGCAAGTTATGAAATGATCAAAGAATGTACTCGCCTGCGATCTGAATGTCTGTGAGAATACACTGTCCGAAACGAGGTATCTGAGTCCTATTTAGAGCAACACAAGTCATGATGTATACAAGGGGGTTATAAATGAAGTGTACAATGCATCTACATGATTTTTAGGTCAATCTAGGCCAAAGCTAACTCTTGGTCTACTCTGGTCAACTGTACAGTCAACTAGGTCAATAATTCCAATCTAGGTCAACAACAAGGCTATCCTGGTCAACTGTAGGGTTTGGTCAACTAAGTCAATTGGTCACTATTTACTCAATGTTGACTTTTGGTCAACTATAAACCTAAACCAACTCATATACATATTTATACAATTTTTAAACATAGACAACATCATAATAGCCTATAGGGCAACACTATACACTAGGCCTATGTACAATATTATAATATACAAACCTATATACCAAACTCCTATATTATAACTTAGGCTAATATAATACATACTTTACATACATGCCTACATACATTACATGGAGTACATTACATAGCTTATATTACATTACATTGATACATGCCTACATATATTCATACATGTATGCATACATTAATATATGCATACATGCCTTCATATATGCATACATACATATTTACATACATACATACATACATTCATATATGCATACATACACATATACTTGCATATCTACATACATTTACACATAGAGAGATAGAGAGAGGGTTAAGGGGGTTTTTCAGTCACTGTGTGTGTGTGTGATATGAGCTTGTATAGTGAATGTAAGAGAGTGTGTGTATAGTGGATCATGAGTGAATGAATTTGGGAGAGAGAGGGACTGATTTCAGTTAATTCTCTAAAACTCAGTTATCTACATGCTCAGTTTTGTGTTCAAACCTATTTAGTTAACGTTCATATAAATTTCAGTTTTTAAAATCAAACCAAAAACTCAGTTTTACATTTGCCTAAGTCTTAGTTAGTTCAACTCAGTTTTGTATATCAAAACATTTAAACTCAAAGCCTATAATCAATTCCCAATTCAGTTAAGGTTTTCAGGTTTATACAAAGAAGAAATCTCAGGTTTTACACATATTGGGAAATCTCAGTTTCAGGTTAACCCATGTTTCATACAACCCCATTTCATAAAACCACATCTCATTTATGAACAATACCAGTTTCATTTTCAAACCAATACTCAGTTCATCCAACCTAATTTCGAAAACAGTGTATCAACACATTCTCAGTCACATGTATATATCCCAGTTTCTATTTGAACCCAAAACTCAGTTTTTTTTTCCTACCATTCTCAGTCACTGTTAAGATTTAACATCAACTTGATTTTTCAGTTAACAGTTTAAAATCGATTCTCAGTCACCATTTCAGATTTCTAAATAGTTCTCAGGTTCACAGGTTTCATGAATCATTATTTCAGTTATGAAGTATCAATAAAACTCAGTTTCATTTCACAGGTTTCATGCATAAATTTCAGTTTACATACATTACATTTTCAGTGGAAAATTTCGAATGCAGGAACTTAAATCAGTCGAACAAAATCTATACTAACTAAACCCACATAACATGTTTCTCAATTCAATAACAACACTTAAACTTTATAAATTATCATTCGAAAACTCTTGAGACAGTGTGTATACTCACAGGTATCAGAACACCTGAAACCGAGATCAATTAGCATAAGAAAACCTAAATAATTTAGGGAAACACGTGTACAACAGTGTCCCACATGTGTGTGCACATGTGGAGGGTGTCCATGTGTCCTAGAACTGGACACAAAGTGTCAATAATCGAATAAAGGAAGTATGAAAACACAGTGTTCAGTATGGCCTCGTACGGCCATGTCGAGTCCAATAGGACTCGACACACAACACGAGGAGGGTCGTGTCCGTGTCCAGTGATAGAGTGGGTCTAGGGCTATGTGTTTAGCACCCTGACACGTGTCCATAACGTGTCTGCATGCGACACGAAAGCCGTGTCAGAAGCCACTGTTCGCATGGAACAGTGCAGTGTAAGATCGGTACACTCATATTTTCGTGTCCGACACGACGTATCCTGAAACTTGAGGAGGGGGGTCTGTCAGTGATGGCCCCCACCTCTGTGCCAAGTGGCATGTGTCCACCTGGCGTAACCAATGAGAAATAAGGGTCGGGTAGCAGGGGACCCGACCGAGTTCTCGTACACAGCGTGCGTGTCCAGTTTGGACACGAAAATGCTAAATTCTTCGACTCAGTCAAATGGATTTGGAATCCACACACCAAGGGCTACACAACCATGTATTTACTTTTGAAAATTACTAAAATAATTTCCTATGTGGCATTTCATCGAACACTCTTTTAAAAGCACTGATACGTGTCCGATACGGACAAAAAATGGACACGAATTCCTACCAAACTTGGGCTACACCTAGGGAAACCCTAAATAAATGCATCTATGGAAAGAAAACATGATTTTATATGGGTTTTATGGGATTTACCTATTGAGAGTGAATCTCAATAAAAAAGGTGAGGATGAGTGTTTTCCCTTGAACTTCAATTGCCCAAATCACTACCAATCCTAGCTAGCAAGCCCCTACTAGCTTCCACTATGGTAGAGGGTGATGATGCAATTGATTAGGACCAATTTGGACTTGATTTGGATATTAGGGAAAGAAATTTGGGGAGGAACTATTAGGGTTCTAAGCAAATGTAAAAAGAGGCAAGGGCTTTGTTAAGGATGCTTTATAGGAAGGGAGAAATCCTATTGTGGCTGCCATTAGATGAATTAGGATTAGGTTTTAGATGTAGATGAGTGGCTATGGCTTGTCCACCCAATTCTAAGCCTTCATATTGGTTCAACTAGTTATAAGGCTTTTTTTTCACAAATATCCTAAGGGGTAAATATCCTACTTAGAAATATCTAGATATTGTTAATCTTGTCATTTACTAGGTTATCTTAATCAAGATTCTAAGCTCAAGGCTAATCTAGATTAGGCTAAGATTCTAGGCCAAGTCTCAACCTAACAATTAGCACATATATAATTAATACAATTTATAATTTTACAAAATTGTCAAATGACCAAAATATCCTTAGGCTAAAAGTAGTAATATGACTTTCTAATCACATGACGAGGCTCCCATGGTCATGGTTAGTCTCTAGGCTTAGCAATTCTAGGGTTATACTAGTTAACCATCAAAATCATATTTCAATATTTAAATAGTTATAAATTAATTAAAAATCACTAAAAATTATAACATGAGTTAAATCTTATTATTGATTAATCAAAATTATAAAAGTTCAAAATTACCCTTATTTTAGAAAAGTGGGTGTTACAAGTCTACCCTCCTTAGAAGAATTTTATCCTCGAAATTAAGATGGTCGTACTTCTTCTAGAGTCTCGTCCCCAACAATCATGGTCTTAAAACTTACCTAAATCATACAATTTAAAAGAATGGCATACAGGGTCATGGCATACGGTGGCAGTTGAAAGTCTCATCTAGGTATACTAGTCATGCTAAACCAAAACGGTCATAGGGTATCAAAACATACAAGCAATCTGGGGGCTAAACTGGAAAAGTTATAGAAAAAAAAAATCATCAAGGCTGTAAGGCAGTCTACCATCCTATATGAAAACTGGTAATTATCAAAAATAAAATAAAGATAATTAGTAATTATCTATAAAGGGGTACTATTCAAAGAAAAATCAAAGTCAAAAGTTTAAAGAACGAAAGTCAATAGCATTGAAATCCAATCACAATATATATTAAGAAAATTTAGTCTCGATACGATCTAAGTTGATCAATTCTAGGTAATCAAGATTTAGGCAATATGGAGGACAAGGTCATCGAAGTCTGAGCACGAGATACAAGGATGGAGATTCAGGTCACAATTAAATTTAATTCAATTGAGTACGATCCAAGATATTAATATGATAAGAAAATATGATCAAAGTCGATTGGTCATGATTAAGGGAGCTAGGATTCAATGATATTGGAAACTTTTAAAGGGTGATTCAAAGATATGGAATAAGTCAAATTTCTCCTTTTAAAGGGAAAACAAAAGAAAAGATTTCATAGGAAAGTCAAGTTAATCATCTCTCTATAATACTATCAAGTTTATTATTTGCCAATAATATTTTTATCTCACAAGTTCAAATATAAAAATCAACCTTTATATGACTACCATCAAAATGATATCCTTTCGTCATAAAGGTTTGACCTTGCCATGATCACCATTGGCTAAATTTCTAAGTTTCGAAACATTATTCATGAAGCATACCCTTCTTACTAGGAATCAAAACTGACCACTTAATCATCATAAATCTAAATTCTTCCACCTTGTCCTAAAGTGGATCCGAAGCCTCTAAATCAAGTTTTATGTAATCCTTGAACTTATTCAATTTACTCTCCTTGTATTATTTAAATCTAAACCCACTAGGCCTTACAAAACTTATTCTTCATTATAAATTCAACCTTTATATTTTCTTCAACGCACACCTTCAATATTATTCTCCTAAAATTTAAAATTTTCACAAAATCTCTATATTTTATATAACTCAAAATCCTTGCGTTCTTTCTGTTTCTAGCCATTTCTTACAATATCTTATTCAATTTCGTATCATCATTACATATAGTTAAAATCTCTTCTCTATTACTAAATTCCTAAATTTAACATCATAGCCTTAAAGTGTAACGTCTCAAGAATCAATAACCAAAATTTATCCAAGTTCTCGAAACTAAGTTGACCCCGAATATCTGCATCAGTTATGAAATACATCTATGTATTATTCATACCCAAAAGATTTCTCTAAGTATGATTGTTCCTAAATTGATAATATAACTCTCTTGATTTCATCCTCAAATTCAGTCGCATCTCTATCCCAAACCTATATCAGGGTCCATCATATTATACCCCTAGCAAGATTATCATAAGATAACAAATTAAGTCTTTTCCGAGTTAGATGATTTACGTTACTTTCTCGACCTTTCGAAGGTGAAAAGATATGGAGATTCAAGGGTTTTAAAGTATAGCTGACAAAATTAGATACGAGACAGGTGATTGATGTAATCAGGACAGTTTTATTTTTTTACAAAAAAATGGTAATACAAGAAATAATGGCAAGAAAGAAATAATGATAAAATCTGTTCTTCATCAACTGTTAAAAAAAATGAACTCATTTAAGATAAAATATGATACCATACACGTCTTCCTGAAATTATGTTGTCAGAATTTTGCCACGCCAGTAAGCATAGCTGCAATAAACAATAGAGTCCATAACGAAGGTATACACCCTATGGTCATGTTATCTAGAATTCTTACCATTCCACCCGGTATGGCTGCAAGAAAATCTAGATTTCATAACTAGGATAAGTATATCTAAATCAGTCTCTACGTCCTTGTCATGCTAGCAAATATGACTGCTATAAATTATAAACTCCATAAATAAAGTAGACTTTTACCTTTCTCACTGTCCTTATCAAGTATGTTACCATGTCATACCTTAATTCCAAAAAGATGTATATATATATATATATATATATATATATATATATATATATATATATATATATATATATATAGATATAAATACAAACTCAAATTCAACAACTAACATCAAGATTCAAAATTTAACAATAATCCATCAAAAATCAAATTCAATAACAGGAAGTGAGGGTGAATCAAATCAAGGGAAAAAGAGATTTCAAATCGAAGTTAAAATAATATTCTCAAGGGTCGTCCCAGGAATCTCTCAAGAAATTCTAACAGTGATTGAGTATCCTCTCATTCTAACACATATTCCTTATCTCTAATCGCAGGTGCACAGCAGTACAACTAATCGTCGTACTACCACGACTTCGTACAAATGCGAATCTCGACCTGCATGGGCCACCACTAAAAATGTGTCATGACCCGCACCCAGTATAGGGACACGAAAAGTGGGTACGTCCAGCCTACGTCGCAGTGTCGACGGTAGAATGCTGTCCTAGGTCACTATCACAAACTAAATACAATATGATATACTCTCCGAACGAAGGACAAATCACATAAGGTACAACTCAATCACAAATCTAAAAATGGAAATAGCATGATATAATAAATATGAAATCCTCAAACTGAGGTACAAATAGAAGAGAAAGTCTAAGTGTCTAAACGACACAACATCACAAACATCCAGAAAATAATACAACTCTAAAGTCAATACAAATGACATAAGAAATAAGATAAAGCCTAGCTAATCTAGTCTAAGCAGTATGGATGACGCCCTCAGCTAGAGCTGGATCCTCCTGTGGATCCAACTCACAGGTGTCGTCTAGATGGGATCCATAGTAGGTAGGACAGAAATCCTCGGTACCATCTGTAATATTTTTAATAGGTCCAGTCAGGACGGGAGCGAGCATAATACATCTTACGCAGATCATAGCAGGTTAGGAAATATAGACATGCAAAAGAGCACGATACATAAAAACTGAAAGAATGTACATGCTGTAAAAGAGAGAACTATATTGGAAATATCTACTATAAGTAGAGCACTATCAGTGACTAGTGATATAGAGTACAAGTCGACATGTGAATGGCTGGAATTGTACATGAATATACTAAAGAGGCTCACATGGTTATACTACTTTGGAATTGTTCACATAACTATTTATATTCCCCCGTACCCCAATCAATACACAAGGATTCAGACAAGTTATGTTACGCACATGATTTTTACATGAAAGCCCATAGATGGGTGTACATGAAGTATACATGAGGGCTCATAAATGAGTGCACGTAAAGTATACATGAGGGCTCATAAATGAGTGCACATGAATTTCACATGAAGGCCCATAAATGGGTGCACATGAAGTATAGGTTATACATGAGATACATGAGAAATATGACCGCACATGAGAGCACATGAGAGTACACGAGTGTACATGAACAAACATAAAGCACATGAGAAACATGAATAACAAGAGAGCGAGGAATACATGATGTACATGAAACACATGACATGAAGTATCCGATGCTCCCGAGGGGGATAACATCTCATAAAAAGATCCATATAGTACCAATCCGTGATAATATCGTGACAGCATCAAATAAGATAATCTAGAGCAGGAATATAATCCTAAGCAAATTATGAAATGATCAAAGAATGTACTCACCTGCGATCTGAATGTCTGTGAGAATACACTGTCCGAAATGAGGTATCTGAGTCCTATTTAGAGTAACACAAGTCATGATGTATACAAGGGGGTTATAAATGAAGTGTACAATGCATCTACATGATTTCTAGGTCAATCTAGGCCAAAGCCAACTCTTGGTCAACTCTGGTCAACTGTACTGTCAACTAGGTCAACAAGTCCAATCTAGGTCAACAACAAGGCTATCCTGGTCAACTGTAGGGTTTGGTCAACTAAGTCAATTGGTCACTATTTACTCAATGTTGACTTTTGGTCAACTATAAACCTAAACCAACTCATATACATATCTATACCATATTTAAACATAGACAACATCATAATAGCCTATAGGGCAACACTATACACTAGGTCTATGTACAATATACAAACCTATATACCAAACTCCTATATTATAACTTAGGCTAATATAATACATACTTTACATACATGCCTACATACATTACATGGAGTACATTACATAGCTTATATTACATTACATTGATACAAGCCTACATATATTTATACTTGTATGCATACATGCCTTCATATATGCATACATACATATTTACATACATACATACATTCATATATGCATACATACATATATACATGCATATCTACATACATTTACACATAAAGAGATAGAGAGAGGGTTAAGGGGGTTTTTCAGTCACTGTGTGTGTGTGTGTGTGATATGAGCTTGTATAGGTGAATGTAAGAGAGTGTGTGTATAGTAGATCATGAGTGAATGAATTTGAGAGAGAGAGAGGGACTGATTTTAGTTAATTCTCTAAAACTCAGTTATCTACATGCTCAGTTTTGTGTTCAAACCTATTTAGTTAACGTTCACATAAATTTCAGTTTTCAAAATCAAACCAAAAATTCAGTTTTACATTTGCCTAAGTCTTAGTTAGTTCAACTCAGTTTTGTATATCAAAACTTTTAAACTCAAAGCTTATAATCAATTCCCAATTCAGTTAAGGTTTTCAGGTTTATACAAAGAAGGAATATCAGGTTTTACACATATTGGGAAATCTTCGTTTCAGTTTAACCCATGTTTCATACAACCCCATTTCATAAAACCACATCTCAGTTATGAACAATACCAGTTTCATTTTCAAACCAATACTCAGTTCATCCAACCTAATTTCGAAAACAGTGTATCAACACATTCTCAGTCACATGTATATATCCCAGTTTCCATTTGAACACAAAACTCAGTTTTCTTTCCTACCATTCTCAGTCACTGTTAAGATTTAACATCAACTTGATTTTTTAGTTAACAGTTTAAAATTGATTCTCAGTCACAATTTCAGATTTCTAAATAGTTCTCAGGTTCACAAGTTTCATGAATCATTCATCTCAGTTATGAAGTATCAACAAAACTCAGTTTCAGTTCACAGGTTTTATGCATAAATTTCAGTTTACATACATTACATTTTCAGTAAAAAATTTCGAATGCAGGAACTTAAATCAGTCGAACAAAATCTATACTAACTAAACCCATATATGTAACCTAGAATCTAACATGTTTCTCAATTCAATAACAACACTTAAACTTTATAAATTATCATTCGAAAACTCATGAGACAGTGTGTATACTCACAGGTATCATAACACCTGAAACCCAGATCAATTAGCATAGGAAAACCTAAATAATTTAGGGAAACACGTGTACAGTAGTGTCCCACATGTGTATACACATGTGGAGGGTGTCCACGTGTCCTAGAACTGGACACAAAGTGTCAATAATCGAATAAGGGAAGTATGAAAACATAGTGTTCAGTATGGCCTCGTGCGGCCATGTCGAGTCCAATAGGACTCGACACACAACACGAGGAGGGTCGTGTCCGTATCCGTGTCCAGTGGTAGAGTGGGTCTAGGGCTACGTGTCTAGCACCCTGACATGTGTCCACAACGTGTCTGTATGCGACACGAAAGCCGTGTCAGAAGCCACTGTTCGTGCGGAACAGTGCAGTGTAAGATCGGTGCACTCGTGTATTTATGTCCGACACGACACGATGTGTCCTAAAACTCGAAGGGGGGTCTGTTAGTGATGGCCCCCACCTCTGTGCCAAGTGGCACGTGTCCACGTGGCATAACCAATGAGAAATAAGGGTCGGGTAGCAGGGGACCCGACCGAGTTCTCGTACACAGCGTACGTGTCCAGTTTGGATACAAAAATGCCAAATTCTTTGACTCAGTCAAATGGATTTGGAATCCACACACCAAGGGCTACACAACCATGTATTTACTTTTAGAAATTACTAAAATAATTTCCTATGTGGCATTTCATCGAATACTTTTTTAAAAGCGCCGATACATGTCCGATACGGACACAAATGGACACAAATTCCTACCAAACTTGGGCTACACCTAGGGGAACCCTAAATGAATGCATCTATGGAAAGAAAACATGATTTTATATAGGTTTTATGGGATTTACCTATTGAGAGTGAATCTCAATGAAAAGGGTGAGGATGAGTATTTTCCCTTGAACTTCAATTGCCCAAAGCACTCCCAATCCTAGCTAGCAAGCCCCTACTAGCTTCCACTATGGTAGAGGGTGATGATGCAATTGATTAGGACCAATTTGGACTTGATTTGCATATTAGGGGAAGAAATTTGGGGAGAAACAATTAGGGTTCTAAGCAAATGTAAAAAGAGGCCAGGGCTTTGTTAAGGATGCTTTATAGGAAGGAGAAAATCCTATTGTGGCTACCATTAGATGAATTAGGGTTAGGTTTTAGATGTAGATGAGTGGCTATGGCTTGTCTACCCAATTCTAAGCCTTCATATTGGTTCAACTAGTCATAAGGCTTTCTTTTTCACAAATATCATAAGGGGTAAATATCCTACTTAGAAATATATAGATATTGTTAATCTTGTCATTTACTAGGTTATCCTAATCAAGATTCTAAGCTCAAGACTAATCTAGATTAGGCTAAGATTCTAGGTCAAGTCTCAACCTAACAATTAGCACATATTTAATTAATACAATTTACAATTTTACAAAATTGTCAAATGACCAAAATACCCTTAGGCTAAAAGTAGTAATATGACATTCTAATCACATGACTAGGCTCCCATGGTCATGGTTAGTCTCTAGGCTTAGCAATTCTAAGGTTATACTAGTTAACCATCAAAATCATATTTTAATATTTAAATAGTTTTAAATTAATTAAAAATCACTAAAAATCATAACATGAGTTAAATCTTATTATTGATTAATCAAAATTATAAAAGTTCAAAATTAGCCTCATTTTAGAAAAGTGGGTGTTACAACTGGAGTGACCGTCGACCGGCCAAATCCTATCAAGTCAAACGCAGCAGTCCGCCAGGTCATTCGCCAAGGTATCCCCTTCGCAATCGTTTTTCTTCGTTTATACTCCTCAATTTTTCATTATGTAAACTCCTATATAGAGCCTAATCGACCCTCTACATAACCCCATAAATGGTTTTGGCTATAGATGAAAGACCTTCCCATAAATTTGACTCAAAGTCGAGCCAAAAATTGTCGAAAACAGAACAGTTCGAGATTTTAAAACCCTATATTGAAAGGCAGTTACTTGTCGATCCTTTGACACTTTAGAAAATATGGTTAAACAGAGTTATTGCCAACCTAAACCAGATGGATACCCTACTGATCGTTTAATTTTTCATGGAGTAAATCATCGATAATTCAGTCTCAAAGTTTAGAAAAAAATTTGGTTTTTAAATAGTGAATTTCAACAATTCTCACCGATACACCGTGCATCCCGACAAACCGGGCGACATGGTCGTGCACTATACCCATCGAAAGGTGCGTATAGATGTTTTTGACGTGTGGGAACTGACGGAACTAGATTTTGTTGCGTGTACGCGACGAAATCAGTGCGTATTCGTCGAGATACCCCCGTATCGACCTTTTGCAAACTTGGCCATAACTTCGTGTACGTTCGTCGTATCGAGACGAAACTTGTACCAACAGGACCGAATCATTTTTTTGGTCCCATATGCCAAGTTTGGTCTGATTCTGAGAAGGTCGAACGGAACGCCTATTTGGTGGGCCTGCGACCCGTTCTAACGGGCGAATTTGTGCACGGCTCATCGGAATCCAAAACTGGATATACCGTTGAGTTTATCTCCTCAAACTAGATCTGTAGACATGTAGTTTGACGACTTTAGAGACCGTAGGTTCCGGCACGCATTTCGGTGCAAAATGAGTCCAACGACGGACATCGTTTTGACCCAAAATTACGATTTTGCCCCTGTTCCAGAATTGAACTTTTGGTCAGGAATTTTCTAGGCATATCTTTTATACCAAACTCGTTCGTGATATTTG
The DNA here is from genome assembly GCA_029216955.1 of Iris pallida. Taxonomy (NCBI): domain Eukaryota; kingdom Viridiplantae; phylum Streptophyta; class Magnoliopsida; order Asparagales; family Iridaceae; genus Iris; species Iris pallida. The sequence continues at coordinate 7,261,081 of JANAVB010033216.1, forward strand.
TTTCAGCATCTGGAGCTCCTTGTGGATTTTGACTTTCGTGTTGACGATTCTGACTGTTGGATTTTGCTACATCTCGCACCACCCTCAGGCAAGATACCTTGCCATTATATTCTACTTATTTATTGCCATTTAGCATGCTGATTTAGTTTTATTTTCTTACTTATTGTCATTTTCTGTCTTGATATATTTTATGCAATTAACTGTTTAGTTTTATTCCTATTACTTTATTATTATGCATCGACTTAAAGTTAAGAAGACTACCCTATGTTGTGATGCATTCAGTGGCCTTGACACATGTGCTACACGAGACACGAGTCTCATATAGGTCTCGAACTTGCATAGTTGGTTGGCCACCGATACGTGAGGACGTGCGTTAGGAAATAACTGCTAATAGAGTTGCATTCTAGAAGACTTAGCAGTTATGAGTTGGCATTGGACGGGGAGAACATGATTGGAAGTTGACTACCACCCTATCTATCGTAGACTCGCTCGCTACTGAAGAACGATAGGTAGACTATATGCTATAGACTCGCTCGATACTGAGGAATAGTATATGGTGTTGTGACTCGCTACTGAGGTACTGTACTGTATTGGTATTTTCCTGACTTGACCCGGTAGTCATGCGACCATGAACTGTTCTTAAAATGTATCCCACTTAGAATGGTTAGGCGACCTTTATCCGTAGGTGTATGTACTTTTCCATATGGTTGTGTATTATACCGTTCATGGCTTGGAACAGTATTTTGTCATGAACTAGTATGCCACACATTGTCCTTGTTTGGTTGTAGGTGTGGTTCACTGCTTCGATGATAAAGTGCTGAACCATGTTATGATCCGGATTATTATGAGCAGTTTATATTCAGTTTATAAGGCATATTTTTTTTTTCTGTATCTTGTTATGTCCCGCTGAGGACCTGGTGATCTCTCCAGGTGTAGATGGTCAGGATTGCCCCAGGAGTACGGACTCGGTTTAGCTCCTTCGTTTTCTACCGAGGATATCTTACCCTCTGACGATGCCTGATCCTTTCCTTACTTGTATCTTTCATTTATTTTTGGAGGTTGGACTCCAGTATCTTAGATTATATTCATAGCTGTTTGGTAGTGGATTTGTTTCTACCCGGCTATCTATCTTTTGACTCTTTTATTTGATACTATTCGACTATCATTTTCTTTTGTGATTTTTGGATGAGATATAGTTATTTGTGATTGGCCTGTGATTTACAGCTTATGTATGCGTACGAGGATTCCACATATTGGAGTATTCTTCGTATGCATGCAGCTGGCATGTTTCGTATGTCTAGTCCTACGTATTTTGGAACTGGGGCATTACACTTACATACATAAATCTATCAACTATACTATTAAATGGAAACCAAAATGGCCAAGGCCAAAGCAATGGCTGCCTATTCCTACTGCTAGGCTCACTGGCAGCAACTTGTTGCTACTACCTAATGCAGTGTGCCACGACCACTGCTCCTACTGCTGCTAGCTACTGCTTCCTACTCTACAGCACTCTCATACAAGGTAAGCCTACTGCCAACTGAGCTCACTGCTCAGGCACTGCTAAAAGCTGCTAGAGGCCAAGCCAAGGAAATCCAAATTCAAAACTCAGGGAGCCAAGTCCCTGCTACTGCTATCTCAGGATACCAACCCAAATCTAAAACTTCTCCCTTTTTAGGTCATTACCTGTCAGTGGATTCAAAACCCAGGATCCCATGGATCCCAACCTTCGCAATACTCAAATTATACTTAATATCTCAAACAAAACCCTCACTATCAACATTAACTTATTCCAAAATCTCAGGAATCAGTCACTCAATCTCAGGAATTTGTGAAATTGAAATCCAAACCTCAGGTATCACCTATCAATATCAACATCTCAGGATACCTCTCAAACATTCAAAGCCTAAACATCAAACTATGATATCAAATCTGAACTTGAATACAAAAAACCCTAAACTCGATAACCCATTTGAACTCAACACTCAAACCACACTATCAGTAAATACCAAGTCACATTCGATTTCAAAACCCAAATCCTAATGAAACCCAAAACTCATGTGCACCAGTGTCTAGCATGCAAGTGCCCATCTTAGGAATGTTTCTACATGTCCAGAGACTGGAAACAAAGTGTCCAAACAACATAAATACAATGTATCAGACATAGCGGTGGAAGGCTGCCTCGTGCGGCTATGTCAAGTCTATTTGGACTCGACACAGAGCTCGAGACGAGTCGTGCTCGTGTATAGTCATATAGGGGGTCCAGGGTTAGGGTTTCAAGTGCCTGCACAAACCCTAAGATGTGTCGTGTCCAAGTTTTAAAGTTGTATCAGTGCCGAGTTTTCGACTGTGCATAGTGTATGTAAAATACGTGCGAGTGAGATTTCTCACAATCCAATCGATGAAATCTCCACAAATCTTATGTGCATTGTGTCAGTGTTTGCCCCTACCTTCCCATAATATTTTGTGTCAAACCGTGTTATGTACAGTGCACACGACATGTCCAGCAGCAGGGGAACCGCACGTTGTGTCGTGCAGCGTCCCCGTGTACAAATACGCACCCAAAATAGTAGTAAAATCGACTCAATCGATTTGGGTTATGATCTACACACTAAGGGCTACACATACATGTAATTATTTTTGGAAGACATGAATATTTATTTCTAAGGGGCATTTCATCGAACACTATGAATAGTTCTCCGATACTCCTCCGATACATGTACCAAATGGATCTGATTTCTAACTAAACTTAACCTAGGGCCAGGGGGACCCAAAATGAATGCATCCATGGAGAGAAATCTATAAATTACTAGGTTTAAAGGTTATTACCAATTAAGAGTTGGAATCTTAACGAAAGCTTCTAGATCTAGATCTCCACCAAGCTCCAATGGTTAAATTGCTTCCAATCCTTGCTAGCTAGCCAATAGAGACCTCTTCTACAGTAGGGGAAGCTCATCAGGGATAGACTTTGTGTGGCGTAGGACAGACATCGGCATTGGGTCGATAGCCACCGGAGGCCTTTGGAGTTTGAGGTACAAATTAGAGATAGGATTAGAAGTAGGTTATTTTTTTGTGTTTGTTTGATCATGTTTGATTATTTAGTAACTTGAGACCTTGTTTGTGTTTAAGTCAGAGACATGGTTTTTCTGCGGATATCTCCGACTCGTGGTACCATACGTTTTGGTGGAGGTGGGAAGCTTAGCCCGCGCTTCATCGGACCTTTCGTGATCAGCGAGAGAGTCGGTGACGTGGCATACAGGCTAGAATTGCCACCTGCACTAGTTGGTGTCCATAACGTATTCACAGTTGAGACGGTACGTGGCTGATCCTAGCCATGTACTTGACTATTCAGAGATTGAGGTGGGACCTACTCTCATTTATCCAGAGCAGCCAGTGGAGAATCTGGATCACTGAGAGAAGGTACAGAGAAACCAGGTGATACCCTTGGTTCACGTCGCATGTAGGCATCATTCTCCAGGAGAGTCTACCTGGGAGCAGAAGGATGAGATGCGCGAGCGATACCCATATCTTTTTGGACCTTGAGGTATGATTGTCTATCCTTCTCATAAGTTTAGTTTTGTCTTTTAATTTCGAGGACAAAATTCTTATTAAGAGGGGAGATTTGTCACTACCACATTTTAGCTTGAGAATATTTTGGTCATTTGAGAATTTTTGAATTTATTTTAATTTATTGAATTGGTGATTGCTATTTTTGACTTTGACTATTGGAGACTTTGGAGACTAACCTAGATGTTGACCCTAGCTATGGTGACTTGATTAGCATGGTGAGACCCTAGTCTAACTTAAGTCAACCTAAGTTAGTCATTTAGAAATCACGATTCAAATAGGAGGATTAATGATTAGGTTCATAGGCTTGAGACTTATGAATTGATTCTATGACTAATGCAACTTGGCCCATAGCCCATTAGACTAAACCCTAACCCTAATTCCCACTTGCTATGGCCGACCAACATTGGTTCCCCCCTATAAAGCATCTCATTGAATGTTCTTTCCACTTTTGTGTTGTTTCAATATTTTGAAGAAAGAGGTAAAGAGCAATCTTCCCCAATCCATAACTTTTTCATTTCAAGTCCTTTTTGACTCAAATCTTTTGCAATAGTTTATAATCAATCTCTATTTGATATTCATGGAGAGTAATTTTAGTTTGAGAGCAATTTAGGGATTTGAGCTAGCAAGAAGGAACACTCCATTTTGGAGCTTTTCTTGCCATTTGCACCTATAGGTAAAACTTCTCAAATTGTGTTAATATTCTGATTTCTTTGCATCCTAGCCTAGATCTAGGTGTCCCCTAGCGGTCCCTAAAATTTGGTTAGAAATCGTGTCCGTTTGGTGTCCGTATAGGACACGTGTCATGGTGTATGTTCAAGTGTTTGATAGAATGCCACTTAGGATTTGATTTTCGTGTTTTGCTAAACTAATTGCATGAATCTGTAGATCTATGTATGTACTTAAATTTTGTGAAGACTGAGTTGGGTTTCGTGTCATTTTTGTGTCCTAAATTGCACTGGACACGCTGTACGGGGACTCGGTCGGGTGTCCTGCTGCCCGTGTCCGATTCCTCCTTGGACACTTCACGAGATAACACAAAAATTGGTGTGCATATAGGGGAGATGACTGACAGGAGGGGTATAAAATTTCATTGAGTTGTATTGAGTGGTTTGCGAGATATCGAAGCCACACGGGTTTCGTACTGTCAGTGCACAGCCGACCATAGGCTACTGACACAGACTTCGTGTCTCACAAAGATACGAAGTAGACATGACTCAGGGTGTCCAAACTCTAGCCTTAGACCCCCTCTACCTATGTGCATGATCACGACACGTTTGGTGGGATACACGTGTCCCTACCTCACTTGACACGCGTGCACGACGCTGTCATTGTACGATTTCAGTGTCCGTGTATGTGGAGTGATTTAGACACGTTGTATCCAATTCATGGACACTAGGACACCCCCCACGACACAATCACATGTAGTACTTCCATTATCAACCTTTTAATTTAATTATTTAGTTGTTTTTACATTCGAATTTGTCAATTTCCTAATTTTCTGATACATGTATCTGTCAGTTGATGTTCTGAGGAATTCAAAATGTGTTACTGTTCTTTTGAATGATAAATCGATTGTTGTTCACCTAGATACAACTGAAAGTTAACCTACATGTTTGAGTTTCACATTAGCATGGGAATTTAGTTTTCGAATTGCATTTAGCTTTCGAATTTACATTTGAACTATTAAGTATATACTGTTAATATATGTGTACTGTTCTTACCTGAGAATTTTGAACTGTCATGTGTTTTTACTGAATTAGTTTGGTTCAATTTCAATGTTGACTTCCTATATTCATCTGAGTTTAAGTTGCAATAGGATTTATGGGTTGTATTTGATAATGGGGTTTCGAATTTTAATTGGTAACTGTCATGTGTACTGATTTATATCACACACACACGCATTATAGAACATTAAAACCTGGAACCTATGTTGATCTACATACTGACATATACACACACATTTCACTATCAAATCTGAGAATGGTATTGACTCTCACACATTGATTTCTATGTATCACTCACCCACACACTTGTACTCTAGAACCTGAGAATTAAAAACAGTTATAATTGTACTGTCTAGCATTCTAGAACCTGAAAACTGAGATTTTAGAATGTTTGTATACACTACCAAAACCTGAGAATTCTGCACACATTGATGACTTGCAATGCACACAGAACACTGTTTGAAATCTGAGAACATTGACACTGATTTGAACACACACAAACATGTATTGACCCAACCACTGTCACTCACTTACCTATCTACACACACATATGTACTCTAGACACACACACATCTATGCACTTATGCAAAACCTGTGAACCAGAAAACACTCACACACACACTACTGCTACCACATGACACACACACACATATATACATGACACCCTATCTTTCTATATATGTATATGTATATATATAATATATAACCTTGTGTGATATATGTAATGTAATATATATGTATAATGACCATATAATTTTAGTATATATATATATATATGTGGAAATTGAATATGTGTGTAGCCTATAATATGTGTATATGGCATATGGCCTATGTAGTATAGCCTATGGGTCTCCTAATGTGCAAGTCTATGTGTATATGGAATGTATACACATGAGTTTAGTGTGTTGTTGGACTTGTATGACTTGTGAATGATGTGTGCTTGCTAGGGTAGACTGGTTAGGTTTAGTGAGACTTGTTTGGGTTAGGTTTGACCTAGTTAACCTAGTTTGACTAAAGTAGTTGACTAGAGTTGACCAAAGGTTGACTGTGGTCTAGATTGACCCAAATATCATGTAGAATGCATCGTAGCAGTTTATTTTACCAATTTGGACATGTTGTGACTTATGCTGTTCTGAATAGGAGCCAGACACCACTCCTCAGGCAGTATTTTATTCAGACATTCAGGATATCAGGCGAGTACATTCTCTGACCGTTTCATACTTGCTAGGACTATATTCTTGCTCTATATTACTTTACTTGATGCTAACACGATGGAAACATGGATTAGTATTATATAGATCTTTTCATACGATGTTATCCCCCTCGGGAGCATCGGATACATCATGTCATGTGCGTTTCAGTTTCATCATGTATTTCTGTACTTTCACCATTCATGTGTACTCTCGTAATTCATGTACTCTCATGTTCACGGAGCCAGACACCACTCCTTGTGTATTGATTGGGGATGGGGGAGTAGAAATAGACATGTGGACATTTCCAAAGTAGTGTAGCCATGTACAACATCTCATGTTTATTATCAAGCCGTTCACATGTCTATCTTGTACTCTAAATCACTAGTTCACGGTAGCTCTTTACTTATAGTAGATATTTCCTTACAGTCTTCTCTTTTACTTCATGTATATTCTCAGCGTTTCATGTATCTTACTCTATTGCCTGTATTATATTCCTGTCATGATATGAACTGCGTGAGATGTATTATTCTCGCTCCCGTCCTGACTGGACCTGTTAAAATATTACAGATGACCTTGAGGAGCTGTGTCCCACTTATTACGGAGCAGGCCTAGATGACACATGTGAGCTGGACACTCAAGAGGATCCAGCACTTGCAGATGACATTACCCTAGTAGTCTAGGCTAGTTAGTTAGACTATCATCTATTTATCTTCATGTCTTGTTGGGTACACTTGTAATTATTGGAGATTTATTATTCTGGATTTGTAGAGTGGTTTATCTTAGACATTTAGCTCTCTCTTATCTTGTATTTATCATCTGTGGATTCTGTTGATTTTATCCATCTATCTTATCATACTTTCTTTCTTAGTTGTGATTGAGTTGTACTTTATATTGTCACCTCCATTCGGAGTGTATATACTGTACAGGTACTTTATAACTGTTAGATGTATTTGACCTAGGACATCGTTCTACCGTCGACACTGCAGCGTAGGCTGGACGTAACCACTTTTTTTGCCCCTACACTGGGTGCGGGTCGTGACACGTTTTTAGTGGTGGCCCATGCAGGTCTATTTAGAATTGCAGTGGTATTCGAACTAGAGTATCACTGCAGCCTGCAGTAGGATTATGATATTTTTTTTGAAGGTACTCAATCACATTAGAAAAAACTCATAATCAGATTCATTTTATCTAAATTTGCTGCTTATTGTCTTCCCTTGAATATAAACTGTCCTCCTTTGCTATTTCGACTCATTCTCAGCAATTGTTTTCTTGTTTGATCTGTCTCCAGGATAGTCGAAACTAGATCACATCGCCCAGGTCAGGGGGACACTGATGAGAGGTCTGCCACCTCTCGTCCTCAGCAGCCAGTCCCTGGTATCGCAGCCCCAGTCGTGCCAGCTGGGGTGGGTGTTTCAGCTGTATTCGGAGGAGCCCCTCCACCAGCAGTACACAGGTCGAGCCCGGTGGTTCCAGAGATGCTCCAGCAGCAGCAGCCACCTTTGGGGACCGTTGACGCAGTCCAGCTATTCACATTCTTTCAGCAGTTCATGGAGGCCCAGCAGGCTCAGTAGCAGCGTCAGACTGCAGAGTTTAGTCGGGGCATCGATCTGGCCCTAACAACAGTTGAGAGGGCAGCAGCTCAGCCTATGGTAGTTTAGCAGCCACATCCGTCGAGGGAAAAGGGCATCCAAGACTTCCAGAAGATGCACCCGAGGGACTTCAGTGGTATAGAGGGCATTTTGTATGCTGATGAGTAGATAGAGCATGTGGAGAAGATTTTCAGACTGGTAGAGATTTTGGCGAGGCTTCAGATCGAGGCGGCGGCCAGTATGATGCAGGATTTGGCCCGTACTTGGTACCAGACTGACCCGAGGGTTGGTTCACCAGGGCAGACTTGGGTAGCCTTCAAGAAGCTGTTCAAGAAGAAGTTTTTCCCAGACGCAGTGCTTGGTGCTCTCGAGACTCAGTTCGAGGCCTTAGTACAGGGCAGTCAGTCCGTATAAGAGTATGTTGGGGAGTTCTACCGTCTGGGCAGATTTGTCGAGGGGTTATCTGAGGCGACAAAGGCTGAGAGGTTCAGAAAGGGACTGGTCAAGGAGGTGAAGTCCTATACCGAGAGTGCCCGCAGCGCCACTTTTGAGGAGATCTTGGTGGGTGCCTTAGCAGCAGAGGATGATCTTGAGCTGAGGCTCAAGAGGAGGCGAGACACCCAGGGAGCCAGTGGTAGCGAAGGACCGGCCAAGAGGCCGTACTTTCAGCAGCAGCACCAGCAGCAGCAGAGGTTACAACAGTTCCAGCAACCGAAACTTCAGCCAGCTCAGCATCAGCAGCCGAGGCAGCAACAGTAGGCCCCGAGGTAGCAGTCTACTAGTTGTACCTTCTGCAGAAAGCCGGGGCATGGATGGACTGAGTGCAGGAAGAGGCTGGAGAAGTGTCTTCTCTGCGGATCATCAGAGCATCAACTGAGGGATTGTTCCCTCTTTGCAGGCAGAGCAGCTCAGAAAGCAGTAGCCAAGGCTCCAGTGGGACCGCAGAAGGGACCGTTGCCGACTCAGCAGCAGCAGTTCATGCAGCACCAGCAGCAGGCCTGGGAAGGCCAGCAGGGGCGAGCTTTCGCCATGGCGGTCGAGGATGCAGAGTCCATTGGGGAGTTGATTGCAAGTTTGGTTCTTCTCGACTCCATTCCAACTTTCGCTCTATTTAATTTCGGGGCTTCCCACAGTTTTGTGTCGATATCATTTGCTATTAGATACTGCCTAGTATCTGAACCATTTCTTAGGACCTGCAAGATCACGACCGGGGGTGGTGTTATCCTCGTGAGTGATATTTGCAGAGGGCAGAGTGTTATTTTGGGAGGCCGAGAGTTGGAGGTGAGTGTGCTCGTAATGCCACTGTCGAACTACGATATCGTATTAGGTATGGATTGGTTGAGCAGGAATCACGCCAGCATAGATTGTCGAGGGGGTAGAGTTCTGTTTAGAGCGTCAGGAGAGCCAAAGTTCGAGTACACCCGACGGCAGGCGGAGCAGAGCAGCGGACTTTTCGGCGGCGCTTCAGTTGAGGAGCAGGCGGCTCCATATCCTTTGATTGTAGAGTTCATGGACGTCTTTCCGGAGGAGTTGCCAGGGCTTCCACCAAACAGGGATGTTGAGTTCTCGATAGACTTGGTTCCTGACGCAGAACCGATTTCTCAGCATGTCTATCGAGTGAACAACAATGAGTTTGTGGAATTAAAAATGCAGGTGGATGAGCTGTAGGACAAGGGTTTCATCTGATCGAGTTCTTCACCTTGGGGTGCTCCGGTACTTTTTGTACCTAAGAAGGATGGGTCGGTACAGATGTGTATCGACTACAGGGCACTCAATAACCTCACAATCAAGAACAGATACCCACTACCGCGGATTGATGATCTCTTTGATCAGCTGAGCGGAGCTCGGGTTTTCTTGAAGATTGATCTGAGGTCAGGTTATCATCAGGTAAAGGTGAAGAAGGAGGATATCTCGAAGACCGCCTTCACGACGTGGTATGGACAGTTTGAGTTCTTGGTTATGCCGTTTGGGCTGACCAACGCCCCAGCGGTATTTATGAACTTGATGAACAAAGTGTTCTACCAGTACTTAGACAAGTTCGTGGTAGTGTTCATCGATGATATTCTGGTGTATTCGAAGATCGAGGAGGAGCATGAGGAGCACTTGAGAGTGGTTCTGGAGACACTCAGGAGGGAGATGCTGTATGGCAAGCTCTCGAAGTGCGAGTTCTTTCTTGACAGAGTTGACTTCTTGGGTCATGTGGTGACTGGAGATGGGATCTCAGTGGACTCAAAGAAGATCACGGCAGTTGAGGCTTGGTCGACACCGAGTTCAGTAGCAGAGATCAGAAGCTTCTTGGGACTGGCAGGCTATTACAGGAGGTTCGTGCAGGATTTCTCCTAAATTGCAGAGCCATTGACTAGGCTGACCCGAAAGGATACAGAGTTCGTTTGGTCATAGGAGTGTCAAGTCGCTTTTAATGAGTTGAAGAAGCGGCTGACGACAGCTCCGATTCTGACATTGCCATCAGGATCAGGAGGGTTCACTATCTACAGTGACGCCTCGGGGAAGGGTTTGGGTTGTGTCTTGCACCAGCATGGAAAGGTGATTGCCTATGCTTCCAGACAGTTACGTCCCCATGAGAAGAACTACCCTACCCACGACTTGGAGTTGGCAGCAGTGATTTTTGCTTTGAAGTTGTGGAAACACTACTTATATGGAGAGAGGATGGAGATCTTCACAGATCATAAGAGCTTGAAGTATGTGTTTCCACAGAAGGAGCTCAATATGAGGCAGCACAGGTGGTTGGAGCTTATGAAGGACTTTGATATCTCACTAGAGTATCACCCAGGAAAGGCCAACGTGGTTACCGATGCCTTGAGTAGGCATCCGATAGCCATGTGTTTTACTATGGATCGTCATTTGCTAGCAGATTTGGAGAGCCTGGGGATTGAGATGATTGTGCCAGGAGTTCAGATGCAGATATGAGGCCTTCAGATTCAGTCGGACTTGATAGAGAGGATCAAGTCGACACAATTAGAGGATGTTGCTCTACGGTGTATCCGAGAGCAGGTTCAAGCAGGGCTGATGGATGGTGAATTTACTCTTGCAGAGGATGGTGCTTTGAGGTACGGTTCCAAGCTGTGTGTTCTCAGTAGAGAGCTCAGGGAGCAGGTCATGCAGGAGGCCTACAGATCTCAGAACTCTATACATCCTGGTGCCAACAAGATGTACAGGGATCTGAGGGAGCACGTTTGGTGGGATGGGATGAAGCGGGAGGTAGCTCGTTTCGTAGCCAGGTGCTTGGTCTGTCAGCAGGTCAAGGCAGAGAGACAGCGGCCAGGAGGTTTGTTACAGCCATTGCCCATTCCAGAGTGGAAGTGGGAGCATATCACGATAGATTTTGTATCTGGATTGCCGCGTACACCATGAGAAAAAGACACGATTTGGGTCATCGTAGACAGGTTGACCAAATCAGCCCACTTTTTGCCATTTAAAGTGGGTACATCTACTGAGAGGCTTGCAGAGATGTACATACGGCAGATTGTCAGGATTCATGGAGTTTCGGTCAGCATCATCTCGGATCGGGATAGTCACTTTACTTCCCAATTCTGGCGGAGTCAGCAGACTAGTTTGGGCACTCAGCTCAAGTTTAGTACTGCATACCCCCCTCAGACGGACGGACAGTTAGAGAGGACTATTCAAACGCTCGAGGACATGCTGCGGACGTGCGTCTTAGATTTTGGAGGATACTGGGAGGATCACCTGTACCTGGTGGAGTTTGCTTACAACAACAGTTTTTAGGCCAGTATTGAGATGTCACCTTTCGAGGCTCTGTACGGGCGTAGGTGTCGTACACCCTTATCTTGGGATGATGTTGGTGAGCGAGCTTTATTGGGACCTGAGATGGTTGTTGACGCAGCCGAGAAGGTGAAGCTCATCAGGGACAGACTTCGTGTGGCACAGGACAAACATCGATATTGGGCCGATAGCCACTGGAGGCCTTTGGAGTTTGAGGTACAGATTAAAGATAGGATTAGAAGTAGGTTGTTTTTTTGTGTTTGTTTGATCATGTTTGATTGTTTAGTAACTTGAGACCTTGTTTGTGTTTAGGTCGAAGACATGGTTTTTCTGCGAATATCTCCGAATCGTGGTACCATACATTTTGGTGGAGGTAGGAAGCTTAGCCTGTACTTCATCAGACCTTTCGTGAACAGCGGGAGAGTCAGTGATGTGACATACAGGCTAGACTTGCTACCTGTACTAGTGGCTGTCCATAATATATTCACAGTTGAGACGGTACGTGGCTGATCCTAGCTATGTACTTGACCATTCAGAGATTGAGGTGGAACCTACTCTCAGTTATCCAGAACAGCCAGTGGAGAATCTGGATTGCCGAGAGAAGGTACTGAGAAACCAGGTGATACCCTTGGTTCGCATCGCATGGAGGCATTATTCTCCAGGAGAGTCTACCTGGGAGCGGGAGGATGAGATGCGCGAGCGATACCCTTATCTTTTTGGACCTTGAGGTATGATTGTCTATCCTTCTCATCAGTTTAGTTTCGTCTTTTAATTTCGAGGAGGAAATTCTTTTAAGGAGGGTGGATTTGTCACTACCACATTTTAGCTTGAGGGTATTTTGGTCATTTGAGAATTTTTGAATTTATTTTAATTTATTGAATTGGTGATTGCTATTTTTGACTTTGACTATTTGAGACTTTGGAGACTAACCTAGATGTTAACCCTAGCTATGGTGACTTGATTAGCATGGTGAGACCCTAGTCTAACTTAAGTCAACCTAAGTTAGTCATTTAGAAAATCAAGATTCAAATAGAAGGATTAATGATTAGGTTCATAGGCTTGAGACTTATGAATTGATTCTATGACTAATGCAACTTGGCCCATAGCCCATTAGACTAAACCCTAACCCTAATTCCCACTTGCTATGACCGGATAACATTGGTTCCCCCTATAAAGCATCTCATTGAATGTTCTTGCCTCTTTTGTGTTGTTTCAACATTTTAAAGAAAGAGGTAAAGAGAAATCTTCCCCAATCCATAACTTTCTCATTTCAAGTCCTTTTTTGACTCAAATATTTTGCAATAGTTTATAATCAATCTCTATTTGATATTCATGGAGAGTAATTTCAGTTTGAGAGCAATTTGGGGATTTGAGCTAGCAAAGAGGAATACGCCATTTTGGGGCTTTTCTTGCCATTGGCACCTATCGGTAAAACTCCTCAAATTATGTTAATATTCTGATTTCTTTGTATCCTAGCCTAGATCTAGGTGTCCCCTAGCTGTCCCTAAAATTTGGTTAGAAATCGTGTCCGTTTGGTGTCCGTATCGGACACGTGTCATGGTGTATATGCAAGTGTTTGATAGAATGCCACTTAGGATTTGATTTTCGTGTTTTGCTAAACTAATTGCATGAATCTATAGATCTAAATATGTACATTAAATTTTGTGAAGGCTGAGTTGGGTTTTGTGTCATTTTTGTGTCCTAAATTGCACTGGACACGCTGTACGGGGACTCGGTCGGGTGTCCTGCTGCCCGTGTCCGATTCCTCCTTGGACACTGCACGAGATAACACAAAAATTGGTGTGCACATAGGGGAGATGACTGACAGGAGGGGTATAAAATTTCATTGAGTTTTATTGAGTGGTTTGCGAGATATCGAAGCCACACGGGTTTCGTGCTGTCAGTGCACAGCCGACCATAGGCTACTGACACAGACTTCGTGTCTCACAAAGACACGATGTGGACACGACTCAAGGTATCCAAACCCTAGCCCTAGACCTGTTTGCCATTGTTTATAAAAGAACAGAACAGTTTTATGGGAGGACTGGACTTTTACTTCACAATACAAACTCGCTCGTACAAAGAGAGCCTATGAATAAAACCTAGGAAAAGTAATCTAAGTACAATTGTTTAGTTTTTTCTGGGGGTGACGGTAGAGGCTCGGGAGAGTGCTATCAACTCTGCCTTACTCCTTGGACGATCGGACGTCGCTTATGCTCTGGGAAAAAAATGCTCTTGCTGGATACTCTTTGCTCTGTGCCTCTCTCTGTGTCTCCGTCGCTCTCTGTCCAGGGTTTTGCAAGGGAATGGCACCTTGCTATTTATAGGACTTGTGATAAGTAGGGTGTGCAGTAATTGCTCCTTGAAAAGTGGACGGTTAGGGATTGGTTAAGATTAGCCTTGATCTTATTTGTTGGAAATCAATCTGGGCTATTATGTTGATTGCAACAAATCTACATTGTTTGTTGGAAATTGATCCGGACAGATATGTTGATTACAATAAATCTGCATTGTGATGATTTGTTGATAGCAGCAAATTCGAGTGGATAAGTCTTGGTCAATCTTCTTCCACGTGTCCCAACCGTCATTATGCTGAGAGCCGTATGAACGCGGGTGAATAAGTCTTAGTCAATCTTCTGCCACGTGTCCCAACTGCCATTATTCTACGAGCCGCATAGACGGGGTATCCTGGCAGAGCCGTATGAGTATGGCCCCAACTACCGAGCCGCATGAAGGTGCAGCCGCATGAGAGTGACAGCCGCATAAGAGTAAACCTCAACTGAACCACATAAGGGTGGCCCCCACAATCCGAGATGCATGAGAGTAGCAGCCGCATGGGGGTAGCCTCCAACTGAACCGCATAAAGGTGGCCCCCATAATCCGAGCCGTATGAGGGTGGCAGCCGCATGAGGGTGGCAGCCGCATAAGGGTGAACCCCCAACTGAACCGCATAAGGGTGGTCTGGGCGGTCCGCATAGAGAGCTTCTTTGGACTTTGTGGACTGTGTCAGCTGTCTTAGAGATTGTTTTGTCTTTTGAGGAGCCTGACGCGTCTCCTCATTATGTCAGAGCTGTCAGAGCTATCACTTTATGTCAGAGCATTAAATGGCCAGCTGCAGGAAGTATTTATGGCCAGCTGTCATCGGCCTGTTTTGAACCGCATGAGGCCACGTGGCTCTTCCTGAGCCGCATAAAGTCCCTGAGCCGCATGCGGCTCTCTGGGTCTTTCCGAGACACATAAGATTCTTCGAGCGTTTGAGCCGCATGTTGAGTCTGGGCCGCATATGAATTTATTCTTTTTTATGCTTCTACAAGACCCCTTCAAAGTTTTCAATTTTGCAAAAATTGAAATACTTTGAATAAGAAGCATGCCCACGTAATGCCGCATAGACTTCTCTGACCGCATAGGATTTTTTAGCCGCATGGATTGCTCTGGCCGCATGGAGCTCTGACCGTATGGAATTCTCTAGCCGCATGGGCTGCTCTGGCCGCATGCAGCTCTGCCTGCCACGTAGGCGTCTCATTAATTGCTCTTGATTTTAATTTAAAGCTGTCTTTTGGGTGGGATCCCAAGAGTCGGTATTAAATATTTGGATTTGCTTTGATGAATCTTTTGCATGGGAGGGGCTAAAATCCCAAGAGTCGGTTTTGTCTTCTAGGCAGCACATAATCCGAAGCGCCTATCGGTCCACGTGCCCCCTGTCTGCCTATAAATACGAGTAATTTTTAGAGAAAGACTCTTTACTCTCTCCTCTTGTTCAAGCCTTTCTTGCCATAGTTGCCGTCTTCTTCTCCTTTGATCATCGATGGCTCCCAAGACTTCTATGGCTTCCTCTGCGGCGAAGGGTAAAGGAGCGGCTTCCTCGTTGACTGTGGTGCCCACAGTCCATCCTGATGTTCACCCTGCCATCCTGATGTTCACCCAGCCATCATGGCCACGCCGCATGTTTTATGCACGGGCTTTCTTCGTCTTTATTGAACTGTTCAAGTTTATTGTGATAAATCCGCCTACTGTACTGTACTTGCCGCATGTGCACCTCATGTCCGAGCCGCATAGGAGTATGCCCCATGTCTGAACCGCATGAGAGTCGTCTCGTGGCCGCATAAGCACTGGATCGCATGAGGCCACGCTAAGCAGAACCGCATAAGCTCATTTGAACTGGGCCGCAAGAGACCGCGCTAAGCAGAACCGCATAAGCTCATTTGAACTAGGCCGCATGAGGCCGCACTAAGCAGAACTGCATAAGCTCATTTAAAATGGGCCGCATGAGACCGCATCAAATCAGAGCCATATAAGCTCTTCTAAACTGTGTCGCATGAACACTCGCTAAACCGAGCCGCATAAGCTCGCTTGAACTGGGCCGCATGAGGCCCCACCAAAAAATAGAGCCGTATAAGCCCTCCTTTTTAATTGTATCGTATAAGGACCCACCTAATCAGAGCCGCATAAGCCCAGAAACACTAAGTGGTTTTACCTGGCCATCTTCTAACTTGTTTCTTTTGTCTTTTTCAGTGAATCTGCCTGTCAATCCTGCGGGAGAGCCCTTGGTGGGTTCAGCCTAATTTGCTGTGGGTGTGCAGTTCGACCACATAGTCCAGTATGTGGTGAACTAACTTCCCAAAGATGAGCCTGTGGAGAGGCTGAATGCTATCAAGAACCAGTCCTTCTACTTTCTCTGTGCCATGATGAACTCGGGGCAATTGGGGGGAGAATACCTGAATCCTGCGTTCCTCTTTGGGGACTGTGAAGAACCCCCAAGTTCTGGATATATCTTAGAGTTAGAGCTTTACTTCTGACGGAATGGCGATCCATATTCCTCAGATGGAGCGTCATTTTCCGCTGTCGTAGTTCAACATGCTGCCGATGGACAGAAAGATGGTAGACTCCTTAACTCCGAGCCAGTCGGGGATGTTTGTGGGTAACATCCACTATAACAGAAATTTGGGGTCAGTGTACGCGGGCAAGGTATCGGTCAGTTGTTACGTGATGGGGTTGGCCCCGGGTACCTTCTCGAATGTACAGGGTCCCAATTTCAAGTTCTCTCAAGCTGACACTTTTCTGAACCAGCTTGCTCGGAAGGGGTCCTATCCAGTTGGCCGGTTGGCGCTGTTGAACTGGATAAACCCCATCCTTTCGTGGGCCAATTTGACCACGTGGATTCTGCGGAAGTATGAGACTCTCCTTCGTGAGATCGGCCTCTATCATGCCATTCGGGGCACCTGTCACGGTCTGCCCATGAATAAGACGCTGTTCATGGCTCTCCTGGAGATGTACAACCGGCGGACGGGAACCTTCTTCACGCCTGGAGGGGAGATGGGACTCACTTTCCACGATATGCATGCAGTTTCCAAGCTGCCCTGGGGGGAAGAAGTTTTTGAAGTGTATACCCCGACGAACGAAGAGTTTGAGGATTTGGATCGGCGGTTCCCGGGCTTTGTTGCCGTATATCGGGAACTACTATGTCATCACAGCACCTGCCACCAGACGTCCATCAAGAAGGACGGTAGCTCGGAAGGGAACCTTCCTCACACCCGAACATGGCTCACACACCTTTTTATGCTAGGCACCTCAGGCCGAGTTTCTTCTCAAAATCCTCAAACCCAGGAGGAAGTCCAGGACCTGGTATTGAGTGCCAAGAGATTGAGGGCCACGGGCGACAGATTTGGGAGTCAAACTGACTCCTTCAGTTATTTTTATTAGGGTACTCAGCAGCTGTCAGAGAACACACTCCTAACAGGGTTCCTGATGGTGTGGCTGCGAAACTGCGTGGTCTCGGGAGGGGCTGTTTCTATTGATAGGATCAGCCGTAACTTTATCCTCCCTGCTGTGAAGCTGGTCTTTGGAGCCAGACTAGCTCTTCTCCCGGCCATGGTGCACAGCATACACCGTGGCCTCCGCGCCTTCTCATCCAAGGTCATCGCCCGTGACACGGCGAAGGACTTTGAACGAGTTGAACTGCCCTATCATTATCTAATGGGGTGGTTGCTGATGCACTACCGGTCTTTGATGAGGCCTGGAGCAGAGGACGGCGTAACGGCTGATGATGCTTTCATCTTCCAATATCACCATCAGCCCTGGAAGTGCAGCACTATGCCAGCCTGTCGGAGGGCGCTGGCGAGAGTGGACGGATACAACTTTTTTGTTTCTGTTCCTCGTTTTACCGATGAAGAAGTAAGGGACGTACATATTGATGGTACCGGACCTCCTCACCTCTTGCCTGAGAAGATGCTCCTTTGGTTGCGTAACATCCGTCCTGCGCACCTAGTGTACCGCAACTGCAATACTGTCTACTTGGAACCTTACTTGCCCAGTAGGTTCTCCCGACAGTTTGGGTATAGTCATCTACTCTTGGATAGTCCCAGCTCTTGCCTGGGTTTTGAAGGTAGCGTCTTTGACGGCATCAGGGCCTGGCACTATTATGATACGATTCACACCCGTACCAGCTTCTCAATTCCTGATGTTGAGGCGCCGAGGGAGATCTTGCATTTGGCGGCTCTATACCATGTCACGGCGAGCAAGCCTCCTGTTGGCTTTGACCGGAGTACCAGCTTCATTGTTGGTACTGGCTTGGTGGAGAGGCCCCTGGGGTCCAAGGCGAGAAAGAAGAGGAAGAAGAGGAAGAACACAGTCGCTGTGTCGGACTCGGAGTCTGCCAACGCGGACGAAGAGGATGACGAGCATGATCCCGATAACTCTCTCCCTCCAGCAGATGAGGTAGTGGCGGATCAGCCGTCCATTGCGCCGAGTCCTTCCCGCAAGCGAAGCAGGCGTTAGTCCGCTGCTGGTGGCATAACATACTCCGTGAAACGGGCTACGGTTAAGCCTCGCCGGCTGCTCATTAAGGAGAGAGGCGAGGATATGGACGCAGTGGAGGTAAATTGAACTACAGCCATTTTCTTCTTTAGCCCTTCTTTTGAACTATGACCTAATCATTTTCTTTTCTTTGTAGGCGTTAGAAGAATCGGACTCTCGAGAACCGGCCCCTGTCTCTGAAGTCGACCCGGCCCTGACCACTTTGATTAGTGATATGTGTGTCGAGATTATTTCTGCCGTGGTTCTCCCGACGGCGGCTGAGGTTCCTTCAGTTGTTGACATCCCAACCCAGGGCGACGTGGAATCTGCTGAACCCGTCTCCGATACTACTGAACCTCAGCCGGGTGACGCTGATCCAGTTGTATCTCCTTTCGGGGTGGCTGGGGCAGAAGAACCCGCTGAATTCGGCTCGGAAGTCGCTGGTGAAAAGGCTACGGCGGCTATGAGCGAACCTCAGCTTCAACAACTCCCCCCTGGTAAGATAAGCCAAGTCTTGACTAGTGAGGAGGTTCATCTGTGCTATCATCACATGCTTCGGGTTAAGCTGATTGATGGTCGCTCTGGACATACAGGTCCTGCTCCTTCACTGCCAACGACGGACATTGTCAGGGTAGAGTTCGCCGGAGAGAGTGTGCCTCCTTCCCCTCCATCTTACATTGAGGGACCTCCCGCTGAATCGAGTTCGGGAGAGCAGACGGCGGAACGGCCGGGGCTGGAAGAAATGGTCCCCGCCCTCTCCTCTGTCCATGTGGCTCCGGGGGTCGACCTTTCCGCCCTGCCGAGTCTCCAGACCCTTCGGGCTGCAGAGGAGGAATTAGCCGCTCTTCAAGCGTCTTTTCGCTCAGAACTTGTTTTCTTTGTGGCAGAGGCATCAAGTTCCGGTGCATCTTCTTCGACACTGCCAGCTACTCTTCCTTTGACGCCGTCTTCTATGGAAGTTCTGGATGAAGCGTCAAATGATGTGGTTGATAGTTTCTACCACCACCTGAGGCGAGGGGTTGAGGCTGCCGTGGAGAGGGGGACATCTTTCGCCTTAGCCCGTCAATGCGCCCGTGGCCAAATTGAAATCCTTAGAACCCTCTCCGGTGGGGCAGGGATAGTTGAGCTTCTGGAGCCCAAATTGCTATAGGCTGACCAGCTTATGGCCCAGTTTCAAGTGCTGCGGCAAGTTGATCTGTCTGCAATAATAGACCAAGAGCGTGTCTCCCTCATATCTGCCATGGAGAAGGTAAAGGTTGCTCAGGATACGGCTAAGCCGATTATAATGGGGGACCTCCACCACCTGTCTCTGTAGTATGATCAGTTGAGCCGCAGGGGAGAGGATTGCATGGCTCGGGAAGTGGCCGCCTCCCGTGGGGTAATTGATACGAGGGAGCAGATCCCCAAACTTCAGAGGAAACTGACTTTCTTGGAATCTGAGCTCGAGGCTGCCCATACGGATAAGGAGCTGATTGTTCAGGAAACCGACAAGGTCACTCGAGCTTCTGCCGGCTTGGAGCGTGATCTAGAGAGGCTTGAAGATGGCTGGCGGGCTCATGCGCATCAGGAGGATGCGGAGCGGCTGACTCAGGAGGCTGAGCGCCGGGCCAAGCAGCATTTTGAGCGGTCGACTGTCTTGCTGAGGCACCATCTTAGAGAATTATGTGTCGCCAAACCATAGTCGGCCTTTTCTTTATTTATGTTCTTTCCTTTTTGAGAGGGACGTGGTCCCAAAATATGTAGTACCTTCGACTTTCAAATAAAATAGCATGTTTTATTTTAGCCTTCATTTGTATTGCTTGTTGCGTTTATGGTGTTATGGTGTTTGCCCCATTAGGGGACTATTTGTGGACCTGTTACCCTTGGCATACCTTGGTTTTAGGTACAGATAACAAGTTTGATTGGGATACTTAGAACAATTCCACAGTAAGGTGGCCATGAAAGTTCCTGGTATCGGGAGAAAGAATTCCATGGAGCAGCTGGGCTCCCGAGGCATGATGAAAAATGAGGCGCATGTACTAGAAAACTTAGTACAGTATTTGTGGTCAGCAGAGGACATTTGTGGTCAACAGTGGACATTTGTGGTCAACAGAGGACATTTGTAGGCCTATTATCCTTGGCGTACTCCGGTCTTGGGTACGGATAATAAGTCGAGAGAAAACCAACATACTTACTCAGAGGTAATGAGGACGTGGTAAATATGAGGGTTTCTTCAATGGAGACTTCCTACTCAGAGTTAATGAGGACATGGCAGGAGTGGACTCCATGAAGGGTACATAGAACAACTCAGAGGTAATATGGACGTTGAAGTTCTACGTGAGGGGGTGATTTATTTTTTGGCGGAAGCGAAACAACTCAGAGGTGACATCGACGTGGTTGTTTCAGGAATTTTGTGGATCTGTTACCCTTTTTATGTACTAAAAGTACGGGTAGTAGATCATGAGGAAGGTGATCTTTTTAGGAAGGAAGTTCAGAGGTATGATCATACATGACTTGCTACCCAGAAGATGCGATATGGATTCATTTGGAGTGACCAGAGTGTAAGTTCAGCGGTACCTAAGGGCACATAACTTAACAGTCTGGTAGATTTGGAGGATATCGTTTAGACATAATACTTCTTCAGGAACTTGCCGTTGACGGGCAACATGAGCAAGTCTCCATTTTGCTTTGCGAGGCGGTAAGCACCAATGGAGAATACAGCCTCGATGACAAATGGGCCTTCCCACTTTGGCTGAAATTTGTCGACGGTTTTGTGAGTCATAACCATCGGCCTCAGAACTGCTAGAACAAGATCGCCCACTTGGAATGTTCTAATTTTAACCTTCTTGTTGAAGGCTCCGGAGATGCGGGCTTGATACAGCTTGATTCGTTGTTGAGCTAGCAGGCGCTTCTCATCTAAGGCCTCCAACTCTTGTAGCCGGCGACGGTAATTATTATCCGTCGTCAATCGATAGGTGAGGGTGACGCAGAGTGAGGGGATTTGAGTCTCCAGTGGGAGAACTGCCTCACTCCCGTATACCAGAGAGAATGGTGTGTTCCCGGTGGCCGTCCGGACTGTAGTACGGTACGCCCATAAGCATTCACCAAGCTTTTCATTCCAGTCGCATTTATTGGAAGACGTGAACTTCTTGAGCAGCTTGATTATAGTTTTGTTGAATTCTTTTGCCAATCGATTCACTGCCGGATTGTACGGCATTGAAGCAATATTCTGGATTCGGTGTTTGTCGCAGAGCCGATAGAAGACGTGGCTTGCGAACTGCGGACCATTATCGTTGATGATCCTTCGGGGCAGTCCGAAGCGATAGATGACGTGATGCTTAAGGAAGCTGATCACGTTTGATGTCTTCACTTCTGCAAGTGGAACAGCTTTCGCCCATTTGGAGAAGTAATATGTGATTGCGAGTATGAAGCGGTGTCCTCTGGACGAAGGTGGAGCGATTGGACCGATGATGTCCATCCTCCATGCTTCGAATGGCCAGGATGCCACCGTTGGATGTAAGAACTCGAATGGTTGATGAATGAAATCTGCGTGGACTTGACAGGCTTTGCACTTTCTTGTATAGTCTATCGCATCCGCTACCATCGTAGGCCAGTAGTAGCCCATTCGGCGAAGGCGATCTTGTAATTTCGAGCCAGGCTGATGGGCCCCGCAGACGTCGTCGTGAGCTTCGCGTACGGCTTCTTTGGCTTCTGTATTTGACAGACATCGAAGCAGTAATCCATCATATAATCATCGATACAACATTTTCGTCTGTGTATTGTAGAAGAATCTGAGAGAACGTCTTCTGACAGAAGTAGCTTCTTTTGGATTCTCTGGCAAGATATCGTAGACTACGAAGTCAATGAATGGCTGTCTCCAGTCTAACGTTTCGTCGACTGTCAGAGCGGAGTAACTCTCAACACATTGAACATTGTTCTTGGGACAGACCAAATCACGGCCTATTACGTCAACCAAGTGTGTGCACGATTTGGAACCGCTAGGGAAGCGGCAAGGCCTGCTAGGGCATCGGCTTCAATATTCTGGATTCTGGAAACATGTTCTATGAAGAACCCTTCTAAGGATGAGGTGATGTCGATCGCTATTTGGTGATAGGGGATCATGTCTTCATGACGAAATTCGTATGAAGCCCGAATCTGATTAACGATTAGGTATGAATCGCCATATGCTTCGAGGTGCTCTACCCCTAGTTCTTTTGCAAGTCGGAGGCCGATAACCAGAGCATTGTACTCTGCCACGTTGTTTGAACAATGTTCCGTGAGGGAGTACGCCCGATTGATCACTAACCCGGAGGGAGAAATCAGCTCCACTCTGACTCCGACTACGATATTGCCTTTGGGCCTAGTTCTTGAAGCGCCGTCGAAGAACATTCGCCAAACGACGTCATGGGAGACCACATTTGAATTGGTGACCTCGTCTTGGATCTCTTCGTATATTCTGGTTGACTCCAAACCTGGATGGGCTGCTAAAAAGTTCGCCAGAGCTTGACCTTTAACAGCCTTTTGCGGGACGAAGATCATGTGGTAGGGAGACAATAATATTGTCCAAGTAGCGAGGCGAGAGCTGAGTGCCCCGGTTTGGTCATGAGGACCCTGAGAGGGTTGACTCGTGATATCACATGTATGGTTTGTCCCGTGACATAGTGTCGCATCTTCTGAATGGCGAACACTAGAGCGAGGCACTCCTTTTCTACGGCAGTGTATCGATGCTCAGGCCCTATCATCATTCGGCTGAGGTAGTAGATGGCTTGTTTATGGCCTGCATCATTGTTTTCTGCTAGTAGAGCACCGAGAGAATGCTCCATAGCTCGCACATAGAGCAGGAATGGCTTTCCAGCAACCGGGGCCACCAGGACTGGAGGGTTCGAGAGGTATTCTTTGATGTTGTCGAAGGTGCGCTGGCACTCTTCATCCCATACGAAGGAGACGCCTTTTTTTATGAGGTGCGTGAAGGGCTGACATCGTCCGGAGAGGTTAGAGATAAACCTCCTGATATAAGCTAGCCTTCCTTGAAGGCCTCTGAGTTCACGAAGATTTCTTGGGGGACCCATCTCCATGATTGCCTTCGTCTTCTGAGGGTCGACATGGATACCCTGGGAGGTAACGATAAAACCCAAGAACTTCCCGCTGGATACGCCCAAGAAGGATTTTGTAGGATTCATCTTCAAATTGTGTGCCCGCATCAGGTCGAACACTGTCTTCAGATCATGCAGATGATCTTCTTTAGAGCGGCTCTTGACGGCGATATCATCGACATAACACTCCACTGTCTTGCGTAAGTGATCTCTGAAGATGACGTTCATGGCTCGTTGATAGGTGGCACCAGGATTCTTTAAACCAAAAGGCATGACTGTGTAGCAGTATGTGCCAATCGATGTTCAAAATAATGTATGCTTTTCGTCGTCAGGGAACATCTTGATTTGATTGTACCCTGAGAAGCCATCCATGAATGACATGCGCTCGAAGTTGCATATATTGTCAATCATTATATCTGTAATTGGGAGGGAAAACTCATCCTTAGGACACGCCTCGTTCAGATTCCGGAAGTCGATGCAGATTCGGATCTTTCCATTCTTCTTGAGGACTGGTACTTTATTGGCTACCCAGTCTGGATGTTGTTCCTCACGAATGAAGCCGTTGGCTATCAGTTTGTTGACCTCGGCCTCGATAGAGTTCATAATGTCTGGGCGGAACCGTCGTTGCTGCTGCTTGACCGGCTTTGCGTCCGGACGAATGTTGAGTTTGTGAAGTGCAACTTCGGGGTTTAGCCCCGGCATGTCTTCATAGCTCCAGGCAAACACGTCGATATATTCTCTGACGAGTTGCAATAGCGATTCTCGCTCTTCGTCTATCAAACTTTTGCTAACGAAGATTGGTTTTGGAGAGGACTCATCGCCGAGGTCAACTTGCATGACCTCATCTTCGGTGGGATGCTCTCTTTGTTCGAACCACTTCTCCCTTTGCGCGTCTAGCTGTTGGGCCTACGGCTCTAACTCAAGAAGTTCAGGAATGTCTTCATCTTCTTCGTAGGCGTCGGCGAATGCCATATTGACAGTCCAAGTCTGCCTGAGCATGTCCCCAATGCTAACATCCGAATCAGAAGTGGGTAAACCGTACGAATGAGAGTGCCATTCGCATTCTTCATCTAAGCTCTCGGGGGTTGTCACAGGAGTAACATAGCCTAGACCATGTCTGGTCTTGCTGTAGTAATCCCGTGGCTTCTCAGCCGGGGCTGGCAATTGTAAAGGTAATCGTCGGCCGGTGCCGTAGTTCAGGCCTGGTGTAGCCTCCATATCATACCCCTGTTTTTGCATAAGGTACTTGGACCGAGAGCTATACAGATAAAGGGACAGTCTCCCAGTGTCGGGTTCCAGATCGACTTCTTCTAGCCTGAAGGGTTATGGACCGTTCTTCCGGCCAAAGATGATTGGATGATCCTCTCCTTCGATTATGAAGCAGGTGCCTTCCACGGGAGTAAGTTGGTTCGTGGTATAGACATTGGTTACTTGTGTGTGTAAGTTAGTGCCTATACTGTGTTCCATCATATACATTATACGAAGCTTATCAAGCTCGAGGTAGTTCAAAGATAACCCTTTATTGATAAAGTAAGGTATCTTTTCAGAAGGAATTACATCGTCAGCAGAAGGAACATCAGTGTATGCGGTCACATACTTGGCCAGCTCATTCTCCTCTTCAGCTACCCCCTGTATCAGTGAAGACTGGAAGGATAATCTGGACAGCCTGATCATCAAGGGTTCCATTGATGGGGTAGGACGTGGAGTCGTTGGTGCGCTAGCGGTCCCCAGCTTGGTGCTAAATTGTTGGTTTCTCCCCAGCTCTAGTTCAGCAACTCCCTATATTATTGGAGCTTGGGAAGACGATCTGGGGAGCTTGATCACCAAGGGTCCCGCTGGTGGGGTAGGACGTGGGGTTGGTGGCTCACTAACAGTCCTAGGCTCAGTGTTGGGCTGACGCCTTGTCCTTGGCAGACGAATGACCATTGGCTTATCAAGAGAGTTTGTCTCTTCAGATTGTCGTTGACTAGCTCTTGACAGTCTGATTGCCGTTGGCTTCACAGTGGGTCTCGACGCTTGGCCAGACCTTGGGAGTCAGATAGTCATTTGCTCCTCTTGTGCAGAGAGACTGATTGCATCCTTACGTAAAGTGGTTGTAAGGTGTGCAGTTCTGCCTGGTTTGCGGGCTTGGAGGTGTATCGTCAGAGGTTCTTCTGATCCAGTTGCCACCTTAGTTTGAGCTTGAGTATTTTCTTCGACAAGGTGCCTCTTCGACTTCTCGCACAAGCAGGAGTCCGAGTAGTAGGATTCAAGCCCTCTAAAAGGATCAATGTCGGCAAATTCGGTTCTTACAAAGCCGTATTTGTCGACGTACTTGAAGCACTGGTGCAACGTAGAAGGCACGATCATGTAGTCGTGTATCCAAGGATGCCCCAAAAGAATATTGTAGGAAGTGTCCGTGTCTATAACATAGCAGGTTACTTCTGACTGAAGGTTGCCGATTTGACACTTTAAGCGAATCTTCCCGACCGGATAGCTTCTGCCTGAATTGAAACCGCTGATGGCGGTGCTTGTAGGTGTCAGACGATGCATAGGGATGCCCAAGAAGTGAAGCAGGCTCTTCGGGATGATGCTTATGGAAGAACCAGGATCTATGTGCATCCGATCCACCTTTACGTCGCCGACGTATCCAGTATAATACAGCGGGCGATCGTGTAGGTTGGTCTTAATGAGCATGTCCTGCGGAGTAAAGATAATATTGGGCATTGCTCCAGTAAAAGCACTGTCCTGAGGATCCTCTGTGGAGCTTTCTCCTGTGAGCTTAACTTGAGCCAGATAGGTGTCGGCGTTCTGAAGTGCGTCACTCAGTCGACGCGAACATCTTTGGAGAGCCTCAAGAGCTCATATAACGACAATTTGGCCGGTGTGTTGGCCAATTGTGCCAAGATGTCAAAGTTGTAAGGCCTCTCCAGTCCCTGAGGTGTATCTTTTCGGAGCAGCGGTTTGTCGAAGCGGGTCTCCTTCGGCCTAGGCTTGTCAGTCGTCGGAGGCTGAGAGGGCCCTGGAGCATCAGCACCAGCCGGTTGATGATCTTCAGCCGAGTTACCCGGTGGGGGTTGAGTTTGTGCACCGGATCGGGTAACGACAGCTGTCGTTTCTTTGACGTTGGCTGAGATTGTGCGGCAGGACTTGACTATCCTACCCTTCTTCTTGCCAGTAGAGGGTGATACTGGCTGGGTTACTTCAGATACTAAGTCCTGGTGGACCCACATGACCTCCCCTCGTGATATGGTGAGGGGTACCAGCCCAGCAGCCTGGTATCGGGGAAGTGGAAGATTAGCGACCTATATCTTCGTACGGGGGCCGGGTACCACTCCATCTTGAGTCTTCGTCGGAGTGAAGCTGCCGAATGGACAAACTCCATGTTAGCCGCTACAGTTACCTCCTCGAAATCAATGGCCAGAGCCTTAGAGTCGATCAGGTGCTGGATGTATCGCTTCAACTGGTAGCAGTTTTGTGTAGCATGGTGGACGTAGCGATGGTAGTGGCAATACTTTGGGCTTTTTATCTCTGCAGGCCGAGGCTCACGTCTTGGTAGAGGGAGCTGAATCCTGTCTCCTTGTATGAGCATGTCAAGGATAGGTTTGACATGGCTGTCTTCGAAGGAGTAAGTCATCTGCGGCCACTGCTTCTCTGCCGACTTCGATTCGGGCTTCGGGGCTGTGTCGGCCACCATAGCCTGTTTGCCCTTATTGTCTCGATTGTTGGAGGGGTTACCACCATTATTGCTGTTGGCATTAGGGCGTCTGCCCTTGTCGTCTCCCTCCGTGATGTGCAATCCCAGTTGGCCAGCTTTATTCAACTTGTCTTCTGCGCTAGTAGCGCTGATGATGAAAGTCTTTCGGTCCTTGAACGGACTTCCGCCCATCCAGTGGCTGATTGTAGAAAGCAGCCTCTTTTGGCAGATTTCAATCAAGGAAGAATCTCGATTGCCAGAGGGAATTTCATCGCGGTTTGGCGAAATCGCTCAATGTGGTTCCTTGTTAGCTCCTTCTCACCTTGAACAACGTCCATGAGGGTGGACATTGTCACATCTTGTCCTACCTCGTAGAACCTTTCAAGGAACATATTTTTGAAGCCGACGAAGGAATGGATGCAGTTGTCTGGCAAGTTGCGGTACTAGTCGAAGGCGACCCCTTCCAATGCTCCAATGAACAACCGCGTAAGGATGGCGTCGTCATGAGGCAGAAGGTCGGTTGTGACTTCAAAGTAGGTGATATACCTGCTTGCAGATGTATTCCCATCATATGGATTGATGTTAAATGGTTTATATCTTGGTGGGAAGGGAACATCTCTCTATGCAGCAGGATACGGTTGTCGTATCCTGAGGTCCTGGCAGGTTTCTCGGGCGCGAAATATGGCCCGGAGCTCCTAGACCTCTCGTCTTACCTCCATGGCCTCGTCTGCAGCGGTGGAAGCCGATATTGAGGAGGGTTGTCGAATGGGGTTGAGTTTGAGTCCGTATTGGTTGTGGGACCCAAGCTTGTCTGGCCAGGCGTCTTTCCTTGCAGAGTTGGTAGGGCCGTTTTGATCTCGTCCACAGATTTGACCAAGGTATGAAGTATGGCCTCCAGGGTGTCGATGCGTTGGCGATCACTGGGACCGTCTTGGTCGTTGTTCGTCATGAACACCATCCTCACATAAGGAGAGCTGGAAGGAACGGTGGAGGACGTGCCTTCTGAATCATACCCTTGTACCGAGAAATCGTCAGGGTATGTAGGAATGTTCTCCTCTGGTTCAGACTCAGAGGAAGTGCTACCTCCTGCATAGGAGGCTGCCTCGTCTTAGGACCCGTGGATGTCTTCGGGGACATCTGGGTCTGCTGTATCTGTGGGGGGGAATTATTTCCCCAGGTGCATCTTCTTGGAACACCGGATTGTTATGGACGTTTGGAGGGGTGCTACCCCCAGATTCAACTACCCCCAGGGATGGGGATGACGAATCTCTAAGTGTTGAAGATTTCTTCTTTGAACGGGTGCCTTAATAAACTCCTCTTCTGGTGGTTGTGGACGACCGCTTGGATGAGAGCTTCTTGGCCGTGCTGGTTGAAATCTTTGGCCTGGCCACATTCATCTTCTTTCCCACTTCGCTAGTAGGGACCTTCTTTGCAGGAGGCAACATGAAGCGCTTCTTCTCCTGAGCTTGGTGGTAGGACCGGTCCTGGATGTTGCAGTCGTTGGAAGACGGACTGTCGGTCCTCTTGGGCCGCCGCCTTGCTGCAGCAGCAGTTGACGATGATTTGAGTACAGTGATATGCATGAAAGGACTCTCTGCACACCAAGCTTTCTTCTCTTTCCTTGTGCTTGTGAAGAATCACATCACGTAAGTCACTCGTTTTGTGGGCCTGGGAGTTCCGAGCACAGGAGTGTGTTGGCATCCCACCTGCTCCCTGATGTGGGACAAGTAAGAGTACTTACCCCTGATCGTTGTTGGGAGATTCTTGATAACTATCTCGTCCGTTGGCCACCGGGGGTTGGACACGGACAGTTTTATACAACTTTCCATCAGGGGCCCGCGTAATAGTCATCGGGATGCCCTGATGGTCAGAAGTTGGGACAACTAACTGAGCTCGACGAGCCCGCGCTCTTCTGGACTTCTTCCCTCTAGCACCTGAGAGTGCATAATAGGAAGAGCCCAAGTTGTGCGTCACAGAGTCTGGCACATCCTGCTGAGAGCCTCTGGGGTCAGGACCGTATGAGAGGCGGTCAAAGACTGACCCTGAGCCGTGCAGGGTGGATGGCTTGCGGCTGAGTTTGGCAATCGCATAAGTGTTCTCCATGCGACTGGAAACAGTTTGCATGCAGTTGGAAGTTGTGGCCGCATGGGTCTCCTTCATGCGGCTAGAAGTTGTGGCCGCATGGGTCTCCTTCATGCGACTGGCAGTTGTGGCCGCATGAGCCTTCTCCATGCGGCTGGCTTTTGTGGCCGCATGTGCCTTCCCCACGCGGCTGGCTTTTGTGGCCGCATGAGCCTTCTCCAAGCGGCGGGCGCCCTTACGTGGCTGCTTCTTGGACCGCATAGAGTCCCTCTTTGCCCCTGCAAGTCCAGCATCATAGCATTTTCCTCTGCCAGACTTGGGGACAGTAGAGTCCTCTACAGTCTGAAGTGGGGCCGTATGAGAGCCTTCTCCGCTGTCTTGGGCAGCAGAGATCATTTCTTCCAGAGCTTGGAAAGGAGCAAATGATTTGGGCCTCCACTCCCTGCGGTCCTTCTTCGTACGGACTCGCTTCTGGACCGGGCCAGCGCTCCCGTCGGAGAGCATTTCTTCAAACGCCTGCTGGTCGAAGCGGACGACCAACATCTGTTGCGTGGAGCCGAGCTTGGCGACGTCCGATTGCGTCACCAACTTCTCAGCCGTAGAGAAGTTAGTCCCCAGCAGAGTCGCCATCGTGTTTGCCAATGTTTATAAAAGAACAGAACTATTTTATGGGAGGACTCGACTTTTACTTCACAATACAAACTCGCTCGTACAAAGAGAGCCGAGGAATAAAACCTAGGAAAAGCAATCTAAGTACAATTGTTTAGTTTTTTCTGGGGGGTGACGGTAGAGGCTCGGGAGTGTGCTAACAACTCTGCCTTACTCCTTGGACGATCGGACGTCGCTTCAGCTCTGGGGAAGAAATGCTATTGCTGGATACTTTTTGCTCTATGCCTCTCTTTGTGTCTCCGCCGCTCTCTGTCCACGGTTTTGCAAGGGAATGACACATTGCTATTTATAGGACTTTGTGATAAGTAGGGTGTACAGTAATTGCTCCTTGAAAAGTGGGCGATTAGGGATTGGTTAAGATTAGCCTTGATCTTTTTTGTTGGAAATCAATCTGGGCTATTATGTTGATTGCAATAAATCTGCATTGTTTGTTGGAAATTGATCCGGGCAGTTATGTTGATTGCAATAAATCTGTATTGTGATGATTTGTTGATAGCAGCAAATCCGAGTGGATAAGTCTTGGTCAATCTTCTGCCACGTGTCCCAACTGCCATTATGCTGAGAGCCGTATGAACGCGGGTGAATAAGTCTTAGTCGATCTTCTGCCACGTGTCATAACTGTCATTATGCTACGAGCCGCATAGACGGGGCATCCTGGAAGAGCCGTATGAGTGTGGCCCTGACTACCGAGCCGCATGAAGGTGGCAGCCGCATGAGAGTGACAGCCGCATAAGAGTAAACCCCAACTGAACCGCATAAGGGTGGCCCCCATTATCCGAGCCGCGTAAGAGTGGCAGCCGCATGGGGGTGGCCTCCAACTGAACCGTATGAGGGTGGCCCCCACAATCCGAGCCGCATGAGGGTGGCAGCCGCATAAGGGTGAACCCCTAACGGAACCGCATAAGGGTGGTCTGGGCGGTCCGCATAGAGAGCTTCTTTGGACTTTGTGGACTGTGTCGGCTGTCTTAGAGATTTTCTCGTCTTTTGAGGAGCCTGACGCGTCTTCTCATTATGTCAGAGCCGTCAGAGATGTCACTTTATGTCAGAGCATTAAATGGCCAGCTGTAGGAAGTAATTATGGCCAGCTGTCATCGGCCTATTTTGAGCCACATGAGGCCACGTGGCTCTTCCTGAGCCGCATAAAGTCCCTGAGCCGCATGCGGCTCTCTGGGTCTTTCCGAGCCGCATAAGATTCTTCGAGCTTTTGAGCCGCATGTTGAGTCTGGGCCGCATATGAATTTATTCTTTTTCATGCTTCTACAAGACCCCCTCTACCTATGTATACGATCACGACACGTTTTGTGGGTACACGTGTCCCTAGCTCACTCGACACGCATGCACGACGCTGTCAGTGCACGATTTCAGTGTCCGTGTATGTGGAGTGGTTTGGACACGTTGTATCCAATTCATGGACACTGGGACACCCCCACAACACAATCACATGTAGTACTTCCATTATCAACCTTTTAATTTAATTATTTAATTGTTTTTACATTCGAATTTGTCAATTTCATAATTTTTTGATACATGTATCTGTCAGTTGATGTTCTAAGGAATTCAAAATGTGTTACTGTTCTTTTGAATGATAAATCGATTATTGTTCACCTAGATACATCTGAAAGTTAACCTACATGTTTGGGTTTCACATTAGCATGGGAATTTAGTTTTCGAATTGCATTTGGCTTTCGAATTTACATTTGAACTGTTAAGTATACACTGTTAATATATGTGCACTGTTCTTACCTGAGAATTTTGAATTGTCATGTGTTTTCACTGAATTGGTTTGGTTCAATTTCAATGTTGACTTCCTATATTCATCTGAGTTTAAGTTGCAATAGGATTTATGGGTTGTATTTAATAATGGGGTTTCGAATTTTTATTGGTAATTGTCATGTGCATTGATTTATATCACACACACACACGCATTACAGAACATTGAAACCTGGAACCTATGTTGATCTACACACTGATATATACACACACATTTCACTATCAAATCTGAGAATGGTATTGACTCTCACACATTGATTTCTATGTATCACTCGCCCACACACTTGTACTCTAGAACCTGAGAATTGAAAAAAGTTATAAATACACTGTCTAGCATTCTAGAACCTGAAAATTGAGATTTTAGAATGTTTGTATACACTACCAAAACCTGAGAATTCTGCACACATTGATGACATGCAATGCACACAGAACACTGTTTGAAATCTGAGAACAATGACACTGATTTGAACACACACAAACATGTATTGACCCAACCACAGTCACTCACTCACCTATCGACACACACACATGTACTCTAGACACACACACACATCTATGCACTTATGCAAAACCTGTGAACCTGAGAACACTCACACACACACACTACAGCTACCACATGACACACACACATATACATGACACCCTATCTTTTTATATATGTATATGTATATGTATATATAATATAACCTTGTGTGATATATGTAATGTAATATATATGTATAATGACCATATGATTTTAGTATATATATATATATATATATATATATATATATATATATATATATAAAATATATATATATATATATATATATATATATATATATATATATATATATGTGTGTGTGTGTGTGTGTGTGTGTGTGTGTGTGTGTGGAAATTGAATATGTGTGTAGCCTATAATATGTGTATATGGCATATGGCCTATGTAGTATAGCCTATGGGTTTCCTAATGTGCAAGTCTATGTGTATATGGAATGTATACACATGAGTTTAGTGTGTTGTTGGACTTGTGTGACTTGTGAATGATGTGTGCTTGCTAGGGTAGACTGGTTAGGCTTAGTGAGACTTGTTTGGGTTAGGTTTGACCTAGTTGACCTAGTTTGACTAGAGTAATTGACTAGAGTTGACCAAAGGTTGACTTTGGTCTAGATTGACCCAAATATCATATAGAATGCATCGTAGCAGTTTATTTTACCAATTTGGACATGTTGTGACTTGTGCTGTTCTGAATAGGAGTCAGACACCACTTCTCAGGCAGTATTTCATTCAGACATTCAGGATATCAGGCGAGTACATTCTCTGACCGTTTCATACTTGCTAGGACTATATTCTTGCTCTAAATTACTTTACTTGATGTTGACACGATGGAAACACGAATTAGTACTATATGGATCTTTTCATACGATGTTATCCCCCTCGAGAGCATCGGATACATCATGTCATGTGCGTTTCACTTTCATCATGTATTCCTGTGCTTTCACCATTCATGTGCACTCTCGTGATTCATGTACTCTCATGTTTACGGAGCCCCCATGTTTATATTCATGTGGACCCATTTATGGGCCCCCATGTGAAATTATGTATAATAACATAACTTGAACGGATCCTTGTGTATTGATTGGTGATGGGGGAGTAGAAATAGTCATGTGGATATTTCCAAAGTAGTGTAGCCATGTACAACCTCTCATGTTTATTATCAAGCCGTTCACATGTCTATCTTGTACTCTAAATCACTAGTTCACTGTAGCTCTTTACTTATAGTAGATATTTCTTTACAGTCTTCTCTTTTACTTCATGTATACTCTTCAGCATTTCATGTATCTTACTCTATTGCCTGTATTATATTCCTGTCATGATATAAACTGCGTGAGATGTACTGTGCTCGCTCCCGTCCTGACTGGACCTGTTGAAAATATTACAGATGACCTTGAGGAGCTGTGTCCCACTTATTATGGAGCAGGCCTAGATGACACATGTGAGCTGGACTCTCAGGAGGACCCAGCACTTGCAGAGGACATTACCCCGTAGTCTAGGCTAGTTAGTTAGACTAGCATCTATTTATCTTCATGTCTTGTTGGATACACTTGTATTTATTGGAGATTTTTTATTCTGGATTTGTGGAGTGGTTTATCTTAGACATTTAGCTCTCTCTTATCTTGTATTTATCATCTGTGGATTCTGTTGATTTTATCTATCTATCTTATCGTACTTTCTTCCTTAGTTGTGATTGAGTTGTACTTTATATTGTTACCTCTATTTGGAGTGTATATGATGTACAGGTACCTTATAACTGTTAGAGGTATGTGACCTAGGACAGCGTTCTACCGCCGACCCTGCGACGTAGGCTGGACGTAACCACTTCTCGTACCCCTACACTGGGTGCGCGTCGTGACACTGTGGCTAGTGTGCTACCCTCTACACAGGGGCACTTTCCACTCCCACTAGCCCCTCCTGAATCATCTCGGCCCCTCTTGGACTTGAGCTCCAAGTCATCCTCTGCCGCCATGGCTCCTTTTAAAATCTGCTCAAAGGTAGCGCCGGCACCACTCTCAGTCAACGATTTGACCTCCTTGATCAAACCTTTCCTGAACCGTCTCGCCTTCGCTACCTCGCTAAGGCCCTCTACAAATTTGTCCAGACGGCAGAACTCACCAGCATACTCCTTCACTGTCTGGTTCCCCTGAACCAGACTCTCAAACTGTGCCTCCAAGGCGCCAAGTGTTGTGTCGGGGAAGAACTTCTCCTTGAAAAGTCTCTTGAATGCCTCCCACGTCTGCCCCTCTGTAGCCACTCTAGGGTCTGTCTGGTACCATGTACGGGCAAGGTCCTGTATCTGGCTGCCCGCTGCCTCAATCTGGATCCCAACTGGTATCAGTGCAATCCTGAAGATCTCCTCGATGTGCTCCACCCAGTCATCAGCATCTAATATGCCCTCCGAGCCCTTAAAGTCCCTAGGCCTCATCTTCTGGAAGTCCAGAATGGTCGGGGTCTTCTGCTGGTAATGCTGCTACATCTGGCCTCCCTACGGCTGGGCGATAACCCTCTCCACTATCGTCATGGCCAATTGGTGGGCATTGTCTATACCCTGTCTGAAATCAGCAGACTAACGCTGTTGGTGCTGCTGCTGGGCCTCCATAATCAGTTGGAAGAAGGCAAAGAGCTGAGCCTTATCTACCGATCCAGAAGGTGGTGTCGGCTGACGAACATCCGAAATCTCTGGGGTAGTCCTCTGAACAGGTGGAGGAGCACCCCCGAAAGCTACAGATGTCCCTGCCTGAATAGGAACGAAAGGTGCTACGGTCCCAGTATCCTGCTGCACCATACGAGAGGTGGCAGACCTCTCACCAGTGTTTGCTGGGCCGGGGCGATGTGATCGTGTCTCTACTATCCCGAAGACAGATCAAATAAGGAAATCAATACTTAACAGGAATCGATTTAATCAAAGGAGGACAGTTTATTTCAAAGAAGACAATTATCCATAAGGATGTATGGATGGCAGGAATTAGATCAGAATTTTTCCTAACTATGATTGAGTACCTCTCCGTTAAAGCCTATTTCTCAATTCCTATTGCAGGCTCGTAGCAGTACAACTAAGTCGCCGTACTACGACAATATCGCACTAATGCGACTCTCGACCTGCATGGGCCATCACTAAAAACGTGTCACGACCCGCACCCAGTGTAGGGGTACAAGAAGTGGGTACATCCAGCCTACACCGCAGTGTCGACGGTAGAACGCTGTTCTAGGTCACTATCTAATCAACAATTATATAATAACAATTATATAATGTACTTGTCAAATCTCAACTCCGAACGGAGGACAAGTATAGATATAATGAAATCTCAAACACAGTCTAAGCACGATAAGATAACACAGAAGTTTATACTAAGACTATACAACAACAACAAGTATAAACTACTAAATAATAATATCTCAAACAAACTCACATACAAACTCAATATCTCAAGTTATTACAATTCAAGTTCTTTAACATAAAAACTAAACCAAGTCTACTAGCTAGTCTCCCGATCACTCCTGAGGATCGGGGCCAAAGTAGCTAAGCCATCTCCTGCTCCAAGGCAAGTAGGGCAAGTGTGCTCAGGACAAGCATCTGTAATATTTTTAACGTATCCAGTCAGGATTAGAACATGCACAACTCATCTAGAAATTCCAAGTAAATGGCAAAGACTATAAAGCAGTTATAGACAGTTATATTGATGAACATGGAAGTTTTATACATGTGATGATATAGAACAACAATTTCAGTACAAGGAAAGTAATGTAACAAAACAAGAGAAAAAACATGGCAAGGAAGACTGTAATACAAGCTAGCTGGACTAGAGTAACATGATATAAGTCCAGACAGTATAATGTAAGTCGAGTGTAATCCTAATGTGAGTCTAATATAAGATGAGTCGAATGTGATTCCAATCAATGTTCTAATAAGGTAGTTCGAATAAGGTGGTGCTAATAATGATCCATTATGGTTCTAATAATGATTCTAATTAATGATCCAAGTGTGTTTTAAAATACTGAGATAGACATGTAAACGACTATGGGTAAATTTGGCACATCACACACTGATCATGTGAAGATGGCTATCGTTCGAATATCATTCACAGAGGGTGGTTCGAATAGTAGGAAAGTTCACATGTCTAATCAAGTATTTCCCCGTCCATCTAATACAAGTGAATCCATAATCCGACACATTAATAGAATACAAGTCCAACCAGCACATGAAGATGCTAATAGGTGGTGTGAATAGTTCGAATAATAGAGGCTAAACGAGTAAAGTATGTGTGTCGCATACATGAATTCAGAATTATCAATACGTGTTTGTAACAAGAATCACATAGAACTAACTTGAACTAAAATATAGTAATCGACAAGTAAATGAAAGAACTATCAGAGAGTGTACTCGCTTGATACCCTGTGTAATTGATGAAAATAGATGTCTGAACCTGAGTCACAAATTCCTAAATAAAGCATACAGGTTATGAAGTGCTCAAAAATAAGGTAAATAATGTATATAATGCAAACTATATGATTTCTAGGTCAATCTCGATCAAAGTCAACTTTGGGTCAACTAAGTCAAAATCCAATCAACTAGGTCAACAACAAGGCTATCTATAGTCAACTCTAGTCAACCTTGTCACTTAGATCTAGTGGGTCAATTTCTAGGTCCTCCATAGGCTAACACAAAAACCTATCTAAGTATCAATTAACCTATATACTATATATACTCATAATACAATTTATACATATATGATACTATACCATATAGTAGGATACCCCTACTCAAGATTCAAACCTAAACAAAAACTCCTCTCCAACTTGGAAACTCACTGAAATCCTAAAACTAGGTATGCCTACCAAACTCTCATACTATTTACATATATAAGGTAAAACATATATCTAACACAATATCTATACATCAAAACCTATATTATATAAACTCATGCCAAGACAAATCAAGCCAAGCCAAATCAGGCCTGCAGTTGTGGACAGAGCTCCTCCCCTTCTATCTAATTCCTTAACCTTTCTAACCTCTCATGCATCCTGCTACTCCATCCTCTTCTCACTTCTCACTAAACTCACAAACCTATCTATAATGTATTACTCACACAAATAAATACATATATATAGATAACTTACATACATACATCTATCAACTATACTATCAACTGGAAACCAAAATGGCCAAGGCCAAAGCAACGGCTGCCTATTCCTACAGCTAGGCTCACTGGCAGCAACCTGTTGCTACTACCTAATGCAGTGTGCCACGGCCACTGCTCCTTCTGCTGCTAGCTACTGCTGCCTACTCTACAGCACTCTCACACAAGGTAAGCCTACTGCCAACTGAGCTCACTGCTCAGGCACTGCTAACAGCTGCTAGAGGCCAGGCCAAGGAAATTCTAGATCAAAACTCAGGGAGCCAAGTCCCTGCTACTGCTATCTCAGGATACCAACCCAAATCCAAAACTTCTCCCTTCTCAGGTCATTACCTGTCAGTGGATTCAAAACCCAGGATCCCATGGATCATAACCATCACAATACCCAAATTATACTTAATATCTCAAACAAAACCCTCACTATCAATATTAACTTATTCCAAAATCTCAGGAATTCAAACTGAACATTCAACATCAACCTATATTAGAAATTTCTAAATTCAAACAAATCTTATGTAAACCAATCTCAGGAATCAGTCACTCAATCTCAGGAATTTATGAAATTGAAATCCAAATCTCAGGTATCACCTATCAATATCAATATCTCAGGATACCTCTCAAACATTCGAAGCCTAAACATTAAACTCTGGTATCAAATCTAAACTTAAACACAAAAAACCCTAAACTCGATAACCCATTCGAACTCAACACTCAAACCACAGTATCAGTAAACACCAAGTCACATTCGATTTCAAAACCCAAATCCTAATAAAACCCAAAACTCATGTGCACCAGTGTCTAGCATGCAAGTGCCCATCTTAAGAATGTGTCTACGTTTCCAGAGACTGGACACGAAGTGTCCAAATAACATAAATACAATGTATCAGACATAGCAGTGGAAGGCTGCCTCGTGCGGCCATGTCGAGTCCATTTGGACTCGACACAGAGCTCGAGACGAGTCATACTCGTGTACAGTCATATAGGGGGTCTAGGGTTAGGGTTTCAAGTGCCTGCACGAACCCCAAGATGTGTTGTGTCCAAGTTTTAAAGTCGTATCAGTGCCGAGTTTTCGACTGTGCACAGTATATGTAAAACACGTGCGAGTGAGATTTCTTACAATCCATTCGATAAAATCTCCTCAAATTTTATGTGCATTGTGTCAGTGTTTTTCCCCACTTCCCCATAAAATTTTGTGTCAAACCGTGTTATATACAGTGCACACGACGTATCCAGCAGCAGGGGAGCCGCACGTTGTGTAAAACCCCTAAATTTCTACTGTATTTTTTAATTTTTGGTACTGATTTAAAATTTTGTATTGTATGTCAAATAGTCGTAATATACGTCACGCACGAAATTTTGATTTTCGAAATTGCTCAACGAGTACGAATATGTGCGAGCGTACATATTTTTTTTTTTAAAAAAATATTTTTTCTATTTTTATAGTTTAAAGAAAATATATATATAATAATTATTTTTAGCTATCAAAATTTTTAAATTTATGATTTTATTTATGAGAAGTCTTTTTAGACAGTTATAATAATAAATAATATTCTTATAAAATTTTATTTTAGAAAAATATATTTATGTAAATATTATTTGGTCATAGATAAATATTTTGTAATTATTTATTAGTTCATTTTTAAATAATAATGTAATTTTCAAAATTATTATTATTATTATTTTTGGAAATCATATTTTGAAATTATTATGGCAATTTAAAATCTTGATTTGAATTATTTTAAATAGTTTGAAATAAGGATGAAGATTTATCTATGTTGGGTTTAATTGGGTTAAACTATATTTAGATTTGATTTTGATTGAATTGAATTATTTAAATTAATATGGTATTTATCTATTTGGGTTTTAAATAAATCCTAATCTTTATCCAATTGGGAATTCCTACATCCTATAAATAGGTAGGTACTCCTTCATAATTCCACAAGCCAAATTTCTCCACAAATAATTTCCAAAACCAATCAAGTGCATCGTGTCCGTGACCATCCGTTTTCCCTTCCACTATTTTACTTTTGTACATCTACAAATTCTTCCTCGTGTCCACATATCGGACACGGCCTCGACCCATAGCCTGTGTCTCGCAGGACACATTTTCTCACACGCCAACCACCCCCAACACGATTCATTTAATCCCTAATCCTATTCTAAAACCCCCGCGCACCACCCGTCGATTCTGACACACCACCACAGCCAACCACCCGCGCCCAAATTCCCGGCGCCCTAGCCAAACCCGAACCCAGCACCACCATAACCCTACCAACAACCACCAACCAGGACATCACCGTCACCGACGTAATCTACCACCACGAATAGCAACAGCCACCTTAGCCAGCCCAGGCCGGCCGAGCTCGCATGGCTTTCCCTTACAACAAATCGGCGACCTGTCCCCATCCCAGCCCCTCGACTTTTCGACCGTTTCTCCGACACCACCACCAGCCACCATGGCGTAACCTCTACCACCACCATCAAAATAAAGCACCACTGCCATCAAACCCCAATGTCGCCCCTATTATCACTACCACCCCCGCCAACATCACTCCCGAAACCACCGCCACTGCCACCATGGTCACACAATCACCACCACCAACAGAAATTAAATAGGCCCTTACCTCCGCCTTGTCGAGACACTCCGCCACGCCGCTGCCGCGCATCCTTCTTTCCTCACATCCGCCAGAGCCGGAGCATACCAGCGCGCACCTCCCTTCAACTGGATCCGAAAACCGCCGCACGGTCGCACAGGCAAAACTGTCTCTGTGCGAAAACCGTCGGCGAGCTTGATCCCGATGCTGCCCAACTTCACTTGTCCAGATTTGAACTCCGTCGGGAGAACCACCTCGTCCCCGCGGCTGATCACTTCTCCCAGCCTCGACCGGCCTGTCCGCTCTACGTACAGAGTCGGTACCCTGCGTCCTTCCGGAGTCCGTCCGCTCTGTGTGCGTCGTACCACAACAGTGACCTGATATACCGCGTCTGTGCCGGGAGCGAGCGCCTCTTCTCTGTCGGAAGCAAGCTCTCGATGCTATCTCTCACTCTCTCTCAAAACCCCTTTCTCTGCCAGATCCTCTCACCGCCCTCCGCTGCCGACGCCATCTCCGTTGACTTCGCCCTTCCTTCCGCCCGCACCCTCTCTCTCTCTCCCTCTCTCTCTGCCGCCCTGCGCTGGACCCACTGCCTCCGCACGCCGAGGCCGACCCCCTCTCGAACGTCGTTCCCCTCCGTTGTACTCCTCCTCCTCCGCCCAGCCGCCGTGTCCTCCGCCGCCTGACGCGCGCGAACACCGCCATCGGCGCAGCTCCGATCCCGCCGACCGATCCCTTCCGCTCTCCTTAATTTCCTCTCCTCTCCCTTATCTATTCTCTCTGTTTCTTTTTCCTCTCTCTCACTGTGTGGATAAGGTTTTTGTTTTGATTTTTTTATTTATTTTATTTTCATTATTCTCTGTTTCTTTTTCCTCTCTCTCACTGTGTGGATAAGGTAGTTGTATATGTAATTATTATTATTATTATTATTATTATTATTATTATTATTATTATACGTCTCATGTATTTACTAGTAACTTTACATATTATATTGTTGTTAAAGTTAAAATTAATACTTCTAAATTGTACTATAGCAAAACAAAATATTGTATTTTGGAAATTGAGTCTACATCTATTTTCAAATTTTAGTTTTAACCCTATATTTTTAGATATACAAAGTAATACTTAAAAATATTTTTGACTAATGAAAAGGTAGTTTTCAAATTATGATTTTTATGTAGGTAATTATCTAAAACACCTTGGGTAATAAAAATGTAGTTCCAAATTATAAAATAATTTTCTAGTATTTCTCAAATATTTATCTAAAAATATTTTTATATAGATTCCCACTATTACAAACATTTTCTAAAATCATATATTATTTATCCAAATTCTTCGATTATCATCCCATCCATGACAAATCTCCCTTTTCCTATTCCCTCACCACTCACATACTTCCTTATCTCGACCCTAGCTGATCCAACTGCTCTAGACCAATGGAACAACATATGACATCACTAGAAGCCCTTTGTGTAGTTGTAAACACAAAAGTCAGATATCATGCAACCTTGATTATTGCAGCACACCAGGCGTCCTACCAGGCAAGTATACCTTGCTAATTAACTGTCAATTATTTATTTTCTGCATTATTTATTTTGTTTCATATTGTTAGTTTCCTTTGTTATAAACTGTGCGTCCAAG
Source organism: Iris pallida (assembly GCA_029216955.1). Taxonomy (NCBI): domain Eukaryota; kingdom Viridiplantae; phylum Streptophyta; class Magnoliopsida; order Asparagales; family Iridaceae; genus Iris; species Iris pallida. Next base: position 7,302,866 of record JANAVB010033216.1, read on the forward strand.
CCACACTTGGGTGCAAGCGACTCTATTAGTCGTTTTACTTTATTATATGCATGTTAACTTAGTGTTAGCTGACTACCTTCTTGTTGGGGGATATCCTTATATCTCCTTTGGCTGTGACACTCACACTACACGGTTGGAGACATGTTGCTAGGGGCACGACTTATGGACTAGCTATCTCTAAAGTCGTGCGACAGTAGATATTCGTAACTACTATGACTAGGGTTTAGAGACTCAAGCAGTTACACAACTGGACGAGCCATGGACATGACTTGAACAGTATGGGAAATATTGGAGGAGGACAGTCGTTAGTGCGTATGGGAAGCCAAACAGGTAACCCACAGTCTCCGGATGGAACTGTGGCGATATATTTGCAGATACCCTCTGACGTTTTGGACGTTACGGTCGGATACAGATGACTGGATGCCAATTACGTACATATAGCCTAAAATCCTACCCATAAGCATTAAAGTTGTCCTCTAAATTGCACGTTAGGCGGTTAGAATCTCCTTTGCATATTTGTGTCTAGGATAGTCTTTTATATACTATTTTATTATTCTGACAGTTCATATTAGCTTGTTCTTTCTGTATCTTGCTACGTCCGTCTGAGGACCTGGTTTTTCCCCAGGTGTGTGTTCATGTCTTCCGCAGGTATTCTAGCCAAGGCCATGGTCTTCTCCATTCCTTCGAAGACAATTGTGCTTGGTTCGTCTTGCCATTTTTATCGCTCGATTTATTGTACATTTCTTTCATTGGGATAGTTGGTAGTGGACTTTGTCTCCGCCCAACGATTGTATCATAAATATTTGAATTGATTTTATATTATATTTCTTTTCATTATGGATGAGATTTAGTTTGTCTTGGATTACTGCATTTTACAGCTTATGTATTCATACGAAACCTATGTACTTCGTATGAATACAGCTGGCATGTCTACGTACTTGGTCCTACGTATTTTGGGACTGGGGCGTTACACGTTGTGTTGTGCAGCGTCCCGTATCCAAATATGTGTCCAAAACAGTGGTAAAGTCGACTCAGTCGATTAGGGTTATGATCTACACACTAAAGGCTATACATACATGTAATTAGTTTTGGAAAACATGAATATTTATTTCTACGAGGCATTTCATCGAACACTATGAATAGTTCTCCGATACTCCTCCGATACATGTACCAAATGGATCTGATTTCTAACCAAACTTAACCTAGGGCTAGGGGGACCCTAAATGAATGCATCTATGGAGAGAAATCCAGAAATTACTAGGTTTAAAGGTCATTACCAATTGAGAGTTTGAATCTTAATGAAAGCTTCTAGATCTCCACCAAGCTCCAATGGTCAAATTGCTTCCAATCCTTGATAGCTAGCCAATAGAGACCTCTTCTATAGTATGGGAGTGATTTGCAATTGATTTGGTCCAATTTGGAGTTGATTTGGAGAAAGGGGTGAATTTGGGAAAGAACACTAAACTAGGGTTTGTAGGTTTAATGAAAGAGGCAAGAGGATGTGAACATGTGTTTATATTGGGGTGGGGGTCTCTTGATGGTAGCCTAGGGTTATTTCTAGGGTTAGGGTTAAGTTTCGTAAGGTTTGGAGGCCTCTACATACATAATTCAAGCCTTCCTAATAAAGGGGCTAAGTAAATATCTAGCCTTAAACAAATATCTACCTTTAAACTAATATCTAGATATTCCTAACCTTGTCATGATGGAAGCTTCTAATCTAATATCTAGGCTCATGGATAATATCTAGGTTAGGGCAATTTTAGGTTAATCTCTAACAAAATACTTAGCACATTACCACTTAATCAAAATCCTAATTAATTCAAAAGTCACAAAATAACCAAAATATCCTTAGGCTAAAAAGTTGTAATCAGTCATTCTAATTATATGGTTAGGTCCCCGTGGTCATGGTTATTCTCTAGGCTTAACAATTTTAGGGTTACACTAGCAAAACACCAAAATCACAATGCACCAAATTAAATGGTATTAAATTAATTAAAAATCACCATAAATCATGAATAATATTATTAAATAATAATTTTTTACAAAAGTTCAAAATTACCCTTGTTTCAGAAAAGTGGGTGTTACATGCAGTCCATAATATTTCCCTCATTCGGGATAGGGGACTGCTGCTGAGTCTGCTAAGACTGGGGTGTAGGAGCAAACCTCTCAAGAGCAGCAAGAGCTAGCTCATGCGCCTTCTCAACACTATCCCACATAGCAGCATTCTGCTCCCTCTGAGCTTTGGCCTGAATCCGTTGGGACTCGGCCTGAATGCACTGAGACTCCATCATCTCACGGAGGAAGCCAAAAAGCTATGTGCTGTCAGCAGGCACACTCTCGAAAGATAAGGACATATGTGCCTCTTGTCGAGATGGAGGAGGAGGAAGACTCTCTGATGCAGCTGATGCCACCTCCTAAAGTATAAGAATAACAGAAGCTAGAGAGAGAGTCACAGTTGCTCTATTCTTGGAAGATCGAGAGGACGACCATCCTGATTGCTCAGAAGCTGCAGATGCTCCCAAGCCATGAGATCGGGTCTTCGGAGGCATTCTAGAAAATTAAGATAGGACAGAATTAACAGAAATCCTAGACAAGATTATTCAAGAAGGATAGCAATTCGAGATAAAAATTAGTCAGAATTGATCAGATAATTGAATTCAAATCAGAATGGAATTCCTATTTTGTGATTGAGTTTTCCTATGTATTCCTTTTCTTATCAGTTCTGTTGCAGGCTCATAGTGATACTCCAACCCTAAGTACCACTATGATATCGTACTAATTAAAAAAACTGACCTGCATAGGCCACCATAAAAATGTGTCACGAACCGCACCCGAAAGTTCGGGTACCAGTGCATGAAAGCACGCTCAGCCTACGCCACAAAGTCGGTGGTAGTAAGATGTCAATCCTCAAGTATATCCAAATCTCAATCCAGCAATAACATAGAACAAAATCTAACTCAATCACAAATACTAGCATATAGATATGAAATAGAAAGATAAATCCACAGAGTACAGATCTGATTGTTTAAGTATAGTAATCCTCAAATGAAATACAACTCATCAAATGTTCTGGAAATGGAAATCTAAAAGACAATAAGTAGAGACTAAGCTAAGCTAAGCATCCTCCAGTGGCACGTCGGCTATGTCATCTGATGTATCCCCAACTAAGCCATGATCTGCCTCAGGTGAGCCATAGTAAGTAGTACACCAGTTATCTAAACCCTCGCCTAAAAATGTGGTTATACAGTTAGGATTGAAGCAAGTACATCATGGTAACCACTACTCATAACATGATAGCTATTATATAACAGGAAATAGAAGACATAATACTGAGGTGAAGCAGTAATATGGTAACGATAGATAAAGTAGACAACAAATCATGGCATGAGACAGCAATATGAATGCAGAAGTCACAGCTACACTGCGTGAGGTAGAAGTACTATGTTCTATATGTGATCGGGCTGAGGGATCTGGTATGGCTCAATCATATGTGTCATGTATGATTATCTATTCTTCAGGGAACAACATATTTTGGGTTTTGATCACATATATACTAAAGTACTTTATAACAAACTAGCATGCATGGATTCAAATCATGGCAGGGAACATAAATTAAGTAATAGGATAACAGGATAAATAAGAATATAAATATCATGAGTAAAATCTATAATACTAATCTCGTGTGATAATCGTGTCAGTAATCATGGCATGCACATCTAAATCATAAAATGCAATAACTATCAGGAAATGAGAGCATTCACTGGAAGTACTTATGTCGGGTATCTGATGTCGACGTACGCGACACGAACGTGTCGATGTGAAAAGTATCACGGTCTAAAGCCCAGAATAATAATACCAAATAAGTTGTCGAAGTCTATAATGTCCAATAGATGCCAATATCGAATCCGAAGTCCAAATATCCAATAGTAGTCCACGAAGTCCATGTTTGATTTAAGAGATTGATCACAACGTCACAAGATAGGAAAACACAATTAGATTGTGATAAAAGCTAATAATAGAGGAGAAGACACCATCCTATATCTATAAATATTTATGGCAATATTTATACTATTTGGAAAATAATTTTTTACTTAATCAAAATATTTGGAATTACATGTTGAAAATATATTAACCATTATTTGATAAAACTATTCTAGATACAATATTGGATAATAATATTAACTATTTAATTGCTAAAATATTATTACCATTAATATATTAGCCCAAAATATGTATACATACATATACTAAAAGTATATAGTCATCCATTACCTAGGTCTGTAATTAGCCCAACAGAACCTGGGCTTTGAAGCCCACACATAAGAAACGACCTAAATGCTATAGATTAAAATATTACATAAACCCAAACCACTATTGGGCTCTAGCCTGGCCTGCTGATAATAATCAGCTAAAATATCACACTAAGCTGAATAGGCTCAAAGCCCAGCCCAAACTAACTATTAAACCAATCATTTATTTAAACTTAAGACCTAAACTAATGGGCCAAGCCCAAACCACAACTCGTTAGCCCTTAGGGTTAAATCCCCCTCCCCCCTACAGTCTCTCTCCATAGGAGAGAGATAATAGACGGCTTCTCTCTCAAATCCAGGAAGAAAGAGAGGGAGAAAAGAAAGAAAAAAATAAAGGAGGAGAAGAAAAAGGGGAGGTCGAGCGGTGACCATCGAAGGCTCACCGAGGTTTGCTCCAATCGGCTCGACGAGGGACGACGGCGCACTGGACAGATTTGGGCGGTGGTCGAGTGTTCGGTGCCGATGATGGCACGGCGAGAACAGCACAGCGGTGCTCAAGGTCTGGTCGAGGACTCCTTGCAGTTCTGGATCTCAAGATAAGGGTCAGGATCTGGTTAAAGATGGCTAGATTCGATCGACACGACGGTGACAAAGTTAGGGATCTGTGGTGGTCTAGTAGTCGAGATATGGTGATGGTGGCTGGGATCTAGGGTTTTGGTCGGAGTTAGGGTTTTGGGACTAGTAGTAGTAGTAGGAGGTTGGACAGGGCTTGGTCGAAGTATGTGGGTTAGGGTTGTGGAGGTGGTAGTGAAACTGGTGGTGGCTGTGGTGGAGTAGGCGACGTGGTTGGTGGTAATGGATGGTCAGGAAGTTGAGTGGTGAAGTGGCAGGTTGAGACAACATGGAGTAGTGGTGGTGCTGGTCGGCGGAGATGGTCGGCCAGTGGTGGTCAATGGAGGTGGTGAGGGAATGGTAGGTTGGGTGGTGGAATAGGCAGTGGAGTAGGGTCTGGAAGAACAGGAAAAGTAGAAGAGGAAGAGTGGCAGTGGCATAGTCGCCGGAGCATGGTCGGAGTATGGCGACATACGACGGATGGGCGACGGTCGGCAGAGGCTGGAGAGTGGGTGACAGGTGAGAGAGAGAGTAGAGAGAAATTGTTGTAATAAAATAATGGAGAGTCCCTATTATTTTAGTAAGGAAATAGGTATATTACTCTCCAAGCCTAAATGGCATTAATGTAATATGTAATAGATCTAGGGGTATTTAGTGAAACCCACTAACAGCTCTACCTAACCCCCTAACTAATCAGGTAATTAGTAACTAATCCTAAATAACCAACTATTTAGTAACTAACCTAATAGTTTGGATTTGACTAAATAATTAGCTATTCCCTAACCCAAAATATAGGCCCCCAATCCATGCCCAAGCTTGGTAGACAATTAGGATAGCTAGCCCACAATCCAAGCTCAAGGCTTGGTAGGCTCATATTAATTAATAATAGTATTAATATGGAATTAGATTAATTAATAATAAATAATTAAAAAAATAAATTAACTAATTAAATATTAATATTCAGAATAATAAATAAATTCACAATAATTAAAAATTGAGTTTTTTTATAAATCCCAAAAATAAAACATTGATTTGAAATTAGGAAATTTCAAATTAGGTAGTTACAAATGTGGATGCACATTAATTCATAAAAAATAGTATCAAATATGTCTAATAGGTTAGGATACCCTAGAATAGGCTCTACGAACCCTACTTGGTGGGTCGATATAATTATTTGGGTCGATTTAAGTCCAATAATTCTATAGTTGAGTCTTGTGTGCCATTTAAAAATAAATAGAACATGGTAACTCGATTGAGTGACACACCATTTGCATGTGTGTAGTTGGCTCAAAATAGGTCAAAATCATATATTGGGTCAAAATGTTTGGATCGGATTTGGACCTCAAATCGAAATTGGAAAATACATCAAATTACGACGAAGGGTAAATAGACATTTTGACCCAAAATTTGTGCAAGAAAAATGTAGTACAAGGGAAAATATTTGAGTGGGACATGATACGTCTACGTGAAGGTAGACTCGTCTAAAACATGATATAGAATTTGTTTCGAGGAATTGGTCAATTTTGTGCTTCAAAAATCAAAGCTATGACAAAGTGCTTATATAGCCATAATTAAAAATAAAATATGGTTTAATATTTAAAAAATATTTAAAAAAACTCAAAAATTAGGATGCTTATACGATGCGTCTGACTTATCCCTAGCCATTAACATATCAAAATATGTATTTCAAATACATACATGGTATAGTGTTTCTTTTATGCATATTGTTTCATGCTATTCTTTTAGTATTATTTTATTCATTAGTATATTACCTGTATTTCTGTACTTGTGTATTGCATTTTGCTCTATCCTGACTGGATAGTTGGATAGTTGACATGGAGATGATACTTCAGATCAGATGAGGACACTTGGAGGATTTAGAGATTATGATAGATTCTTGATGTATCAGATATACTGTATTGATGGAATTTGTCTCCGAAGATTAGACATGTATAATGTACTGGAAAAGACTGATAATGGACTATGGTGATTGTGTGTACATGTGGCTCGTTTCTATACTGTAATGACTATTGAGGTCTAGAACATCGTAATACTGTTGATGCCGCGGCGTAGGATGGACGCGTTAGAGTTATATACTAAAAGCAACACTTTTGTATTAACTATATTTTCTTATCCCCTTTGATTGAGAATAATATGGGCAAATATTTGCATATTATATTTGTTATAATGTTAATATAAGTGTTTGATATTTTATATTGTAGATAATATGGTGTATGGTGTCACACCAAAGATCATATTATTTGTTTTCTGTAGATTATATAAATGGTTCACAATTTGGATAAACCATTGGTAAGGTTGTAGTGTAATATGATATTAGTCTATCTTGATTATAGGTTTGGATTGGTGAACTTTGTGTGTATTGAACATGACCACTTGAGGTTGTTCTCTTTGTATTAACTACGTAAGAGAACAAACACCTCAGTTATTATTGATGCTTGTGCTCTTGATTCAGTATAATAACAAACATGTATATACAATATACAATTTGTTATAATAACAGACATGTATATGCAGTGTGCATTACTTTGACTCATAAAAGATTGAGATTCATTATGGGTTAACAACCTCTACGAAAGTCACGCCCAGTACCAAAATACTTAGAACCAAGCTATGTAACAATGGTCAGCAGATACGTACTAGAGGGTTTTTCCAATTTAGTAGAATCCCTGACTACGTATATGGTTGTACCTAATTAATATCATAGTCACGGGTATACTAAATCTTATCCACAAAGTAAATAAACTAGTCGGAATATGATAGTGCCAAGTAATAAGAAGTAAGTCACACAGAACCATAATAAGTATAAGTTGGTGGAGACAAATCTACTACTCAATATGCCTAGATAAAGTACTGAAGGAAATGAAGAAAGTAAGATAACTAGATACAGACTCTAAGAAGAAGAATGCATCCAAGATGGTACCATACACAATCAGATGAAGTCAGGTGGAGAGATCTCCCCGTCACCTAATACTGTCACGCCCCGATCCCAGAGGATCGAAAACTAACCACTGGGCATGATGTCGTACAAGTCTAGATTGCACTTGTACAAGATAAAACCATTACAGTTTCTGGTATTTCTCTGAAACAACGACAGCGCAGCAAAACCAAGCAGATAAATTAAAGTCACAACATATGAGAAAATATCTCTCTCTATTGACAATTGCAACAAATTATAATATTTGCAGCTAAATACAGAGTTTACAATAGATTACAAAAACTTTTGAATAGCCAACTAAATTCCTTGCCATTTAGGCTTACAACTGAACATGCCGACTTGGCTTACAATGAACTTGCCATTTTGGCTTATAATCTCATTGGTTCATCTGAGTTACACTGTTCCTATAGCAGAAAGTATTGTCTTACAAGAATAGCTTCTGCACACCCATCTAATTCAACGATGCCAAGCACTGATCAAATGATTTTCCCATACATGAGCACCTGTAAGGATGCCCACAAATGTGGGTCAGTACATCATCTATGTACTGGCGAATGGTGCTGGCCTAACTCACCTAAGAAGATAACACTAAGTAATTATATTATAGAACATTATTAAGAGTGGTATTTTTCGTGCCTTAGGGTCGATTAACAGTTTATATCTGACATAAGTAAAGCATGCAAATCTTATAGCCAGCATAATGTAAAATATGTTATCACCCTTTTTGGTGATTCTTATCCACGCTCATATAGCCATCCCTATACTTTTATAATACTTACTCTGCCTGCATAAGACATTGTTAGGAATAATATCACATTTACCATAGTTATCACCGTTAGGTGATTCTTACCAACAGTCGACATCATTTCTTGTAATTGAGTAATAAATTACTCTACCTATATAAGACATCATTAGTACTGGACTAATCTATATGAACGTCACTAGCGATACGCCATCCTGGATCGTCTTAATAGTATAACGGCGCCTCTTGCAGTACGGATAGCTAGCCCCACTGAAGGTCCCGTATATCGATGTCAGTACGTCGGTACCAATCCTTGTCCCCCCTAGGACGAACCGGGTTCGTGGCCACAGAGTACCGTTCGAGGAACTACCTTGCGCTCAAGTTTTCCATGACCATGCAAGTATATGCAACTTATTTATGAAGAAAACATATAATTTATGATAAGAAAAATAAAGTCATCAACCACCATTCTTCTTCATATTGCTACCTTGCCTTGAGCTGAGCTCACAAATACCAACTGCCCAATCCAGGGACTTAGTGTAATCAATATTCTACATCAGTGACAGGATAATAGAATATTGACCACTCAATCATTTCCCACGTCCTTGATACCATACATATTCCAACCGGAACTTAATGTACTCACCGCCCAATTCTTGGAACTTAGCATCTGTGTTACCATACGTTCATTTCAATATCATGCAAGCATACTCACTACCCAGTTCTTGGGTCTTATTATTTGTGTTACCATTTATTCATCAAGCTGAGGCTCGATGTACTCACCGCCCAAGTATTTGGGACTTTTCCTTCACCTATCATGTATTTCATTGCAACGCACGCAAGCATACAATTTATGAAATATTTCGAAGCACACAATCCATAAAATGATTCAATACAGTTTTTGGGTCGTATGATTAATTATCTTTCTTTATCTTATGGTTTCCATGTAAGATAACATTTAGCAACTCAATAAGAACATAGCATACAAATCTCTTTTATTAAGCGTGGGGCTAAAGGATCTTCGAAGGGTTCAATACTACTCACATTTATAAGGCGATTCCCACCACGATCGTAGCCTTCTGAGAGATCCTTCGTATAATCTCAAGTCCAACAAGCCTTCATCGAACCAACCAACCATCATAAGGTACTGTGCGGGTCGGGCCACTACAATATATACCACTCAGAAAAAGTTTTGTCCTCGAAACTTAAACAAAACTCATTTCCATAACTCCAACTGAATTTATAAAAACTTCTCATGATCAACTTGCACTATTTAACATTTATCTGCAATATCTCGATTGATTTCAAGTAATGTACCATCTCGCCACAACATTCATATTTTGATTCAAAATAGTTTACTATCCTTGTTCTTTCCTCCAACACTCGTGCAATTTCTTAGCACGTGAAAATCCTTCCCATGACTTCATTTGAATTTAGCATATCATTTAGTTGGAATCATACACGTATTTTAGGTATCCCAAAAATACATGCATTTCAACCAAGTTCAGTGATAGAGAAAATGAACAAGCTACAGGTATAATTTCATTCCTGAAGGTTAGCAACTCCTCTCGAGCATCTCACATAACTGCAATTCACTTATTCAATTCTCCAACCAACCAATAACACAATGGATGTTACCAATTCCAACTTGGAAAGTTTCCCACAGTTGATCCAAAATATTCACAAAGTATTTCGACAAAGTAGTGAACCCCCTATTCTTAATTTTAATCTTATATAAATAATTAGGGCTAGCTATTAACATTTACCAATTTATTCTATGTAGAGCCTAAAAATCAAGTTGCGCCTTGAATATACTGATCAGTGATCAAGTTGTGCCCCAAAAATCAAGTTGCGCCACTGATATGAAGCTTGGAGAACAGACTGCACCACCGATCAGATTGCGCCCAATATCATATTGTGCCCAATCTAGTTGTGCCAAAATCTACGTGGCATCTGACACTTAATGGTCATCATTACTTGACAGTGCTGACGGTTGACACAACAGTGAACGAGGAAAATCTCTTCGAATCCCGTGAATTTTGCCGCTCAAGGAAAAGTTGGTGGACAACTGTCCTATACACTTCGTGAGTTGTGCCCAGGCGCAATCTAAACAAAATCCTGAGTTGCGCCCAGGCGCAATCTAAATAAAATCCTTAGTTGTGCCTGGGCGCAACCTGAATGACTTTTACTCAGAAGTTGCCATGTGTGTAGGTGCAGCTCAAATCAAGCACAGTTTGGCTTGTTGACTGAAGCTCGTACAACCTGATAAAGTTGAGACAACTTACATTCTAAAGCAGGATGACGTGGCGCACATGCCACTAATCTCTCAAGACGTGTCTACTATCCTGTACACGACCACGCGCATCTCAATCATATGATACAACGCGTCTAAATACAGTTAGTACATGATTGACAACTGAATGAAAGTTGGCGCAATAGGAGGTTGGCGCAATCCAGTATGGCGCAATCCAGCCTCGCGCACATCAGAATAACTGCTAAAACAGTTATTTTCTGAACTCTATAAATAGAGTTTCCAATCATCATCAGACAGAGATCAAGAACTCTTGTAAAATTGCTGCTGCGTTCTCTAGAGGCTACAGTCTTCAAGTTCACATAGTCCAAGGGATAAAGTGATCGTCTCCTGATCATATTCCTAAAGTTGTACTTCCCCAAAATTTATTGTACTTTGTACCCTTTTACAAGTTTAGAATAAAACAATTTTTTTGTTTTGCAAACAAAATAGCGACTCTGCTGGGGACGACTTTCTCCTCCGACGAGAAAGTGATAACTCAATATGACATTGCGTCGATCGGCAAGACGCAGAAGACTCTGGTTGTTCAAGTCAACCAAAGAGCCTACGAGAATATGATCAACACCAAGAGCAACAAGCGCGCGGTGGCTATTGCCAAGAACAGGACTGTGTGGACTCCTAAATCCTCCACAGTCGCTGTTTCCCAGGCGCAGCTTGAGTACTCAATGACCAAGGCACAATCCGCCTCAGTGGTTCCGGTACAGCCTGTTTCTGTTGCCAGGGCACAATCTGCTCACTCTGCTGCCCATGCACAGTCTACCACTATCCTTGCTGCCAAAGCACAGTCAGTTTAAGCTACTGTCGAGGCACAGTCTACCAAAGTTGCTGCCAAGGCGCCACCAATAGTCCGTAGGACTATGGCGCAACCCAAGCAATCTGCTACTCCGGCGCAATTTAAGGGAACTAGTCTTTTGGCTATACCCTCTTCCAATTCTCAAGTTCTGAACTTAGAGAATTCATGTCCTAGTGCTAACACTAGACAGAACAAAGGAAAAAGTCCTATGGCATTTTCTTAATTGGCACAATCTATGCCTAAAATGATCACACAACAGAACAAAAGAAAATGCTTCTTAGCTAACCCTGTTTAAAACAAAGAAAAGCACCCTTTGGTCTTTCCTCAAACTTCCCTGGTCTATGACTCAGAGGAAGATGTATCAGATTCCATTCTTGTAAACAGAGGTCCTCGAACCTCTAATACCGAAAAGAATACTGATCAGAGAGGTATCTTACCTACCCCTATGGGGTCTGGTCAAGATCTTCCTACCTTACAAATTTTAAGATCCAAACAAGGAAAATTGAAGGTATCACAAACAGAGACACTGGGAGCGGAATTTTCAGATTTACACGCTTATCTCAATAGGCGTCAACCAATATCAACTTTGGCAAAACGAAAGAACCCTATGCCAAAGGTCAATCTGCACCAAAAGCCAAAGTTTGAAAAGAAAGACCCTTCTACCTATGCTAATGAGTTGAGTACATCCTTGTACACTCAAGGAACCAAACAGCTGAAGAATAGGAGACATGTTTCTAACATCATTAAGGAATATGTCCCTCCGACTTCTTTTCGTCCTGTGGTTGTAACTGATCTCCGGCAACGTCTTACACAAAGGCGGGAGACTACGGGAATGTTTTTCTCATCTCCAGATCGCACTTCAAACCGCCACTACCTACATGAAGTTGTCATCAACTGTTGTTGCCAATCGGCTCGACGATCTGTCTTCGATCGTCTGAACTATGCTTCAACTCCTGAACATATAATAGAAGACGAAGATGAACTATTATATGCTTCTGTTAACATGACTTCTCAAGACACTGGGGGTGGGAAACGTCCGAGACGTAATGCATCCCATAATCCCAGTCAACAATACTTAGACCGGATCCATGCATCCAATTAAGGTGTCTTTCAATACACTAGATCGAAAAATTGTCATTTGATCCAAGGTGTCTTTAATCAAGAAGATCTCCCTATCACTCATGTGGGAGAGGACTCTCTTTCAGAGTTTGATACAGATAGTGAAAGTTCTGAACAAACTATTTCATCAATAGCAGCAAGAGAGCATATACCATTACAGAAGATCAAGATGCCTCTACGTCAACCAGCCAAGAGCAACGAATTATTGCATTAGAAGACAAATTGAAAACTATGACAGAAATGGTTGCAAGCATGCACACCATAATGGTGGCTCAACATACAGTACCTCCGATTGTAAACCCTGTTACAAATCCTGAGCTTATAGCATCTTCTGTACCTGTTAATCTTGGGGTACCAGCCCCTCAGGTTGCTTCTGTGCCAATTCAAGCTGATCCAATTCAATCCGGTGCTGGGGGTGGTAATTACCACGTCGTTCCTCCTCCTAACACTTCTAACCAGCCCACCAATTCTCAAACATCAGGAGATGCAAATGAGGCTGTGAAACTTCTGTGCACCCAGTTTGAGGCTTTCAAGCAGAAGGATGGCCTACAAAGATTGGGCATAAAACAACCATATCCTACAGAGTGGAAGGAAGTTCCATTTCCTCCTAAGTATAAACTCCCAACCATTATGCTGTTTGATGGTAGCACTTCTCCAAGTCAGTACATCAATCATTTCGAAGTGATGACTGATCAATTACAGCCAAATGATGCTCTTCTTACCAGAGTGTTCGTCGGTTGTTTTGCCGGTACAGCATACGACTGGTATCGTAGCTTACCTGATGGCTGTATCACTTCTTTTGCCGATTTTAAGCAAATGTTCTTGGAATGATTTTATGAGGGAGTCAACGACATGACAATGTCTGCCCTCATTAAAATTAAACAGAGGCACAATGAATCCACAGAGAGTTTCATTGAAAGATTCTGCCGAGAGGCACTCAAAATGCCTTTAGGTACTCCATCTGCTGTAACAATAGACACTTGCAAATCAAACTTGTTGCCTATTATCAGTATGTGGACGGAATCTACACAATTCTAGGATTGGCCTTTTTTCATTATTAATGCAAAGGTGGCAGAAGTGAGTGCCAAAAAGTTCAAGCAGTTAGGAGTCCAGATGACTCACCCTAACCAAGATGAACATTCTACACCTGGGGGTAGTAATCGCCAGAATAACCACAAGAATAAAGAAATATTGGCCATCAATCTTAACGGCAAAGAGTCTTTGGCTGTCAATGTTACTCAGACGGCATCCACCCCATCAGCACCATTACAAAAGTCAATTCGTCCAAAAGAAGAGTATTCTTTCGACGAAGATGATACTTTAAGCATCTTCGATTGCTTGATCAAAAGCAATAAGCTTCAACTTCCAGAGGCAAAGCGACGAGAAGAAATCGGTAAAACTGATCACCCTAAATACTGTGTTTATCACAGATTCATAGGACATCCACCCAGAGCATGTTATGTGCTCAAGGGCAAAATCTAGGAGTTGGTCAACTCTGGAGCAATTACTCTACAGCAGGACGAGAAAATGGTGACTGCTAATGTGGTTTCTCTCCAATTTGGTGATTTTCTACCACAACTCGTACAAGATGGAGCTGTCCCCATTCCAAGGACTACTCTAGAAATTGTGAATATCCCACCTCCTCAAAATGAAGGTCTTGTTCCGATGTCAACTGACAGAGGAGAGATTATGTGGATTTATCCAGATCTGGTGACCAAATTTGAAACGCCTTCCTCTTCTAAACAAAAGAAGCATTCCAAGTCTAAATCCAAGAACTGTAATATGGTATCCTTTGAACCATTAACAGAAGAAGAAATCCTAATGGACACTAGATCTGGAAAACCCTATCTTCGGGAGTATTTCGAAAATCAAGAGAACCCTGCTCCATCCCCGAATGCTCTTCCTCTATCATCTTTTCCTGCTGAAGATACACCGTCTACATCTGTGCCAGTGGTCGAGCCATCTCCTCCTAAGCCAACATTAGCAGACAAGGGAAAGCAACCTGTTCGCTTTGATAAAGCATTAAAAAAGTCATCATCTCTTGGACTTGAAAAGCCTTACAAATTTTGACATATTGACTCAGTTGGCCAATACTCCAGCAAGATTGTCAATCTTTGAACTTTTACGTCTCTCAAAAGAAACTCGTGAGACGTTAAGTGAAGCCTTGATGCAGGCTGACACTTGTTTGACTCTTCTCAGGAAGCCCGAAAAGGAGCCAGTCAGCTGTGCACATTGTTATAGTGTATTTGAATTAATACCCAATATCACTTTTACACAAGATAACATGCTGTTAGAAGACAATCGTCATGATCGTCCTCTCTATTTCACGGGATATGTGGACACCATGAAAGTCGACCGTATTCTGATTGATCCCGGGTCTGCACTTAGCATCATGCCAAAGGCCTTATTGGACGCTATAAAAATCCCAGTACATAACCTTTCTACAACTATTACTACCATCCTGGGATTCAATCAAGGAAGAAGTGAACCTTTGGGAAAGATACGCCTAAAACTTCAAATTGGCAATCTTTGTACAAAAGTAACTTTCTATGTTATTGACAATCATGGCTCATACAATGCTTTGTTGGGAAGGCCATTCCTCCATGAACACAATATTATACCCTCTACGCTCCACCAATGTTTCAAATATGTGGATGGTAATAGAGAAGTCCAAAAAGAGGTTGCAGATCTGAATCTTTTCAAAGGAGTTGAAGCATATTGCAACGATTCTCGTATGTACAAAAAAAAATTTATAAAGGTGGTACTAGCAATGGACACAGATGAAGAACAGAAGAGCATACCTAATGATACTCTGGTGATTCCAGTCAAAGGACGTACCTCCTGCCCTTAGTCTTCCCAACCACTGACTATTTATCTACCTTTCCATGAGAAGCGACCTAAAGGTGATAGTCAGGAACAAAGGGAGCACACCTCTTCTGAGCCGCTTGTAATTGATCTTCGTCGCAAGAAGCTCCCTCTTCCTTCTCGTTCTTCTTCCCTCCTTCTTGTCATCAATCTGACTAAGCCTGCTAAGGCTAAAGTCCCTATTGTAAATGATGGTGTAAAAATCAATAAAGCATCTCCTTTGCAGTATACTGATGTCTTTTACTATACTCAGTGTTATCTGGATATGCTAGATAGCTTTAAGCTACTTACAATAGAAGTCGTATCATCTCGACGAAATGTGGTATCACTGGATTCAATACAAGAGTCGTACTTCTTAGTACCATCTCGAAAGAAAGATGAAAAGCCTATATTCTTCAACAAGAGAGAAGAACCAAAAATCATGCTCTATAATAATAATAGAGATGATACAGGAAGGCTACAATTACGACGCTATAGTCCACAATCTAAAGCCATCATCCGTAAAATGGGCTATGATTTCAGAACAGGTCTCAACAATGGTAAAGGAAGGCGAACTCCTCTTCGTATTGCTGTTCCAAAAGGAAAATCACAATAATACCACAGTAAAACGAAACGAGGACTAGGTTATATGTCACCAATTCCAACTCCAGAACCTTCTGAATCTGATGAAGAAGAACTTTCAAACTCTTCTGATTCTATCTCATGGGACTCTGATACCAGCATCGGTCATATTCATAAGGCTACAGTATCTTCTAATATGGTGTCTACCGAATTCTCAGAAGATGACGAAACTGACATTGAAGAAGCTACTGAAATGGACCCTTGGGTACAAAGGATGGACAATCAGTGGGAACTTCGTTTTGAACAACGAGAACCACCTACTGAAGATCAACTGGTCCAAATCGATATTGGAGAGAAAGGTGTATCACGACCAATCTTCATCAGCAAGAATCTCAGAAGATGATAAACAAGAGTTACTTCACCTTATTCGTGAATACATTGACGTCTTTGCCTGGAGTTATGAAGATATGTCGAGATTAGATCCTCAAATTGCAACTCACAAGCTTAACATCTTGTCGAATGTCAAACCGGTCAAACAACAACAACGGCGATTCAAACCTGAAATGATGGATACAATTGATGATGGTCAAAAAGCTTATAGCTTGTGGCTTTATCAGAGAAGAACAACATCCTGACTGGGTGGCCAATGTCGTCCCTATCCTGAAGAAGACCAGAAAAGTTCGAGTTTGCATAGACTTTCGGGATCTCAATGATGCTTGCCCCAAAGACGAATTCCTTCTCCCGATTACTGATGTTATGATCGTCAATAAATGTGGATTCGAACGAATTTCTTTCATAGATGGGTTTTCTGGATATAATCAAATCCGAACGGATCCTGAAGATGAAAAACATACTTCGTTTTGTACTCCTCGGGGTGTGTACTGTTATACGGTCATGCCGTTTGGTCTTAAGAACGCAGGTGTAACTTACTTGCAGGCTATGAGCACTATCTTTCGAGAATATTTGTGAAAGACTGTCGAATGCTATGTTGACGATATTGCTGTCAAAAGTCGTCTCAAAGAAGATCACATTCAAGATTTAAGAACTATCTTCAATCTAATACGCCAGCATCAACTCAAGATGAACCCCACCAAGTCTTTCTTGGGTATCTCTAGTGGTAAGTTTCTCGGCTTCGTCATTACCTCTAAGGATATACACGTTGATCCTGAGAAGATCAAAGCCATTCAAGAGATGCGTCCTCCACGCAACCAAAAAGAGCTACGAGGATTCCAAGGTCGACTTGCGTACATCAGGCGGTTCATTTCGAATTTATCTGGACGTTGCAGACCATTTACTCAATTGATGAAGAAAGGTGTATCTTTCATTTGGACGGAAGAATGTCAACGAGCATTTGATGACATAAAGCGGTATTTAATGAGTCCACCGGTTCTTGTACCACCGATCTCAGGAATACCCTTTTTAATGTATGTCCGAGCAATGGATCATTCATTGGGAGCTTTGCTGGCTCAGAAGAATAAGGAAGGTCATGAACAAGCCATCTACTATCTGAGCCGAACGATGATTGGAGCTGAACATCGTTATAGTCCAGTAGAGAAGGAATGTTTAGCCTTAATGTTTGCTGTTCGGAAGACAAGACATTACATCATAGGCTAAACTATTCATGTCATATCCCGGGTCAATCCTCTTCGAGTCTTAATGAAGAAGCCAAGCACACTCAATTCTAGGCTTGCCACATGGACCATATTGCTAGCACAATATGATATGATTTATGTTCCTCAAAAGTCTGTGAAAGGCCAAGCACTTGCTGACTTCTTAGCAGCTCATCCTGTCCCTGAGACATCTAAACTCTATGATGAGATTCCGGACGAAACATTGGAATCAAATATGATCTCAGAAGAATTTCCTACTTGGAGGTTGTTCTTTGATGGAGCTTCTAGAATTGGACCTGGAGGTACTCTTGTTGCTGGAGTAGGAATTGTTCTTGTTTCACCCGATGGATTAACTATTCAAAGGGCCTATTCCTTAGACGAATCATGCTCCAACAATGTGGCAGAATACAATACTTTGCTCATTGGACTTCAATTAGCCAAACAATTGAATATTGAATATCTCAAAGTATATGGTGACTCTAAGCTGATTGTTAATCAGGTTAGAGGCATATATGAAGTCCGACATCAAGATTTGGTACCATACCATGAAGCAGCAACCCAAATAGCTTTTTCGTTCAAAAGGTTCTTCATCGAACATGTACGTCGTACATGCAATACAGAAGCCGATGCCTTAGCTAACCTAGCTGCGGTATTGGCAGTGCCAATCAAAAGACAACAAATGGTTGTTATTTCTAATAGAGAACTATTCTGTGTTGAAAACAATCACAACATTGAATTCAGCAACCTAACTAAAGTCAATGTCCTTAGCGAGGATTGGAGAGTACCTTTCATTGATTTTGCAGTACATGACATATTGCCAGAAGATCCTAAGGAAGCTACAAGTATCCGTCGTCGATCATTTTGATTCTATTATAATCATACTACTAAAACTCTCTATCGAAGAACTTTTGATGGATTACTCTTGAGGTGTCTTGCTGGTGATGAAGCAAAGCAGATATTACGTAAAGCTCATGATGGCATTTGTGGAGCACATCAGCCTGGTCCTAAACTACAGGATCGTATTCGACGTATGGGCTACTGTTGGCCCTCTATGGTATCAGATGCTATTGATTATGCAAGGAAATGTCGTGCATGTCAAATTCATGCAGATTTCATTCACCAACCGTCGGAATTTCTTTATCCAACTGCAGCGTCATGGCCTTTTGAAGCTTGGGACATAGATATAATTGGCCCTATCAATCCTCCTTCATCTAAAGGACATCGGTTAATCTTAGCCATAACCGATTATTTTTCCAAGTGGGCAGAAGCTATACCTTTGGCTGAAGTAAAGACTAGTAGCGTTATCAATTTTATCAAACATCATGTGATATATAGATTTGGTGTCCCTCGTCGAATCATTCATGATAATAGGCCGTAATTCATCAGCCAGAAATTTAATAGGTTCTGTGATGACAACAGAATCAATAATGTCGCTTCTACAGCCTATATTCCTGCGGCTAACGGGTTAGCTGAAGCATTCAACAAGACCATTATCAAACTCTTTAAAAAGTTTGTCTCTATTAACAAATGCAGTTGGAGTGATAAACTTAGAGAATGTCTATGGGCATATCGCACTACTGTCCGTAACCCCACAGGTTGCACACCTTTTTCTCTGGTATATGGATGTGAAGCTGTTTTACCTTTGGAAATTCAAATTCCATCATTGAGAATCGCCATTGCTAATGAGCTTTCGACAGATAATAATGATCGTCTTCGGCTTCAGGAATTGGTGGCACTCGATGAGAAAAGGTTATTAGCTCAACAGCATATCGAGCTTTATCAGGCTCAGATTTCAAAAGCTTTCAATCGCAAAGTTAGAGTGCGAACATTTCAAGAAGGCGAGTTGGTTCTTACAGTCAGACGTCCTATGACTATGACACATATGAGCAAAGGCAAGTTCGAGGCAAAATGGGAAGGACCATATGTGATAAATAAAGTCTTTTCTAATGGAGCCTATTAATTAACAGATATGGATGGCAGAGTTGCTATGATGCCCATCAATGGCAAATTTCTTAAGAAATATTATGTATAAAGACAAAATGTACTTTATTTTTAGAGGCATGATGTAAATAAAAGTTTATTTTTATTCAAAAGCAGAATAGAATTACATAATATTAAGGACGGGGAGGAGGCCCTGACCCTTCATGATTAAATACATAGTTCGCCAACAGTTCAAACATCTCATTGTCTGAACTCACAAAGAACTTGCAGACAGACATCCTCAATGCCTCTTCTTCGGCAGTCTTCCCAGGCTCTACTAGCTTGGAAATCAAATCCTCTCCTGGTGCAGGAACAGTTGAGCCTTCACCCATTTCTTTCTGAGGAGGTTCTGAGGGCTCAGCAGGGGGTGTCTCAGTCTTTCCTTCAAGCTTTGGGATGAGCAAATCTTTGGAGGACATTTTGTACAGAAAAGAAAGAAAGTGAAGATATCTACGAAAGTTTTGTTATGTTTATAGACAAAACACCTAGATAGTCAATCTCGAAAACTGATCGACTTTTCAAAAGAAGTCCAACTGTTTGTTCATTTATAACTGTTCGTTCATTTATAATTGTTCGTTCATTATCCGATGTGACTGTTCATTCATTTTCAATGTCCTTATCTTGAAAATTGAAGTGACTGTTCACTTTTCCTCATGAAAATTCACATTCTCTATACTTTTGAAATTCTGTATTACATCAGCAACTTGTCATCCACATTTTTCCTTGATTCTATATTTCTTATCACCACATCAAAATTAAATCGTAAAGAAGAGAAAATCATTCTTTATTCCTTCTTTAAAAACATAGATACATCTTAATGGAAATCTATTACATCTCGGATTTTCATTCTAAATGAAGGTCTATTACATCTTTGGATCTTCTTATTTGTTGGTGGCAATTCCTTGTCATCTCGATCTGAAGCAACGAGCCAGACAATGGAATTAACTCTGGTCTTCTCTCTGAGAAAGACTAGAGGAGAACCACAGAGTACAGCAGCCCAAAGATGAGCTGCTGTCAATACAACTGGTGGAGAGAAGACAGTCTGCCAGGGGAACTAGGAACGAGATCACCCTTGTGATACGATTCCTAATTCTGTCTCTCCACTATCCAACTCTTATGTATACTGGCTCTTCCTACCATCTGAGGAAGACCCTTCTTAACATGAAGAGTCCTGAGCTGTCTGATTTGAGTGTCAGAACCATATGAGCTGTCTGATGTGGGTGTCAGAAGAATGTTCTCTGCAACATCCAAATCACCAATACCAGTTCTGAAGAAGCTTGCTAACCAAGTCCCTGCAAATGTCAATGAAACAGGAGAAGTTAGCAGAAATCTATCAGCAGTATGCGCTTATAAACAGGCACACATTAGTATGCGCCTACAAACTGGCGCACATCAGTATGCGCTTACAAACAGGCCAACATCAGTAGTATGCCCTTACAAACAGGCGCATATCAGTATGCGCCTACAAACAGGCGCACATCAGCAGTATGCGTAGCAGGCGCATATCAGCACTGAGCACTGATCAAACAAGCGTATAACAGCAATACGCGCCTCTGATCAGAGCTAAACGCTGGACCACAGTGTGCGCCTATCCTCAGAAATAGTTAGCACACATCAATAAGTGTCTACAACATGCAGATTAATGTTTGTCTCCAGAAGTGGTACGAAAGAAAAGTACTCATACTATTGATTCTTCATCAAGACTTACCAATTTTTGAATACATAGCATGCAAGAAAATAATATCAGAATGAAGTGGCGCAAATGAAACCCTATGGAAAGACATTGGTTTTGAGAGAGTATGAATGGTTCTTTCATTTCTGAATGTCCTTTTTAAAGAGGATAAAGAAGAGATGGGTGCGTCGTTTTAGGATCCTATTTTAGAAAAGAATTAAAAATGGGCATCTAAAAAGCGTGTAACGATTGCCACGTGTTCTTCAGAAGAAATAGTAAAACGAAGAAGTAGTCAAAAGAATATGTCCATGAGCACTATTCGAAATCACAGCCACACAAACTCAGTAATTCTAGGTTTCATTGCATAAAGACGGGTGGACCCCTACAATCAAGGATATAAAAATAAAAAAAGTTGTTCTGCCCAGAACATTATTTCTTGTCCTTGGCTTCATCAGTCTGACGAAGGGCGGCGTCCAACTCTTGCATGGTGCAGATCCCCGAGCGACGCATCAGGTTGAGAAATCCCTCCAAATTGACGTGCTCCTCAGAGGATGATCCGCCACTCCAGCGATTGAAGACTGACGGGGTTAAACCGTAACAGTTCAGAAAGTTCACTGCCCTCAAAGCTGGGTCAGCCTCCAACAAAAAGGTTGTAGGTGCAACATCCTGTCTCCCTTCAGGAGACTTGGTTGTGGTGTCAGCATTGGTCTCTATCTCTTTCTTCTTAGGAGCCATTGAAGAACAGAAGTGAAGACCAAAGTACGAAGATCAGCTACATATATATCAACAAATTGACTATTCATATTCCTCATGGGAAACTGAAAGAAATCAATAAAACTCCGGAAGACGAAGAGAAGATTGAATATTTTCGAGAAAGGTATTTAATCATGATTACTGAGCATTGACCGGCGCAACCTGACTTAGTCAAAACTTTTATAAATTCAAAGTATTCCAAAACTTTGTAATGTTTTTTAAGTTTTGAAAACTTTGAAGGGGGTCTTGTAGAGCCTAAAATCAAGTTGCGCCTTGAATATACTGAGCAGTGATCAAGTTGCGCCCCAAAAATCAGTTGTGCCACTAATATGAAGCTTGGAGAACAGACTGCACCACCGATCAGATTGCGCCCAATATCAAATTGCGCCCAATCTAGTCGCACTAAAATCTACGTGGCATCTGACACTTATTGGTCATCATTACCTGACATTGTTGACGGCTGACACAACAGTGAACGAGGAAAATCTTTTCGAATCCCGTAAATTGTGCCGCTCAAGGAAAAGTTGGTGGACAGCTGTCATATACACTTCGTGAGTTGCGCCCAGGCACAATCTAAACGAAATTATGAGTTGCGCCCAGGCGCAATCTAAATAACATCCTTAGTTGCGCCTGGGCGTAACCTGAATGACTTTTACTCAGAAGCTGCCACGTGTGTAGGCGCGGCTCAAATCAAGCGCAGTTTGACTTGTTGACTGAAGCTCGCGCAACCTGATAAAGTTGAGACAACTTACATTCTAAAGCAGGATGACGTGGCGCACATGCCACTAATCTCTCAAGACGTGTATACTATCCTGTACACGACCACGCGCATCTCAATCATATGATGCCACGCGTCTAAATACAGTTAGTACACGATTGACAACTGAATGAAAGTTGGTGCAACAAGAGGTTGGCGCAATCCAGTATGGCACAATCCAGCCTCACGTACATCAGAATAACTGCTAAAACAGTTATTTCCTGAACTCTATAAATAGAGTTTCCAATCATCATCAGACAGAGATCAAGAACTCTTACAAAATTGCTGCTGCGTTCTCTAGAGGCTACAGTCTTCAAGTTTACATAGTCCAAGGGATAAAGTGATCGTCTCCTAATCAGATTCCTAAAGTTGTACTTTCCCAGAATTCATTGTACTTTGTACTCTTTTACAAGTTTGGAATAAAATAAATTTTTGTTTTTGCAAACATTCTAGTTATGAATATTCTTACATACTGTATGCTTAATATAATATACAATCCCTGCTATTATTAGATTAATAAAAATCATATATATTTTTAGGTTAAATTGAATTATTGATATTTTGCTTCAGGTAACAAACATAGCTTGATACAAATCTCACTATTATTATTATTCTCTATTATTATTATTTTTTATGAAATGTTACAGATATTTTCCTAACTATATTAGGCTAGCCGTTATTTAATTTAATTCCATAAAGCAATGTCTTAAAACCAAAAACCCTTAGGGAGCAACAACCCTAAAAACTTTTCATTCCAACGGCTATGACAAGTCGGGTTCAGGTCAAGACCAAAACTCCGCTGCCCATCGTGCAACCCATTAGACTTAAGCAGCAACAGCTACTGCTACTTCCGGGTGAGCTAAAGCCCGACCCGACCCGCAACTAACCTACCCGTTAATTCAAAAGAAGAGTATTGTTCTTCTTCTTCTTCTTCTTCTAGCCGACGTACTTAGCACCTGCAAATGCAGGCACGCGCTCGTACGAGGGACGACCATTCTAGCTCTTCCGAAACCCTAACCTCTCTTTCTCTATATAAACTCACCATTTTCTTCCTCTCCTAACAAAACCTAGCTGCCACAAAACCTAAAACCTGCTCTCTCATCGACTTCTTGTAGCCACCTTCTAGCTTTCGATCCGGCACCCCCTTCGAAGCAGGAGACCAGGAGGTGCAGGACCAGCTTCTTTTGTTGGCACCACCGGACGTTTTTACGGTTAGGTGGCTTGACCTCGACGGAGGACCTCCGACCAGTCAACCTCTAAGTGAGTTTTCTGGAGCTTGATAGCTTCTATAAGTCCTTAAACTCTATCTACTGCCATCTTGTTCACTACTGCTATTTTTCCCTTATTGTTATTTTTTTTATATGTACAAGGGGTCTTGAGTGTGTAGTAGACTCTACAGTAGGTTGGAGAAATGTATGGGTGGAGGAAGTGTGTTGTTGGAGCCAAAATAATGTTGAGTAATGGGCATCTTGGAAGGCATGACAATGATAGTAGAAAGATATAGATGAAATGTAATGGTGATGTTTATACTTTGAGTCTCTGTCTTAAGTCCGACTATGGGCCCATCTAAGGATGATGTGTGAACAAGAGGAGGTTAGGAGTTGAAGGATAAATAAATAAATGAGGTTCTAATAGGTTCTGTTTAACCACTATGAGATTGGGATTAATATATGAATGGTTAGAGTATGGGAGATCTCTATGGCTTGGGTATTCAAGTAAAGAATCTAGCTAGAGGAGGCCTACTGATGTTCTTCCCCCATCTAAGAACGTGAGGGCACATCTCATACTGATTTTCGTTTAAGAGAGAAAGGGGTCAGTATACACAAATGGTGGACATATTTTTGATAGTAGGGGTTTGCTTGTATTCAAATAAGTGTTGTGTTATTAGGTCTGTGTTGGAGTAATAGCTGAGTGATTCAAATATTGGGTTGATTGTCACGCCCCAGAACCAGAATACTAGAGAGCGGGGGACAGACACAGCCAGCTACGTATATCAAAGTAAATTCCACCACGATATACGGTCACGGCTGTCTAGATATATGAGGGTTTAACTACAAGCCAATAGTCTCTTAAGGTCAAGAACAAGCCTAGTGTCTCAATCTCAAGCAAGAAAGTAAATGTAACAAGATAGTAGATCATCAGACATACAAAGTAAGGCGTCCCATACATTACATATTCAGATGATCATGAAGCTATAGTCATACAAAATGCGAAGACTAGCAAGAGTTTAAGTCATACATGATCAACCCTAGGATGTGTCAATCATGTTGCAGCCCTTAGACAGACAGAAAATATAAGCTTTCAACATGAGCTAACACTTGCTCGGCAGCTAAACGCCTCAAAAGAATAATTTATAATGGAGTGGGAGAGCAAAATAAAACACACTCGTTGCCAGGGTTGCGTCTAGTGTTCACCATCTGGCTGGAAGGCTGGAAGATCCTCGGGTGCTACTCCGAAATCTGGCCATACAAAACCAGCTGGGTCAGACCCCAAAAAGAGCAAGTGCTACAAGGGATGCTTCACTTAAGAACTAAAACCAGCAATTAGCACAAAAACACAATTATATAATAAAAGACTGGAGATATAGAAAATCATGATGATATACGATAAGATAACCATGGGACTATTCAGATAAACAAGTTACAACCCTTAAACCAAACAAGGACCGGAGTTGTAACCCTTCGTCTAAACGGAACTTGGTTTTCTACCATTTATCGATAAAGTAAAGCTCAAGCAATCAGGTCATGCAACAATCTTGTACAGGATCAGGACAAAATTAGACTGGGCTGGACTCCATCCAATCAATCAAGGCCAAGCAATGAGTACGGCTTGATACTTTAACTAACTAGGGTTATCACAAGCCTAGTTACTAGCAAGATGCAATCGAGATGTTCCAACAGTCACAGGCCTTGCAGCTATCCAGGTTATCCAGGCGAGGTTGATTACCAAAGTTATCCAGAATTATTAGATGGCTTAGAGTGCAACACATAACAGTGTGCCTTGTACTTGTTTCATGAGTGTGTCCCACATGGCAGTGGACTGGAAATGTGCCCTACTCGACGGCAGGCTACAAGTCCATTAGGTGTGGCCGGGATAACATGATCGCCTGTAACTGGGGAAATCTCCCTTAGAATGAACTACTTGATCAATCTAGTCATTAACCTTAGTCAGATTCAATATGAATCCCTGACCGTGGTAACCAGGGACTCATATCCTAGACATGATGCAAGACGAGACTAGACTAGTAGCTTGTACAAACAAGTTTCAAGCAAGCACCCACGATGTCAAGACGAGAATTTACTTAGCAAGTCGAGATAGCCGTCGCAACGGCGTTCAAGGTTACATGTCATATTTACTTGTCATGAGTGCGCCGTAACGGGCCACTATCATGTACTGGCATGTCATGTTCTTGTCTGGAGTGTGTCACGATGGGCCACCGTCATGTTCTTACTATGTTTATGTATCATGCCGTGTTCACATATCATGTCGTGTACAGATTATCATATAAATATTAACATATCATGATTATATCGAGTTCATGTCAAAAAGGCGTAAGGATAATAATAAGGGGTGTTATGCGCCCAATAAAGGTGAATCTAGGGCAATGGATGCCAGGGCCATACTGCGCCGGACAACGGGGTAAGATACGCTAGTGCTAAGAAGCCTCCGGGCAGGAAAATACGCCAAAGGAGTACGCCAAGGGGAGTACGCCAAAGGAGTACACCAAGCCAGAGGAGTACGCCAAAGGAAGTATGCATAAAGGAAGTACGCGTAAGAGAAGTACGCGTAAAGGAAGTACGTATAAGGAAAGTACGCGTAAAGGAAGTACACGTAAAAGATTACGCCAAGGGAAGTACGCCAAAGGAATATGCCAAGGGAAGTACATGTAAAAGGAGGTACGCATAAAAGGAGGTACGCGTAAGGAAGTACGCGTAAAGGAGTACGCGTAAAGGAGTAAAGTTTACGCGTAAAACTTGTTTTACGCCAAGGCAGGGTAGACTTTATTTTACGCATAAAACAGTCTTGACTTGCGTAATCCAGATTCACGCTGACACGAATAAACGTGGGTTTAGAGTTTGATACTACGCTGGCACGGATAAACGTGGAAGTGTGATACTACGCTTGCACGAATAAACGTGGGCGTAAGGAACCTCCAGAACTCTAAATTCTATGAAATCTTCAATCTAAGCCAAAAATGGGACTTCCATAGATCCAAATAGGGTATAACACAAATCTCAACAACCTGGAACGATCAAACCTTGAAAATAAGAAAGTTTGATAGATCAAAACCACCAAAATCCTAGAATGGCAAATTTTTAGATCTACAAAAAAATAAAACTTTAAAATGCAAAGTGTCAAGTCCTAAACTATCTTAGAATCATGAGAGGGAGATAAATGAACCATAAAAATGGGTTCTCATATGGAAGTAAGGTGCACTTGCCTATGGGTTTTCTTAGGTTAGAGGAGAGGTTAATGGAGAAGAAGAAGAGTAAATGAGAATAAGTGAAGAGAGAGAAAGTAGTTGGGCTTTAAATTGAGATGGTGGTAGGTAGGGGGTTGGGTTCATGATGAACCACCCTAAACCAAAACAAACCAACCCAAGCCGAATCCAAGTCAAAATAAACCAAGTCATGCAAGATTAAGCTAGACAAGTCTGATTACGGGTCGAAATTTCGTACACGTATATTCAAAATACGTATAACGAAAAAAAATAGAGGTGACAACTCTACCCACCTTAAAAGAATTCTGTCCTCGGAATTTAATCAAGAGGCTAAAGATGTCGAGCAAGCTATACTAAGCACAGGCAAGTTATAACTAAGCAATCAATTAAGCAATCATTCATGCAAACAATAAAGTTGAAGGCATAAAAAGATATTACACCTTACGAGTCAAGCAGGTCAGGATATCGCGATCGAATATCATCCTCACGCTCCCACGTTGACTCACCCAAAGAGTGATGACCCCAAGCAACACGGACTAACTTGATAGTCTTGTTCTTGAGTATCTTCTCTCTTCGGTCCAATATGGATACGGGTCTCTCCTCATACGAAAGGTTGGTACCAACAACCAATTCCGAATGATCAAGGACATGACTCGAATTCAGAATATACCGTCATAATTGGGATACATGGAAGACATCATGTACTCACGTAACGACGGTGAAAGAGCGAGACGATAGGATACATCACCTACCCGTTCTAGAATGTCGAACGACCCTATATACCTAGGACTAAGCTTTCCTCGTACGCCAAAATGAATGACGCTACGGGTAGGCGAGATCCTAAGGAATACATGGTCGCCGATAGAAAATTCAAAGGAACGCCGATGAGAATCGGCCCAATGACGCTGGCGATCTTGTGCAACTCGAAGATGATCTCTGACTTGTCTGACCACCTCAATAGTCCGCATTACCATCTCTGGTCCAAGCATTTGCCTCTCACCGATATCATCACAAGCTAAAGGAGATCTGCACTTCCTGCCGTACAAGGCTTCAAAGGGTGCCATCTGGATATTGGCCTAGAAACTGTTGTTATAGGAGAACTCTATGAGATGCAGATGATCTTCCTACGAACCACCGAAGTCGAGTGTACATGACCACAGCATATCTTCAAGAGTCTGGATCGTGCGTTCTGACTGACCATATGTCTGCGGATGGTCGGCTGAACTGAACTTGAGACGAGTCCCCAAACTCTCTTGAAGACTCCGCCAAAAGTGCGAGGTAAATCTCAAATCTCTGTCGGACACAATACTAACTGGTACTCCATGCAATCTGACTATATGCCTGAGGTACATCTTTGTAAGCTGATCCGTCGACTGACCGATTCTGAAAGGAATAAAATGAGCTACCTTGGTGAGTCTGTCAACTATAACCCAGATAGCATCTCTTCAAGCTGGGGATCTAGGTAATCCAGTTACAAAATCCATGGTAATATGCTCCTATTTCTATTATGGGATCGGTAAAGGTTGAAGAAGTCCAGCTGGTCTCTGATGTTCGGCTTTAACTTGCTGACAAACCAAACAACGAGAGACAAACCGGGCTATCTTCCTCTTCATGCCATTCCACCAAAAATACTGTCGAATATCACGATACATCTTCGTACCGCCGGGGTGAATCGAATACTGAGAACTGTGAGCTTCTGCCATGATCTCCTTTTTGATATCACCACTGGGTACACAAAGATGCCTTCCATGTCGGAGTGTACCATTTTTATGAATATATAACTCTGGTCTTCTCCCTGCTACACACTCTGCCCTAAGCCGTTGAAGCTTAGAATCCGCTGACTGAGCTAGCTTAATCCTCTCAACTATGCTGGACTGAACTTACATACTGGCCATCAATGCCACACTGGAAGGAAGAACAACTTCAATACCCATCTTTTGATGATCTGCTAACAACTCTGGCTGTGCTATTAGGAAACAAACTCCGGCTCTCCTGCTCAATACATCTGCTACTACGTTGGCCTTCCTAGGATGATACTGCAAGTTGATGTCATAATCCACAAGTAGCTCTAGTCATCTCCTCTGACGCATGTTAAGATCCTTCTAGGTAAACACATACTTAAGACTCTTGTGGTCGGTGAAAATCTCCACCCGATCTCCATACAAATAATGCCTCCACAACTTAAGCGCGAAAACTACCGCTGCTAACTCCAAGTCGTGAGTTGGGTAATTCCTCTCATAATCACGAAGCTGACGTGATGCATAAGCTACTACCTTACCATGTTGCATCAAGACGCATCACAATCCCTTACCGAAAGTATCACAATAGACTGAAAATCCTCATGTCCCATCTGGAAGTGTGAGAATGGGTGCCATCATCAATCCTTGCTTTAACTTCTCAAATGAACTCTGAAACTCTGCTGTCCAAGCAAACCGCACATCCTTGCGGGTCAACTGCGTCAATGGTGCTAAAATTCGAGCGAAGTCTGATACAAACTACCGGTAATAGCCAGCCAATCCTAAGAAACTCCGAACTTCTGCGACGGTACTAGGAACTGGCCATGTCTCTATAGCCACAATCTTCTGGGGGTCCACTTCTACTCTATCTCTGGTGATGATATGCCCTAGGTACGAAATGCGATCAAGCCAGAACTCGCATTTACTATACTTTGCGTACTACTGGTGCTCTCTGAGAATCGAAAGAACTACGCGAAGATGCTGCTCATGTTCCGCTTCACTCTTGCTATATACCAAGATATCGTCTATGAACACTATCACAAACTGATCCAAATAAAGCGTTGGTCGCTCCAAATGGCATAACAAGAAAACCCTAATGTCCATATCTTGATCTGAACGCTGTCATCGGAACGTCTTGCTCTCTAACTCTGATCTGATGGTACCATGATCGTAAGTCAATCTTCAAGAATACTGCTGCTTCCTTGAGCTGATC
This sequence comes from Iris pallida, assembly GCA_029216955.1. NCBI lineage: Eukaryota > Viridiplantae > Streptophyta > Magnoliopsida > Asparagales > Iridaceae > Iris > Iris pallida. The sequence continues at coordinate 7,333,237 of JANAVB010033216.1, forward strand.
AAACAAATCATCTATCCTTGGTAGAGGGTATTTGTTCTTGATCGTTACAGAGTTCAAGGTACGATAATGAACACATAATCTTGACGTACCATTCTTTTTTTCATAAGAAGTATCGGGGCTCCCCAAGATGATCCACTAGCACGAATAAATCCCTTGGTTCTAAGTTTTTCAATTATCTTGTACAAGATCTCCAATTCGGAGGGTACTATCCTGTAGACTCCTCCTGACATTGGTGTCATCCCTGGAAGCAAATCAATGGTGAACTTTATCTCTCTCTGGGGGCATGCTTGGAAGTTCTTCGGGAAATATGTCAGGAAACTCTTCTACAACTCTGGAAAATTGAACTGCTGCTGCTATTGCCATCCGCAATACTGGGGAAGAAGGTTCTACTCTACCTCGGAAAAATAAAAACTCTGGCTCACCAGGAATACTAAAAATAATATTGCCGATATGGCAATCTATTCTAGCATACTGGTCCCTCAACCAATCCATTCCTAAGACCACATCATAATCGGCCATCGGAAACTCTATCAACCTAGCGAAAAACTCTCTACCGCTAACTACGATTCTACACGAGGAAAAGACTATATCTACTCCCACAAGACCATTACCAGTAAGTATATTGAGCCTCACTGATAATGACTCGGGCTCCAGTCATATCCGTGTTGCGAATCGTGCTGACATGAATGAATACGATGCTCCCGAATCAAATAATACTGATACAAAAAAAGAGTTGACGAGAATGGTATATGCCACCACCTCACCTGATGCCAATTCTTCCTCCATGGTCAAAGCCATCGCTTGACCTTGTCCTCTTGGTGCTGGTCCCCTCTGCTGGAAACCTCTCTGCCTGTTCTGGTTCTGAGCTTGGGCCTGGGCATACTGCTGTGGCCTTTGATGCTGGAAAGCTTGGGCCTGAGGCGCCAAGGGCCTCGGGAACTGGTGCTGCTGCTGAACTGGGGCCGACCCCCCCGATGGACTGGTTAGGGTTGAAGATGAACTGGTCCTGTGCGAACAAGACCCTATCATATGGTCTGATGCCCCACAAGCCAAGCACAATCCCTGTGCTCTGTGACACTCTGAAACAACGTGATCGGGCTTCTCATAATGAGAGCAGCCCATTGCAGAAGACTGCTACTACTTCTGCTGCTGAGGATACGTCGGCGTCGAGTGCTGAACCGACGAAACTGTGGTCGCCCTCCTAGGAGCTCCAATAGTCAAAGCTCTAGCTGTTGGGGCTGGTGCTGATGACTGGGACATCTGCCCATGAGACCTCTTCCGACCTCCGGTTCTATCTACAATCCTTTGTGAAGTATACTCATGCCCCTTTGCTGCTCGCAAGACGGCATCAAATGTCTGGTGCTCGAACTGCTCCACAGCTAGAATAATCTCTAGGTAGAGTCCCTGCTGGAACCGCTGGGCTCGATCCAATTCGGTCGCCACCAAGGTGCAAGCAAACCGACTCAGTCTTGAAAACTCGGCCGCATATCCATCGACCGTCATGCTCATCTGCCTGAGATTGGAGAACCTCGTCTTTAGGTCATACCGAGCTACAGCATCGAAGTACTTGATCTGAAACTTGTTACTGAATATCCACCATAAGCCAGGCATCGCCAATCCAACTGCTTGCATCGCCCACCAGCTGCGGGCTAGGTCTAATAACTACAGGCGCACAACGGCCACCTTCTCTACTTCGAGAATCCTAGCTGCCTCTAAGATAACTTCTCTGTTCCGAAGCCAAGCATCAGCAGTGATAGCATCTTCACTGCCATCAAAGAAAGGAGAGTTCAAGCGCTTGAAGCTGTTGGCCGTATTGTTCCCTTGGTAACCCACTCTACCCATAGCATACTGCACTGTCTGGTGCAGGGCGTCGCCCCAACGATCTTGAGATGCAAGCAATTCCCTAATAAGTTCCACCAGGGTTCTATTGTCAGGTTCTACAGGCTGGACTGGCTGAACTGGTGGCTCTTGACCCCCAGTAGGCATGACTCTGGAAGCTACCCCTGAGTGCTGGGCTTGGTCTCTAGGTTGTTGCTGGTTCACTGGAGGTGCTCCCCCTTGCTGATCGGTAGGACTAGGAACAATGCCGCTGAAGAAACGACATGGGGAACAATAAGGAATGACCATGATAGATCAAGGATATAAGCATGTGATCTGATCAAGATTTTGGAAAGATTAGAAGATACGAGTAGAGATCAAAGGCGAGTGTTGATTGAGACATCTATTTCGTGAAACCCTCACATATCTTGATTTACAAGACCTGTATGGGCCACTACTTAAATCGTGTCACACCCCAGAACTAGAATACTGGAGAGCGGGAGACAGACACAGCCAGCTACGTATATCAAAATGAATTCCACCTCGATATACGGTGACGGCTGTCTAGAAACATGAGGGCTTAACTACAAGCTAATAGTCTCTTAAGGTCAAGAACAAGCCAAGTGTCTCAATCTCAAGCAAGCAAGTAAATATAACAAGATGGTAGATCATCAGACATACAAAGTAAGACATCCCATACATTACATATTCAGATGATCATGAAGCTAGTCATACAAAATACGAAGACTCGCAAGAGTTTAAGTCATAGATGATCAACCCTAGGATGTGTCAATCATGTTGCAACCCTTAGGCAGATAGAAAATATAAGCTTTCAACACGAGCTAACACTTGCTCGGCGGCTAAACGTCTCAACAGAATAATTTACAATGGAGTGGAGAGCAAAATAAAACCCACTCGTTGCCAGGGTTGTGCCTAGTGCTCACCATCTGGCTGGAAGGCTGGAAGATCCTCGGGTGCTACTCCAAAATCTGGCCATACAAAACTAGTTGGGTCAGACCCCAGAAAGAGCAAGTGCCACAAGGGAGGCTTCACTTAAGAACTAAAACCAGCAATTAGCACAAAAACATAATTATATAATAAAAGACTGGATATATAGAAAATTATGATGATATACTGTAATGCCCAGTCCTAAAATACGTAGGACTAGGAACGTAGACATGCCAGCTATATACATACGAAGTATACCCTAACATATGGAACCTCGTATGCATACATAAGCTGTAATATACAGTAGAAACCATAACGACTAATCTCATCCACAAAATAAAGGAAAATAAAGAATTCATATAATCATCTATGGAGATGTATTTGTACAATATGTTGGACGGAGACAAATCTACTACCAACAAGCAAGGAAAGAAATACATGGAAATAAAATGAGCTAGGCGAGCGAAGCGAAGACGATCCAAGTGCAATCATCCTCGAAGAAATAGCGATTATCACGGCTAGAGCTAGAACACCTACGAAAGACAAGAGCACACACCTGGCGAGATAACCAGGTCCTCAGAGGGACGTAACAAGACACATAATATCATACCGATGACTGAATAAATAAAGCTCAACAGAAAAGTATATGTGACTACACAAATAAAGGTCCTTAACCATTCTATGTGAGAATGTATTTTGAAGACAACGTTCCACACAAGGGCTCTCGAGACTAGAAATACGGCGCGTTAGCGTTTCAACCAAGGCACTAGTGGTGTCTACAGAAAAGTAAATGCACGGCCCATTAGCACTCGAGTGAGGGCTAAGGGGCATCTAGAGAAAAATTAATGCACGGCCATTATCTCTTGGGTGAGTCACTAACGGCAGCTAGAGAAAAGTAAATGTGTGAAAGCCCATGCGCCTAATAACTGTCTTCACCCTCCCCATGTACTATTCGTTCTGAATCCACACCACGATATTTCTAATAACCGCTAAGTCTTCTAGACAACTATATTAGCAGTTATATCCTAACGCTCGTCCTGTACGCATCGATGTACGGTCGGTACGCGAGTCTAAATCTATATGAGACACGTGACATCGTGGTACACAGGTGTCGGCCAATGAATGCGGCACATGCAAAGGCGGTCCCTTAACTCTAGGCCAAATGCATAAAGAAAACTATAATATAATAATTTACAACTATATACTATTTTGAAAGAACAACTTATAAGAAATAAAACATGCATGATATTGAGCAAGAAATTTAAATAGTAAAGGCAAGGTGTCTTGCCTGGTAGGACGCCTGGTGTACTGCAAGGATCAAGATGGCACAAACTGTGACTCCGGTGCAACAACTGCACAAGGGGACCTCTGTTGGTGGCACGAACAGTTCCATTGGGTCCAGAAGGGTCAAATTAGTTAGGGTAGACATAAGGTAGTATAGAATAGGATTGGCTATGGGCAGGAGGAGATTCACAAGAAAAAGGATAATAATAATATATATACAATTCTTAGAAAACTATTTAACCTAAAAATATATTTTATTAGAAAAAATAGTTTTTTTTATATATAAATATATGACAAATGTATGATAAATATATGAAAAATATTCCTTTGCATTTAGGCAAAAACAAAATATATGAAAAATGTATCAAAAATATATAAAAAATGTAAAATAAGATCGCCTTTAGGCAAAAACAAAATTTGTACATTTGTAAAAACAATTTGTCAATAGCTCTCTCTATTTTTATTAGATAAAAATAAAACCTAAAGAAATGTATTGAGCTAAAATACTCCAAGGTTGTCAAAATGATTTTAGGTAGTAAACTATATTTCATAAATCAAAATATATTCTAGAGAAAATATTTAAAATGCTAAATCCCTTAGACCAAAATTACATATATTCATATAAGTCGAGAAGGATATTTTAGAGTTAAAACATAACTTTGAATTTAGCTAAAAAAATATTTGTACGAATACAAATCATAATATTCATAAAACAATAAAATAATGATAATAGTAATGATAATAATAATAGAGAAATTATAATAAATAAATAATAATATAAAAATAATATAAAAATAAAAAAATGTATTGTGTTTTCACTCCTCTCGAAGGAGAGAACACAGCTGTAATAAAGGAAAAAAACCAAAGAAGGAGAGAGAAAGAAAGATGGGGTGAGAAATAAATTGGGAGAGGGGAACGGTCAGGAGTGGGCGGAGGAGATGCTGCGGGCGGCGCTCGCTCTACGCTGTGGGGCTTCTCGGCGGAGGGGTGCACGGGCGAAGTTCGCGGCGGCGGGAAGGCGGTTCGGTGGCGCGAGTGGAGGATGGGCTCGCCGGCGTCGACGGGCGTGTGATTGCAGGCGGGTGGCACGGCTCGACGCTGGTCCGGGCAGACCTGAGAGCTGGGCAGCACTCTGCGGCGAGGGGCTAAAGCGGGCGGATGCGCGCACGCTGCGGTTAGCGCACGCCGGCGGCGGAGAAAAAGGGGCACGTGCGCGAGGCTGGGCGGCTAGGGGCGACGCCGAAGGTCGGCGAATAATGGGGACAGGTGCGGGCACCGATGGATGCGTCGGACGACTTGGGGCACACGGCAGCTTACGGTGGACAGTATGGACGCATGGCAGATGGGGATAACTTTGAAGGACGGGATCGAAGAGCTGTAGTGTTGCGTCGGTCGAGACGGAAGGCTGCAGGGATGTAGACGATGGCGGTGGTCCGGGCGCGTTGGTGAGAGATCTGGCCTGACACTACCGTAGTGGTGACGCTGCAAAATCGCTCCAGCGGCCAGGATAGGTAAGGGTTTCCCATCTCTTCTCCTCTATGTGGTGGTGGTTTGGGGTGAAGTTGCTGGCATTGGTGGGTTGCCGGTGGCAGCAGTGGTGGTGTGTTCTATGGAGGTGGAGGCGATATGATCAGATGGTGTTGGTGATGATGGGTGGTTGTGAGGGGAGGCCGAGGGAGGCTGGCTTGGCCGGACTGGCCGTCGGTTGGTCGAGTTTGCCAGTAGTAGAACGAGGAAGCGGTTGGTGATGCCGTGGGTGCGGGAGGTGGAAGTCGATGACGAAGATGATGATGGTTTGGTCGGGACGATGGGGTGGTGGTGCCGATGAATGGTGATAGGGATGGTGTTGGTCACAGTGGATGGGAGGTGGTCGATGGTGGAGATAGGTGTTCGTGAGGGTGGCTTGGAATTGCGGCTCTCGACAAGGCGCTGTGTTGACACAAAGTCACAGTCAACCAAATATTGATAACATTGACTAAATAATACTTGTAATAATTCAATACGACACACGACGACTACTCCGGCTCAAGACAGACGATAGCTCAGTTTTTGCAATACAAGTCATTTTTGAGTCTGTATTTTTATATTTATTGAGTCTAGACTATTGTAAGCTGAGTTGTGCTGAGCTCTTGAGACTTAACCTATAGCCTACCCAAAATCCATAAGCTCCACAAAAGCCCATTGGACATTAGGACCCATTCTGTGCTCTGGAGATAGAGTTCGGGCCGAACTCTGCCTCCACACAGAGTTCGGGCCGAACTCTGTCCCCTAAAAATCAGCACCCTAATTTTTAGGGTTGGCTGGTTGCTAGTTGTCCAACGGCCAAATTTTTGAAAATTCCTACCAGAATTCTGGCCGAATTCTGCCTGCTAAAACCCTATAAATAGGCCAAGAATTCTCTCATTTTTATTCATCCAATCTTCTCTTCTCTTCTCTCTTAAGCTCAATATAGGCCATACCCTTCTTCATCTACTAGCCACAAGTTTCTTAAGTCTCGAGTGCTCAGTATCTCTCAGTTAGGAGTCTTGTGCAAGAGTTCAAGAAGTCGCTTGGAAAATTCCAAGCATCGCCACTGCGATCCTTTGTAAGAAGTTGACGTGCTCTTCTGAAGAAAAGGCACGGGGTGTAACTACTATTTTACAAATAGTAGATTTAATCCTGAGCTAGAGTTCTCAGGCCTGGACTAGTCCTCCACGAGGGAAACCAGGTTAAAAATCGGTTGTGTTTGCGTATGCTTTCTTGCTCCTTATTTATTTCCGTATTTACTCTGATTATTTTTAGATTGTGAAAGAGTTTAATTTTTTAATTGGGTATTATCACTATAAACTATATTCACCCCCCTCTAGAGTTGCCATCTGTTCTTCAATTGGTATCAGAGCCCTGTTCTCTCAACAAGGACTAACATCCTAGAGCTGATCCACGGCAACCACACAATCCTTGATTTCCAATCATGGTGAAGGGCAGTCCACTCATAGGCCTCCCCTATTTGATGGAACTAACTACACATATTGGAAAATAAGGATGAGCTTTTATCTCAAGTCGCTAGACTTTGATCTGTGGACTATCGTCACTGACGGTTACAAAAAGCCCGCCAGAATAGTTGTCAATGGTGATCTCGTTGAGAAATCACATTACAAATATTCTGACAAAGAGAAAAAACAGGCAAGTCTAGACACAAGAGCTATTAATGCTTTATTCTGTGCTATAGACAGGAATGAGTTCAACAGGGTATCTACATGCACCACATCTCACGAAGTATGGAGACTTCTAGAAGTGACGCATGAAGGAACCACCCAAGTCAAGGAATCAAAGATAAGCTGTCTCACTCAAGAATACGAGGCTTTCAAGATGAAGCCAAATGAGACGATCACGCAAATGTTCGCAAGATTCCTCGATATCATTAACCCCTGTCTTCGCTCGGCAAATAATATTCAAATCACGAGAAGATTCGCAAGCTACTTAGGGGGCTCCCAAAGATTTGGAACCCTAAAGTGACAGCCATCATAGAAGGAAATGATCTCACAACCATGTCCATGGAGACCTTGATGGGAAAGCTGATGACTCATGAGCTTGACCTCAAGGACTTCGAAGAGCCTGCTCCTAAGGCTAAGGAGATCGCACTCAAAGCTCATCGACGGAGGGCTGACCCCGAAGAGACGGATGACAACAACTCAGAAGGTGACGATCAAGCTCTCCTCGTCCGCAACTTTAAGAAATTCCTTCGCTTCAACCGAAGAAAGAAGGAACCTCAAGAAGACGACGAAGAAGAGCCAACCTGCTATGGTTACAAGAAGACGAAACATGTCCGAAAAGATTGTCCATACTTAAAAAAGAGCAACCGTTGTGAGAAGCCATACAAGAAGACTTCCTCAAAGAAATATGCCAACACAAGCATTTGGCATGAAAGCGAAGCTAGTGACTCCGAGGAAGAAAAGGACTCTCCTCAAGATACGGCTAATGTGTGCCTAATGGCAACATCCGACAAGGTATCAAACGAAACTCTTGTTGACTTCACTTTTGATGAACTTGGCGATGCTTTCCCCGATTTACTTAATAATCACAAAAAGGTCATTGGTAAATACAAACATGCCAAGGACAAGATCAAAAGTCATGAAGTCGAAATTCAAAGACTTTCTCTATTACTTGATAACATTAGAGACACTTCACCCACGGATGTCACAGATGAGGTATCTAAGCTTAAAATAAGCTTACATGATGCCGAAACACGCATTGAACAACAAACACAAGAAATCACAACACTCAATACGGAGCTTGCAGAAGAAAAGAGTAGACACAAGATTTCTATCACTAAGATAATTTGGTTTGAATGCTAAGATTACTGAACTGCAGGCTGTCTCTAAGAAACTAGAGACTAAATTGGGAAAACAGGTTGCTCAACCTCAAACCCAATTTCATGGGACACACACAAAGCATGATACTTCTCATACTAGTCACCCACGTCATCCACCTATAACACGTAACCATGCTTACATATACACACACTTTCACAAAGGACACAAACCACATGCACGTAGAAATAATTATCATACGTCACAAAATCATCATGCTACACATAGATACAATCATCACCATGTTGCACAAAAACCACATCACCATCACTCTACATATAGACATCATCACCATGCTACTCCATATAGACAATATCACCATGCCACTCCACATCACTCTACACATAGTCATCATCACCATACTAATTCTACATATCATCATACTTCTCCTCATCACTCTACTTATAGACATTATCAGCATGCTTCTATTATAAATAGGAATGCTACATGTACTTATTGTGGTTTACATGGACACATTTCACCACAATGTAGAATTAGAAGATTAGTAGATAAAAAGATATATGCATGGTTTCCAAAAACTAACTTTTCAGGACCCTCAAGAACTTGGGTACCAAAGTTCACATCTACTCTTGATGTAGGTGGACCTTCCCTCCTTAACTAAAAGTAAGTGGATTCTCGGTAGTGGATGCTCGTGATATATGACGGGAGACGCAAATCTTTTCGTATCACTATCGATGAAGAGAGAAGGATATGTATCCTTCGGTAACAACCTAAAAGGTTATATTATAGGTAATGGTAATATTGGTTATCCTCCCTCTCCCGTAATAAAGGATGTCTGCCTAGTGACCGAGTTAAAGCATAACCTGCTCAGCATTAGTCATCTTGCTGACCATGGATATGACATTAACTTTGTACAAAACAAATGCCTTATTTATGATAGGTCAACGGGAGACATCGCTTTTGAAGGGGTAAAAGAGGATAATATTTATATTTTCTGTTTGTCTAGAAATACTAACAATACAGGTAGATGCCTATATGCTCATAAAGATGAACGATTACTATGTCACCAGCGTCTTGGTCATGGCAATATGGATACTATATCCAGGCTATCGACCAAGAAACTAGTTAGAGGCTTGCCCGATATCACATTCAAAAAGGACACCGTATGTGCCGAATGTGAATTGAATAAGGCAACGAAGTCCTCATTTTATTCCATTAACTCTGTAAGCACTACTAGACCCCTGCAACTACTCTATATGGATTTATTTGGCCCTAGTAGAGTAGCCAGTCTTGGTGGAAAACTCTATGCCTTTGTTATTGTTGATGACTTTTCAAGATTTACTTGAGTTTTCTTTCTTACAAATAAAAGTGATGCTATTTCGGTTTTTAAGATTTTTGTTAAGAAAGTTCAAAACGAAAAAGGCTACATGATTACTCGAATCCGAAGTGATCATGGAGGCGAATTCAAAAATTTTGATTTTGAAAAGTTTTGTGATTCCAATGGTTTTGATCATGAGTTTTTTTGTCCAAGAACTCCTCAACAAAATGGTATTGTGGAGCGAAAGAATAGGACTCTCGGCGATATGGCTAGAGTCATGTTGAACAAGTTTTCACTTCCGAAATACTTTTGGGCTGAAGCTGTCAGTACAGCATGCCACATTTTAAATATGGTGCTTATTCGTCCTATTACGAAAAAAACACCCTATGAGCTTTGGTTTGGGAGAACCCCAAATGTTTCTTATTTTAGAGTTTTCGGCTGTAGATGTTTTATCCTTAACACCAACGACAACTTAGGAAAATTTAATGCCAAAGCTGACGATGGTATTTTCCTTGGCTATGCTGCCAAGAGCAAGGGATATAGAGTTTTTAACAAACGCTCATTAATTGTGGAAGAGTCTACAAATGTGACTTTTGATGAAGATAACAGTGCAGCAGCTACTCTTGATGATGATGTTGAGCCATCAACTTCTACTCCAATGAATACCACAACCGAGACCAATTCTCTGGAGGGCTTGCCAAAGAAATTCTCTTTCAAGCCTTCACATCCAGAAAATTTGGTAATAGGTGAGGTTTCACGTGGAGTAACTACTAGATCATCACTAAGAGACTATATTGCTAGACTGCCTTTATTTCACAAATTGAGCCGAAAAACATTTTAGAAGCTTTCAATGATAAATTTTGGATTTCTGCTATGCAAGAAGAACTCAACCAATTCGAGAGAAGCCAAGTATGGGAACTCGTTCCTAGTCCGGCTAATCACTCGATTATTGGTACTAAATGGGTCTTTAGAAACAAAGTGAATGAAGATGGTTCAGTCACACGCAACAAAGCTCATCTAGTAGCCCAATGATACAACCAAGAGGAAGGTATCGACTACGATGAGACGTATGCTCCTGTTGCTAGATTGGAATCCATTCGAATGCTTTGTGCATTTGCAAATTTTCAAAATTTCAAATTATTTCAAATGGTTGTTAAAAGTTCTTTCTTGAATGGATTTATTAAGGAGGAAGTTTATGTAAAACAACCCCCTGGTTTTGAAAATCACAAATTTCCCGACCACATGTTCAAGCTAAAAAAAGCGATGTATGGCCTCAAACAAGCCCCTAGAGCTTGGTATGAACGGCTAAGCAATTTCTTACTTGAGAAAGGTTTTTCAAAGGGGAAAATTGACACCACACTTTTCATAAAATCTTTCAAGGATACTATTCTTTTAGTACAAATATACGTAGATGATATTATATTTGGTTCTACTGATGAAACCCTTTGTCAAGATTTTGCCAAGTGTATGCAGACCGAGTTTGAGATGAGCATGATGGGAGAGCTCAACTACTTTCTTGGGCTGCAAGTCAAACAAATATCAAATGGAACCTTCATCTGTCAGTCGAAGTATACAAAGGACATGCTGAAGAAATTCGACCTTGACAACGTCAAACCAATCAGCACTCCAATGGCTACTTCAACCAAACTTGAACCAGATGATAGCGGCAAACCCGTAGATCAACGTAAGTATCGAGGTATGATAGGCAGTCAACTCTACATTACTGCTAGTCGCCCTGATATTATGTTTAGCGTTTGTCTGTGTGCTAGATATCAAGCAAATCCTAAGGAATCACACATGACCGCGGTTAAGCGTATCTTTCGATACCTTAAGGGTACGGTTACAGTGGGCCTATGGTATCCTAAGTCAACATTATTTGACCTCATTGGTTACTCTGATGCTGACTTTGCCGGATGCAAGGTCGACCGTAAAAGTACGAGCGGTACGTGTCATTTATTAGGAAAGGCTTTAGTCTCTTGGTTTAGCAAGAAGCAGAATTCTGTCGCACTATCCACAACAGAAGCTGAATACATCACAGCTGGGCGTTGTTGTGCATAAATTCTGTAGATGAAGCAAACCCTTGAAGACTACAACTTATCTTTCATGCATATTCCAATTTTTGTGACAACACTAGTGCTATAAATCTGACTAAGAACCCCATTTGTCACTCACGCACGAAACACATTAAAATTTGTCATCACTTTTTGTGTGATCATCAGCAAAATGGCACGATTAACTTAGAATTTATTGACACTGATCATCAGTTAGCAGATTTCTTCACAAAACCATTATCCGAAGAGCGCTTCAATTTTCTTTGTCGTGAACTTGAAATTTTAGATGAAGCTGTTATAAATTAAAATCAACCTGCATAAATATCGAGTATATCGTGATTCTCTTATGATGAACTTGCTATGGGTACAAGCCGAAAGGGCCCTTCTGACAACAAGGCGTAAAAGCCTAAGCGACACGGTGCACTAGTCCTCAGGACTTCCGCTAGCTGGGATCCGGCCCCTGCAGCTAACCCATGGTAGCTTCAAAATATTGAATCATGATATAATTCCTTATTTATTATATGGTTCATTTTCATTTATCACATGCTGAAATACTATTTTTTCAACTTCATATTGCTGCTTCAAACTCACTATCTGTTATTCTTTTGTTTACTTCTTGGATCTTTCTTGTAATTATACTCATGTCTTATATTGGTTTTTCTTACTTAACCATTCTTTTTTATTTTCTGCCTGATTCTTGTTCTGTGACCAGGATTCGGAATTCGAGCCGAACTTTGCCCCTACCAGAGTTCGGGCCGAATTTGGCCTGACTGTTCCAGAACCGGGAACAGTCTCAGCCGTTGATCAAAAGTTAGATCCAATGGCCATTATTTGCTTCGACCAAGAGAAACCCTTCCCATATTTTCGGTCTCTCTTCCATCTTCTTCCTCATTACCACCTTTTCCACTTCTCCAACACAATTCTCTCAAAACCCTAACCCTAATTTCTTCTTTCTAGAGCTCAATTCCTCCCCAAACTCAAGGAGAAGGCTTCTTTTTCAATTCTCCTTCACTGTTCATCACTAGTTTGAGGTATAATCCCATACTTTTCTATATCTCAATTTCTTTCTTTATATATTGTGTTATGGCTCCACGTCTGCTCAACCGCGGTAAGAGACTTCGGACCGAGGGAGCATCCTCGTCGAATGCTCCTCCTCCCGTTGAACCGCCCGTTGCACCACCCGTTGCACCGGCCATTGAACAACAACCACCAATCCATCCGTTGTTCAATCCTCCACGTCCACATGATCCAAACACTTTTGACGACCGAATTTTTGTATCACTAGACGCATCAAATGATTGGTTTAGTGATTTTCGGACACGTCCGGTGTTTGCGGGACACCCTATCAACTTTACTATATTTTCTCAATATGATGCACTTTTTTATGACCTTTGTCTTGATGAACTTGTTACCACAAATTCGGTCATTTATCGTAGTGCTATTCAAATATTCTACTGCAACTTAACCCATGATGATACTCATATTTATTCACGAGTTGCGGGAGTTGATATCTCCTTTGACGATTTCGAATTGGCCGAATATCTTGAGCTTCAAGAGCCCAACTCATGGGAAAAGCTTGTTGAAGCTAGATCATTTCAATTTCTCGAAGGAATTTCACTTGAAAGCTTCAAGGACGACTTGTGTAGCCCTAACACACGTCCTCGTAAGCTTTTGGCTAAATTCCTCAATCCCTATTTCTATGAACTTCATCGGATCATTTTAAACACCATTCTACCCAAAGCGGGTTCTACCGATGAAGTCACTTATTTTGAAATTTCGGCCTTATACCATCTCCACTTCCATGTTCCCTTTAATCTTCTATGCACAATGATGGATTGGATGATTAACTATAGGAAGAAACCAAGATCTTTGGTTTATGCATTATACCTTCCTATGATCTTTCGTGCATTTCATGTACCCCTTGATGAGTGTCCATTCTTACCTGCCCCTGCCTTCCTCTCTAAGGCAAGGAGGCTTCAGGCGGCCATTGGCTCACCAGTAATGTCTGAGCATTCTGATGATGAGCCAGATGCCCCTCCTCTTGGACAGGATCCTCCTCCTCCTCCTACCACTCTCGAGTCTTTTCAGACCATGCTCCGAGATCGCTTCACTTTGGAGGACGATCGTTGGGCTCAGTTGGATTACCGGACCACCTTGTAGATGAGTGCTATCAGCAACTCGCTGCATGATATTCGGTATTCCATGTCTCGCCATCCTTCCATGCCCATTCCTATGGAGCGAGACCCTGGTCGTGAGGGATTTCGTATCGATGACCCTTGGGTTCGTCGTTACATGGATCCGAATGCGGCATTCATGGACCCACGTCGCTCATTTACTGATCCATCAGACGACGCTGGGCCTTCACGTGCTCGATGATGGATATGGACTGCTTCTTGATGCTGCTACTGAGGATCATAGCTTATGGTTTATGCATTTTGTTTGTAGTTACTTTTATGTACTTGGTTTGTATTAGACTTATTATGAGTTATGACTCTTGAGACTTTGGTAGTTCTATCAGTTTTTATGTCATTATCACTCTTGTGACATTTGCCAGTTATATCAGTTTATATACAGTATCTTCTCATATCTTTTGGTGTGTTATTCATTGTTTATCTTAAATTGCTAAATGCCAAAAGGGGGAGATATGTGTATATTCTATATTCTTTTTGGTCTATGTGTGCTTTTGGAAGAATGTTATTAACAGGCCAACAAGATTCACAGCATTGTTTACGGGGGAGCTATTCTTAAGCTCGGCACTAATTATGGGGGAGCTATGTTTTTAAATGTGACCAGGTATGAATATTGAATATACAATTATTATTTTGTCAATTATGAATATGGGGGAGATTGTTGACACAAAGTCACAGTCAACCAAATATTGATAACATTGACTAAATAATACTTGTAATAATTCAATACGACACACGACGACTACTCCAGCTCAAGACAGACGATAGCTCAGTTTTTGCAATACAAGTCATTTTTGAGTCTGTATTTTTATATTTATTGAGTCTAGACTATTGTAAGCTGAGTTGTGCTGAGCTCTTGAGACTTAACCTATAGCCTACCCAAAATCCATAAGCTCCACAAAAGTCCATTGGACATTAGGACCCATTCTGTGCTCTGGAGACAGAGTTCGGGCCGAACTCTGCCTCCACACAGAGTTCAGGCCGAACTCTGTCCCCTAAAAATCAGCACCCTAATTTTTAGGGTTGGCTGGTTGCTAGTTGTCCAACGGCCAAATTTTTGAAAATTCCTACCAGAATTCTGGCCGAATTCTGCCTGCTAAAACCCTATAAATAGGCCAAGAATTCTCTCATTTTCATTCATCCAATCTTCTCTTCTCTTCTCTCTTATGCTCAATATAAGCCATACCCTTCTTCATCTACTAGCCACAAGTTTCCTAAGTCTCGAGTGCTCAGCATCTCTCAGTTAGGAGTCTTGTGCAATAGTTCAAGAAGTCGCTTGGAAAATTCCAAGCATCGCCACTGCGATCCTTTGTAAGAAGTTGACGTGCTCTTCTGAAGAAAAGGCACGGGGTATAACTACTATTTCACAAATAGTGAATTTAATCCTGAGCTAGAGTTCTCAGGCCTGGACTAGTCCTCCACGAGGGAAACCAGGTTAAAAATCGGTTGTATTTGCGTATGCTTTCTTGCTCCTTATTTATTTTCGCATTTACTCTGATTATTTTTAGATTGTGAA
The DNA here is from genome assembly GCA_029216955.1 of Iris pallida. Lineage (NCBI taxonomy): Eukaryota > Viridiplantae > Streptophyta > Magnoliopsida > Asparagales > Iridaceae > Iris > Iris pallida. Next base: position 7,348,671 of record JANAVB010033216.1, read on the forward strand.
AAAGTTTAATTTTTTAATTGGGTATTATCACTATAAACTCTATTCACCCCCCTCTAGAGTTGCCATCTGTTCTTCACGCTGGAGGCACCAGGACAGGGGTTGGCTGTTAGGTGGCGGCCAGGGAGGTGTCTTGTCTGGGTTAGGGTTAGATGCGTTGAGATTTGACGTTCATATTGGGGTGTGTCCGACACGAAGATGAGTTAGAAATTCGTGTCCGGTGTGTCGAACACGAGGAGGAAAAAAAATGTAAATGTAAAAGAATATAGTAGAATAAAGATGGTGGACATGGACACAGACACGGTGCACGTACATGTGGTAGAGGAAATTATGAAGTTGTAGAAGTTTATGGATTAGTACCTGCCTATTTATAGGATGTGGGAATTCCCATTTGGATAGGATTGTGGGGGTTTTAAATCTTCATAGATAATTTCATAATTAAATTCAAATTATAACAATCAACATAAATTCAAATTCAATTTAATTAAATCTATCTAAAATAAAATCCATAAATTTAAACATCAATCAAACCATTTAAAATATATTTATGAATACTAAAATAATCATATTATTTAATTTCAAAAATAATTATTAAATCTATCTAAAATAAAAATCCATAAATTCAAACTAATTTAAACATTAATTATGATTTTCAAAATATCCTCATAAATAATAAAAAAAATTAATAATAAATAATTTTGAAAATTACCATAAATATTTAACTACTAATATGGAATATATTTAAAATACTTCTTCAATAAATTTTAGATAAAAATAATTTCAAAAATCACAATAGGTATTCAAATATTTGGAAATAGCTTTTTGATAATTGGATAAAACAATTTGTACTTCGAAAAACCAAAGTGAGCATGAAATAAATTTCTTGCCTCTCGCACAAAATATTATACATAAAATAATACTCTTCTAAACTACTACTTATATTTATACGATAAAATAAAATAAAATAGTATTTTGGAAATCTTGTCGCGCTTTCACAACTTTTTAAGTAATTAAAAATAATTATCACATATTATTTTGAGAACTATCTTCATTAATAAAATCTATAATCAAAAACCGTTTTTCTAAAAATATGTACCTAGCACATGTTCGCACTCGACGTGCAATTATGAAATATGCCGTTTGCACACAACGTACAATTCGACTACGCGACGTACAATACAAAAATTTTAAATCAGTACCAAAATCGATAAAAATATAGTAGAAATTTAGGGATTTTACATCCTACCCAACTTAAAAGAATTTTGTCCTCGAAATTAAGAATTGGTAGGGGGTGAGAAGACACAAGGGGTATCGATGGGGAACAAACAACGACAATATTTTCATAAAATCATGTCGTAAGAAATCGTGATCTAAATCATAGAATTTAATACGGGTATGGTTACGAGGGTCGCAAGTTAAGGCACGAGTAGAAGATTAAGGGTTTAAAGTTTAAATCAAGAGTATCATGCAATAGAGAATGATATGGTATCAAGAGAAATAAGTTAGAAACCTAGTAGATATGGGTTCTTGAGAGTAGGTTGAGGCACGAATAAGAGATTGATTAGGTTCATGCCTAAATTAAGTGATTAGGAGGTCATGAGAGGGCCGAGAAGTTTAGGATGAAGATATAGCAATATCGAGTGATAATGGTCCTACTCGATAGGAAGGCTAGAGGAAGTTCTAGTACAACGCCTTCGTCCTTCTAAAATAGGTGAAGGCGAAAGCAATATAGAGTTCGAGGGGGACGTTATCGAATACGAATACGTGATTCAAAGACAATCGAATAATTTCAAAGGAATTATCAAAGCAATCGTGGATGGGATTCTAGAGGACAAGTTTCGCTATGTCCCCATCCACGTAAGATGATAGATAAAAGCGAACCAAAATGCACTAGGTTGATCAGACCATCATGCACCGGTTCTGAGTAGACAATCTATTAGTGGAGGCCTCCAATAACATATGTCATGAACAAGCTTGATAAAGAAATAGGGCTTGCAAAAACTAGGCTACATTAGCATCATTAGTCTAGATAGTAACAATATAGGCACGTGAGATTAAAATTGAAATAAAGTAGAATTAGTTCAAACGATTCCAAGTCATATCCTGTGTTGGTCTCCATACAGTCGTCCTACAGTCTTCTTGTCCAAGTCCTTGGTTGACTAGATGGGTTAGGGCCCTCTAAATTCTAGAATCTAAGTAAACTTGTGAATATATGTCACAAGTACAAAGGGATTGCTAGGTCACAAGGCATTCTATCCAACTTAAAATTTAACTAATGGTGTTTTGGGACAATGTCTAACTAGTAGGGGTCACCTGTCTAACCTTTAGCAAAACACGAAGGGAAGATAATAATTATGATGGAAGGAATCAAGCAAGATGCAGTCGATGAGTCGAACGATAGTTCGAATATGGAATCGAGGAAAGAGGTCAAGTATGTGGATGAGATCCTAGACTTCTAATCCTATATGCAGGCTTGCTTGGTACGGTAAAGTAACCAAACAATTTATGTTGACCTGCATGGGCCACCACAAAAACATGTAACGCCCCAGTCCCAAAATACGTAGGACTAGGAACGTAGACATGCTAGCTGTATACATACGAAGTATACCCCAATATATGGAACCTCGTATGCATACATAAGCTATAATATGCAGTAGAAACCATAACGACTAATCTCATCCACAAAATAAAGGAAAATAAAGAATTCATATAATCATCTATGGAGATGTATTTGTACAATATGTTGTGTAGCACCCAGTTTCCCAAATGAGGGTAATTTTGAAATTTCGTATTTATAATTATTTTAATAATGATATTTAATTCATGATATGATTTTTGGTAATTTTAAATCATTTTAAAATTATTTAAATCAATGACTTGTGGGTTTGACGTTTTGCTAGTGAAACCCTAGAGACTGTTTGACCTAGAGCCTAACCATGTGATTATGATATTTTAATGTCATTTTTGGTCTAAGAATATTTTTTGCATTTGACCTCTTTGAATTATTTTGATATTATTTATTATTTATGATATTGTTTTGGGGTTATTTGAGTCAGGTTCGAATTTCTACTCAATCCGACTTGAAACAGGGACCCGGGGGTAGTTTGACTCTAGTACGACCCACACACTAGTTAGGCAAGGCCCACATTATATTAATTTTAGTCCACATGATAGAAATATTTTAGTTAGAGGTTAGACTAATTATTATGGATAAGGTTAGTGTGATTAGAGACTTTAGAATGACTAATTTAGCCCCAACCAATTAGCCCTTTCCTAATACTCATAGAATAGGTTAGTGGGGGCATTTTGGACCTTACCATAATAGGACAAATAGCCCCATATGGCCAGCCACTTTGGGAGAGGATAGGCTCAAGTTCATTTCATTATTCTCATCCACACTCTCTCTCTTGTTCTTCCCCAAATTCCTAGAGAGCAATCCCTAGCAATTTCTCCACCAAATCCTTCCATTTCACCACCAAATCTTCTTCTTTCCTTCTCCATTCTAGCCAAGGAGGAAGCTACCCAAGTTTGGGAGGATTCGGAGCTCGTTCGTGTCCTTTTGGAATCTCTACGTGTCGGTGTCGCTCCGGGAAGGCTTTTCTTCGATTCGATCTACCGGGAGGTATAAATCCCTACTCTTTTTCATTTCCTCATGCATATAGGTCTATTTTGAACCCATAGAAATGACCCCCATGGTTGTATCTCCATTTGTGTCCATTTTGTGTCCATTTGGAGGTCATAGGAGTGTCCTTTGTGTTGTGGTTGTGTCCATATGGGAAAATCCCAAATTTGGACACACTATGTGTTGTTGTTGTGTATGAATGAATTATTACATGTTTAATCTCATATTTTTTGTATTGGAGATGTGTTCTATAGTGTCTCATATATATATATTAGTGTAGAGAGTGAGTTCTTGATATATTATGTTATATACTTGTGTTCTTTTGTCTCAAACTACCTAAATCCATCATGATTTTTATCCACGTTTTTAATTTCATCCCTAACTTAGAAATGTCATAACTTCTAGCTCAAAGCTTGGTTTAATCTCCCATTTTTTTAAAAGAAGCATATTGAAGTTAGCTTTCCAAAAACATGTATTAATAGGCCTAATTCTTTATGTAACTTTCTAGAGAATTATTTGAGTGTCAGCTATACGAAAGACAAACGCGTTCTCGGTGTTTTTGCGATTCCGGGAGTTTCCGGAAACGAAAACGCGATCCGTTTGAAGTTTCGGAAAGCTAACACATAGATCTATAACATACTTTAATCCTAAATTTTAATTCATGCTGAAATGGTACAGTATTGATTATTAGTAGGCGTTACTATTCGGCATATGCATTTTGTGCACCCTTGTGTGTAATATAATGTTCTATTTGATTTTAACCCATGTTAATGTATGTACATTATGTAATTAAATAGAGAATGCAAGCATGAGTAAATGGTTAAATAAATGATGTATGAGGTGTAAGTATCCTATCTAATGTAAGCATGTATAAGTATGGCTTGTAATGAATATGTAGGTTCCATAGTATGTAATGTATGGTGCATATAGTGGTGCAAGAGATTAAATGAATGATGAATGAATGCAAGCATGAATGTAATGTAATAATAGATGTAATGTATGCAATATACAAGTTAATGAGATGTAATGTTCTATGTTAACACAAATCCTATATTACCTCATGTACCCCCTTACACTATGTTGACACTATCACACTTGACACATTGTTCACTTACACTTTGACACTCTTTGATATGTATACACTATGTATGCCCATTTAACCCTCACTTGCCCCTTTGCCATGTTCACATACACACACATAGCCTCTTAAGTAAGTATTTATGAATATAGTTAACTTAGCTATGTATGTATATTATATATATGTTAGCATATTGTGTTGTAATATATAAGTTTATATAACCATTTGAAATGCCATGATTATAGACCTAATGTTGAATACCAATATATGCATGTGTATATATGTGTAGACATATATAGCTTAAAGTAATAGATTACCTAGTGTATATCCAATGTGAATTCTTACCTATTTGAGTATTGAATAATTACATGCTATATATAGTTGGGTGTATGTTGGCTTGTATAGCCTTGTATTGATGTGTGCTTGCTAGGATAGTCTTGGTTAGGCCTAGTAAGACTTACTGGGTTAGGACATGACCTAGTTTGACCTAGTTTGACTAGTGCAGTTGACCAGAGTTGACCAAGGGTTGACTTTGGCCTAGTTTGACCTAGATTCATGTAGAATGCATTGTAGTGCTTTATATTATCCTTCTGGACATGTTGTGACTTGTGTTGTTCTAATTAAGAGCCAGACACCTCTCCTCGGACAGTATCTTTACCTTGGACATTCAGATATCAGGCGAGTACATTTTTTGATCATTTCATATCCTGTTTAGAATTATTTTCCTGCTTTAAATTACTTTACTTGATACTGTCACGTTGGTCACACGGATTGGTACTATATGGATCTTTTCATGAGATGTTATCCCCCTCGGGAGCATCGGATACTGCATGTTTTGTGCGTTTCATGAATCATCACGTATCTCTATGCTTCCTCTGATTCACGAATCGCTTGTGACACATATACTCTCATGTTCACAGAGCCATCATGAATCACCTTCACGTATCACTCATTTTATGAGCCATGTGAAGTTTCACGAATCTTAACATAACTTGAACAGATCCTTGTGTATTGATTGGGGATGGGGGAGTAGAAATAGACATGTGAATATTATCCAAGTAGCTGTAGTCATGAATCACTCTCTTAGCTGTAGTCATGAATCTCCTATGCCATTCACATGTTTATATTTTACTCTGACTCACTAGTCACTGTTAGTTCTCTATGTATAGTAGATATTTCTATTATAGTTCTCTTTCTCTGTTTACATACTGTATTTCCTTCAGATCCTGTATCTTACTTTACTGCATGATTATATTTTCTAACCTGCTATGATCTGTTGAGATGTACTGTGCTCGCTCCAGTCCTGACTGGACCTATTGATAAATTTTACAGATAGCCTGGAGGTTGCCTGCTAGCCTAGAGGAGACAGTAGAGGTTGCATAGATAGCTAGGATTTTTGCTTATAGTTTATTTTCAGTCATCTTGAGTTGTATTTATGGATTACTGTATTTGAGTTTTGAGATGTATTCTGAGTTTGTATCTTAGACACTTAGACTTCTATCTGTTGTATCTCTTTTCGATTTCATGTTTTATCTATCTTCCTTTATGCTCTACCTTAGATGTGATTGAGTTTACATTCTGCTATGTCACCCCCATTCGGAGAGTGTAAACTATTTAGTCTTATACTGTTAGATGCATTGAGACCTAGGATAGCGTTCTACCGCCGACACTGCAGCGTAGGCTGGGCGTTGTTATGTTCTCGTGCCCTAACTCTAGGGTGCGGGTCGTGACATGTTGGACAGAGACAAATCCACTACCAACAAGCAAGAAAAGAAATACATGAAAATGAAATGAGCTTGGCGAGCGAAGCGAAGACGATCCAAGTGCAATCATCCTCGAAAAAATAGCGATGATTACGGCTAGAGCTATAACACCTGCGAAAGACAAGAGCACACACCTGGCGAGATAACCAGGTCCTCAGAGGGACGTAACAAGACACATAATATCATGCGATAACTGAATAAATAAAGCTCAACAGAAAAGTATATATGACTACACAAATAAAGGTCCTTAACCATTCTATGTGAGAATGCATTTTGAAGACAACGTTCCACATAAGGGCTCTCGAGACTAGAAATATGGCACGTTAGCGTTTTAACCAAGGCACTAGTGGCGTCTAGAGAAAAGTAAATGCACGGCCCATTAGCACTCGAGTGAGGGCTAAGGGGCATCTAGAGAAAAATAAATGCACGGCCACTAGCTCTTGGGTGAGTCACTAACGGCGGCTAGAGAAAAGTAAATGTGTGAAAGCCCCTGCGCCTAATAACTGTCTTCACCCTCCCCATGCACTACTCGTGCTGAATCCACACCACGATATTTCTAATAACCGCTAAGTCTTTTAGACAACTATATTAGCAGTTATATCCTAACGCTCGTCCTGTACGCACCGATGTACGATCGGTACGTAAGTCCGAATCTATATGAGACACGTGATATCGTGGTACACAGGTGTCGGCCAATGAATGCAGCACAAACAAAGATGGTCCCTTAACTCTAGGCCAAATGCATGAAGAAAACTATAATATAATAATTTGCAACTACATACTATTTTGAAAGAACAACTTATAAGAAATAAAACATGCATGATATTGAGCAAGAAATTTAAACAGTAAAGGCAAGGTGTCTTGCCTGGTAGGACGTCTGGTGTACTGCAAGGATCAAGATGGCACAAACTGTGACTCCAGTGCAACAACTGCACAAGAGGACCTCTATTGGTGGCACGGACAGTTCTATTGGGTCCATAAGGGTCAAATTAGTTAGGGTAGACATAAGGTAGTATAGAATAGGATGGCTATGGGCAGGAGAAGATTCACAAGAAAAAGGATAATAATAATAATATATATACAATTCTTAGAAAACTATTTAACCTAAAAATATATTTTATTAGTAAAAATAGTTTTATATATATATATAAATATATGAAAAATGTATGATAAATGTATCAAAAATATTCCTTTGCATTTAGGCAAAAACAAAATATATGAAAAATGTATGAAAAATATATGAAAAATGTAAAATAAGATCGCCTTTAGGCAAAAACAAAATTTGTACATTTGTAAAAATAATTTGTCAATAGCTCTCTCTATTTTTATTAGATAAAAATAAAACCTAAAGAAATGTATTGGGCTAAAATACTCCAAGGTTGTCGAAATGATTTTAGGTAGTAAACTATATTTCATAAATCAAAATATATTCTAGGGAAAATATTTAAAATGCTAAATCCCTTAGACCAAAATTACATATATTCATATAAGTCGAGAAGGATATTTTAGGGTTAAAACATAACTTTGAATTTAGCTAGAAAAATATTTGTACGAATACAAATCATAAGATTCACAAAATAATAAAATAATGATAATAGTAATGATAATAATAATAGAGAAATTATAATAAATAAATAAAAATATAAAAATAATATAAAAATAAAAAAATGTACTGTGTTTTCACTCCTCTCGAAGGAGAGAACACAGCTGTAATAAAGGAAAAAAACCAAAGAATGAGAGAGAAAGAAAGATGGGATGAGAAATGAATTGGGAGAGGGGAACGGTCGGGAGTGGGCGGAGGAGACGCTGCGGGCGGTGCTTGCTCTACGCTGCGGGGCTTCTCGGCGGAGGGGTGCACGAGCGAAGTTCGCGGCGGTGGGAAGGCGGTTCGGTGGCACGAGTGGAGGATGGGCTCGCCGGCGTCGACGGGCGTGTGATTGCAGGCGGGTGGCGCGGCTCGGCGCTGGTCCGTGCAGACCTGAGCGCTCGGCAGCGCTCGGCGGCGAGGGGCTAAGGCGGGCGGACGCGCGCACGCGGAGGTTAGGGCACGCCGGCGGCGGAGAAAAAGGGGCGTGCGCGCAAGGCTGGGCGGCTAGGGGCGACGCCGAAGGTCGACGGAGAACGGGGACAGGTGCGGGCACCGATGAACGCGCCGGACGACTTGAGGCACACGGCGGCTCGCGGTGGCCGGCATGGACACGCGGCAGATGTGGATAACTTTGATGGACGGGATCGAAGAGCTGTAGTGCTGCGTCGGTCGAGACGGAAGGCTGCGGGGATGTAGACGATGGCGGTGGTCCGAGCGCGTTGGTGAGAGATCTGGCCCGACACCACCGTGGTGGTGATGCTGCGAAATCGCTCTGGCGGCCGGGATAGGTAAGGGTTTTCCTTCTTTCCTCCTCTGTGTGGTGGTGCTTTGGGGTGAAGTTGCTGGCATTGGTGGGTTGCCGGTGGCAGCAGTGGTGGTGTGTTCTATGGAGGTGGAGGCGATATGATCAGATGGTGTTCGTGATGATGGGTTGTTGTGAGGGGAGGCCGAGGGAGGCTGGCTTGGCCGGAGTGGCCGCCGGTTGGTCGGGTTTGCCAGTGGTAGAACAAGGAAGCGGTTGGTGATGTCGTGGGTGTGGGAGGTGGAAGTCGATGACGAAGATGATGATGGTTTGGTCGGGACTATGGGGTGGTGGTGCCGGTGAATGGTAACAGGGATGGTGTTGGTCACGGTAGATGGGAGGTGGTCGATGGTAGAGATAGGTGTTTGTGAGGGTGGCTTGGAAGTACGGCTCTCGACAAGGCGCTGGAGGCACCAGGACAGGGGTTGGCTGTTAGGTGGCGGCCAGGGAGGTGTCTTGTCTGGGTTAGGGTTAGGGTTAGATGAGTTGAGATTTGACGTTCATATCGGGGTGTGTCCGACACGAAGATGAGTTAAAAATTCCTGTCCGGTGTATCGAACACGAGGAGGAAAAAAAATGTAAATGTAAAGGAATATAGTGGAAGAAAGATAGTGGACATGGACACAAACATGGTGCACGTACATGTGGTGGAGGAAATTGTGGAGTTGTAGAAGTTTATGGATGAGTACCTGCCTATTTATAGGACGTGGAAATTCCCATTTGGATAGGATTGTGGGGGTTTTAAATCTTCATAGATAATTTCATAATTGAATTCAAATTAATACAATCAACATAAATTCAAATTCAATTTAATTAAATCTATTTAAAATAAAATCCATAAATTTAAACATCAATCAAACCATTTAAAATATATTTATGAATACTAAAATAATCATATTATTTAATTTCGAAAATAATTATTAAATCTATCTAAAATAAAAATACATAAATTCAAACTAATTTAAACATTAAGTATAATTTTCAAAATATCCTCATAAATAATAAATAATTTTGAAAATTACCATAAATATTTAACTACTAATATAGAATATCTTTAAAATACTTCTTCAATAAATTTTAGATAAAAATAATTTCGAAAATCACAATAGGTATTCAAATATTTGGAAATAGCTTTTTGATAATTGGATAAAATAATTTGTACTTCGAAAAACCAAAGTGAGCATGAAATAAATTTTCTGCCTCTCGCACAAAATATTATACATAAAATAATACTCTTCTATACTACTACTTATATTTATACGATAAAATAAAATAAAATAGTATTTTGGAAATCTTGTCGCGCTTTCACAACTTTTTAAGTAATTAAAAATAATTATCACATATTATTTTGAGAACTATCTTCATTAATAAAATCTATAATCAAAAACCGTTTTTTCTAAAAATATGTACCTAGCACATGTTCGCACTCGACGCACAATTACGAAATATGTCGTTTGCGCACAACGTACAATTCGACTACGCGACGTACAATACAAAATTTTTAAATCCGTACCAAAATCGATAAAAATATAGTAGAAATTTAGGGGTTTTACATATACGATAAGATAACCATGGAACTATTCAGATAACCAAGTTACAACCCTTAAACCAAACAAGGACCGGGGTTGTAACTCTTCGTCTGAACGGAACTTGGTTTTCCACCATTTATCGATAAAGTAAAGCACAAGCAATCATGTCATGCAACAATCTTGTACAGGATCAAGACAAGACTAGACTGGGCTGGACTCCATCCAATCAATCACGGCCAAGCAATGAGTACGGCTTGACACTTTAACTAACTAGGGTTATCACAAGCTTAGTTACTAGCAAGATACAATCGAGATGTTCCAACAGTCACAGACCCTACAGCTATCCAGGTTATCCAGGCGAGGTTGATTGCCAAAGTTATCCAGAATTATTAGATGGCATAGAGTGCAACACATAACAGTGTGCCTTGTACTTGTTTCATGAGTGTGTCCCATATGGCAGTGGACTGGAAATGTACCCTACTCGACGGCAGGCTACAAGTCCATCAGGTGTGGCCGAGATAACGGGATCGCCTGTAACTGGGGAAATCTCCCTTAGAATGAACTACTTGATCAATCTAGTCATTAACCTTAGTCAGATTCAATATGAATCCCTGACCGTGGTAACCAGGGACTCATGTCCTAGACATGATGCAAGACGAGACTAGACTAGTAGCTTGTACAAACAAGTTTCAAGCAAGCACCCACGATGTCAAGACGAGAATTTATTTAGCAAGTCGAGATAGCTGTCGCAACAGCGTTCAAGGTTACATGTCATATTTACTTGTCATGAGTGCGTCGCAACGGGCCACTATCATGTACTGGCCTGTCATATTCTTGTCTGGAGTGCGCCACGATGGGCCACTGTCATGTTCTTTTCTTGCCATGTTCTTGTATGGAGTGCGCCACGACGGGCCACCGTCATGTTCTTACTATGTTTATGTATCATGCCGTGTTCACATATCATATCGTGTACAGATTATCATGTCAATATTAACATATCATGATTATATCGAGTTTATGTCAAAAAGGCGTAAGGATAATAATAAGGGATGCCATGCGCCCAATAAAGGTGAATCTAGGGCAATGGATGCCAGGTCCATACTGCGCCGGGCAAAGGGGTAAGATACGCTAGTGCTAAGAAGCCTCCGGACAGAGGAGTACGCCAAAGGGGTACGCCAAGGGAAGTACGCCAAGGGGAGTACGCCAAAGGAGTACACCAAGCCAGAGGAGTACGCCAAGGGAAGTATGCATAAAGGAAGTACGCATAAGGGAAGTACGCGTAAATGAAGTATGCGTATGGGAAGTACGCGTAAAGGAAGTATGCGTAAAGGATTACGCCAAGGAAAGTACGCCAAAGGAATATGCCAAAGGAAGTATGCGTAAAAGGAGGTACGCATAAAAGGAGGTACACATAAGGAAGTACGCGTAAAGGAGTACGCATAAAAGAGTAAAGTTTACGCGTGAAACTTGTTTTACGCCATGGCAGGGTAGACTTTGTTTTACGCGTAAAACAATCTTGACTTGCGTAGTCCAGATTCATGCTGACACGAATAAACGTGGGTGTAGAGTTTGATACTACGCTGGCACGGATAAACATGGGCGTAGAGTTTGGTACTACGTTGGCACGAATAAACGTGGGCGTAAGGAACCTCCAGAACTCCAAATTCCATGAAACCTTCAATCTAAGCCAAAAATGGGACTTCCATATATCAAAATGGGGTATAGCACAAATCTCAACATCCTAGAATGATCAAAACTTGAAAATAAGGAAGTTTGATAGATCAAAACCACCAAAATCTGAGAATGGCAAATTTCTAGATCTACAAAAAAATAAAACTTCAAAATGCAAAGTGTCAAGTCCTAAACTATCTTAGAATCACGAGAGAAAGATAAATGAACCATAAAAATGGGTTCTCGTGTGGAAGCAAGGTGCACTTGCCTATGGGTTTTCTTAGGTTAGAGGAGAGGTTAATGGAGAAGAAGAAGAGTAAATAAGAATAAGTGAAGAGAGAGAAAGTAGTTGGGCTTTAAATGGAGATGGTGGTAGGTAGGGGGTTGGGTTCATGATGAACCACCATAAACCAAAACAAACCAACCCAAACCGAACCCAAGTCAAAATAAACCAAAATAAACCAAGTCATGCAAGATTAAGCTAGACAAGTCTGATTACGGGTCAGAATTCCGTACACGTATACTGAAAATACGTATAATGAAAAAAAACGGAGGTGACATTGATGAAGTGGGAGACCAGCTAAATCTCGTTTGTGTTGATAGTGTAATGAGAGCTTTGCTCTGTTGGACAGACTACTGTAGGAACCGAGTCTCCTTTGTAACTATTAGATTTATAGCTACATCTTTCTGAGCATAAGCTTTGTAGACTTCTTGTTGACATAAAGAGAAAACACATAGTAAATTGAGGGTTTCGGTTAAAGGATAGTTGGATGAAGAGTGTTGATCTTCGTAAATAATTAAAGCCTAGTTAACTTATAGGGATGCACCATTATTGGAAGGTAGGTAATGTGATGTGTGGGATAAATTGGTATTGAGGAATGTATGGGACTGGTTTGTTGGTAATAGAGAAATTATGAAAGAATAAATGTGTACAGTTAATAAAAAAGAAGAAAAATTATGAAATTATGAAAGAACATATGTGTATGGAACACATAAGTTGAAGACCCAGATAGATGATTTATTTGACCAATTGAGCGGTGCTTGTGTGTTTTTGAAGATTGATCTCAGGTCAGGCTATCACCAGATCAAGGTGCGAAAGAAGGACATCTCGAATACGGCCTTTCGAACTAAGTATGGACACTATGAGTACCTTGTGATGTCGTTTGGTTTAACCAACGCACCAACAATGTTCATGAGTCTAATGAACAAGGTGTTCCACCAGTACTTGGACAAGTTCATGGTAGTGTTCATCGATGACATCTTGGTGTACTCCAAGAGCCACGAAGAGCAAGAGGAGCATCTCAGGATCGTGCTGGAGACATTGAGGAAGGAAAGGCTCTATGCCAAGCTCAGTAAGTGTGAGTTTTGTCTGAGCAAGGTATCTTTTCTTGGGCATATTATTATAGGAGATGGATTAGCGGTAGATCCAGAGAAGATTGAAATAGTAAAGACTTGGCCTGCATCGACATCGGTTATGGAGGTTAGGAGTTTTTTCGGACATGTCGGATATTATCGGAGGTTCATAGAAAACTTCTCGAGGATTGCTGAGCCTATGACACATTTGACGTATAAGGATCAGGAGTTCATCTGGACGGAGGAGTGTCAGACGACTTTTGATGAGCTGAAGAAGCGTCTGACTTTATCACCTATCTTGACTCTTCCATCAGGATCTGGAGGATTCGTAGTATACAGCGATGCATCCGGGAGCGAACTAGGATGTGTATTGATACAACATGGCAAGGTTATGGCCTACGCATCGAGACAGTTGAGGGTACATAAGAAGAACTACCCGACGCACGACTTGGAGCTAACTGCAATAATTTTTCACTAAAGCTATGGATGCACTATCTTTATGGAGAGCAGGTAGAGATATTTACTGATCATAAGAGTCTGAAGTACGTCTTCACCTAGAAGGAGATAAACATGAGGCAAAGACGTTGGCTGGAGCTGATGAAATACTTTGAGATCGAGTTGCAGTACCATCCGGGCAAGGCGAATGCCGTGGCAGATGCTTTGAGAAGGAAGCCCATGGCATACTTCTTAACGACTCAGCATCATTTATTAGAGAATCTACAGGAGTTGGGGATAGAGGTTGTACTACCAGTGTTGGATGGATAGTTGTCTACCCTTGAAGTATAGTCCACTTTGGTTGAAAGGATCAGGGCTGCTCTACCTACAGATACAAGATTCAGAAGACTCCGGAAGAGGACAGAGGCCGGCGAGCAAACATGGCAACATATTCACGAGGACGGAGCGTTAAAGTGTGGAGATCGCCTATGCGTTCCGAGTGGAGAGCTATGCCAGGAGTTGATGGCGGAGGCGAATAGCTTGATATATTATATTCATTCCGAAGGTACAAAGATGTATAGGGATTTACGTCAACACTACTGGTGGCATGGAATGAAGAGGGAGATCGCTTGATTTGTAGCAAGAAGCTTGGTCTGTCAGCAGGTCAAGGTCGAGCACCAAAGGTCTGTAGGACTATTGCAGCCCTTCCCATTCCTGAGTGGAAGTGGAAACATGTCACTATGGACTTCGTCACTGGATTCCCGAGGGGCCCCAGCGGAAAGGACACAGTTTGGGTCATCGTGGATCGACTCACCAAGTCGGCTCATTTCTTGTACTTCAAAGTTGGGCAATCTACGGAGACTCAAGGGGACTTGTACATGAGGCAGATAGTGCATCTGTATAGAGTACCAGTGAGCATTGTGTTAGATCAAGATTTCAGATTCACTTCACATTTTTGGAAAAGTATGTAGGAGAGTTTGGGAACTCGCCTCAAGTTTAGCACGGCTTATCATTCGTAGACTGGCGGACAGTCAGAGTGCACCATCCAAACAATTGAGGATATGCTTAGAGCATATATGTTGGACTTTAGAGGATCTTGGAAAGATCATCTACATTTGGTAGAATTCTCCTACAACAACAGCTACCAGGCAAGCATACAGATGCCTGGCACCATTTGAGGCACTGTACGACAGGAAGTGCAGGTCTCCAGTATGTTGGAGTGACATCGGAGAGCGCCAGATACTTGGTCCAGAGTTGGTAACTCATACAGTAGAAAAAGTGAAGCAGATTCAGAGCCACCTCATAGCAGCACAGGACAAGCAGAAGCATTGGGCTGATGTGCACCGTCGACCTTTGGAGTTTAAGGAAGGCAATCATATATTTTTGAAGATATCGCCAACCCGAGGGACTATCAAATTCAGGAAAAGAAACAAATTGAGTCTGAGGTACATCGGGCCCTTCGACATTCTGGAGCGAGTTGGTGATGTGGCTTATCGTCTTGCATTACCTCCGTCACATAAAGGTGTGCACGAAGTTTTCCACGTATCAGAGTTGAAGAAATACGTGGTGGACCCCAGTCAAGTGCTAGACCATTCAGAGATTACAGTTGGACCGAGCCTGTCGTATGTGGAGAAGCCAGTTATGATTCTCGATCGCAGCGAGAAGGTACTGAGAGGGCAGACAATTCGATTTGTCCAGGTTGCATGGAAGTATCATTCTCCGGGCGAGTCCACTTGGGAGCACGATGACTCTATTCTGGAGTGCTTCCCTCTTTTGTTCAAGAGTCGAGATACAAACTTACGTGCAATTTTTCAATATCGTAATATTACTTTAAATCTTTTCCAAAATCGTGCCATATTTTTAATTTCGGGGACAAAAATTTTATAAGGGGGAGAGGATGTGAACCCCATATTCTTAATTTTAATCTTATATAAATAATTAGGGTTAGTTATTGACATTTACAATTTGTTCTAGTTATGAATATTCTTACTTACTATATGCTTAAGATAATATACAATCCCTGCTATTATTACATTAATAAAAATCATATATATTTTTAGGTTAAATTGAATTATTGATATTTTTCTTTGTAATAAACATAGCTTGATACAAATCTTATTATTTTTATTTTTATTATTCTCTATTATTATTATTTTTTATGAAATGTTACAGATATTTTCCTAACTATATTAGGCTAGCTGTTATTTAATCTAATTCGTTAAAGCAATGTCCTAAAACCAAAAACCCTTAGGCAGCAGCAACCCTCAAAACTTTTCATTCCAACGACTATGACAAGTCGGGTTCGGGTCAAGACCCAAACACCGCTGCCCATTGTCCAACCCATTAGACTTAAACAACAACAGCTACTACTACTTCTGGGCGAGCCAAAACCCGACCCGACCCACAACTAACCTATTCGTTAATGTAAAAAAAGAGTATTGTTCTTCTTCTTCTTCTTCTTCTTCTGGCCGACGTACTGTAGCACCTACAAATGCAGGCATACACTCGTACGAGGGACGACCATTCCAGCTCTCCCGAAACCCTAACCTCTCTTTCTCTATATAAACTCACCATTCTCTTCCTCTCCAACCAAAACCTAGCCACCATAAAACCTAAAACCTGCTCTCTCATCGACTCCTTGTAGCCACCTTCTAGCTTTCGATCCGGCGCCCCCTTCGAAGCAGGAGACCAGGAGGCGCAGGACTAGCTTCTTTCGTTGGCACCACCGGACATTTTTGCAGTTCGGTGTCTCGACCTCGACGGAGGACCCCCGACCAGTCGATCCCTCTAAGTGAGTTTTCTGGAGCTTGATAGCTTCTATAAGTCCTTAAACTCTCTATCTACCGCCATCTTGTTCACTACTCCTACTTTTCCCTTACTGTCATTTTATTTTATATGTATAAGGGGTCTTGAGTGTGTGGTCGACTGTACAGTAGGTTGGAGAAACGTATGGGGTAGAGGAAGTGTGTTGTTGTAGCCAAAATAATGTTGAGTAATGGGTATCTTGGAAGGCATGATAATAACAGTAGGAAGATATAGATGAAATATAATGGTGATTTTTATACTTTGAGTCTGGGTCTTGAGTCCGACTATGGGCCCATCTAAGGATGATGTGTGAACAAGAGGAGGTTGGGAGTTGAAGAATAAATGAATTAATGAGGTTCTAATAGGTTCTGGTGAACAACTCTGAGATTGGAATTAATATATGAATGGTTAGAGTGTGGGAGCTCTCTATGGCTTGGGTATTCAAGTAAAAAATCTAGCTAGAGGAGCCTGTAGAAGCATGGAAAATACTAAAGAAAGATCCATGCGGCCAGGAAACCCCATACGGCTCAGAAAGCCCATGCGCCTCACAGATTCATGCGGCACAAGGGACTATGCGGCTCAAGACGTCCCATGCGGCTCAGAACAGAAGACACGTGGCTTGTAAAACAGTTCTCCCCTCCTGCATTAATTACTTTGACGGCTGACAACTCTGAAAAAGTGGCAATCCTGACACAAAAGAGGTAATTATGACTCTGTCATAATGATAGACCCCTAGGGAAGCGAAGGAGATCTCTGACACAATCCCCCGAGATCCAGAAAATGCCACGTGGCCCTGACACGTGGACAGTCATATGCGGCTCGAGCGAAGACTCCCCATGCGGTTCAGGATGAAGCTGCCTTATGCGGCTCAGGCCGAAACAGTCTCATGCGGCTCAAGCAGAGGCCCCTCATGTGGCTCGCAAGGATCATCTCCATGCGGCTTATTACCCATTATGCGGCTCAAATTATCATATGGTTCGAAGGTTCGGGGGGCCACTCCCCAAGCAGACCCGACACGTGGCCAGTCTTATGCGGCTCCATCCTTATGCGGCTCAATCTTTATGCAGCTCAAATCCTCCTCAGCGGCTCTCAGGATACGTGTCATAAAGCCAATCAATTTCCCAGATTTACTGCAATCAAAGATTGGGTCAAATCCTAATAATCTGGGACACGTGGCAGGAGAATGAATTAAACTTATTCATCCAGATTCGCAGACATCAGCAAATCATCATCATGAGAATTCATTCCAATCAGCATTAATTACTGATAGGATTTGGTGCAATCTACATTAAGTGGCCCAGATTCATCACACTCAAGATTAATGGCCCAGATTGATCAATCAACAGGCCGCCGCCACTCTAAGGGGTAATCACTGCAAACCCTAATGATTGCATTCCCCTTCTTATAAATAGCGAGGTGCCATTCCCTTGCAAGAGGACCCTTTTCGAGATCAGAGAGCATTAGAAGACTTGGAGAAAAGAGCAGAGAGAGAGCAAAGAGAGCATTTCTTCAACGCTAAGCAATCTTTCGGAGCCAAGGCTGCATACCGATCGTCCAAGGAGTAAGGCAGAGCGGCCGTCGCTTTTTCGAGCCTCTATCGTCACCCCCCAGAATCAAAAATAAACAATTGTACTTAGATTGTTGTACCTAGGTTTTTGTCCCTAGGCTTTCTTTGTACAAGCGAGTTTGTAACGTGAAGTAAAAGTCCAGTCCTCCGATAATTGTTCTGCTCTTTTATATTTCATGGCAAACACGATGGCGACTCTGCTGGGGACAAACTTCTCCACGGCTGAGGAGTTGGTGATGCAATCGGATGCAGCCAAACTTGGCTCCACACAACAGAAGATGGTCGTCCGCTTCGAGCAACAGGCGTTCGAAGAAATGCTCTCCGAAGGAAGCGCTGGCCCGGTCCAGAGGCACGTCCGCACAACGAAAGCTCGCAAAGAATGGAGGCTAAAATCATTTGCTCCTCCTCAGGCCCTCGATGGAGTACTCTCTGCTACCCAAGACGGCAAAGGCGACTCTCGCACGGCCCCACTTCGACCCATAGAAGACTCTGCTGTCCCCAAGTCCAGCAGAGTAAAGCACTATGATGCTGGACTTGTAGGGGCAAAGTGCGATTCTATGGGCTCCAGGAAGAAACCAAACAAGGGCACTAGCCGGAAAGCGAAGACTCATGCGGCCAAGATGGCCAGCCGCATGAATAATGACCATGCGGCTGAAACTGCTAGCCAAATGCATAGTACTCATGCGGCTAGGATTTCCAGCCGCATGGAGAACACTTATGCGGCCAGGGTTTCCAGTCGCATGGAGAAGACCCATGCGGCTACGACTGCCAGCCGCATGAGGATTGATGATTCCAGCCGCATGACGTCTACTCCATGAGGTTCTGTCTTCGACCGCCTCACCTATGGTCCTGATCTCCTGTGCTCCCAAGAAGACATGTCTGATTCTCTCCAGCACCACTTAGACTCTTCCTACTATGTGCCCTCACGCACTAGAGTGAAGAAGTCTAGGGCAGCACGAGCTTGGCAAGCTCGGTCCGTTGATCCGACCTCTGACCATTCGAGTGTCCCGTGTACTGTTATGCGAGCCTCTGATGGAAAGTTGTACAGAGCCACTCGAGTCCAGCCCCCGGCGACAAATGGACAGAGAGGTTTCCAAAAGTCTCCTGAAATCCAGGGAGCAAACATGGTCGATCCGGACCTGTCTGACTTGCGAGAGGCCATCCTCCACAAACGCAAGGAAAGAGAAGGTACCCCAGGGTGCAAAGAGTCCTCCCACGGACGTCACTGCACCCAAGTCATCATCAACTGCTGTTGCAGCAACGCGATCGTACAAGAGGACCGGCGGTCCGTCTTCCAAAGACTGCAATGATCAAGCTCAGAAGACGAGGCGCCTCCCGTCATCTCCTGCAACTCTGCTCAGAAAGTCCCCGCCGATGGAAAAGGGAAGAAGACAAATGTTTCTAGCCCGAGGGTTTCAACCACTATGACTAAGAGACTCTCGTCCAAGCGGGTGCCCTCCACCGGAGTTTTCCAAGGTACCCGTTCTAAGACGAAATCTGCTACAGTGGGAGATTCGTCATCCACAACACTGGGGGTTGCTGGGACTGGGGGTAGTACTCCTTCGAACCTCCACGACAATCCGATGTTCCAAGAAAACGAGCCGGGGGAAACAACTCTCCCATCAGATACAACAAACCCCGACGTCCCCGAGGACATTCACAATTTCCAAGACGAAGCAAACTCGGAGATTGGGGGTACTGTTCCTTCCGAGTCCGAACCAGAGGAGAACATTCCCACGTACCCCGATGACTTCTCACTACAGGGGTATGATTCGGAGGGCACTTCCTTCACCGCTCCGTCCATCTCTCCTCACGTAAGGACGGTATTCATGACGGACAGTAACCAAGGTGGTTCCAGCGATCGCCAACGCATCGACACTCTGGAGGCCATATTGCTGGCCTTGGTTAAGTCTGTAGACGAGATCAAAGCGGCTCTTCCAACTCTGCAAGGAGGAATGCCTGGCCAAACAAGCACGGGTCTTGCGGTCAATGCGGACTCGAATTCAGCGACACCGAACCCGGACAACAATCCTCCTGAAGGAACGGCCCCCACCGCCGTGGATGAAGCCCGCGAAGCGAAAAGAGAGGTCCAGGAGCTCCGAGCCATGTTTCACGCTCGAGAAAATTCCCAAGACCTCAGAATACGGCAATAGTACCCTGCTGCCTGGAGGGATGTTCCATTCCCGCCAAGATATAAGTCGTTCAATATCAATCCTTATGATGGCAAGACCTCAGCAAGTCGGTACATTACTTACTTCGAGGTCACCACCGACCATCTGCCCCATGATGATGCCATCCTCACACGATTATTCATCGGGGCATTGGAAGGAGTCGCCTTCGACTGGTATCGCAACCTGCCAGACAACTGCATCCATTCCTTCGCCGGCTTCAAGCGCATGTTCTGGGAGAGGTTCTACGAAGTAGGGCAGGACATCACAATGTCCACCCTCATGGACGTCGTCCAAGGGGAGAAAGAGCTGACAAGGAACTACATTGAACGGTTTCGCCAAACCGCAATGAAGCTGCCGTCTGGAAATCCGAATTCCTTCCTAATTAAAATTTGCCAAAAGAGATTGCTCCCAACAATCAGTCTCTGGATGGGCGAAAGTTAATTCAAGGACTGGAAGACGTTCATCATCAGTGCCACTAGCGCCGAAGAACGGTTGAAGAAGGCTCGCCAACTGGGATTGCACATCTCGGACGGAGAGAACAAGGGCAAGCATCCCAATACCAACAACGAAAATGGGGGTAGCTCCTCCAACAATTGGGACAGCAGGGGTAAGCAGGCTATGGTGGCTGACACAGCCCAGAAACCTGAGTCAAGACCGGCAGACAAACAATGGCCGCAAATCACTTACTCCTTCGAAGACGGTCACGTCAAGCCCATCTTGGACATGCTCATACAATGAGACAGAATTCAGCTTCCTCCACCAAGACGGGAACCTCGGCCGGCAGATATAGAGAATCCAAAGTACTGCTATTACCACCGCTACATCCACCATGCCACACACGACTGCTACCAACTAAAACGGTACATCCAAAATCTCATCGATTCGAACGCTCTGGCCATCGATTTCGAAGAGGTGACCGTGGCAGCCAACATGGTGTCCGTACAGTTTGGCAGCTTTCCTCCAACCGAAGCTCAAGACGGTGTGGTACCCATCCTTCTGGCGACAATGGAGGTTGCTAATCTTCTACCTCTCCGAGATCAGGCTGCTGGGCTAGTGCCCCTCACCACATCACGAGAGAAAATTATGTGGGTCCATCCAGACCTGGTATCAGAAGTAACTCAGCCCACACCATCTCCCATGCGCAGGAAGAGTAGAAAAATTAGGTCTTGCCGCACAATCTCGGCAGATATCGAAAAAGCTACAGCCGTCGTCACCCGGCCTGGGGCACAGTCCCAACCTGTGACTGATAACTCAACTGAAGATCATCAGCCCGCTACAACTGACGCTCCGGGACCGGCTCAGCTTCCGACGACCGACAAGCCTAGGCCGAAGGAGACTCGCTTCGACAAATCCCTCCAAAAAGAGGCACCGCAGGGGCTGGAGAAGCCCTACAACTTTGACATCTTGGCGCAATTGGCTAACACACCGGCCAAGTTGTCATTATACGAGCTTCTAAGACTCTCAAAAGATGTTCGCACGACTTTGAGCGATGCACTCCAAAATGCCGACGCGTACCTGGCTCAGGTCAACCTCACGGGAGAAAACCCGCCTACAGATCTCCAAGACAGTGCTTGCACAGGAGCGATGCCCAACATTGTCTTCACTCCACAAGATATGCTCATCAAGACCAATCTGCATGATCGTCCGTTGTACTATACGGGATACATCGGGGACGTGAAGGTGGACCGGATGTACATTGATCCTGGGTCTTCTATAAGCATCATTCCGAAAGGTCTGCTACATCATCTCCGCATTCTGATGCATCGCCTGACGCCAACAAGCACTGCCATCAGCGGTTTTAATTCGGATAGGAGCTACCCAATTGGGAAGATTCGTCTGAAATGTCAGATTGGCGATCTCCAGTCAGAAGTGACCTGCTACGTCATAGATGCAGATACTTCTTACAACATCCTCTTGGGAAGCCCTTGGATACATGATTATATGATCGTGCCTTCCACGCTACACCAGTGCTTCAAGTACGTCGATAAACACGACTTCGTAAGGACAGAATTTGCCGACATCGATCCCTTCAAAGGGGTCGAATCCTACTACTCAGACTCCTGTCTATATGAAAAGTCGAAGAAGCACCTTGGTGAAGGAGATGTGCAAGCTCGTACCGAGACAGCCACAGGATCAGAAGAACCTCTGACGATCCACCTCCAAGCTCGCAAACCTGACAAGTTCGCGCCCCTTACAGCCACTCTGCGTAAGGACGCAATCAGCCTCTCGGCGCAAGAAGAGTAGATGATAATCCGGCTGCCAAGGTCTGGCCAAGTGCCAAGACCCACAACGGAGCCACTGACAATTAGGCTGCCGAGAGTCGGTCAGCCACAAACGGAGAAGCTCAATCCCTCCGATAAGCCAATGACGATACGTCTTTCCAAGAAGAGTCGTCATCCCGATGAAAGGTCTGGGACTTCTAGCGCACCAAACACTCCCCGCCTAGCATCAAGTACCAAGCTGGGGGTCGCTAGTCTGCCAACAACTCCACGCTCTGCTCCACCAGCTGAACCTCTGACGATCAAGCTGCCCAGGTCGTCCTCTCAGTCTTCGTTTATACAGGGGGTAGCCGAAGAAGAACCGAAGCTAGCCAAGTATGTGGCTGCCCATACTGATGTTCCCTCCGTAGATGATGTAATCCCCCTAAAAAAGATACCTTACTTCATCAATAAAGGGCTATCTTTGAACTACCTCAAGCTCAATAAGCTATGTACAATGTATGCTATAGAACATGGTATAGGCACTCACCTACACACACAGGTGACAAATGTGTACATCACAATCCAGCTTACTCCAGTGGAAGATGCCTACCGCATAATCGAGGGAGGAGATCATCCAATCATCTTCGGCCGGAAAGACGATCCGCACCCCTTCACCATAAAAGAAGTCGACCTTGGGTCAGATGCCGGGAGACTGCCTCTGTATCTTTATAGCCCCCAATCCAAATATCTCATGCAAAAATAGGGGTATGATCTAGAGACTACGCCAGGCTTGAACTACGGCACCGGGCGACGATTACCTTTGAAGCCACCAGTCCCGGCTGGCAAGCCACGGGACTACTATAGCAAAACTCGATATGGATTAGGGTATATAACACCCACGATGACCCCTGAGAGTTCAGATGATGAATGTGATTGGCAGTCACATTCAACCGGGTCACCAACTTCTGACTCGAATACCAGCATTAGAGACATATTCAGACAAGTCCTGTCAGTCAACATGGCATTCGCCGACGCTTATGAAGAAGATAAGGACATGCCTGAAATCCTCGAGCTAGAGCCGTGGGCCCAACAGTTGGATGCACAATGGAAAAAGCGGTTCGAACTAAGAGAGCCCCCTACGGAAGATGAGGTTGTACAAGTGGATCTCGGTAGCGAATCTTCTCCAAAACCAATCTTCGTCAGTAAAAGTCTAACAGACGAAGAGCAAGAATCGCTGCTGAAACTTGTCAAAGAATATATTGACGTGTTCGCGTGGAGCAATGAAGACATGCCGGGGTTAGATCCCGATATTGCTATCCACAAACTCAACATTCGGCCAGATGTATAGCCGATCAAGCAACAACAGCGACGCTTCCGCCGAAGCATCATAGATACGATCGAAGCCGAAGTCAACAAACTGATAGCCAGCGGCTTCATTCACGAAGAACAATATCCTGATTGGGTCACCAACATAGTACCGATCCTCAAGAAGAACGAAAAGATTCGAATCTGCATAGACTTCCGCAATCTGAACGAGGCATGTCCCAAAGATGAATTCCCCCTCCCTATCACAGACATCATGATTGACAACACATGCGGCTTCGAATGTATGTCATTCATGGATGGTTTCTCGGGGTACAACCAGATCAAGATGTCTCCCGACGACGAAAAGCATACATCATTCCGAACACCGATCGGCACGTACTGCTACACAGTCATGCCCTTCGGTTTAAAGAATGCTGGTGCCACATATCAAAGATCCATGAGTATCATCTTCAGAGAACACTTGTGCAAGACGGTGGAGTGCTATGTTGATGACATCGATGTCAAGAGTCGCTGTAAGGGAGACCATCTGCAGGATCTGAGAACAGTATTCGATCTGATGCGAGCACACAATTTGAAAATGAATCCTACGAAGTCCTTCCTGGGCGTATCCAGCAGGAAATTCTTGGGTTTTATCATTATGGCCCAGGGTATCCATGTAGACCCTAAGAAGACGAAGGCAATTATGGAGATGGGTCTCCCGAAAAATCTCTGCGAACTCAAAGGCCCCCAAGGGAGGCTAGCTTACATCAGGAGGTTCATTTCTAACCTCTCCGGGTGATGTCGACCATTCATCCATCTCATGAAGAAAGGCGTCTCATTCGTATGGGATAAAAAATGCCAACGGGCTTTCGACAGCATCAAAAAATATTTGTCGAACCCTCCAGTCCTGGTGGCTCCGGTTGCTGGAAAACCATTCCTGCTCTACGTACGAGCAATAGAACATTCCTTCGGTGCTCTGCTGGTACAAAATAATGATGCAGGCCATGAACAAGCCATATATTACCTCAGTCGAATGATGATTGGGCCAGAGCACCGATACACTACTGTGGAAAAGGAATGTCTCGCCCTGGTGTTCGCCATTCAGAAGACGCGGTACTATGTCACTGGACAAACCATACATGTGATCTCACAAGTCAACCCTCTCAGGGTCCTCATGACGAAACCAGGGGCACTCAGCTTCCGCCTCGCTACATGGGAAATATTGCTGTCCCCTTATCATATGATCTTCGTCCCGCAGAAGGCTGTCAAAGGTCAAGACCTGGCAGACTTTTTGGCAGCCCACCCGGGCTCGGAGTCGTCCAGAATATATGAAGAAATCCCAGATGAGGTCGTCGACTCTCATGTAACCTCTCACGATGATATATGGCAGATGTTCTTCGACGGTGCCTCAAGAACTGGACCCAAGGACAACATCGTTGTCGGAGTCGGGGTGGTGCTGGTTTCTCCTTCCGGATTGGTGATCAATCGTACTTACTCTCTTACAGAACCCTGTTCTAACAATGTGGCCGAGTACAACGCTTTGGTCATTGGCCTCCAACTTGCAAAAGAGCTGGGGGTAGAATATCTTGAAGCATACGGCGATTTTCAGTTAATCGTCAATCAGATCTGGGGCTCATATGAGGTCCGCCATGAAGACATGATCCCCTATCACCAAATAGCGATCGACATCATCTCGTCGTTCGAAGGGTTCTTCATCGAACATGTTCCCAGACTCCGAAATATCGAAGCCGATGCCCTAGATGGCCTTGCCGCTTCCCTAGCAGTGCCAAATCATGCTCATCAATCAGTAGACATGATAGGCCACGAACTGGTCTGTCCCAAGAACAACGTTCAGTTTGTGGCAAGTTATTCCGCCCAGACGATTGACGATGTCCCAGATTGGAGACAGCCATTCATTGACTTCGTCGTCTACGACATCCTGCCCGAGAACCCAAAGGAGGCTACTTCCATCAGAAGGCGTTCTCTCAGATTTTTCTATGATACAGAGACGAAAATGCTGTATCGGCGATCCTACGATGGGTTATTGCTTTGGTGTCTGTCAAATACAGAAGCCAAAGAAGTCGTACGTGAACTCATGACGGTGTCTGCGACGCCCATCAGCCTGGCCCCAAATTACAGGACCGTCTCCGTCGAATGGGCTACTACTGGCCCACGATGGTAGCAGATGCGATAGATTATGCAAGTAAGTGCAAGGCTTGCCAAGTCCACGCAGACTTCATCCACCAACCATCCAAATTTCTACATTCGACAGTGGCATCCTGGCCATACGAAGCATGGGGGATGGATATCATTGGTCCAATCACTCCACCTTCCTCCCGAGGATATCGCTTCATACTCGCGATCATGGATTACTTCTCCAAATGGGCGGAAGCTGTTCCACTTGCAGAAGTGAAGACTTCAAACGTGATCAGCTTCCTCAAGTATCACGTCATCTATCGCTTTGGACTGCCCCGAAGAATCATCCACGATAATGGTCCGCAGTTTGTAAGCCATGCCTTCTATCGATTTTGCGACAAGCACAGAATTCAGAATGTTGCTTCGACGCCATACAATCCAGCAGCAAATGGATTGGCAGAAGCATTCAACAAAACCATCATCAAGTTGCTCAAAAAGTTCGTATCCTCCAACAAATACGACTGGAACGAGAAGCTTGGTGAATGCTTATGGGCATACCGTACCACGGTTCGAACGGCCACAGGGAATATGCCATTCTCCCTGGTGTACGGGAGTGAGGCAGTTCTCCCATTGGAGACTCAAATACCCTCACTTCGCGTCTTTCTTACTTACCAATTAACGACGGATGATAACTACCGTCGCCGACTACAAGAATTGGAGGCCTTAGATGAAAAGTGCCTCTTAGCTCTGCAACGAATCGAGCTATACCAAGCACGCATCTCTGGAGCCTTCAACAAGAAGGTCAAAATCAGAACATTCCGAGTGGGCGATCTCGTTCTGGCAGTCCGGAGGCCGATGGTCATGACTCACAAGACCGCCGACAAATTTCAGCCAAAGTGGAAAGGCCCATTTATCATCGAGGCTGTATTCTCCAACGGTGCTTACCACCTCGCAAAACAAAATGGAAACTTGCTCATGTTGCCCGTCAACGGCAAGTTCCTGAAGAAATATTATGTCTGAACGATATTCCAGATCATCGAGTCATGTACCCGCTGGTACCGCTGAACTTACCCTCATATTTTTTAGATCATTGAGTCACGTACCCGCTGGTACCTCTGAACTCACCCTCACAACATTCCAGATTATCGAGTCATGTACCCACCGGTACCGCTGAACTCACACATCTACAATATTCCAAATTATCGAGTCATGTACCCGCTGGTGCCTCTGAACTCATATCCCGGTCACTCTTTCAGATAATAAGTCATGTATGATCATACCTCTGAACTTTCTTCCTGAAGGAGCTTCTCCCTCATGATCCACTACCCGCACTCCCAGTGCACAAAAAGGGTAACGGATCCACAAATTTCCAAAATGGCCATGTCCTCATTACCTCTGAGTCATTCCACTTCCGCCAAAAATAAATCACCCCTTACCTAGAACTTCCATGTCCTTATTACCTCTGAGTCGTTCTATGTACCCCCCCCCCCCGTCAAAGAAACCCTCATGCTCACCACGTCCTCAGTACCTCTGAGTAAGTATGTTGGTTTCTTTTTAACTCGTTGTCCGTATCCGAAACCAGGGTACGTTAGGGGCAATGGGTCCCCGAAAAATGTCCCAATAAGATGACTATTACAAAGCAAAAGAGTGAAGCAAATATATTCCATTCATTCAGAAATTGGTTACATCCACACTACAAGCAAGTCAAAAAGGTTCTTCATGCAGACAAAAAGAGAAGTGAAATAAAACAAAGACTACAGACAAAAGATAGACATCCACGAGAAGCCCCTAAATCCTAGTTGCAGAAGCGCGTATACAATTCCTTCAACCACCTCACATATGAAGGATGCAAATGGGGGAGATCCTCATCCAGAATAGGAGAGTCAGGATTTCCAGCGCTACCACCCTCAGCATTTTCGATATTTGGAGGGCTGCCATCCCCCTCAGACGTCGGTTCTTCTTTCATCGCTTCCTCCTTAACAGAAGAAGACCCCCGGTTGATGACAGGAGGCTGCGGCTCCTCTGACACTGCAATCTCAGCATTCGGTAGAGATACTTCGAGAACCAAAGAAAATGAAAACAGTCAGAAAACATTCAGAAATATTCATGTGGCTCGTTTAATACAATTCTCATGCGGCTCGGACATGGGGTATACCCCCATGCGGCTCAGTCATAGGACGTATATGCGGACCATGTAGTTTGAGAAGTTCACGTCAAAGTCTTATGCATGAAGCATGCAGCAAAGCAGGCTCTGTTAGGGTTTCAAAGTACTCAATCGACTACATAATCCTTACCTTCGATGGCAACGTGAACGTCAAGACGAACGGGGGGCACGATATTCAAGGACGAAGCCGATTTCTTACTCCTCGCCACAGCCTTCTTCACAGCCTTAGAAGCCCTGGGTGCCATTGTTGTCTGATGATCAGAGGAGGAAAACACGACAGGAATCTGAGTCAAGAAAATTCTAAGAGAGAAGACCGTCCAAATGCCCTTCTATTAATAGACAGAAAAAAGGAGGACTACGGACTGACGCCTCGTACCGTGTGATCGACTCTTCGGCTATCGAGCCAAACCAGCCAATTAAAGGCTAAGCTCTTGGGATCCTGTCCCAAAAAGATTTGCACGCATGACATAATGATGTGGCAAAAAGTCTATGCGCTTCAAATGGCCATGCGGCGGAAAACAACTATGCGGCTCGAAAGTCCCCTGCGGCTAAGCCCTCCATGCGGCTGAAACATCCATGCGGCCAGGACTTCATATGCGGCCAGAAGAATATAACCATGCTTTTTATTCAAAGTATTTCAATTTTGCAAATTGAAAACTTTGAAGGGGGTCTTGTAGAAGCATGGAAAATACTAAAGAAAGATCCATGCGGCCAGAAAACCCCATGCGGCTCAGAAAGCCCATGCGGCTCACAGATTCATGCGGTACAAGGGACTATACAGCTCAAGACGTCCCATGTGGCTCAGAACAGAAGATACGTGGCTTGCAAAATAGTTCTCCCCTCCTGCATTAATTACTTTGATGGCTGACAACTCTGAAAAAGTGGCAGTCCTGACACAAAAGAGGTAATTATGACTATGTCATAATGACAGACCCCTAGGAAAGCGAAGGAGATCTCTGACACAATCCCCCGAGATCCAGAAAATGCCACATGGCCCTGACACATGGACAGTCATATGCGGCTCGAGCGAAGACTCCCCATGCGGTTCAGGATGAAGCTGCCTTATGCGGCTCAGGCCGAAATAGTCTCATGCGGCTCAAGCAGAGGCCCCTCATGCGGCTCGCAAGGATCATCTCCATGCGGCTCATTACCCATTATACGGCTCAAATTATCATATGGTTCGAAGGTTCGGGGGGGCCACTCCCCAAGCAGACCCGACACGTGGCCAGTCTTATGTGGCTCCATCCTTATGCGGCTCAATCTTTATGCGGCTCAGATCCTCCTCAGCGGCTCTCAGGACACGTGTCATAAAGCCAATCAATTTCCCAGATTTACTACAATCAAAGATTGGGTCAAATCCCAATAATCTAGGACACGTGACAGGAGAATGAATTAAACTTATTCATCCAGATTCGTAGACATCAGCAAATCATCATCACGAGGATTCATTCCAATCAGCATTAATTACTGATGGGATTTGGTGTAATCTACATTAAGTGGCCCAGATTCATCACACTCAAGATTAATGGCCCAGATTGATCAATCAACAGGCCGCCGCCACTCTAAGGGGTAATCACTACAAACCCTAATGATTGCATTCCCCTTCTTATAAATAGCGAGGTGCCATTCCCTTGCAAGAGGACCCTTTTTGAGATCAGAGAGCATTAGAAGACTTGGAGAAAAGAGCAGAAAGAGAGCAAAGAGAGTATTTCTTCAACGCCAAGCAATCTTTCGGAGCCAATGCTGCATACCGATCGTCCAAGGAGTAAGACAGAGCGGTCGTCGCTTTTCCGAACCTCTATCGTCACCCTCCAGAATCTAAAATAAACAATTGTACTTAGATTGTTGTACCTAGGTTTTCGTCCCTAGGCTTTCTTTGTACAAGCGAGTTTGTAACGTGAAGTAAAAGTCCAGTCCTCCGATAATTGTTCTGCTCTTTTATATTTCATGGCAAACAGAGCCCTACTAATGTTCTTCCCCATCTAAGAACGTGAGGGCACATCTCATACTGATTTTTGTTTGGGAGAGAAAGGGGTTAGTATACACAAATGGTGGACATATTTTTGACTGTAAGGGTTTGCTTGTATTCAAATAAGTGATGTGCTATTAGGTTTATGTTGGAGTAATAGCTGAGTGATTTAAATATTGGGTTGATGAAGTGGGGGACCAGCTAAATCTCGTTTGTGTTGAAGGTGTAAGGAGAGCTTTGCTCTGTTGGACATACTACTGTAAGAATTGAGTCTCCTTTATAACTATTGGATTTATAGCAACATCTTCTTGAGCATAAGCTTTGTAGACTACTTGTTGACATAAAAAGAAAACACCTAGTAAATGTAGGGTTTCGGTTACAGGATAGTTGGATGAAGAGTGTTGATCTTAACAAATAATTAAAGCCTAGTTAACTAATAGGGATGCACCATTATTGGAAGGTAGATAATGTGCTGTATAGGATAAATTGGTATTGAGGAATGTATGGGACTGGTTTGTTGGTAATGGAGAAATTATAAAAGAACATATGGGTACAGTTAGTGAAAAAAAAGAAATTATGAAATTATGAAAGAACATATGTGTATGGAACACATAAGTTGAAGACCCAGATAGATGATTTATTGACCAATTGAGCGGTACTTGTGTGTTTTCGAAGATTGATCTCAGGTTAGACTATCACCAGATCAAGGTTCGAAAGAAGGACATCTCGAATACGGCCTTTCGATTAATAATAGTTATATTAAGTAGCCTTTGTTGTGTATATAATAGAATAATTAATTAGTCATAAATTAATTTTTCTAGGCACCTTGGACTCTTCGGACTTGGACGTGGGACCGGCTTTTTCTTATCAGTTACTGGAATCGGGCAAATGTACCTTGCCAATCTTGTACTTCAGTTTATGATATTTAGTTTTTAAATATCTGCTTGGTTTTATTGTTGTCACACCAAGGGTCGTGTATAGTATTTTTCGTCTGAATCACATTCGGGTGTCAGTGGACATTAGCGTCATTGGGTATCGATACTAGGTATTTCACTCTTGCTTTACCGTGACAACTCGTTGCGGGGTACACTCTTACCCTAGGACATGTTCATGTGATAATACATTATTGACAGAATTTCGTACTTGATTACATCTTGACTTACGAAATTTTGTGTCTGATTCTAGGACGATGACATTAATATACATGTACTATTTCTTTTATTTACGACTCGTTGTCCTAGCTAGAGGTCTGACCGAGAATCTCGTGGATACGATACATGAAGTCACATGGGCGGGGAGAACATACACCATACGCTTGGGCTACTTTCTTCATGTTACCATTGCCTCTTATCCAGAGCCTCGGAGATCATTAGTTACTACAGTTCCTTATCGGAACTGCAGAGTTTTTATTAGTTATCGGAGTTCCGTATCAGATCTCCGGTGTACACCGTGACAGTCTGTGTGTTCGAGTGATGTTTCTTAAATTTCATTTCATTCTGGTTGGTTATGTTAGATTCACCCTTTTTATTTAGTCTTATCTTATATATCTATTTATTCTTTGATGTCGTATATTGGCTTGTATATTATGTACCTTGTTGTGTCCCGTTGAGGACCTGATTTTTCTCTAGATTTAAACGAGAAGGACTATCCGGAGTTATACGGATCCAGACTTGACGCAGGAGCGGTACCAGACTCAGAGGTCGAGGTTTAACCAGCAGAGTAGCTCGACCAATGGTAGAGCTCCTTCTTGATATGACTTTATTATCTAGTTATCTTCTTGTATTTCCTTCTATTCAGTTTTGTATCAACGGGATTGTTTCCACAAGATACTTTTCATTCAATATTGTATTATGTTTTATTTACTGTTATTTGTAGACTCATATTTTTTTTTGAGCCTATTTGGCAAGTCTGATTATTAGGCTACAGACTAGTATTCATATTTCCCTTCTTATGTTTTCTATTACTTAGATTGAGATAGGATGTAGTGATTAGTTACACCATTTCGACAGCTGATACGTAATCTAGTCGAATTAAAGTCTGGTTGAATACGTAGCTGGCCAATGCCACATGGCTCGATCCTGTGTATTTGGGACTGGAGCGTGACACTGTTATATCAAGTCTTCCAATGAATCCAGAGTTCCCTTTTCAAGTCCATTGTCATTCATACCACTACATTTGATAAAGCTAATAGCCATATTTCATTTCGATACCATGATCCTCATCGATCCGCTCATGTACCCATTATTATTCACATCCATAGACTTTATTTACAATCCATAATTTCTCGATTATGAACCATTTTCCAAGTTGTACCATCATTCCACTTTAGTAAGAATTTTTTGATGTACTTAAAATTTTCTCGCATTGATCAAGCCAACATATTATCACTCGCATATGCAACTTCCATTTCTAGTAGCATTAATCCCAAGGGTCATTCCAATTTACATTCGGTCTCGTCGATCTCGATTACATGTACTACCTCATTCCGTCGTCACACTTTTCTTTAATTTTAATCTGATTATCCATTGATAAAATTATTCTGACTGTTTAAATGCACTACCATCAATTTGCATAACTCAATATGAATCAACCAACTAATCCAATCCAACCAGTTCTAACAAATTCTGACATTCCAAATAAAGGCAACCAAGTTCCAAAACTAATATGATTCGTCATTGCATCCAATGTTGTAACATTAAGCTTCCCAATATCTATTCTATTTCGAAGTTTACTTTCCGACATATCTCACTCATTCCGACTATACCCACGCAACATCAATATGGACATCCTAAGGGTCTCCAACAGTTAACTTAGCCTTCGGTCAAGTCTCTACGGTCAACTATTCTAAGCTAAACCAGACATTTAGCTAACTCATCTGAGATGGGTAGCTAATAGGGACATACTTATCTCTTATCTTAGAGGCAACAAATTATTATCATAGGGCAGGGACAATCTATAATTCGACCAATCTAAGGGACATGGAATGCTACCCCAATCTCATGAACTTATTCCCAAATTTAAACATCTGAAATATCATAGCCAACAAATTTGAACTTAGGCAACCAACCGACACTCTAGGGTCAAGTCTATCTACCCCTACTCATCCTCGGGTTATATCCAACAGAGTTATTCTAGACTTATCCACGACCGACAAAAATCTATCCAACAACTCTTATGGGTCAATCTCGAAGCCATCATATAAATTCGATCAACCGAACATCCAAGTCTTTAGATTTTACTTGCATAGATGCAACATCACATACTCAATCCCACTTGTATTCTCATATCGTACTCCAATTGTGTCTATTCAATTAGGCCAACTATTCTGAGTCATATTCCAACATTGCTACCTCAACAATCTATCATTTACAATTTCTTTCCTTCAGTCTCTTCGTGACATATTCAATTTCTATTTTTTAGATCATCGATACGGTCTGCACTATTTTAACCAACAAAATAAGGCAACTATAGTTTCACATTTCCCCTGAAAGTATCCTTTATGACTCTTACGCTAGCACCAAACACAGTCATCTCTTAGCAATTCACGTTAACCATCAATATTTGTTCTACATCATCTCCTTGTGATTCTATAAGAAGATTCATTATTCGTACACCGATCCAATCTCCATGGCATCAATCTAGCATTCGTATCTTGGTCATCTAGTGGATATGACATAACTCATTTAGCTAAGTCATGATTCAATAATTATATATTCCAGCCAACTCGTTATTCATGTGACAACATCATCCACCGACAGAGTCTACTACATATTGCTGCATCTCGATACTTATTTGTATTCCATCCATCAGAGTCTCATAAGGTACATCTAATCTTTCATACATCAAGGGACATGTGTACATTATCTATGCCTCAACATAATCAAGGGTCATAACTTATTAATTTTGGGACACGTCTAATTCTCTCAATAACAATTGCACATGTGCAAAAGCCATCTATTTCCTCAACTCATTCTCTACTTTTCGGTCGCTGATGCAACTCTCTGCATCATCTGAATCATTCGTAACATCTCCATAAACCTCGAACGTCACAATCAATGTGTCGATGTCCAACATGCAATTTTAACATCATTCTATATTCGGTCTTCATTGTTCTCCCAAATCTTTTTGATAGCAACACCCCACCATCGCTACTGAACCGACAATCCTTTTACCCAACTGACAAGTCATTATCTGAATCTATAATTCGTACCATTCCCAACCAAGACATTCATTTCATATTCTCAATTTCTTATTACCCAGCATACTGCTACCCATCACAAACTCATAACGAGTTATTCGAACTTGATCATCAAGTATGAGGACCCTAATTTTTGGGAATTATTTTTTATTTTATTCTATAGTATTTCTAATTATTAGGTTATATTGTATATTTAATTAGGATTTTATATGTACTTTTTCGTGTCTTTGATTTTTAGAGCATGAGACATGCCCATATCTCGAAACGTCCTTTATGAGTTTTGTAGTAGACAGGATGACCTTCAATTTGATGTATCATGTCACATCCAAAATTGTCCCCTAGCATTCTTTTGACTTCGCTCAACTTTGGGTCAATTTAGGCCATTTGATTATTTACTGTAATTCTAGACCAAACTTCCAACTTGAGCGCACGACTCGACATTGATCAGAACTATTTGACCCAATACATGATTTTGACCTATTTTGAGACTACGACGCACATGCCAAGGGTGTGCCACTCAATCGAGTCTCCATGTACTATTTAATTACGAATGGCACAAGAGACTTATTGTTTGAATCTTAGAGTTCGATTAAATTAGAAAACATATTTGGACCCTAAGCTAGTCAACCCCACCTGGTATGAAGCCATGTTAGGTTACCATGACAGTATAATTATTATGGATTTATTTTGGGATGTTATACAGTCAAATAGATTTAAATACAATTTTTGTATATATATAGGATTATATTTATAATAGCCTAAATACTAAATATATACGGCCTTAGTCATGCTTAAGTTTGAGATGCATATCGACCAAGAATTTTGGCATAAATAGTGTAGTTGTATGCTTTGACTAATGCTTTAGCCATGCTAGGAAAGACCCGGCCATAACATTGTCTCTACTAGGAAAACCAGTCAAAGTTGTGACTTGACTCCTATAAATAATTTAATTAGTTATTTATTAATAATAAGATTTTTTGGAGACCCAGTTGTACCAATTTAGCCTGGACTTGGCCGAACCCAATCTAGGCCCATGTAGGTATGTAGTGAGTCAAGAGACGTCCATATAGGTGTATATTATTGTATATATATATGTTTTGTACCTTATTTTAGTGGGCTAACTAAAATATTTTCTAAATATTTGATGCATATATGTAAATAAAATATAAAGGATATTTGATATTAAAATTATTATTTTATTGTGATATTGTGATAATAATTGCCAAGAAGATTTTAGAATTTATGGGAGTACATGTGTATATAGAAATGTACTTTGACTACTATATATACTAGGTTTATATATATATATAAACATATATAACTAAATAAATATATGTTTTATGCGAATTACAATTTGGAATATACATAACTATAGTATTTGTATATTTTAGTAAATATAAATTATGAATATATATATATTAAAATGTTTTTTTGGTTTTATTATATTCCTATGAATATTTTATATGGTTATCATTTGTGTGTAAATATATATATACATATATATAAACAAGAAATAAGAAAAGAAAAGAAAAGAAAAAAACAAAACAAAATTCCTGCGGTTACTGTTTATTGAATAATAACCGCGGAAACCCTCCCCAAACCCACGTAAAACTGACCCGACCCCCTCTTTGTTATATAATCGATCGAAGGAGAAGAAACCCTAACACCCCAGCCTCCTCACGAATGACCCAGACACGCGTACGCCACCCACGGTCGCCGCGGATCGTCGGAGTCGACCAGAAATCGTGCGGCAGCGGCCACACAGTAGCAGCAGCAACCGCCCCGAACCCTCAGCTTCACAGGTATCATACTCCCTCGTCTCATCATCGTTTCTCGAACCAATTGGTTTGATAGGAAGACAACCTATACGGCTTTCCATTACTTCAATTAGTTTGAATTTAGGTACCCTATGTTGCTCGATAAATCGATGCGAACATTATCGAAAAACTGCTTCAAAAATAGTTTAGAAAACCTCCCACGAGTCCTATTCGGAAGACAGATTTAGGGCTAGATATTTATAATTCAAGAATATAATTAAAGGCACTTTTAGACAACATGTAGGAGATCAGAACCTATCTTGTAGTTTCGATTTTAATTAACAGTACACAAAGAAATCAGATTTCCAAAACCTAGAAAAATCTGTTTTCAAAATTATAAAATTTTACGATACGGGGTACGTCCCGCCAAACCGGGCGACGTGGTCGCGAACTGAAAGCATCGAAATGTGCATAATGGCTTCATGGACGTGTGGACTTTGACAGAATTCAAATTGGTTGCGTGTGCGTGACGAATTTGATGCGTATCCGTCGAAATTTATCGTATCGGCCTCTTTGTAAATTTCTCAATTACTTTGTGCACGTTCGTCAGATCGAGACGAAACTTGCGCCTACAGGACCGTATCATTTTTCTGGTCCTATATGCCAAGTTTGGTCCAAATCTAAGACAGTTGACTGGATCGCCGTTTTGCGGGCCCCATAATCCGAATCAACGGGCGATTTTGTGCACGGTCCACCAAAATCCAACTTTGGACATATCGTTGGGTTCGTCTCATCAAAAAAAATCTATAGACATATAGTTTGACAACTTTAGAGACCATTGACTCTGGCACGCTTTTTGGTACAAAGCGGGTCCAACAGCGGACATCGTTTTGATCCGAAATTACCGTTTTACCCCTGTGTCAAGAATTGGACTTAAGGACAGACAATCCTAGCTAATTTGACTAATCTGGAAACGTTGGTAACATCTATTACAGCTTCTGGAGGCAGTTGTGAGACTTGGACTTTCTGACTTGTTGATTGGCGATATATTGTTGGTTCTCCGTACAACCCTCAGGCAAGTATACCTTGCCAGCTTGTACAGTATATTTTATATATATTTTCTTTACTTCTTTATTGTTCCTTTTCCTTATATGGTTACATCCATGATTTCTTTACCTTGTGTCTAGTTGATTATCTTATTTCCAGTTTCACTCTATCATATATTTAGCGTACATTCACATTTTGATTCTGATATACATTTATTATATGTTATTTTGCTTTCGTGTTCACTCGTGTTTCGTGATACAGTCTTCTAGTCCTATACCACTGATTTTTCTAACTTGACTTGGCTTGACTTGACATGACTTGAGTAGGACTTAACTTTGACATTCTATAGATTGTGAGTGCTTACCTTGACTACGGTCTATGGAATTATTTTACTAGGAATGGCTACTGTCTCGATTGGAGTATTTGCCTTGACTGCGATTGAGACACTATAGATTGGGAGTGCTTGCCTTGACTACAGTCTATAGATTTGACCTATTAGCCACGACTAGTATGGCATGCCAGTGTCTTAGGATTTTTGTGTCTTAGATCTTGGTGTCTTCGTCCATTGTGCCTCAATTGACTTTTCCTTGATTATTTCTTATTTCTCTACATATGTTGTACTACTACATTTTAGGCTTGTATATTATGTATCTTGCTAGTCCTCTGAGGACCTGGTGATCTCTCCAGGTATTAGCTGAAGTGATCGAGGTAGAATACATTGGAGAATTGATGATTGTTTCTCAGGAATATCAGGTATATTGAGTTCATATCTTTTCATACTCGTCCTATATTATATTACTTTGACATCGCTGCTGTATAGCCTAGTTTTATAAGCTTTATCTTTCATTAGAAGCTTATTCAAGATAATTGCATTAGAGTCTGGTCTACTTTATTGTATATTATCTTTTATTGTTACTTGTAGTAACCAGTTTGCTAATGTCTGACCAGCATTAGTTTACTTGATTTATACAAGAGTTTATCTTCAGTGGATTGAGATATTTGTAGTTGAATGGATAGAATGCTTTAGAAAACCAGACAGCTTATACGTATTCGAGCTGGGCTGGAGTCCTCTCGATGCGTAGCTGACATGTATACGTATCCTAGTCTTACGTATTTTGGGACTGGGGCATTACATCAAGGTACATGTCTAGTCGTCATGTATCAATCGTAATTCAGCTACAACTCGATACTATTCAGTTACTTACAAGAAAAGCATCACTATGCTATGAACATGGTCAAAAGACATCTTATCACTACAAGGGTAGAGGCATATACCACTCAGATCTCAAGCTATTCCTAACACAATATTCCTCTTT
Organism: Iris pallida; assembly: GCA_029216955.1. NCBI lineage: Eukaryota > Viridiplantae > Streptophyta > Magnoliopsida > Asparagales > Iridaceae > Iris > Iris pallida. Next base: position 7,387,145 of record JANAVB010033216.1, read on the forward strand.
CGTACCAAACCAACGTCCATTCTGGACTATCCATTCCACAGTAGCTCTGCTGACCATAATGCCAACTAATTCCCTCGTATCTGAAATATAACAAAGCCTACACATAAGCCAACTCAAAATTCTATCGATTTTTATTCACTGAAATCATGCACATTTATTTTCCAACATACCATGCCATCACCCACTGCTGACTGCAACATAACAATCGACTTCTATGAATCCACACTTAAGACATCAAGCATACATTACCAACTTATTATAGTATCGCATCATTGTTATTCATTTTGGTATCATTAAGCATTCAATAAAGCACACACATCATAGCCCATATATTTAGACTTATTGTATGGAACACCTAGTGAGCGACCAGGAGGATCAACAAATTTTCAGTCAAAAGAGCAACTTAGAATAATTTTGGAAATAGCATTGAATAATCGTGGAAGCACTTTGAGTCATCGTAGAGGCAACTTTGATTTCATCGTGGAAGCAACTTTGAGTAGTCGCGGAAGCAACATTTGATTCATCGCAGAAACAAACTTTGAATCACCATAGTGTCAGCTTTGATTTGAAACAAATCAAATAAGAATCCAAGGACGTAAAGTCGTGCTCTGATACCATTCTGTCATGCCCTGATCCCGAAGGATCGAAAACTAGCCACTGGGTATATACCATAGAAGTATAGATTGTACTTGTACAAGGCAAAACCATTATAGTTCCTGATATTTCTCCGAAACAACGACAGCGCAGCAAAGCCAAGCAAATAAATTAAAGTCACAACATATGCAAAAATATATCTTTTTATTGATAATTGTAACATATTACAAGATTTGTAGCTAAATACAGAGTTTACAACAGATTACAAAGACTTTTGAATAGTCAACTAAATTTCTTGCCATTTAGGCTTACAACTGAACATGCCGACTTGGCTTACAATAAACTTGCCATTTTGGCTTACAATCTCACTGGTTCATCTGAGTTATACTGTTCCATACATTATGTCCCGTATAGCAAAAGGCATCGCCTTACAAGAATAGCTTCTGCACACACATCCGATTCATCGATGCCAAGTACTGATCAAACGATTTTTCCATGCACAAGTACCTGTAAGGATGCCTACAAACGTGGGTCGGTACATCATCTATGTACTAGCGAGCAGTGCTAGCCCAACTCATCTAAGAAGACAACACTAAGTAATCATGTTATAGAATATTATTAAGAGTGGTCTTTCTCGTTGTCTTAGGATCGATTAACAGTTCATATCCGACATAAGTAAAGCATGCAAATCTCATAGCCAGCATAATGTAAAACATATGTTATCACCCATTTTGGTGATTCTTACCCACGGTCGTATAGCCATCCCTATACATTTATAATACTTACTCTGCCTACAAAAGACATTGTTATGAACAATATCACATTTATCATAGTTGTCATCGTTAGGTGATTCTTACCAACAACTGACATCCTTCCATGTAATTAAGTAATAACTTACTCTGCTTACATAAGACATCATTAGCACTGGACTTATCTATATGAAGGTCACTAACGACATGCCACCTTGGACCTTCTTACTGGTATAACGACATCCCTTACAGTGCTGGCAGCTAGTCCTACTGAAGGTCCCGCATACCGATACCAGTAAGTCGGCACCAATCCTTGTTCCCCTAGGACGAACCGAGTCCGTGGCCGCGGAGTACCGTTCGAAGAACTACCTTGTGCACAAGTTGTCCATGACCATGCAAGTATATGCAACTTATCTATGAAGAAAACATATAATGCATGATAAGAAAAACTAAGTCATCAGCCACCATTCTTCTTCGTATTGCCATCTTGCCTTGAACTGAGCTCACAAATACCAACTGTCCAATCCAAGGACTTAGTGTAATCAACATTCTACACCGACAAAAGGATAATAGAATGTTGACTACTCAATCCTTTCCCATATCTTTGATACCATACATCTTTCAACCGGAACTCAATGTACTCATCGCCCAATTCTTGGAACTTAGCATTTGTGTTACCATACGTTCATTTCAGACATCATGCAAGCATACTCACTGCCCAGTTCTTGGGTCTTATTATTTGTGTTACCATCTATACATCGAGCTGAGGCTCGATATACTCACCGCCCAAGTATTTGGGACTTTTCCTTCACCTGTCATGTATTTCATTGCAACGCACGCAAGCATATAATTTATGAAATATTTTGAAGCACACAATTCATAAAATGATTCGCAACAGTTTTTGGGTCGTATAATTAATTATCTTTCTTATCTTTCTGGTTTCCATGTAAGATAGAATTTAGCAACTCAACAAGAACATAGCATACAAATCCTTTTTATTTAGCGTGAAGCTAAAGGATCTTCGAAGGGTTCAACACTACTCACATTTATAAGGCAATTTCTGCCATGATCGCATAGCCTTCTGAGCGATCTTTCGCATAATCCCAAGCCCAACAAGCGTTCATCAAACAAACCAGCCATCATAAGGCACCGTGCAGGTCGGGGCACTACAAATACTGCATCTGTTCTTGGCTCGTATGTCTCCGGGTACTCCTTCTCATCTAATCTTGGAAGGAAACCAAGTCCTCAGAGGGTGTAACCCCTCTTCCCGAATTTTTAAAATTATTCTTTTTATTTTTTTAATTATTGTATTCAAAGGTAATTTTTATCGATACTTTGTGAATAATATTTTATGATTAATTCTTTTATTAAAAACTAATTTTAAATTAAATATTATGGGAAGTGCTAATTTTTTGTTTTTATATATTTTTTTATATATAATTGAATAATATTTTATGATTAATTCTTTTATTAAAAAACTAATTTTATATTTTTTTCATAAAAAATATATAATTTTTTGTTTATATATATATATATATATATATATATATATATATATATATATATATATATATATATATATATATATATATATATATATATATATATATATATATATACAGATATTTCGTGCTGGAAAAAATTTATGAAAATAATTATATATATTTTTTGAAGGGCAAAAATATTTACTAGTTTACTCTTTTATAAAATGTACTTCTAGAAATATTTGATCTAATATTATCATTTTTGATTTATTACAATAAGATTGAATATTATTTTTAAATAATTATTTTGATCAATTACTAGATTAAATTTGATCAACTATGATTAATGTTTTTGGTAAAGAATTTCTAAATTAATTTATAGAAATATACTTCATTTTTTTATGGAACTGACTATCGTTAAATTAGATTATTGGAATTTATAAAATATTGCTTGAATTATATTGATAATATTAATTATTATTTAATTTATTTTATTATCAAATATTATATTTAGATTTGATTCTAATAAAATATATATTTGTCTGATAATTATAGAAAAATATTTTACCAATTATTTGATAATTATGATAATATAATTGTAGAATTAATTGATTTATCACTATCATTTATTTTAAAGATTTGATTTTATAAAATATATTTTAATTATTATTAGATATTATTTTAAGTTGTTGTAATAATTAGTTATTTGATTTAGATTTCAATGTATGAGATTTAAACTAATTGATATTATCGAATATATTTTAAACATTATTTATATGATAGCGATTAGATTAGATTTATTTTAAACATTTATTTTGATTTAAATTAAAGGGAAGAATTATCTACAATGACCGTACCATCACCACCATTAAAACTCGACGTCGGTGATTCCCTGAACCGACCCATGACCGGCGTCTCTGACACAACCAAGGTGTCCCCACATGCAGTTGTCGACGTGCCCTGTCAGTCCTCAACCAAGGTCACCGGAGTAGACCTCTCGTTCCTCCATCCTCAACTTAGGCCCCCAAATCAAACAACCGAGGACCCACGCCTCCTTGTTCCCTGACCTCCCTAAATGACTCACCACTACACCTCTCCTCCGCCAAACACCACCACCAACTTCCACCAAAATCACCGGATCCACCGCACGCGCCCACTTCCGATCAGGTCACCGCCGTACCCTTGTGCTGATGTGCCGCGCGCACGCCACTACCAATCCCGACCTCCCAGGTGCCCTCGTCGTGTCGACCCTATCACAGACCCCCACTCCTCGAACGCCAACCATCATCGCACCGATCCTAGCTCTGAACCTGCGCACCGAGTGTTGTCGCGCTCTGTCGCCGTGCCGGCATTCGCATTCCGTGTTGTGCCACTATGCCGCATCTGGCGACTCCAGCACCGCGCAGCTCGACGACGGAGCCGGGACCGCCATCGGTGCCTCTCCGGTGAGCTCCCAAACCCTCTCTCTCTCTCTCTCAAATACAGATATCCATCTGTTCTCCCATCCTTTGTTTATTGGGAAAATTTATGAAATGCCCAAAAATTTAAAAAGTTTTATGAAAAACCCACCCCAAAATAAACTTTCATCGCGTGCCCAGCATTAACTTAAAAATTAAAAAAAGGGCACGGCATGACCCTTTTGCCCTTCTAATTTATTAAGAATATCAACAAACCCAGCAAGTTTTATGAAAAACGGTTCGATTCCAGACTCTTCAAAAAAGTGTCTCTATCGCTCCCTCCTCTTCCATACTCTGTTCTGTTGCGATTTTAGGTCATCTCCTCCAAAAATCTTAGAAATTTCTTACAAGAAATCGCCAGCGAATCTCCATCACAATGTCGCAATCATCAGCAATGGAAGTAGACCAAGTTAGAGAAGAAGGAGAAGAAGTAGTTGGAAAACAACAGAAAGGAGGGAAGAAGTTAAGAGGGTTGCTCGTAGACGAACCGCTCAAAAAGAAAAAGAAGTGCAAGAACCAGTAGAAGAACAAGAACACGGAGAACAACAAGAACAAGATCAAGAACAACAAGAAGCAGTAGCAGGGGAAGAAGAAGAAGATGAAGAAGAAGGGAAGAAAAAAGGTAAAACTTTGAGTCTTGTTCATTCTCCGTTTATATTGACGCGGCAAATGAAAATGATCATTCTCCGTCTATAAAATACACGGAGGATGCCCTTTCTGTGTCATTTGAACTAGAAATGGTCATTCTCCGTCTATTTTGAGACGGAGAATGGCATTCTCCGTGTTTAAACACACGGAGAATGTTCATTTCTGTGTTTTTGACCTAAAGAACGATCATTCTCCGCCTAATATGACACGGAGAATGACATTCTCCGTCTGTAAAATAGACGGAGAATGAACTTTCTTCTTGCATTAACCTAGAGAAATGAACATTATCCGTCTCACTGACACGGAGAATTCCATTCTCCGTCTATTTTATAACGGAGAATGACGTTCTCTGTCTATTTTGACGCGGGAGAATGGCATTCTCCTTGTAATTTGACCTAGAAAATGAGCATTCTCCGTCTTACTGACGCGGAGAATGCCATTCTCCGGGTCAAAAGAGACGGAGAATGCCATTCCCCGTGTTAAAACAAAACGGAGAATGACATTCTCCGCCTAATATGAGACGGAGAATCGCATTCTCCGCCTTACTTAGACGGAGAATGCTCATTCTCCGGGACAAAATAAAGGGAGAATGTCATTCTCCTTGTATTTTGACCTAGAGAATGAGCATTCTCCGTCTTACTGACGCGGAGAATGAGCATTCTCCGTCTTGCTAACGCGGAGAATGGCATTCTCCGTATTAAAACACGCGGAGAATGGCATTCTCCTTGTAATTTGACCTAGAGAATGAGCATTCTCCGTCTTACTGACGCGGAGAATGGCATTCTCCGGGTCAAAAGAGACGGAGAATGCCATTCCCCGTGTTAAAACAAAACGGAGAATGACATTCTCCGTCTATTTTGAGACGGAGAATGGCATTCTCCGTCTATTTTTAAACGGAGAATGGCATTCTCCCCTTTATTTTGATCTAAAGAATGAGCATTCTCCGCCTAATATGAGACGGAGAATGGCATTCTCCGCCTTACTTAGACGGAGAATGCTCATTCTCCGGGACAAAATAAAGGGAGAATGTCATTCTCCTTGTATTTTGACCTAGAGAATGAGCATTCTCCGTCTTACTGACGCGGAGAATGGCATTCTCCGTTTTAAAACACGCGGAGAATGCCATTCCCCGTGTTAATACAAAACGGAGAATGCCATTCTCCGTGTCAAAATAGACGGAGAATGATATTCTCCGTCTATTTTGACACGGAGAATGGCATTCTCCGTCTAATATTAGACGGAGAATGGCTTTCTCTTTATTATAATAAAGAAGAATGTTGACGTAAACCTAATTGTTGTTGTTTTTAGGGAAAAAAACTGTCAGGAACAGAGACGAAAGACTTTTCCGTGCAACATTCACCCCAGTACTCTCTCTCATGGATGAGGTGAAGGAAAAGTTTCGCCATTTGCCTGAAGCAGTTGTCGAAAGCTTGAAGAATGTAGGATTCTACGACTTCGTAGATGTATTCTACAGAAATAAGGTGAAAAAATCAGAACTGTCTAAAGTCACCCAAGGTCTGGAGAAGTTGATGGGGACTTATTTGGAAGAATATGGAATTGGATATTTCCAATTGAGCAGCAGTGTCAAAGTAGCACCAACTGCTGATGAGATGGCAACCATTTTCGGTCTGCCAATGAATGATGACACTGAAGTTGATGATAAGTATTTGAAGATCATCACTGAGAAGCAGAAGACCCCCCCACCAGCAGACTCATTCAGCATGTGTACAAAACACTTCACAAGATTGCTGAAAAATTCCAAGGGCAAAGGTGCTGAAGTCTCAAACGCTGAAGTTAGGAAAAGGATATTAGAGCTGCTGGGGGGCGAAAATGCAAGTCCCGATGAGGTGGCCAAGTTAATAGTATTCAACTTGTGCCAAACAGCATTCTTCACCAGAATGGGGGGGTCGAACTTGCCATACAAGTTCTTCGCTCTGGTGGAGAGCACAGATGTTATAAAAAGCATCTGTTGGCCTCGGATTATACTGGGGTACGTTATGGACAGCATAAAGAGGGCTGTCACAAAATCTGAAGATGGTGATGTTGATATATCGTACAAGAAGATTGAAGGTTGTACGATATACTTCTTGTATTGGTTTGCAGAGCACAGTCGACTGGTAGAAAGGAAGTGCAAACCAACAGTCGCATCTCCAAGATTCTGCACATGGGATGGGAATAAAATCTCAATATTCCTAAAAAATGAATATCAAGGTGCTAAAATGGATTCAGATTTGATATTCAAGGATATTGTTGCATTGAATGTTGATGAACTTGAAGAAGTCCCAGCAGAGCAGCAATATATAGAAGGTGGAGACAATTTTGTTGATGAAGAAGAAGCTCAAGCTGAAGCTCAAGCACCAGCACCCTCTACAGCTGACAATGTAGATATGTTGCGTGTCTTGCAGGAGAAATCTCAGCTTATCGCTGAGAATGAGCAACTCCAGGAAAGAGCCCAGCAACTAGCGGCAGATGTAGCCCAACAACGTGCTGTGGGGCTCGTTGCTGATGGCTTGGAGAAGGAGTTAGACTCTTTAAGGAACGAGAAATCGCTCCTTATTGATGATAACAAGAAACTCCTTAAGCGAGTTGAGGAACTGGAGGCACAGGGGTCGGAACTAGACTCCCTGAGAAAGCAGAAGTCTGAGCTTACTGCTGATAATGAGAAGCTTCGTCACATGTTGAGGAGCTACTTCTAAAAGGTAAGATTTTATATTTTTTGTCTATTTTAATCTGTAATTACATGTATCTAACAGGAGAATGAGCATTCTCCGTCTTACTGACGCGGAGAATGGCATTCTCCGGGTCAAAAGAGACGGAGAATGCCATTCCCCGTGTTAAAACAAAACGGAGAATGACATTCTCCGTCTATTTTGAGACGGAGAATGGCATTCTCCGTCTATTTTAAAACGGAGAATGGCATTCTCCCCTGTATTTTGATCTAAAGAATGAGCATTCTCCGCCTAATATGAGACGGAGAATGGCATTCTCCGCCTTACTTAGACGGAGAATGCTCATTCTCCGGGACAAAATAAAGGTAGAATGTCATTCTCCTTGTATTTTGACCTAGAGAATGAGCATTCTCCGTCTTTCTAAAGCGGAGAATGGCATTCTCCGTTTTAAAACACGCGGAGAATGCCATTCTCCGTGTTAATACAAAACGGAGAATGACATTTTCTGTATTTTGACATAGAAATGATCATTCTCCGTATGTTTTGACACGGAGAATGACATTCTCCGTCTAATATTAGACGGAGAATGTCATTCTCCGTCTAAATTGACACGGAGAATGTCATTCTCCGTCTATTTGGAAACGGAGAATGTCATTCTCCGTCTATTTTGACACGGAGAATGTCATTCTCCGTCTATTTTGAAACGGAGAATGTCATTCTCCGTCTAAATTGACACGGAGAATGACATTGTTTTTAAAAAGAAGATTATATAATATTGACATCATACCTCTTGTTCTTGTTGTTTTTATATCTGTGAAAATGACAGAGGATCTGAAAAAAGAGAATGAAAAGCTAACTAAAGATAATAACAGACTTCTAGAGGAAGTTGCCTCATTGAATGACGAAGTCAAGAATAAGAACGATACAATCGTTAACCTTGAAGCAATGGCTAGAGCATTGGAAAGAGGGGATACTCAAGCAGTTCCCCAGAAGCATTACACAAGATCAAATGTACCTGCTGCAGATGAGGATGATTTTGCTACATTGCAAAAGAAGAAAACATCCGATGCTACAACAAGTAAGAAGGCAGGCCCTGGTCGGAAAAGAAAAGCTGCTACTAGTCCCAGTAAGAATGTAGCTCCTGCTGGGAAAAAAAAAGCTCCTTCCAGCCCCAAGAAGGTCGACAATAAAAAGGAGATGTCAGCTCCTGAAGAACTTGAGGAAGAATCTCCTCAAACAGCAAAGCTTGTTAGAGATGGGAAAATGCTGATGCAATGTCCGAAGCTCAGACTTTGGAACGTTGCAGACGATGAGCTGAAGCAAGTATACAGGAGCATCGTATACACAAGAAGGATGTCTCCAACGTAAGTATTCTAAACTTGAACCAATTTCTGTTTAGAATACTTATGTATATATGTACTTTCCAAGTGCAATGATCATTCTCTATTGGAGTTATTTTTTATGCAATTTTATCATTAGCCTATATTATTATCATAATCGAAACTAAATTTATGTGCAGTGATTATGTATATATGTACTTTCCAAGTGCTCCAGAAGAGTGTAAAATAAGAAGAAGAAATAATGATGTCAGCATGTTGTTAAGTGCTAAAGATTTTCAAGACATTATAAATGAGGCGGATATAGAAGCCGGTGTTATGAACTACCTAATAAAGCTTATGAACGACGTTCAAGCCGAATTAAGGCAGAACATTCAGTCAAGCTCGCAGGGTGCACAATGTAAATGGTTTGCAATCATGATGCCCCATTCATTGGTAAGAATCGAAACTGAAAAATAAATATTAATGTGTACAGCTACTAATAGTGTTGTAAAAAACTAACTCATGTTATTATTTTATTTTTTTTTCTTCTGGAAAACAGGGTACTGCCAAGATTATCGATAAAGAAAATCCAACAGAAGGAGCAGTGTACAATTTCAAAATTGATATAGAAGATTTTATAATGGAGCTGGAAGATGACATTGAATGGCTATTCGTGCCACTCTTCCGCGAGGAGAATAAACACTATACGCTGCTGGCATTCAACTTCAGCTCCTATGTTTGGACGCACTACAACTCATTGCGGAAAAACACGGGCGCTAAGGGAATCGAGGATGCAGTATACATGAAGAATAAAATTGAGCCAATTATAATAAAGAAGATTGCATTGATGAGTAATAAAAGCCCAGCAATCTCGGAATATGAAACAACAGAGCTCAAGGTTTGCAAAGAATGTCCACAGCAACAAACACCCAGCTGCCTTCTGTATGTTTCATATTATATTGAAAAGTTGTCGAGATATCCATTTGATTTACGGAAGAAAACAAACAAACAAGTTCACAATACTATTGTAAAGAGAAGGCTAGATTTGGCTAAGGCTTTGCTTATGAGTAAATGTGCAATTCCTTTTGTAAATGACAATGTAAATTGGCTAACAAATTCAATGTATATATTCTGTTTGTCAGGTTTCTTTTGTAATGTATTTGTTTTCCTTTGTATTGAAATTCAATTTTACGACTAATTTACATTGTTCTATATATGTAAATCTGTTTTGTTAAAGTTCTGTTGTTTGATTCAAACCTATAATGTCATTATCTGTGTTAATACAAACCTATAATGTGTGCATTTGGAACTTAGAATGGCCATTCTCCGTTTCGTATGAGACGGAGAATGGCATTCTCGGGTCAAAAGAGAAGGAGAATGCCATTCTCCTTGTATTTTGACCTAGAGAATGAGCATTCTCCGTCTTACTGACGCGGAGAATGGCATTCTCCGTTTTAAAACACGCGAAGAATGGTTATTCTCCTTCTATTTTGACTTATAAATGGCCATTCTCCGTCTTAGGGACGCGGAGAATGCCATTCTCCGTTTCGTATGAGACGGAGAATGTCATTCTCCGGGTCAATAGAGACGGAGAATGCCATTCTCCTTGTATTTTGACCTAGAGAATGAGCATTCTCCGTCTTACTGACGCGGAGAATGGCATTCTCCGTTTTAAAACACGCGGAGAATGATTATTCTCCTTGTATTTTTGACCTAGTAAGGAACATTCTCCGTCTTAGGGACGCGGAGAATGCCATTCTCCGTTTCGTATGAGACGGAGAATGTCATTCTCCGGGTCAAAAGAGACGGAGAATGCCATTCTGCTTGTATTTTGACCTAGAGAATGAGCATTCTCCGTCTGACTGACGCGGATAATGGCATTCTCCGTTTTAAAACACGCGGAGAATGATTATTCTCCTTGTATTTTTGACCTAGTAAGGAACATTCTCCGTCTTAGGGACGCGGAGAATGCCATTCTCTGTTTCGTATAAGACGGAGAATGTCATTCTCCGGGTCAAAAGAGAAGGAGAATGCCATTCTCCTTGTATTTTGACCTAGAGAATGAGCATTCTCCGTCTTACTTATGCGGATACAACGCAATGGGCGAATGGACACATACAACAAGTGATCGCATAGGAAGTGGCCCGTGCCTATAAATAGGCCCTGGAGGAGAGAGAAATTTCATTATTCCCTTCTCTTTCAGTTTTTCAGAAAACTCTTCGTCTTTTTTCTTTAATAACCATGTCTCCAAAGGTCGCCAAGAGATCCGCGAAGGGCAAGGGGGCTGCGCCGAGTGACTCTCCTCCTGCGGCAGTGTCCTCGGCAGTGGTGAAGGAGGAGATGCTGCCTTCTCTCATCAAACAAGGGTCACCGTTCGTTAAGGAGGAGGTGATACAAAAAATTGAAGTAAAAGAAGAATTGTCGATGATCGGGGAAGGAATTACTCCCAAGATTGAAGCTGCTGTGAAAGAGGAGCCCAAGTCTGAGGGTAGTAGCACTGGAAGTTCTGACCATCCAGCCCCGGCCGACGACCTTGATCAATTACATCCTACATATGCGAAATGGTTGAGGGAATGGTATATCCCTCGACACAGATAGGGTCCGCGGGTTTTCATAAATTTCCGTATTTTGTATTGGTATTTCTATCTGTCTTCAGGTTTATGTTTCACTCCTTTTGGACATCAAATGTAATCCTCTACTTCTTGCCCTGATGAAGATATGAAGAACCTTTTGTTTTGCTCATGAGATGTAGTCCTGTGAATGTAACTGAAGCGGAATGTCATTCTCCGTGTCAAAATAGACGGATAATTCCATTCTCCGTCTTAAAATACACGGAGAATTACATTATCTTTGTATTTTGACTTATAAATAACCATTCTCCGTGTATATAAACGGAGAATGGCATTCTCCGTCTTACTGACGCGGAGAATGGCATTCTCCGTTTTAAAATACGCGGAGAATGGTTATTCTTTGTATTTTTGACCTAGAAAGGAACATTGTCCGTCTTAGGGACGCGGAGAATGCCATTCTCCGTGTCCAAATAGACGGAGAATGGCATTCTCCGGGTCAAAAGAGACGGAGAATGCCATTCTGCTTGTATTTTGACCTAGAGAATGAGCATTCTCCGTCTTACTGACGCGGAGAATGGCATTCTCCGTTTTAAAACACGCGGAGAATGATTATTCTTTGTATTTTGACCTAGAAAGGAACATTGTCCGTCTTAGGGACGCGGAGAATGCAATTCTCCGTTTCGTATGAGACGGAGAATGTCATTCTCCGGGTCAAAAAAGACGGAGAATGCCATTCTCTTTGTATTTTGAACTAGAGAATGAGCATTCTCCGTCTTACTGACGCGGAGAATGGCATTCTCCGTTTTAAAACACGCGGATAATGGTTATTCTTTGTATTTTTGACCTAGAAAGGAACATTGTCCGTCTTAGGGACGCGGAGAACGCAATTCTCCGTTTCGTATGAGACGGAGAATGTCATTCTCCGGGTCAAAAGAGACGGAGAATGCCATTCTGCTTGTATTTTGACCTAGAGAATGAGCATTCTCCGTCTTACTGACGCGGAGAATGGCATTCTCCGTTTTAAAACACGCGGAGAATGATTATTCTCCTATTTTTGACTTATAAATGGCCATTCTCCGTGTATCTAAAACGGAGAATGATTATTCTCCGTGTTAAAACACACGGAGAATGGTCATTCAATACATTATAAAGTCAGATAGTATAAAGGAGAATAAGTTCTTATGCTGATATGCAGAATTCAAACTATTACCATTGATATCAAAAAATGTAAGATATGTATTCAAAAACCAATTTCCAGTTATATAAAAGAAGGAATATATTTGTATGTATTAACGAGGGGGCGCTGCCCCCTCGACCACCGTAGCAGCACGTGGAGGCAGAGGACAAGTGCTGCGATTGTGATTGCATAATTCAAAACAATTCTGGCACCTTATCTTTCTCTTCTCTTTTCCCTTGTTCTCATATTTGCTCTTGTAACGGTCCACTTTTGGTCGTCCAGGACCACGTTTCGGAACAGGGGGTAGAACAACATCAGTGGGATTATTTTCAAACTGTTTTTCGCAATCTGGAACAGGACGAATAGCACATGAATATAACTTCCGGTAATAATCTGATGTCCAATACTGCTCCACAAAGTCGTAAACAGATTTATCTGAACCAACTCTGATGCATTGTATTGCATGGCTGCATGGGAATCCATATACCTTCCATCTACGACAACTACAATGACAATCAAGAAGATTCACCATGTGGGAGGAAGTATCTGCGATCACCTCAAATTCGAAATCACCGGACCGATATACCCTATAACACATGCCATCATCTGTAAGCTGCTTCAGCATATCCTCAGCGTATGGAGTCAATTTGCTATTCAAACCAATTGCATCCTTGTGGCGATCCGAAATCATCTTCATCATCTTCACACGGATGACATTTACAATTGCTAAAATAGGCAATTTCTTCTCAGCCTTTATCCATGCATTGAATGACTCTGCACAACTAGAAGCAACCTCACCGTATCTACATCCCGGGAAGAATGCGTTTGACCAGTGTTCAGGTTTTTGTTTATTCATCCAATTCACAACATGACCACAATTCAGATCATAAATCTTCTTGATTGCTTGTCTATACCCACCTTTATACAGAAAAACAAATAAGTAATAAAGAATTAGGTCAATTCACAAAATTATGAAAAAATAAGTGCATTCTCATAAGGATAATAGTCATTCTCCGTTCAAAAGCTAACGGAGAATGATATTCTCCGTTCTATGCAAGACGGAGAATACCATTCTCCGTTCAAAAGCTAACGGAGAATGCTATTCTCCGTTCTATGTTGGACGGAGAATGGTCATTCTCCGTGTGATTGAAACGGAGAATGACTATTCTCCGTCTTAATGACACGGAGAATGGTCATTCTCCTTGTTAAATTAATGGTAAATGCATTAAAAATGTGCATATATCTGTCTCATTAACACACCTGGAGTTAGAGCATACTGCTTGCCTCCAAGCTTCAAGTACATGCGGATACAATCTTTCATTTCCTTTCTCTTTCATCGGTATGTTATTCTTCATGTGATAATAGCAATAGCTATGGTAATCATTAGGAAACACTTTAGGGACTTCAGAAACTAGACCAGTGCCTTGATCCGAAAGAAAAACAATACGCCTACTACATCCAACAACATTCTTTAGATTTCTAAGGAACCATTCCCAATTATCGCCATCTTCGCCTGAGACTATACCGTATGCAATAGGGTAGAACTGTTGGTTACCATTCTTCGCTGTAGCAGACATCAAACATCCTCTAAACCTACCTGTAAGGAAAGTAGCATCCAAATATAGCATTGGACGACAATATTGAAAGCCTTCTACGCAAGCCCCATATGAAAGAAAAAGCCGCTCAAACCTCATTGATGAATCATCTTTCTGAAAGTCGATAACGGAACCATTATTGGTTTCCTTTACCTTGTTGACATACCAACACAAGTCACTGTAAGATCTAACATCATCTCCGTACATTTCCTGGTGCACCAGCCTAATGCCATGGTATGCCTGCCCGTAGGTAACAGATAAGCCGTAGTCGACCTTGAAATCATCGACAACAGATTTTGCTGACTTTTTAGGATGCATCCGAACAATGTCACTAACCAAACTTTTCACAAACTTTGCTGGAACAACCTGATTACCTTTATCCATATAGCCAGCTCCACAATTATGTTCTCCCACATACCTCTTCACCTCAAAAATTTGATTATCTTTCGAAATAGATATAGCATGGAAGCTCCACAAACAAGCATGTGTCTTGTAATTCTTGCAGCAAACAGTATACCTCCCCGGCTCAGATTTCAAAATGTGAAATGGATGACGAGATTCAAAACATACCTTTCTAACAGCATTCCTAACTTCTTCAACACCATTTAGAAAAATCTGACCAACACCAGTAATTGATCCAGGCCACATATCCGATTTCCTCTTCTTCACTGTCTCAGTTGAGCCCTCATAAAATTGTACTACTCGTTTGTCCTTTACAGTAGGAGAAGATCTACTCAAAGAACTAGAGGAGGAAGACGAAGGTCCCATGTGAAAGCTTTGACAAGGAAAAGATGTTGATGAAGAACATTGAGAGTATATTTGCTCCACAAATAGATCAAAACTCACATCATGAGTACCGTTAAAACCACCAACCAATGAGCGAAGCCAAAAATCACTTTCAACATACAGTTCAGTCCCATCAGAGTGCAAAAACCTGAAACGGAAGGAAAGTGGATCCAAAGAAGTCCATCGATCGCACACTTTATTCTTTAAAAAATCCACGGTACTTTCATGTGTGACACGGCAGGAAACTATGTCTCCCTTGAAACAAATGTTAACTAAACAACTTGATTCCATATCTTCCCCCCTGATAACATAAAAACATAAGAGGCCACAAATAGAACAATAAAATTCTCATCTAATAATGATTATTCTCCGTCTAAAAATAACGGAGAATAAATATCATCAGTTGGAACTAACTTATAATGATCATTCTCCGTCTAAAGTAAAACGGAGAATGTCATTCTCCGTCCAAATTAAGACGGAGAATGTCATTCTCCGTCCTAACTAAGACGGATAATGTCATTCTCCGTTCAAATTAAAACGGAGAATGTCATTCTCCGTCCTAATTAAGACGGAGAATGGCATTCTCCGTCCTAAAAACAAAACGGTTAATGATCTTTATAAGAAGTAATTGTCATTCTCCTTTAAAATATAACGGAGAATGCTATTCGCATAAAATAACAAGATTAAATATCTCACTAACATTTTCTAAGTTAATAATCTTCATAACAAAATCAAATTCAGCATAAATTATGAGATATACGAAGCTGATGGATGAATTTCTACAGATCTGAACTCTCACCTTGTTTTAAGATCTATAAAAAGACGGAGAAGAAGATCTTCTATCCACAATTGACCTAATCGCCGGAAACCACGAAGATGATGTTGATGATGATGATGATCGATGATGATGAAGGATGATCGACGTTCGACTGACGAAAACCACAGTGAACTACGAACGATTCTGCGATCTCTAATAAAGATTATATCAATGGATTTCAAATTTCTCGTGAAGAAGAAGAAGAATACGAATTTCTCAATCCAAATCTGAGTTTGCGAATTCATAATTATATATAGATGTCCAAATTTACGCGAAGGGGTATTTTTGGAATTATGATAATGGCAAATTTTGTAAATACATAGCAACTAGAGAGAATCTTGAAATATTTAACGTGTAAAAACTTAATTCTGGGCATTTCATAAAAATAATCCAGCGGGTGGGCATTTCATAAAAGCCCACCCCGAAATTGGGCTTCTCAGCAATTTCCAGTTGTTTATTTCATTTCTATTATTGTAGAAGAAAGCATCAGTAAGTTTTTTGGGTTAAGCTATTAGTTAGGTTTTCTAATTGGGCCCATTAGTTGGCCTATGAGTTGGTTTAAATCATTTGGGCTTTAGTATTTTTATTTATATGTAGAAGTTTGTTGGCTTATATTGATAATTGTTTTTTTTAGCTTGGGACTAAATAAAGCATATACATTCTTTAATTGGGCTTTAGGACTAGAAAATATTTTGGTTTATTATTATCACTATTAGACTTAAAATAGTTTTTATATTATATGTTTTCTATATATAAGCTTTAATGAACATCAATTTAACTGTTATTGGGCTTTGGTATTATTATCTTGAGCTTAAACATATATAATAAATAAATAGGCCCTTAAATACAAGTATTTTATAAGTCTATATAGTATACCTATATATACATTTTAAATAGGACCCCAGGCGAGTACAGTTCTTGTTTGTTTTCAGTATTGTTAATTACTATAATTGCATGATTAGTGATGTTATATTTGATTCTTGACACATTCGTTACACGAAATTAGTGACATGGATTTTAGTCATGATATCATGTTTTCATATTTTGTCGTATTGCCATGATCATCATGCTTGCTTTACCATATTTCGTGACATATTGTCATGGCTAATCTATGTGTAGTAGTCGGGTGGGGAAGTACATACTAAGTAGATATGTGATCAACCCCCTAGACCGTGCTTTATTTTATATTTTATGCAATGTAGACCGTGAGGATGCAAATCCTATGTAGACCGTACAGTATAATGGACCAGCCTGATCACATATTGAAAGGTGTACTTCAAATCACGTAGATATTATGTTTCCCTTGCACCATGCTTTACTTCTCTTTATAGTTTGTCAACTGTTTCGTGTTACTTTCCATGCCATAATTTTTAGTTTACTTAATTCATCATGTATGTCATTTTCTATTTATGATTTTATAGTTGTTACCATATATTTAGAACCGCATGCTTGAATTGTACTCATTCCATTACTGACTGGAAATCACATTTTTCAGATTAGTCGTTCCTACTCTATACGAGGGATCCTTGGGGGAGATGCGACTGCCAAAACCTAGAGACTACTTAAATAGTTGAGTATTCATTTAGTTGTCTTTTCTATTTTTGTGAGACATTGTATTTTTATAATCAAATGTAAGTTTGGATATTGTAATTGATTTAGTTTTGTGAATGAGCATATATTGTGATTTGGGCATTGTGGTCTACATAGCTTACTACGTCAATTCTACGATGTAGGCTGGACTTGCGCACGCACTTGCATCCGAAAAAGCGAGTATGGGTCGTGATAGAGGGCATAGCAAGATACATAATATACAAGCCATAATGTAAGAAAAAGTATAAGAGTCCAAGGTGTTCTATCCATTATGTGTAAATGTAATGAAGACAACGTTTGACAAATTGAGCTCTCTCGAAGGGGTACATATGCAGTGACGCTCCTCCGAGGTACCAGCATGCAGCTACATCTAAGTGAACACTACAGTTAGCTCCTCCGCCTAGTGACTGTCTTCCCCATCCAGTGAATCTAGAATGGGTCGACTCCTCAACACGATCAGTTACTAATGTGAAGTCTAATATATAGTACAAATGAAATATGTCTAGCATGAACTATGTCGTCACACGTTCCGTCGTACTGATGATCAGCATCATCTCACCATGTCCAAAGTAAGTGTCGGGGTCCTGTGAGATATCAGTATATTTATTTCGCAGTGTAGGGGTAGTCTCCAATGGCCTAGGCTAAAAGTAAAGAACCAACGCATTCCGTTAGGTGCACCCATAGTCATGCTTGGACGCGTAAATATAATATAGCAATAAGAGTAGCAGAGCAGAAACTAAAATTGAAATGGAAATATAACATAGTGGTAAGGCATACTTGCCTGGATCCCCGTGCTGGAAATGCCGAAGAACTGATCCCGAATCTGATTCCGAATGATCCCAAGAGCCTATTAATAACCTTAAATTAGTGAACTATTAGAGCTTGAGTTTACTAAATATGCACATGTTATATATATATATATATATATATATATATATATATATATATATATATATATATATATATATATATATATATATATATATATATATATATATATAATTGCTATTGGATTTAGCTTGTTACAGATTAATCATCAATGGTTATAGATACTGACTTTGCTTTATTGACCCAAAACTACCATCCCAATATTCCTCTCAAGTAAGTTGCATAGAAACCATATGAACTAACTGATGGAAGTTTACATACATCTATTCATTTACTGGACGGATCGGCAATAGGCTTGATGGCCAGGTCATGTCACTACCACATTTTTAGCCTAAGGGTATTTTGGTCATTTTTGACTTTTTGTGAAATTAAATTTTTATTAATTAAATATGTGCTAATTATTTAATTAAGCCTTAACCTAGAAGTTAACCTAATCTAGATATTATCCATGAGCCTAGATATTAGATTAGAAGCTTCTATCATGACAAGGTTAGGAATATCTAGATATTAAGTTGAGGTTAGATATTTGTTAAGGATAGATATTTTCACTTGGTCCTTTAGCTTGATGCCTAGAATTAAACTAGCTAGAGGCCTTTAAACCTCATAAAACTTAACCCTAACCCTAGAAATAACCCTAGGCTCCCATCAAAGAATCTTCACCTCTATATAACATCTCTTAGCACCCCTTTGCCTCTTTTACATAGCCTCTTAAGAATCCTAATAGTGTTCTTCCCCAAATCACCCCCAATTCTTCATTTATCCTCTAAATTGAGTCTAGTCTTTTGTATTGGACTCTATTCCTGGTGTAGAGACTGTGGAAGACTAACTAGCAAAGATTTGGAGACTTGGGATTATTACAAATTGGAGAAGGATCCTTATTCATTAAGTTTTTCATTGAGATTCACTCTCAATAGGTAAAACCTATAAAACTCATTCAAATTCTTGATTTCTTTCCATAGTTGCATTCATTTAGGTGTCCCATAGTTGTAGACCAAGTTTGGTAGGAATTGGTGTCCATTTGAGACACATATCGGATACGTATCGGAGTGTGTATGCAAGCGTTTGATGAAATGCCTCAATAAACTTTTTGTTCCTATTTTTCAAAACTAATTTTAGATTTGTGTAGCCCTTGATGTGTGTTTTCAAACCCCCAAACTCTGAGCACATTTTTGTGTCATTTTGGTATCCAAAATAGACACGGACACGCCGCACGAGACCCTCGTGAGCTGTCCTGCTGCTCGAGTGCTGTATCGGACATGACACGGCTCGGTTGGACACGAAACTTGGTGGAACATGGGGATAATGTCTGAGAACATGCTCCCGAAGTTGCATCGAGTTTCGTGGAGTGGTTAGGAAGAAATTCGATATGCACTGGTCTCGTGTACACTGTGCACGCGCGCACAAGTGCTACTGATACGCACTTCGTACGCGGACACGTGGACACGTGGACATGTGTACACAATGAAGTATGATGAAACCCTAGCCCTAGACCCCTTCGACCACTGTACATGAGCACGAGGCTCCACGTGGCCTGTGTCGTATCCACGAGGACTTGACACGGCCGCACGAGCCTGTGCACATGCGTTTTTCTGATACTGTGTATATATCGTAATTGGACACTTCGTGCCTAGTTATGTGGACACGAAATCACCCCCTGACACGAGTACATGGTGACTCACCTCTGTAAGTAATTAATTTGGGTTTATTATTTATTTTGGGTTCGAATTCATGAGAAAACAGTGAGTTTACTGATATTGCAAAAACTGGGATTTTGGGGATTTTCATGGATTTGATTTCGAGTTTGGTTTTCCTGAGATTGAGATTTTGTAAATAAGTAATGTAGGTTTGTTGAGATTTTTCATTTGTATGTTAACAAGTTTAACTGACATTGATGTTGAAGTTTTACATTATATATTACTGTTATATATACAAAATAGAGAATTAATTTTGTATATGAAACTGAGTTAATATTTATATGTATATATGTACTGAAATACCTGAGATTAAATGAATGTTGAACTGAGTTTAGGTCTAGATGTTGGTTTTTGTTTATGGATTTACTGTGGTGTTAAACTGAGAGTGTTATCTGCCACTGTTTAAACTGAACACTTATACACCTCACTGTATCACTCTTTACACTAAATGAACACACACACACACCTCCCTGTCTCATTCACTTCACTGACACACACATTTCACACATTCCTGCCATGTTCTGTTCTGCAATATAACTGTCACACACACACACACACACACACACACACACATACACACACATAGCATATATATATATATATATATATATATATATATATATATATATATATATATATATATATATATATATATATATATATATATATATATATATAGGGAGCGGATCAAAAGCCCCCCTTAGAAAGCCCCCCAAAAATCCCCCTCACTCTAATTCGTAATATTAATGTTAATATTAATGTTAATATTAATGTTAATATTAATGTTAATATTAATTTTAATGTTAATATTAATTTTTTTTAAAATTTTTTTTATATTAATGTTAATGTTATTGTTAATATTAATGTTAATATTAATTTTAATGTTAAGTTTAATGTTAATTTTAGTATTTAATGTTAATATTAACATTAATATTAACATTAATATTAACATTAAATTACGGATTAGAGTGAGGGGGGTTTTTGGGGGGCTTTCTAAGGGGGGCTTTTGATCCGCTTCCACATACATATATATATATATATATATATATATATATATATATATATATATATATATATATATATATATATATATATATATATATATATATATATATATATTGTATGTATAGTTATATATGATGTGGATTGTGTTTGTATATATAATATGTGGTATATTCATGTTATACATTGGTTTTATTATGTGATATGTGATATGGGCTATAAGCCATGTACTTGGTAGTATAGTCTTGGTTTAGATATATGTGTATATATATGATATACATTTATACCTAGACATTGGTTAGGACTAGATTTGACTAGATAACTTGAGCTTGACCTAAGTTTGAAATAATAGACTATTTGACTTAGGGTTGACCAGAGTCGACCAGGGTTGACCAAAGTTGACCAGGGTTGACCAAAGTTGACCAAGGATTGACTTTGACCCAGAATGACCTAGAATTGACTAACCTAGACTAGTTAACCATTGATGACCAAACCCTAGATAGTTTGACCACAGTTGACTATAGTTGACCTAGTTTGACTGTATAGTTGACCAGAGTTGACCAAGAGTTGACTTTGGCCTAGATTGACCTAGAATCATATAGAATGTATTGTAAACTTTATTTTTACTATTATGGATACATTGTGGCCTGTGTTGCTCTAAATAGGACTCAGTTACTCTGATTTGGGCATATATTCTCATCGGACATTCAGGATATCAGATGAGCACATTCTCTGATCGTTTCATACTTGCTAGGACTTATATTCTTGTTCTAGATCACTTTACGTAATGTTGTCACGATGTTATCACGGATTGGTACTATATGGATCTTTTTATGAGATATTATTCCCCTCGGGAGCATCGGATATGTCATGTTATGTGCTTTTCACGTACATCATGTATTCCTGTGCTTTCACTATTCATGTACACTCATGTGATTCATGTACTCTCATGTTCACTGAGCCCATCATGTATATTATTCATGTGCACTCATTTATTGAGCCCATGTGAAATCATGTATTTAACATAACTTGAATGGATCCTTGTGTATTGATTGGGGCATGGGTGAATAAAATTTGTTATATGGATCATATCCCCAGTAGTTATTCATGTGTACTTTCATAGCTTATTCATGTGCAACCTAACCTGTTTACATAACCATATTGTGCTCTAAATCACTAGTCACTTGCAGTTCTTACTTATCATGTATATATTTCCAGTTTACAAATATATTTCTTATTTTTATGTATATCTTCTTACAGTTCATGTATCTTACTCTTTTGTATGCTTTACATTTTGTCATGATATGAACTGCGTGAGATGTATTGTGCTCGTTCTTGTCCTGACTGGACCTGTTGAAAATATTACAGAGGACGATGAGGATTTCTGTACCACATACTACGGAGCCCACATAGATGATATCTGTGAGCTGATTCCACAGGAGGACCCTGCAGCAGTTGATGACACCATCCCTTTAGTCTAGGCTAGTTAGCTAGATAGTTATCTTATTTCTTGTTGTCTTGTCTTATTTTGATATTTCTGAGATATATTATTTTTGGATGTTGTGTTGTGTCGTATAGACACTTAGACTTATTTCTCTTCTATTTGTACTTCATTTGGAGATTTCATATCTATCATGTCGTGCTGTTTCTACTTTAGATTGTGATTGAGATGTACATTCTATATTGTCCTCCGTTCGGAGAGTTTATCTTGTGCAGTAACATTTATACTGTGTTAGATGTTGTGACCTAGGACAACGTTCTACTGCCGACACTGCGGCGTAGGCTGGATGTACCCACTTCTCGTGCCCCTACACTGGGTACAGGTCGTGACAGGTCATATATACAACAACATAGAAAGCATGACGTTTGGAATGGGTTCTACATAGAAAGCCACCAACCTATACTTGTACTCTTTCAATAGTGCATGCACTTGCTAGCACAATGCTCCCTTTCTTGCCTCTTTCAATAGTGCATGCTACTCCCTAAAGGTACTCACACTTCCTAGCACAATGCTCCCTTTCTTGCATTTATTGGCATCAACCAACGGAATAACATAGGGTCATTCGGTTGGAATATATTAAAAAACTTGCTACTACACATGAACTACCACATTATTTGCAACACATGAAAACTACACCCTTAAGCTTAGATGCCTAACTTATTACCATACTCTATTATCCATGAAACTGTAACATAGTTAGGAACACCTTCTATTGAACAAAGTAGCTGCTAGTTGGGTCCTCAACAAATTTTCCTCATGGACACAAGTTTCGGTCATTCTTTGATACCTCAAACTATCACATATAACCATTCCTAAACTTAGATGTACACAATCTGCCACATAAAAGTTTTACAAGCCTATATCAATCATGCAGCTCCTAATGAAGATGTGTTGGTACATCTTCATTAGGAGCTAGAGGATAAGGGTGTCTACTAGTTAGGAATGGATAGAGCAAAATACGAGAGGGAGGGAATACCTTGGTTTATACGGGATGAAGGAGAACTTGATGCTCTCTCGTCGTTGACGGCAACGTCGATCTAACCCGCTCGAGCCGTGTCGACTGGAGTGCTCATACCACACGAAGGGGGTGCCGACGATGTGTTGCACTGAGGTGGCACAACGAAATGTCAGCTGGGCATCACAGATGCCTCGTCGACTGAGATGAAGGGGAGAGGTCAACCACAGGAATTTCTTAATGAGGCAGCTAGGGTTTGGGTTAACAAGAAAGAGGAATTATATATATATATATATATATATATATATATATATATATATATATATATATATATATATAGAGAGAGAGAGAGAGAGAGGAAAAGAGGAGGGCGAGGTAGGTCGTGAGCTGAGAGGGGTGGCGTTGTCGACCATGGAGTGGTGATCATCTGTTGTGGAGTGCAGACGAATAGTACCATGCAAGGGTTGTTGTGGAGTGAGTTATTGCTCCCCACAGATTCACCTACGGGTTTCGGGTTGAAATGTTGATTTGGGCCTAGAAGAAAATGGTGTGGGCTAAACAAATTTTGATTTGTTTGTTACGAAATTGGAATTTAAAGGGGATGGGTAATCAGTTGGGCTGGAACGATAGTAATAAAGATAATGCTTAAATTGTATGGTTTGGGATTAAGTATAGGAATGTGTTGGTTAGGGGTGGTTCAACAGGAGGAGAAGAATAAGGGTGTGGCTGACGTCATGAGGAATTGAAAAATGGATTAGTTGGGCTGGGAAGAAATATTCATGTATGAAGTTTATGGCCTAAGCTTAAACTAAGTATTAAAAATAATAATAGTAGCATAGGATATAAATTTTAATTTCTAAACTTAGTAATAAAATTACTAATAAATAAATAATAATAAAAATAGGGGGTTTACAATGAATTGGGTAATGGCAATGTGTGTATGATGGACTATTGATTATAAAAGGAATCAATGTTCCGATATATCGGGTTGATGGTGTCCCTTAAGGAGCTCATAAAGATTGTCATATAAACCATGTAGGTAGATTATATCCGACATAACAAATGAAGTTGAGTGATACTACTTAAAGATAAAGATGTCGATCAATATAGTTGTCAGTAACTTAATTTGGTCGACGGACATTCGATATCTTAACATGAAGAGCTGAACAGGCATATAATAAGAATGAGCTCATAAATGTAATTTGGGATTAGGAAGGTAGTGCAACATTAGTGGACTAAACTATTGTTAACGGACCTGGGTTGGGTGTGTGGGCTGAACACGGATATGCCTAGATTTGTTAGGAGACATAACCCTAATTTTTTTCTCATGGTCCTTGTTGTAGCCTATATATACATATATATCTTCTATTCTCTGATTGTTAGATGCATCAGAAAAATGCAGGTTTCTCTAAATATGTTCCCACACAAGGAGAGAAGGAGAAGTCAGCCAAAGAGAAAAAAAATATTGGGAGATCGTCGCCCACACGACGTTCAACCCAAGGAACGAATATGACAGAAGATCTTAAAGTCATTGACTGATTGAGGTCGCTAGAAATAGTTATCTTTGTCTCATCATTTCAGATATAATTCATGAACCCTAGTTTCCGCCATTGAAGGGTTAGATCACGCATTAAACTTGTTCATCTTTTATCGGTCGATATGCACACCAATCCGCTGTCCTGGGGATCCCAGTTCCATCAAGACGCGCTCACATACGCATGTCTGACCAATCGAACATGGGTCGTAACATGAACATGTGATCAAGAAATGAAATAAGTTAAACTAAATTATTGTATGTTACGTAAATATTAACATTAAAATATACCTAATTTCATCCACAAAAAATCCCCATGTCATCAATATGATCTTAGTGCATAAAATTACGACGGAGCTAATTGAACTATACTGATCCTTTACCAGTTATATCCGATGGCATCTCCACACCATGGTACTCCATAATCACAAAATTAGAAGAACGTGACTCATCAAATATTGTAGGATCACCCATAACATCTAGCCCTAAAATATTTTCCACATCGACTAGGGTAATAGTCATTCTTTCGACCAAGTAATGTAATGTATTGCACCCGGGTCAAACGCTCAATGAGACTTAGGATCAAGTTTCTATCATAATATAGGAAATATAACTAGTCAATGTACTGAAATCTAAATGCGTACACCAAGGTCGCTTGTCAGCTTCCAAGACCCAAGGTCGCTCTTATACCGCCATATGTCATGATCTCGTAATCGCGCATCAACACTACAATTATATATATATATATATATATATATATATATATATATATATATATATATAGATTTTGTTATTATGATATGTGTAAAATATATAATCGTATAACTAACACAATTAAAATTTAGTATACATGTCCAAAAAATATTAAACTAGATATATGCATCTCGCATTGCTATATAATGAAGTCTGTGGTGGGCCACCCGGGATATGTTCATCATTTTTACCAACCATCTGTAAAATATCGTTGTTAAAATGACTATTGCTAGATATTTTAAGGATACAAAGTTTATAAAATTAATGGTTTAGGGTTACGACTGTGGTTTAGAGTTAGGGTTATGGCTTAGGGTTTAAGGTTAGGATTCTTATGGTTAGGATTTTTTTTTGTTTGGTTAGGGTTTCTAAGGTTTATTTTTATGTTTAGGGTTTTTAGGTTTAGGGTTAGAATTAAGGTTTTTAGGGTTATATTTTTTTAGGTTTCGGGTTAGGGTTAGCAATTAAGGTTATTTGTTTTAGTTAATGTTAGGGTTAAGGTTATGACTAACATTTGTATGAAATAACTATCAGTAATAAATACCTAATTGTAATATAAAAATAAAATAATAAATATTTTTACCTGATGTTATTCCTATAGGGGCTCTTCTTTCTCCTCTCTTTCTTTTCTTCTCATTTTCTTCTATTTTGTATCCCCTAACCCCTATATGTAGAAGCCACCCACCCCACCAAATCATTGCAGTCGACCGTTAGCAATCGACCAAAACTGAATATGCTTGAATTTCATTAGACTGATTGACATAATGTTTTGTGCATTCAAATATTTGCAAACTCCTTTCTCCTTCGCCTATTTATATAAAGTTTTTTCCGCCCAATAAAAGTTTACATTTATTTTATTGGGTTTATTTCCAAGACACTTCGATTTGTAGTTGGCTATTTTGGTTTGTAAGCCACCTAATTTTCTGATAATATTTTTAATTATTTTTATATGGATATTTAATTTTAAGATATATTTTTAAGTCAATAATGACTATATAGTACTTTATTGTAGCTTTAATTTTTGAAGCACAATAATTATCAATTTCTCAAATCTAATTTCATATATATTTGAATTATAGACAAGTCCACCTTCAGTTTGATATATCATGTCCCATCCAAACATGTTCTCTTGTGCTATATTTTCCATGTACAACTTTAGGAGTAAATAATTATTTTAGTCTCTACCGCAAAATTTGACTAGTTTTCCAAATAGCAATTAAAGCCCAACTCCGGTACGAATTATTTGACCCAATATATAATTTTGAACTATTTCGAGCCTATGACACACATGTCAATGGAGTGCCACTCAATCGAGTTCCCATGTGTTACTTTTTTTAAATAGCACATAAGGCCCATATAGTGCAATTTCGGTGTTATAATCAATTCGAATTATTTTCGGGACTTAACCCTAGTCCACCCAACTTAATGGGGACCATCCTAGGTTGCCAACACATAGTAGAATCATATTAGATTGATTTAATTCAAATTAAGTATAGCCATGTGCCACAAATCCTTGCATATTTGACTCAACCAATCAACCCATCCAGATATGGAAACCTAGTAGACCCACATTGCCATAATTGAATATTGGAGGCCCAAACCCAAATCAACTCAAACCAAATCCACCAAACCCTAACATATAAAACTCAAAATGTTTATATTTTAATCTTAAAAAATTATAGCCCCTCTTTCCATACATTGAAAAAATCGAAATCCCGCCCAGCCTATTTAGCCGACAACACTTTGTGGAGTAACAACAATTTTGACCCCTTTTCGACCTCTCGTGATACTCCTTGAATATTTGTTGCAAAGCTAATGTGATCTTCTACAATCCTATCAACCACCATACGTTTACGATCTCTTCTAGTACACCAAAATACATCTACAAGTCAACCAAAGTTTGGGATCCAAGTCTAAATTCGTTCCAGCAGGTACGCTATTTTGCATCTAGGATTTTGTGTACTGTCCGACCTTATCTTTTCATGAAACAAAAACTAATAGAGATATCTTTGTGTCTATTTTTTATGTCCAATTGGCCATTCATACAGTTCCTTGCGGTTTGGCCGAGGAATCCGTTATATGGAAAGGTGTCAAGAATAAACTAGTTCTATTGTGAGCCAATTTTCATCCACTTCTGGGCCACTTCGACCTTTTGTATATTTTTGGTAAGAAACTAGACTTCCTAAGCTTTCCAATGCATGTACTTTGCAGGGTTTTGTTTATTTTATTAAAAATTTGGACATTTCACCGTAATATCGAAACACCGAAATTTATGAGTTCTATGTGTCTATATACTTAGGAACTTCATGAGACATCTCCAAAATAATTGTTGTGCATATTTGGATAAGAAAACATATTTTATACAAATTTTGAGGATTAATATTTATAGAATTTGTCATTTCGGGAGCCAAACTATGGAACAAGTCTAAGTATATTGATGTAGAATCAATACAAGACTCGTATACATATTTTTCTATGAATAAAATATATTAATTATTATTATAGAATATTTATAATTATTTTTCCAGAATTAAATAAAATATTTTTATATTATTGAATTATTACTTTTATAAGTAGATTCAATGTTATGTATGTTAAATTGAGTAGGATAGTTAATATGACTAGTTTGGTATATATAAATTATTATGGTCTATATAAGGTAAGTCCATATATGGTAATTTACTAGTGTGATATTAATATATAATATATTTATTATAGGTTTTTTCTGTACCTTGCTATGTCCCCTGAGGACCTAGTGATCTCTCCAGGTAGTTGGTCATGCAGAGATAGTCCGCTGATCATGGAGGTATTGTTGTATCTGGCTCAGGTATTTTATCGTGCTTTTATATTTATCCATTATTTTTGTTCTGCTATTTAGTCTTGTTTTGTAGACTCATATCTTTCTTTGGGTCTAATCGAACATATATGTTATTAGGCTACAGACCATGACATATACTATTCATTCTTGATGTTATTTATCCTATGGAATGAGATAGATATATTAATATTTGATTGATAGATATATATAATTAGAACACCAATGCATCTTCTACATATTCGAGCTACATATTCGAGTTGGGTTGGAGTTCACTCGAAATGTAGCTGGCATATATACGTACTCCTGGTCCTACGTAATTTGGGATTGGGGCATTACATGTAGATTTTATCTAATTAATAATTAAGACTATTAGGTAGATATTGTCTCTTGTTGTTTGGTGACTATAATTATTTTGGAATGATATAGTATTGTATTGTAGGCAAGGTTATGAAAAGCGCTAGGCGCTAGTCGGACAGGCACCTTCCGCCTAGCGCTTAGCCTGCCTAGGCGGTCGCATAGATCTAGGCGATTCAAAAAAATAAAAATAATCCAAACAAATCTATAAAAAATTACAGGAAGAAATCCATAAAACCCTAAAACATGCATAGTCGGACGTCAGAGGGACTAGGCGGGCACATAAGCGGGCAGTTCCAGTGCTACGCCTTGAACCACTCGGCCATCTCTCCTACGTAATCTTATTATTGACCATAAACCGAGTGAATAGCGAGGCATTCATATTATTATAGTACAAGTACGACTGATCAATGATTCTATAGAAATCAAAAATTTCTTTCCAATTCATCAACAACAACTTATCTCATCAACTGCCACATCCATCTATTACAAATTAATGAATCGTACCATGGATTTTTCTATTCCATTTCAATATTTTTGCATGGAATGATTATTCCATCCTTTTTCTTCTTTGGATCATAACCAAATCTAAATTTCTCGAGTTATCAGAATCCATATCAAAATAAAGCCCTCGGTTATTAAACTTAGATGAAATAGTAATAGCTACACTCATTTGTATGCTACGAAATTTGGATGAGATCCAATCTGATTCAAAAGTATCCTATCTCTCTTTGTCCAAAAGGCGGACAATTTGAGCAGAAGGTCCACGTCTTTATTTTTTTAAGAATGAGTCGTATGTTTTTATGTTATTTTGTACCACAATTTCTTTGTTTGTGGGATCATTTTCCCCGAGGGATAATGAGAAGAATTATAGAATGGATTGCTAATTATGCCTAGATCTCGGATAAATAAAAATTTTATTGATAAGACCTCTTCAATTGTAGCCAATATTTTATTACGAATAATTTTGACAACTTTAGGAGAAAAAAAAGGCATTTACCTATTACAGGGATGGTGTGATTCGATTCTTTTTTCTTTTTCTTTTTTTAGCCCTCACCCCAGTCTTAGAGTAAAAAGACGTTATTCGGAATAGAAAGAACCTAATTATGGGAGAGAAAAAAGGCATTTACCTAGGCACCGCCTTTTAAAACAGAGATTGTAGGTAATATAGACAATGTACAATTACCGATGCTACGACATAGGATGGACTTGGCCACGTACTCGTATTACAAAAAATGAGAGCAAGTTGTGACAAGAAATTTATAAAATCTAAGTTAGGTTGCATAAGTCAAATTTATTATATTTTAGACCCGTTTACGGGCGATCATCCCACACGATTTTCGAGAGACACTTAGGGAAACCAAAAGTAAATCAACAGACATAAACATGATTTATTAAGCTAGTGTTAGGTACAATGCAATATAGGGTACATGATACAATATCAGAACAAGATATACAAAATATTAAATAAATAAAAAATACATACCGAGATACACATAAAAATATTGATATCGAGAATGGGGAGTGATAATATGGGTCCCCATCTTTCCAATAGTCCCTAACTAAAAAGAAGTGGAATTGAAACATTTCTGTCGAGCCAAGAAGGATCGACACTGATGGCAAACTCACTAAAGCCTATGGAAGAGCCATGTAAAAGTTTAATATGTGAGGCTTAGCTAGAACAAACATGACGAGCCTTATTTTTCGAACTCTCCCCTCTTATGAATCAATGTAACTTGTGCGGGTGAGTCCACTTTATGTAATTCATTGAACGGACTTTTTGCTCTACTTTGTTTGACGACTTGGGGGATTTTGGTGATATATAGGTTGATGCCTAGGTCCATCATTAGTTTTTAATAAGTACAAACCACACCTTATACATACCTAACTCTACTATGTGGCCCAAATGCGATCCCTCTATATCACCATTGTTCAAATCCTATACATAACTGGATAACCCGTTCAAAGCAGCGATTTAATCCTTATATTTCATGATCCGTTCCTACTTTTGGGATACTTATACATGACCAAGTCTAGCCTACGTCACGGTATTGACGGTAGTATGTTATCTAGGTCTACGAATCACAATTATCACTCAAAATCTACAATCACTAAGCTAGGAAAAAGAATACAACAATAAGCCTAAAGAATAGCTATGCACTACTGTATATAACTATAACAGACTAACAATATATGAATGAAAGTATACCACTTCAGGCTATGAATCTCCTTATGATGGAATAGCATCACTACATCGATCATAGAGTAGAGAAAAGTCACATAAATTTTCAACATTATCCAGTTATGATTAGAGCAAGTACAGTTGAAGCTAGAAATAATGCAATGTACAATATATGGCATGTACAATACTAAAATATGTAGTTGTGAAACATGATAACAAGATATATCCATGAGCCAAGTAAACTAGAGGATATGAGTATGACTAAAATATATGTGCACAAGTGTATATGGAAGAACAACTTTTAGCACGTGTACATGCTATGAGTAAGGTAATCTCTTACGAAACTTGAGAATGTCACCTGATTATAATACGTTTTTATATCACCTGATTATATACATATATAACACATCCTAAAGTTCATAAGCACGTCACGCGAGGTAGTCCATGTGCCACGTGATTATACGTCCCCCAAGTCCACATATCATGACAATAATACAAATATGATCATGATAACATGTAAACAAGATACAATAACTCTCACATGTGCATGTATAACACATGATAAGGAAACAAGAACTAGCATGTATAGTCTAGTACAAACAATATAACAATATGTGTAAAAATATCTTTCTTGTAGTGGTATTGCATGTTCTTTTAGGCGGTAAGGCAGTTGATAGCTCCAGATCATGCGATCTACGATCTACCAACGATTTATGGTCTAATCGGATCCCACAATCAATCTCATAAGATTATACACAGACGCACAATCAAATCATAGTCTTTGTAACCCCAATTTCCCGAGAAGTAACAAAATAGTGTCTTTCTATTATTTTAGAATTTTGGAAATAATTATTTTAATTTAATTAGCATTATTATGATTTTCTATAAAGGAGAATGTTGTTTATAAATAATTAAGATTAATTACTCTAGCTAAGCCTTTTTAATGGAACAAAGGTTCTAGATTAAGCATTTCTTTAATTTTGAAATGATTCTAACCAGCAGCCTACTCATGCTTCCAATTTGGAAGAGCACAGCCTTAATTAATTTCATTTTCCCTTTCCCCAAGCAACCTAACAAACTTTCAAAGCCCAACTCCGGTACGAATTATTTGACCCAATATATAATTTTGAACTATTTCGAGCCTATGACACACATGTCAATGGAGTGCCAATCAATCGAGTTCCCATGTGTTACTTTTTTTAAATAGCACATAAGGCCCATATAGTGCAATTTCGGTGTTAGAATCAATTCGAATTATTTTTGGGACTTAACCCTAGTCAACCCAACTTAATGGGGACCATCCTAGGTTGCCAACACATAGTAGAATCATATTAGATTGATTTAATTCAAATTAAGTATAGCCATGTGCCACAAATCCTTGCATATTTGACTCAACCAATCAACCCATCCAGATATGGAAACCTAGTAGACCCACATTGCCATAATTGAATATTGGAGGCCCAAACCCAAATCAACTCAAACCAAATCCACCAAACCCTAACATATAAAACTCAAAATGTTTATATTTTAATCTTAAAAAATTATAGCCCCTCTTTCCATACATTGAAAAAATCGAAATCCCGCCCAGCCTATTTAGCCGACAACACTTTGTGGAGTAACAACAATTTTGACCCCTTTTCGACCTCTCGTGATACTCCTTGAATATTTGTTGCAAAGCTAATGTGATCTTCTACAATCCTATCAACCACCATACGTTTACGATCTCTTCTAGTACACCAAAATACATCTACAAGTCAACCAAAGTTTGGGATCCAAGTCTAAATTCGTTCCAGCAGGTACGCTATTTTGCATCTAGGATTTTGTGTACTGTCCGACCTTATATTTTCATGAAACAAAAAATAATAGAGATATCTTTGTGTCTATTTTTTATGTCCAATTGGCCATTCATACAGTTCCTTGCGGTTTGGCCGGGGAATCCGTTATATGGAAAGGTGTCAAGAATAAACTAGTTCTATTGTGAGCCAATTTTCATCCACTTCTGGGCCACTTCGACCTTTTGTATATTTTTGGTAAGAAACTAGACTTCCTAAGCTTTCCAATGCATGTACTTTGCAGGGTTTTGTTTATTTTATTAAAAATTTGGACATTTCACCGTAATATCGAAACACCGAAATTTATGAGTTCTATGTGTCTATATACTTAGGAACTTCATGAGACATCTCCAAAATAATTGTTGTGCATATTTGGATAAGAAAACATATTTTATACAAATTTTGAGGATTAATATTTATAGAATTTGTCATTTCGGGAGCCAAACTATGGAACAAGTCTAAGTATATTGATGTAGAATCAATACAAGACTCGTATACATATTTTTCTATGAATAAAATATATTAATTATTATTATAGAATATTTATAATTATTTTTCCAGAATTAAATAAAATATTTTTATATTATTGAATTATTACTTTTATAAGTAGATTCAATGTTATGTATGTTAAATTGAGTAGGATAGTTAATATGACTAGTTTGGTATATATAAATTATTATGGTCTATATAAGGTAAGTCCATATATGGTAATTTACTAGTGTGATATTAATATATAATATATTTATTATAGGTTTTTTCTGTACCTTGCTATGTCCCCTGAGGACCTAGTGATCTCTCCAGGTAGTTGGTCATGCAGAGATAGTCCGCTGATCATGGAGGTATTGTTGTATCTGGCTCAGGTATTTTATCGTGCTTTTATATTTATCCATTATTTTTGTTCTGCTATTTAGTCTTGTTTTGTAGACTCATATCTTTCTTCGGGTCTAATCGAACATATATGTTATTAGGCTACAGACCATGACATATACTATTCATTCTTGATGTTATTTATCCTATGGAATGAGATAGATATATTAATATTTGATTGATAGATAGATATAATTAGAACACCAATGCATCTTCTATATATTCGAGCTGGGTTGGAGTTCACTCGAAATGTAGCTGGCATATATACGTACTCCTGGTCCTACGTAATTTGGGATTGGGGCATTACATGTAGATTTTATCTAATTAATAATTAAGACTGTTAGGTAGATATTGTCTCTTGTTGTTTGGTGACTATAATTATTTTGGAATGATATAGTATTGTATTGTAGGCAAGGTTATGAAAAGCGCTAGGCGCTAGTCGGACAGGCACCTTCCGCCTAGCGCTTAGCCTGCCTAGGCGGTCGCATAGATCTAGGCGATTCAAAAAAATAAAAATAATCCAAACAAATCTATAAAAAATTACAGGAAGAAATCCATAAAACCCTAAAACATGCATAGTCGGACGTCAGAGGGACTAGGCGGGCACATAAGCAGGCAGTTCCAGTGCTACGCCTTGAACCACTCGGCCATCTCTCCTACGTAATCTTATTATTGACCATAAACCGAGTGAATAGCGAGGCATTCATATTATTACAGTACAAGTACGACTGATCAATGATTCTATAGAAATCAAAAATTTCTTTCCAATTCATCAACAACAACTTATCTCATCAACTGCCACATCCATCTATTACAAATTAATGAATCGTACCATGGATTTTTCTATTCCATTTCAATATTTTTGCATGGAATGATTATTCCATCCTTTTTCTTCTTTGGATCATAACCAAATCTATAGCTACACTCATTTGTATGCTACAAAATTTGGATGAGATCCAATCTGATTCAAAAGTATCCTATCTCTCTTTGTCCAAAAGGCGGACAATTTGAGCAGAAGGTCCACGTCTTTATTTTTTTAAGAATGAGTCGTATGTTTTTATGTTATTTTGTACTACAATTCCTTTGTTTGTGGGATCATTTTCCCCAAGGGATAATGAGAAGAATTATAGAATGGATTGCTAATTATGCCTAGATCTCGGATAAATGGAAATTTTATTGATAAGACCTCTTCAATTGTAGCCAATATTTTATTACGAATAATTTTGACAACTTTAGGAGAGAAAAAAAGGCATTTACCTATTACAGGGATGGTGTGATTTGATTCTTTTTTCTTTTTCTTTTTTTAGCCCTCACCCCAGTCTTAGAGTAAAAAGACGTTATTCGGAATAGAAAGAACCTAATTATGGGAGAGAAAAAAGGCATTTACCTAGGCACCGCCTTTTAAAACAGAGATTCTAGGTAATATAGACAATGTACAATTACCGATGCTACGACATAGGATGGACTTGGCCACGTACTCGTATTACAAAAAGTGAGAGCAAGTTGTGACAAGAAATTTATAAAATCTAAGTTAGGTTGCATAAGTCAAATTTATTATATTTTAGACCCGTTTATGGGCGATCATCCCACACGATTTTCGAGAGACACTTAGGGAAACCAAAAGTAAATCAACAGAAATAAACATGATTTATTAAGCTAGTGTTAGGTACAATGCAATATAGGGTACATGATACAATATCAGAACAAGATATACAAAATATTACATAAATAAAAAATGCATACCGAGATACACATAAAAATATTGATATCGAGAATGGGGAGTGATAATATGGGTCCCCATCTTTCCAATAGTCCCTAACTAAAAAGAAGTGGAATTGAAACATTTCTGTCGAGCCAAGAAGGATCGACACTGATGGCAAACTCACTAAAGCCTATGGAAGAGCCATGTAAAAGTTTAATATGTGAGGCTTAGCTAGAACAAACATGACGAGCCTTATTTTTCGAACTCTCCCCTCTTATGAATCAATGTAACTTGTGCGGGTGAGTCCACTTTATGTAATTCATTGAACGGACTTTTTGCTCTACTTTGTTTGACGACTTGGGGGATTTTGGTGATATATAGGTTGATGCCTAGGTCCATCATTAGTTTTTAATAAGTACAAACCACACCTTATACATACCTAACTCTACTACGTGGCCCAAATGCGATCCCTCTATATCACCATTGTTCAAATCCTATACATAACTGGATAACCCGTTCAAAGCAGCGATTTGATCCTTATATTTCATGATCTGTTCCTACTTTTGGGATACTTATACATGACCAAGTCTAGCCTACGTCACGGTATTGACGGTAGTATGTTATCTAGGTCTACGAATCACAATTATCACTCAAAATCTACAATCACTAAGCTAGGAAAAAGAATAAAACAATAAGCCTAAAGAATAGCTATGTACTACTGTATATAACTATAACAGACTAACAATATATGAATGAAAGTATACCACTTCAGGCTATGAATCTCCTTATGATGGAATAGCATCACTACATCGATCATAGAGTAGAGAAAAGTCACATAAATTATCAACATTATCCAATTATGATTGGAGCAAGTACAATTGAAGCTAGAAATAATGCAATGTACAATATATGGCATGTGCTATACTAAAATATGTAGTTGTGAAACATGATAACAAGATATATCCATGAGCCAAGTAAAGTAGAGGATATGAGTATGACTAAAATATATGTGCACAAGTGTATATGGAAGAACAACTTTTAGCACGTGTACATGCTATGAGTAAGGTAATCTCTTACGAAACTTGAGAATGTCACCTGATTATAATATGTTTTTATATCACCTGATTATATACATATATAGCACATCCTAAAGTTCATAAGCACGTCACACGAGGTAGTCCATGTGCCAAGTGATTATACGTCCCCCAAGTCCACATATCATGACAATAATACAAATATGATCATGATAACATGTAAATAAGATACAATAACTCTCTCACATGTGCATGTATAACACATGATAAGGAAACAAGAACTAGCATGTATAGTCTAGTACAAACAATATAACAATATGTGTAAAAATATCTTTCTTGTAGTGGTATTGCATGTTCTTTTAGGCGGTAAGGTAGTTGATAGCTCCAGATCACGCGATCTACGATCTACCAACGATTTATGGTCTAATCGGATCCCACAATCAATCTCATAAGATTATACACAGACGCACAATCAAATCATAGTCTTTGTAACCCCACTTTCCCGAGAAGTAACAAAATAGTGTCTTTCTATTATTTTAGAATTTTGGAAATAATTATTTTAATTTAATTAGCATTATTATGATTTTCTATAAAGGAGAATGTTGTTTATAAATAATTAAGATTAATTACTCTCGCTAAGCCTTTTTAATGGAACAAAGGTTCTAGATTAAGCATTTCTTTAATTTTGAAATGATTCTAACCAGCAGCCTACTCATGCTTCCAATTTGGAAGAGCACAGCCTTAATTAATTTCATTTTCCCTTTCCCCAAGCAACCTAACAAACTTTCAAAGCCTATTTCAACACTCCCTCACTCACTCTCCTCCTCATTTTCTATATATTTCCAGATCGAGGGCAGAGTGTTCCCTATTTCTCCACTGCCTTCCTTCCCAAGTTTGATCCCTAACCCTAACCCTAATTTTCGAGGAGGTAGGCCATGGCGGTGGTGATCATCCACTCAATAATGGCAACGGCAAGTCATCCATTTTCCCCGATGATGGCGGAGTACGACAACGATTAGGCGCCGCTTCTAGGCGGCGTGCGGGTTTTTTCTCCGACGACAGACGGCTTCCTCAGCGGCGACGACTACACGATCTCCTCTCTGGCGATCTTCATCTTCCTCCAGCGACAGCTCGTCATCCTCTTCGAATTTCTTCACCACGAGTTTGACTGTCTTCTTCGAGTAAATTTCGGTGAGTGTCTCTTTCCTCATCTCTCTTATTTTTGAGTCGACCGATCGATCAGATCGAGGAATATTAATGAATCGAGACGACGAGGTTTGAATCGGTTTCTGAATCAATCAGCCTTTAGGTCGATCGACAGTAGTTGTTAGAAATTTATTGTACCCTGTCGATTCATGAGATGAAGAACATAAATTAAATTGCGGAAGCGTACCTGAATCCATTGCTAGACTTGATGGATCTTGAAGCGAGCATCTCTTTCTTGGGTTCGATCTTCCAACTTGCTACGACCCTTAATGACAAAGAAGAATCTGAATCCTTTGTCCCTCTCTTTCTGTTGATGGGGATGCAGAAGAGAAAAAAAAAACTTCTCTTTGGTGGTCGTATAAGTTGGGGGCCATAACCCTGATGAATACATATATTTATATGTTTTGATATTTCTAATTTGGCCCCTCATCAAATTAGAATTATCTCTGATATCTACACATTAATTCCATGACAATTATACCCTTAAGCCAATTTTCAAATATACCACTTTAATTTGGCTTAATTATTTAGATAGCCCAACACAATTAATTTTACATGTGTGGCCCATATTATTGAATAATTCTAACAATCTCCCACTGGGCCACATATGTAACCTTATAATTATGTTAACCTTAGTGAGCTCATAAATTGTTATCTTAATCCTTAGGGTATATCCGGACAATCTCGTCCATTAACCATATCAACATAGGATCAAAGCGGCATTCGTCACATATAGCGTAACTAAACCATCTATGGTCACATATACCAATATAGCTAAATGATATAGATCAATCATGGATGCGCAACATGGAAATTACACGTAATATGATCAATACATGTCTATTTTCAACTGGTCCTCCTTAACTTTAGTGAGATCATTACTTAACATAATGAAAACAGAATGAACTGAATTTCCATATATCTGATCAGATAAATATCCAAAATACTTTAATACATAAATGTGTCCAAAACTAAATAGCACCCAAATACATAAAATACAAACTCCCACTAAATTGACATATCATCAAATAAGATAACACCCATATGAGCAGTGTGCTCATAAAAGACCTTGGATGGTAACCCTTTTGTGAGCGGATCCGCTAACATGGAGTTTGTCCCAATGTGCTCTATGGACACTTCACCATTCTGAATTCTCTCCTTCATAACTCGAAACTTTATGTCAATATGCTTTGACTTATACGAGCTCCTATTGTTATTAGAATATAGTACTGCCGATTTATTGTCACAATATAACTTAAATGGTCTTTCAACATCCTCCAGAATGCGCAGCCCAGTGACAAATTTTCGTAACCATATTCCATGATTAGATGCCTCAAAATATGCTATAAACTCTGCTGCCATTGTGGACGAAGCTATGAGTGTTTGTTTGACACTCTTCCAAGATATAGCTCCTCCAGCTAACAGGTAAACATAACCTAATGTGGATCTCCTGCTGTCTTGGTATCCAGCAAAATTGGAGTCGGAATACCCTATGATCTCCAGCTGATTCGATCTCCTGTAAGTGAGCATGTAACCCTTTGTTCTCTGTAAGTATCTCATGACCCGTTTAGCTGCTTTCCAATGATCCTTTCCAGGGTTACTTAAATATCTGCCTAGAATTCCAACTATGTATGCAATATCCGGACGCATACACACCTGAGCATACATTAGACTCCCCACTGCTGATGAATAGGGGATTAATTATATTTCCTTAATTTTAAAGCTATTCTTATGGCACTGATTGAGACTGAACTTGTCTCCTTTAGCGACTGTGGTGTCACCTGGTTTGTATTCCTGCATGCCAAATCTTTTAAGCACTTTATCGATATAGCTCTTTTGTGATAATCTAAGAATACCTCGAGAACGATCTCGGTGTATTTGAATTCCTAATACAAAAGAGGCATCACCAAGATCTTTCATCTCAAAGTTATTTGATAGAAATTTCTTAGTGTCATGCAATATGCCTATATCATTTGTGGCAAGTAGTATGTCATCAACATACAAAACCATAAAAATAATTTTACTCCCACTGAATTTGTGATACACACAATCTTCAACAATATTAACCTCAAAACCAAACGAGATAACAACTTGGTGAAATTTATAGTACCACTAACGAAAAGCTTGCTTGAGTCCATAAATAGATTTTGTCAATTTGCAAACCATATTCTTTGGATCTTCCGACCAAAGTTTTCTAGCTGCACCATATAAATAGTTTCGTCAATGTTACCATTGAGAAACGTCATTTTGACATCCATTTGATGTAACTCAAGATCAAAATGTGCAACAAGTGCCATGATTGTTCTAAAAGAGTCTTTCGAAGAAACCGGAGAGAAAGTCTCTTTAAAATCAATCCCTTCCTTTTGAGTAAAGCCTTTAGCTACAAGACGTGCTTTATATCTCTCCACATTACCCTTCGAATCCTTCTTGGTTTTAAATATTCATTTACAACCAATGGGCTTCACATCTTTTGGTAATGGGACAAGTTTCCAAACTTTATTGTCTTGCATGGACTTATACTCCCCATTCATTGCATCAATCCACTTTTGAGAATTGGAACTTTCTATGGCCTGACGGAAGTTGATTGGATCATCTTCCAATATTCTATGGTCTTCCTCATGTTCCTGGAGAAATATGATAGAATCATCCGAAATTGCATTTCTTCTTTCTCTGGTGGACCGTCTTAATGGCACCAATTCTTGAGGTTATTGAGTTTGTTCCTCAGGAACAACTGCCTCATCTTGAATGGGGGGTGCCTCTATGTTTTCTTATTGAGGTAGCTCAACATCGACTTGTAGAGGTAATTCAATATTGTCTTGTTGAGGTTCCGAATTCACTTCTTGATCAATGACAGGTACAAAAATCTGCACATCGTCAAAAGTAAGAGTAGGGATCGTAACCGATTCCTCCTCAAATACAATGTCCTTAACTTTATTTCTTCCCCCAAACTCAACATCCTCAAAAAATATAGCAGTTTCCGTCTCAAAAATTGTCCTTTTAGTGGGATCGTAAAATTTATAACCCCTTGATCGCTCCGTATAGCCAATAAAGTAGCTGCTTACAATTTTGGGGTCCAATTTCTTTTCATATGGCCTATAAGGCCTTGCCTCAACTGGACAACCCCAAATATGTAAATGCTTCAAACTAGGTTTTCTACATGTCCAAAGCTTATAAGGTGTTTTTGCAGCCGCTTTAGTTGGCACTCTATTCAGAATGTAAGCTGATGTTTTAAGTGCTTCACCCCAAAGTGACTCTAGTAAGGTAGAATGACTAATCATACTCCTCACCATATCCTTAAGAGTCCTATTTCGTCTTTCAGCTACACCATTCATGCTAGGTGATCCTGGCATGGTGTACTGTGGGACGATTCTACATTCCTCTAGGAATTTAGCAAACGGTCCTGGACGTTGTTCACCTGATCCATCAGATCTACCGTAGTATTCTCCTCCGCGATCAGACCTGACGAATTTTATTCTTCTGTTGAGTTGGTTCTCAACTTCAACTTTAAATGATATGAACACATCCAAAGACTGGGATTTCTTATGAATGAGATATAGGTAGCCATATCTAGAATAGTCGTCTATGAATGATATAAAATATTCATGACCATTCCAAGAAGCCGAAGGGAATGGTCCACAGATAACAGTATGAATCAATTCTAAGACTTTTGTAGACCTATTAGCACCTAATCTCTTTGTTTTGGTCTGTTTTCCCTTTACACATTCAACACAGACATTAAAGTCTGTGAAATCAAGGGAATCCAAAATCCTATCAGACATAAGTCGTTTAACTCTATTTCTAGAGATGTGACATAATCGCTTGTGCCATAATGAGGCTGAATTTTCATTATTAATTTTGTGTTTAGTACCACGTGACTCCACATGCAAGGTTTCATTATAAGATGCAATAAGTTTCAAGTGAATATAGGTTATCATAAACATTAAGGAAACTATTACCAACAATATTTGAATTTAAAGATAGACTAAACTTATTGTTTCCAAATGAACAATGGTAACCAGATTTGTCCAGTAAGGAAACTGAAACTAAATTCCGTCTAAAAGACGGTACAACAAAAGTGTCTATCAAATCCAAATAATAATCGATTTCCAATAATAACCTAAAATGTCCTATTGCTT
Organism: Iris pallida; assembly: GCA_029216955.1. NCBI lineage: Eukaryota > Viridiplantae > Streptophyta > Magnoliopsida > Asparagales > Iridaceae > Iris > Iris pallida. The sequence continues at coordinate 7,429,055 of JANAVB010033216.1, forward strand.
CCACTTATACCGACTTGTCGTCACCCACATAGATGTATCTTTCACCATTAATTGGCTTTCGGTAGCTCAGACAACCTTGTCTAGAAACACTAATGTGGGTAGTAGCACCAGAATCTAACCATCATGTATTTCTAGGTACTGAAGCTAAATTAACCTCATAATAGACCAAATTGAGAAATATACTTTTCCTTATGTGTCCTAACTTGTCACAAAAGAAACAACCCTTAGTTTTATATTGTTGTTTCTTTTGAGCTAGGCCCTCAGGAGCTTCTGTATTTCTTTTCTTTTTGCCCTTAAAATTTATTCCATTAAGCATGGAAATTGAATTCGTATTGGCAGATATTATAGCAACATTAACTGAAAAGAGAACCAAAAATAAATAAACAAATCTGCTCTAATTAATAACCAAAGAATAAAAGATAGTCAAATAAATTCAAATAATGGTGAACCCCATCTCAAGATACCTAGTGCATCATTAATATCAAGTCTTTGGACAGTGATATTAACTACAAGTGGTACTCTTGGTGTAGTGATCAAATGTTGACAATAAGTCATGTCAAATAGTAAGCCTATCTTTGGATCGGGTTATTATTTACATGTAAATCGTATAATTGTCACACATTTATCACCACAAGTATGTGTACAATTCGGCCAAGTATTAACCTTCCTTTGGGCCGGTTAATACCCGCATGAATGTACACACACAAACATCCGACATCCCTCATAGACCATCTACGCAAGAGAGATCACTTTGGCGACATCTTATTTCAATGAGTCTATTTAGAATATTAGACAACTATTGCTAGTCACTAAAGGCACCAAAAATTTGAATGTTGACTAAATTCTTATGTGATTGCATCATCACCAAAACCTTATGTACATGCATATTTATAAGATTATTACTCAAATAAAGTAATCAAAAGCATAAGCATGAATTTTAATTTGACAAAATTGAACATTATCAACATAACAAAATTCTTACATCCAATGCAATAATAAGAATTTGACAGACAAGATCCCAAATGCATCTTAATTCAATTTTTTTATCACAAATAATAACCAACAACAACGACTTTCTTAAGCCATGGTCTTATTTCCGAAGAAGAAGAAACACAAATATCTAACATGTTAGAACTCAAAGTTACCATCCAAAACCCAAATAAGTACCAATCCGGACAAAATATAAATAATAAAAATTGAAAGCATGCAACTGTACTTGACCAAGCAAAATATTCAGCAATCAGCACTAGGTGATTTGCTTTTGATTACTCCATCCACAACAATTGAATTATTGAAGGAACAGGCCGTAGGTTTTGGATATTCCATATTTTAGAGAATTCTCTTACGGCCATTGACAGGTTAGTTAATGAATACTTTTTCTACACGTGTTTAATATATTCGAAGATCTCCATAAAATATATTCCATAGATGTCGGCCTTTAAATATATTTTATGTATCATGTTCTTATAATCTCATAAAAAACATGACCAAATAAACAGAACTCTAAATTAAATTAGATCAAAGATCTAGGATTTTTGAACAACAAAAAATTGATTCCGAAAACTTCTCACTCATAAATCAAACAAGGGAGGCTCTGATACCACTTGTTAGAAATATATTGTACCATGTCGATTCATGAGATGAAGAACATAAATTAAATTACGGAAGCGTACCTGAATCCATTGCTAGAGTACTTGATGGATCTTAAAGCGAACGTCTCTTTCTTGGGTTCGATCTTCCAACTTGCTACGACCCTTAATGACAAAGAAGAATCTGAATCCTTTGTCCCTCTCTTTCTGTTAATGGGGATAAAGAAGAGAAAACTTCTCTTTGGTGGCCGTATAAGTTGGGGGCCATAACCCTAATAAATACATATATTTATATGTTTTGATATTTCTAATTTGTCCCCTCATCAAATTAAAATTATCTTCGATATCTACACATTAATTCCATGACAATTATACCCTTAAGCCAATTTTCAAATAGACCACTTTAATTTGGCTTAATTATTTAGATAGCCCAACACAATTAATTTTACACGTGTGGCCCATATTATTGAATAATTCCAACAGTAGTCGACTGTACTCGGCAAGAATTCATTTGAATTGTGACCGATTAGTAATCACTCGATTGATTTAATTTTTCTGATTCTTGATGAAGTTCAGATTGACTCTGATTTTGGTGATAAATTCCTGTTTCAATATGCTTTTATTTTATTTGATTCAGTTAGAGAATTGAAATTAATCTTTAATTATGTTCTTCTGTTATTCGAACACTAGGTGTCCGTTGAAATTTCTCTGAGGAAGTACCGAGCGGGTTTGGTCGCAAACGTTGGTACCTGACACGTTTAATCGTGTTCGATTCTTAGGATCGCGTCTTCATCAAATCCTCTTCTCAGATATTACTCTACCCTCTCTGATATTGAAGAACACAGCGTCTATTTCTACAAATTGATGGGGTGATTGGACAGGATTTCGATTGGGACGCAAGGGATCTTGGGTTGATTCGTGTCTAGTTTATTTTGTGTCCAGCACTATTTAGTATCCAATGTTGGGATGGGAGCAGCTGTGTGTCAATGTCTGGACGTGTGTTGCGCGGGAAAGAATTACAACTGTTGTGTTTTCAAACCAACTAATGACATTGATTTCAATTTTGTTTTGTTTAGTAAACTTTGAGTTTAGTTTAAAGCTTGTATGCTAATAGAAGGGGTTGTAGTTAAAAATGTGTGGTTTTGGGCTGGTGTTACTATAACTCCTCTTCCCGAAAATTTTTGAAAATATTTTTTTATTATTTATTTGATTTAAATGGTGATTTTTAGATTTTTTATAAATAATTATTTAGTTAATTATTTCGGTAGATGACTTTATCCATGGTTGAGTTTTGAAGTACCAGACGACTAGAAATTATGGCACGGATAGTGCAGTGGCGTGCCTTGACTAGTGTATTAGCCATGCCAGGGAAGGCTGAGCCATAGTAATGCCTTAACTAGGAAAACCAGGCTAAGTTGTGACATGACCCTATAAATAATCTAATTATTTAACTATCATTATATCATTGACTTATAGGAGAGCCGGCCAGCCCGGACATAACCCAAACCAAGCCCAAAGCCCATGAGGTGTTGCAATGTGACCAAAGACGTCCTGGTAGACATATATTGTGTTGGTATTTTACCTTGGTAATTTTGGAGACAATTATAGGAACAGTTGTTATATATATATTTTAGATATCAATATTATTTGGTATTCAAGTAATAGTTATAGGATAAATATTTCGTAGATATCCTTGGGTAGTTTTTAGATTTTTTTGGACTATGCCTCTAAGAGAATGTAACCCTATTTATGGTTGAATCTAAGATGTTAACACTCTTATTGTTATTATAACTATAAAAGTATCATTGTGTATTTTTGGATTCCTTAATATATAAATTTTATTTTATTTTCATAATTGTATGTATAGCCATACATTAGGAAAAGGTGCTACCAAGATTTTGGGATTTTATAGAGTATTTATGTAGATATATATGTATATACCAATATTGATATTCTATAAATCTAATTATGGTTAGAATATTTTCAGTAATTACTACACTAAACTTTTGAGTTCTAAAGCCTATATAATTATATAAAGAAATATATATCTTAGTACGCCTATATCTAAATATTAATGTATAAACTATAGTTGAGCCTAAGCCCATAGTTAGTGTAATATTTATTTTTGTCTCTGCTTCTCAAATCCACTAAGTCTAGGCCCAATTAGTAATATACATAAACCTATCCGTATACCAAGCCCAAATCAACCGATCAAAACCCTAATACTTACCTATATAACATCTCTACTCCTCATCATCAGCCAAAGCAGTAGCGAACGACAGAGGAGGAGTCGACAAAGGCGTCAACTTCGCCAACTACTTCTGCACCTACGCCTGTGTTGGACGACGGCACGGGGAGCGGGATCCTAGCCATCGGGAGCGCGCAGGCTGGCGCTAGAAAGGACTACGCGGTCGAGGCCACCAAGATGGCCGACCATGCCCGATGCCTCGTCGAGGCCAACGGCATCGCGGATGTTGTCGAGGTACTCGAGGCCTCCATAAAGGACGCACTACTAAAATACAGCAATTTGGCGACGGAAGAGTAGCGACGGATCGTATCCGTTGGCGATAGCGACGGTCTCGCGACTACGTTATGACGGGCTACCGTCAGAAAACAATGGATAATTTTTTTAAGTTTTTTTGCGTCAAAATCAGTCGCACATCCGTCGCGCATTTGACGCAACTTTAGCAACGGATTCATGTCCGTCGCTAATATGTCGCACATTGTGGCGGCAAAATCTGAAGAAAATGGCGCGCTAAATTAGCGTCTATCTAGCGACGGACTTTTCCGTCGGTAATCTAGTGGGTATTTAGCGACTATCTACCGACGGATATATCCGTTGGTAATCTGTCGCTAAATACTGTAACCTAACTTAAATTAAACCGATGGGGGGAAATTTTTCATTCCCCCTAAAAAACTCTCTCTCTCTTCCCCCCTCTCTCCCTCTCTCTCTTTCTCCGGCGAGCTCTCTCCGACGGGTCACATTCTCCGACAAAGCTCTCTCCGACGGGATATCTCTCTCTCAGGTATGTTCTCTCTCTCTCCTCCTCTCTCTCTCTCTCTCTGTTTATCATAACATATAGGGTTTCGGGTTGGTAGAGGGTCGGCAGTCGCTGGGGCCAGCGGGGTAGGGGGAGGGAGTGGGGGCGGAGGGGAGGTTGTTGAGGGCGGGGGGCAGGGTAGGGTTTAGGGTTTCGGGGCAGGGGCAGGGGCAGGGGTAGGGTTTTGGGTCATGGGGGTGGGCCGGCTGTCGCGGGGGCCGGCGGTGATGGGAGAGGGAGGAGGGATGGGGGGTAGGTGCTGTCGGGGATGGGGGTCGGGAGAGGGGGGTACTGTCGGGGAGGGGGGGTCGGGGAGGGGGTGGTGGGGTGGGGGAGGTTCAGGTGGGGGGTGGGTGTTGTCGGGAAGGGGAGTCGGGGAGGGGGGTCGGGGAGGGGGTGCTGTCGGGGGGGGGGGTCGGGAAGGGGGTGGTGGGGTAGGGGAGGGGTGGGGGTGGGGGAGGGGGTCGGGTAGGGGACACACGGGTAGGGTTTCGGGGCAGGGGTAGGGTTTCGGGTGGGAGGGTATCGGTGGTTTCGGATCGGACCATTCCTATAAGTGTCGGTGGTTACGGATCGGTGTATCGGATCGGGGGAGGGGGTATAGGTGGTTTCGGATCGGACCAATCCTATGAGTATCGGATCGGGGGAGAGGGGGGTATCAGAATCGGTATCGAAATCGGAATCGGTATTGGACCATTCCTATGAGTATCGGATCAGGGGTATCGGTAATATCGGTGGTTTCGGATCAGAGTATCAAATTTTTTGGTATCGAAAAACAAATAACTATTAATAAAGTTGACTGTCCTCCGACATAGTCCCTGCAGCCATTCGACTGGCGAGGCAGAAACTATGTAGCCGTAGATAAAGTTGATTGTCCTCTGACCATCAAAACTCGACAATAATGATATGACAACCTATCACTATATCTTATATAGTAGTAGATGATGTCTTAGTATCACATTATGTGAGTTCATCTTGATTCTGTTACATTTTTCAGATACTAGATACGATAAGAACATATACTACACCATATGTACAGAACATAGATGATTCACTCTAATGTATGCTAGAATGAATTTTGGGTTGTATTCTGAGTCATCCGTTCTCACACTTGGCAAAAAATCGAATATTTTGTCTTTTATCTGCTTTCAAAAATGTACTCAAACGACATGATGGTGTAGGAAGAAACTATGGTGATCAGGACATAGTCCCTGCAGCCATTCGACTGGCGAGGCAGAAACTATATAGCCGTAGATAAAGTTGACTGTCCTCCGACCCTCATCTCTCGGCAATGATGATATGACAACCTATCACTATATCTTATATAGTAGTAGATGATGTCTTAGTGTTACATTATGTGAGTTCATCTTGATTCTGTTACATTCTTCAGATACTAGATACGATAAGAACATATACTACACCATATGTAAAGAACATAGATAATTCACTCTAATGTATGCTAGAATGAATTTTGGGTTGTGTTCTGAGCTATCCGTTCTTACACTTGACAAAAAATCGAATATTCTGTCTTTTATCTGCTTTCAAAAATGTACTCAAACGACATGATGGTGTAGGGAGAAACTATGGTGATCAGGAACCCCGTATTTCTTCCAGAGAATCTCCTAATTGTTCCAGAGCTGGGTTCAGAACGTCGTGAGACAGTTTGGTCCATATCCGGTGCGGGCGTTAGAGCATTGAGAGGACCTTTCCCTAGTACGAGAGGACCGGAAAGGACGTAGAAATCTGTTTCATTCATATGTATGATAGAATAGGGGGTTAGGTTAAATAAATGAACCCCTTTCTCTCTACGTAATATAAATGCAATGTTTGGATAACATATAAATGTAATGTATAGGTAAGCATTAATGTAGGTAATGACATGTAATCACCGGTGGGGCTGGCTCGGCCGGGAGAGACTGTACCCTATGGCTCGACAACCAGCCAGAGAGGATACTCTGAGAGATCCATCTGAGTAGGACGTATACTCTGAGAGATCACCTTTACAAGAATGATATCAGTAGTGGGATTGAGTGTTGGAGGAGATATTATCAGAGTAGACATCCTACTCAGATGGGTCTCTCACAGTTACAGATGGTGGATGTGCTCCGTCAACAGATTCTTGCTCTGAGCCAAAACTTTGCCCCGGAGCTCAAGTGGACATCCTTCGTGTAGAGCTCGAGTGAAAGGTTCCTGACAGCATGGTGGTCTCCTTTGTTAAAGTATCTGTGCTCATCCCACAACCAATCAAATTTTTTTTATTTCTAATCTCTTGAATATAAAGCTATGCTTCATATTTGGCTCTACCTTCTGGTATATAAGAACCAAATATGAAAAAGAGTTTCATATTCAAGATATTAGAAATGAAGAAATTTTTGATTGGTTGTAGGACGAGAAAGAATCCTTTGACAAAGGAGACCACCATGCTGTCAGGAACCTCTTACTCGAGCTCTACTCAAGGATGTCCACTCGAGCTCCGGGGCAAAGGATTGACTCAGAGCGAATTTCTGGACAAAGATGACGAAGAAGATAGTTGCCAAAGCTTATGTAAGTTTTCTAATTCTTTATACGTATTATATTTTTGTCATTTTCTATTACTGTAATTAAAATCGATCATTGCATCGTATCAATAAGTGATTTTGTACATTAGTTACAAGTGCTACTTAGTTAAAGTTCAAGTGCTACTTAGTTGTGTGTCTCTCTCTATCTATCTCGCTATCAACGCTATAGTGTTGTTCTCCTCGCAATACGGAATGGTCCGATACCGATACTCTGAGTATCAGACCATTCCTATGTGTATCGGTATCGCAATCACAATACCGATACTCGAGTATCGTATTGATACTCAAGTATCACATCTGATAGTTCTCTCATTATTTGTCAATTACTGTATTTCAGTTCTAGTTAGTTTTATGTGATTCTCTGATAGTTATCTCATTCATTTTCAACCGCTCCCCCCTGTGAATATTGATTTTACCAGATGGCACCCATGACCCGAGGAGCGGTACGTCGTTTGAGGGAAACAGTGAATGCTGAGGTGGCTCCTCCTACTGTTAAGGAGGAACTGGCACCGGTAGCTAGTGAGACCGGGAGTTCTATTCATCCAGCACCGGTAGCTAGTGAGACCGGGAGTTCTATTCATGCAGCACTTGCAAGGGACTACATCTCTCCTGCCGCCGTCGATCCCATTTATTCGAGGTGGTTGCGTGATCGTATCACTGAGCGTTTGCGTGAGCTGCGTGGTTCTCATTAGCTATTAGTACTTATTTGTATTGGACTATTTGTATTGGATTGTTTATGTTTGGATATTTTGCTATGTATGTTGGGATAGTGAGTTGGATATTGTGTTGGTCATTGTGTTGGATATTTTTTGTGTATGTTGTGATATATTGGATGTTTGGAGATATTGTGTTGGCAATATGGATATTTGTTGGATATATTGGATGTCGGATATGTTATATTTGTGTATGGTGGATGCTGAATATGTTATATTACAGGGAATAGTCTCTTTCCTGCAATTTTTTTCAAAAATATTTCAGTTAGCGACGGATTATCGACGGGTTGCCGACGGATTGTTGCAGGTATCGACGGATTACCGACGGGTTACCGACTGACTTTTGCAGCTAGCGACGGTTTCCCGACGGATTGTCCGTCGGCCTGTTTCTGGAAAAATTTTGCGACGGAGGCGACGGACATTCCGTCGCTCATATTCTGGAAATATACAAGATTTCCAGAAGGTGGCAACGTATTATCCGTCGCTCTTCCGCCGCTAATCCGTCGAGGTTAGCGACGCTTTGAGCGACGGATATTGCGTATCAGAAACCCTCGGATACACGGTTAGCGACGATTTAGAGACAAATTGTCCGTCGCTAATTTTATGAATAAATTAAAAATTTAAACTGTCGATGTTGACGGAAAGCCGTCGGTTAGCCGTCGCTAAAGGTTTTTATTTTGCCAATGGAAATCCGTCGATAATTAGTCGCAAAGCGGCGGACTAGCGACGAGCTAGTTTTAGCGACGAGGATATTCCCGACGGATTTTTTTAGCCCATATCCGTCGGAAATCCGTCGGTAACATGATTTATCGATGGATTTTCGACGGATATGGCCATCGCTAAATCGTTGTATTTTAGTAGTGGCGTCGACCGAGTGGATAGGCTACTTCCTCCTCCGCGAGTCCATGTTCGACTCGGTTTTCTATGCGCGCGACCACTGGTTGAAACCGACAGAAGAAGCCGAGGTTGTTCCAAAACCCGACCACGCCGCAGCCCCACCGCGAGCGCACGAGCGGTGCTCCCCCTTCCTCTGGATACTTGACGTGAGCCTCTATCCCGACGCAGTAAGCTCTCCATCCCTTTCTTCCTTCCGTTCTCTGTCATAGCTTCTTAATACTTACAACGCCGCTTACAGTATAGGGTACTCCCTAGTATAATAGTATCTATGTATAACCTAGGCTTTGAGGGATACAAAGTTGGTTGAATGATTTTCCTTAGGATGAGATTAAGGGTGTGTGCATATGGTAAGGGTTATACGTATGGATGTGCACTCCTGTATAAACGCATGAAAGGAGGAACTGTAAAGGCATTATATGGGGAATAGCCATGTCTCACCAGCAATAAGGAATCGTACTACCTATGACTTACACACATGTAAGTATAGCTTAAGTGGTTGTGTGTTTGGGTGGTTAGAGGGCAGACCCTGGGTTCGAATCCTGGGTGTAGGGAGAGGGGATTTTTGTGGTGTTGTGCTTCCTGTCTTTTTGGGTTTTCCTTTCCTTCCCACATGGAGGTTCCATAGCTAATAGAGCAATATGTAATCACACGTGAGCTCTTGCCCACTGGTTGGGTGGAAAGCTAGTAGATTAGTGGTCCAGAGTTCGAGCCAGCGTTTAGAAGGCTTGAAAAGTCCTTTTTTGTGTCTTCATTAGAGAACGGAGAAAGGTTTAAGTTGAGTCTGGCTTACTAAAAAAGGCCAGATGCTTACAATGGTGAGCATCAGTTCATTTGGTAAGGTGGAAGGCTAGTATACAGGTGGTTCAGGGTTCAAGCCCTATGTTGGTTGGTTATGGGGTTCTCCTTTGTGGTGCTTACTTGGGTTCCAATTTGGATACATAGATTCAACTTAAAAGATTTGTTGTTGATGTTTAACCTGATATATTTTCTCTGGCCATTAACAAATATTTTTGCCATACTACGGACTATGATGACATATTGGGAAGTAGTAGAATAGAAGTGTCTAGCAAGTAGGGTGCTAGTTTGATCATAGTATTATTTTTTCCTCTTCCTTGATAAGCTAAATATATGCTAGTTGATAAAAAGAGATTGCTACTTCAAATAATTAATTTAAATCCTAAATTATCTCTAGGGTACTTGGGCATTCTGGACTCGGGCTCGATACCTGATTTGCGTACTCAGCTTCTAGTTACAGGTAAGATACCTTACCTCCCTCTACAGTTTATTTTATTGCTTATAGTTTTTGTTGTTTTCGTATGTTATCATCTTATTCTCTAGTTGATGTGAGTTTATCTATATGTTTCCTGTGTTCCATGTTTTACTAGATTATCGTCTTGCTTGTATATCAGCTTCATGATTAGATAGTGTAGTTACACCAGGCTTGTTCACTTTATAGTTCATGCTAGAGTTGTCCTTACCCGTGTCTTGACATGAGTTGTACCTTGTCTCACATGTGCCTCGATTGAGTCGTGTCTTGGAACAAGTATGTGTAACTGAACTGTTATTCCTGATTTGTCTTCTTAACCCGTGAGTCCACACTCGGGACGAGGGTATTTGTCTTGATTGATTGCAACTGCGAGTCCACATTCGGGGCGAGAGTGATAGTCTTGAACTAACCTGCGAGTCCATGCTCGGGGCGAGGGTTAGTGATTCGTTTGCACCTGCGAGTCTACACTCGGGACGAGGGTGCCTTATCTTAAGCTAACCTGCGAGTCCATACTCGGGACGAGGGTTAGTGATTAGTTCAAACCTGCGAGTCCACTCGGGGCGAGGGTTTGGTATTCCATTGACCTCTTGTTTATTCGTTCTTCCAGCAGTTCTTTTATGCATGGTTGATCATGTATCCGTATTCATAGTTACCTGTCAGTAGCCACATGCCAGTCTCATGTCTAGTTTCATGTTTATATCCTGTTTATATTTTTATGCATGATTAAACTGCTAGATAGGCATGTTTTTATGTATCTTGCTATGTCCTCTGAGGACCTGATGATCTCTTCAGGTTTAGCGAATGCATGGAGTTAATTAGCAGAGCATGATGGTAGATGTTCATGATATACTTGCAGGATGGTAGATGTTCGTGATATACTTGCAGGATCCAGGTATCGATATTACGTTTATTATCTGTTCGTGCTTTCATTCTTTATCATGATATACTCCGTTGTTAGCTCAATTTATGGACTCATGCTATTTCTTGGAGTCTAATCGGACATGTATGCAAGTGGACTGCAGACCATGAACCATACTTGTTCATTCTTGATTTATATACATGTCGTAGATTGAGATATAGTTTAGATTATCATATTAGACATGATACTATGCTCTTGACAGCTTATACGTATTCGAGTCGGGCTGGAGTCCACTTGATACGTAGCTGGCTTGCTCACGCACTTGAATCCCAAAAAGTGGGTGCGGGTCGTAACAAATTTTTTTGGTGGCCCATGCAGGTCAGAGCATATCGTATCGGTTACGTAACTGTACTGATACGTGTCACGCCCCACTCCCGTAGGAGCGATCGTCCTCGCTAAGGCGTGATGCCGCACGAGCCTAGATTGCGCTCGTGCAAGGCGGGTTCCATAACGGACGATTTCAGCGGCTGCGACAGGGTCGTCGCACAGAAGTGCCATGCAGAGACATTAAATAATAGCAGCGGAAATTTTAAAGCAAAACACAAGTTATTCAAAGAAGCTCTTTATTGATATTGAAACAAAGATTACAATGGGGCGCAAGGCCAAGATTTCAAGTCTCTCAAGCTCACTCAAGCTCACATTATAAGTCACTCAGCTCTCTCTCATCTCTCAATATATGTCTTGAGCAAGCGGATGCTTCGGACGGCGGCATCCATACATTATGTCCTGTATAAGTCTTGAATACATGCGGTCGCACGCTTCGAATCGCCAAGGAACTCCATGCCTCGACGCATCCAAGCGAGCTCCGCGCCACGAGCTTCTACCTGTGCCTGCACATGAAAACTATGTGGGTGTCAGTACTCAACTGTACTGGTGGAATGAGCTCCGACCCGCACCCACTGTGAGGGTACGAGAATGTAACAACACCCAGCCAACACCGCAGTGTCGGCGGTAGAACGCGGTCCTAGGTCTCAATGTCTCTAACAGTATAAGGCTAAATAGTTTATACTCCCTGAATGGGGGTGACATAGCAGAAGTAACCTCAATCACAACTAAGGAAGAAGAAAGTACGATATGATATAGAACTCAAGAAAAATATAGATGATCAGACAGTCTAAGATAACATCTCAGCAGATATCCAGAGTACAAGGTCTCAGCCACCGAATATGAAAGAATATACAACCCAGATCTCAAAGACAGAAATAAAGTCTAACTACTTGTCTCAAGACAACATAAGTAAGATAAGCCTAACTAAGCTAATCTAGGCAGTAGGGTAAAGTCGTCAGCTAGAGCTGTCCCGTAGAAGGTATCCACACAGGCCTCCTCCTCGTCCTCTGTAATATTTTCAACAGGTCCAGTCAGGACAGGAGCGAGCATAATACATCTCAACAGTTCATAGCAGGTTAGAAAATATAATCATGCAGTAAAGTAAAATATAGATACTGAAGGAAATGCAGTATGTAAACAGAGAGAGAGAGCTGTAATAGAAATATCTACTATAAATAGAGACTAACAGTGGCTAGTGAGTCAGAGTACAATATAGACATGTAAATAGCATAGGATGATTCTGATGCTACACTATGGAAAGATTCTGATGCTACACTACTTGGATATTATTCACATGTCTACTTCTACTCCCCCGTACCCCCAATCAATACACAAGGATCTAACCAGGTTATGTTATGATTCTATGTAACGGCCCCCGAAGGGTGGAACATAGTAGTCTCATAAATAGGGATTTTGGGAAACCCAATAAATAGGATAAGGATTCAAGGAAAACTCTGTGATCATAAGAGTATATGTCACAAGTGATCAAAGAACCAATGAAGCATAGTGATACGCCATGTAAGTGAAACGCACAGAACATGTAGTACCCGATGCTCCCTGAAGGGATAACATCTCAAGAAGGGATCCATATAGTACTAATCCGTGTGACCAACGTGACAGTATCAAGTAAAGTAATTTAATGCAGGAAAATAATTCTAAGCAGGATATAAAATGATCAGAGAATGTACTCGCCTGTATCTGAGTGTCCAAGATAAAAGTACTGTCCGAGGAGTGGTGTCTGGCTCCTATTAGAACAGCACAAGTCACAACAAGTCCAGAATAGTAATAAGATGCACAACGATGCATTCTACATGAATCTAGGTCAATCTAGACCAAAGTCAACTTTTGGTCAACTCTGGTCAACCCTAGAAGTCAAACTAGGTCAACCAAGTCAAACCTAAGTCAAACTAGTCTATACTAGTCTAATTAGTCTATTCTAAGTCTAACAAGCCATTCTAGGTTCTAACAAGACTACACAAGTCTAATCTAGGCTCACTTAGTCAAGCAGACACACACATAGGCCATAGGCTAAGAGACTAGGCCATAGGCTAATAGGCAATACCATGCCTAAGCCAACCATAAATCTCAAACACAAGATATTATCTATATCTAAAACAATACACATATTGATGTATTATATAATATAACTAAAATACACATTAGCTTATAGACCACCTATGATATGTCACCCATACATATATGTCATATATATAATAGCACGCACTCATATATATAGGGTACCTATATATATATATATATATATATATATATATATATAAAATATATATATATATATATATATATATATATATATATATATATATATATATATATATATATATATATATATACATACATATGTAAGGAGAGAGGGGATACACATGTACTCAAGTGTGTGTGTCACATGAATGTGTGTGAAAGATTACAAGAGTGTGTGTGTGCATTAGTGAGAGTGAAAACAGTGAGTGTTCATGTGTGTGATAGAGTTTAGGGTGTGAGTGAGTGATGCCATGTGTTCCCAGTTTACATGTGTGTGTGGGTGTATCAGTGAAGTGAGGTGAGTGAATCCTGAAAACAGTGTACAGTATTAGGCAAAAACAGTGAGTGTTCTCAAACCTAGGATCTCATGTGACAGTTCCATATCCCATATTTCAAAGAAAAATCAGCATTTCAGTTTAAAATAGGAAAACCAATTCTAGTTAACCATTTCAATCTCAGGTTTTATAAAATTCTGGAACAGAAACATAAACTCTAACTCACAACCATCAACCCAATCCCTATCATTCAATCAGCTCAAACAATTCCAAACAGTGACCCAAATCTCAGTTAGGGAACTAAATACAATGCAAAAAGGAAGGGAAACCAGTTCAGTCCTATTGCATTCTCAGATTTAATACTTTGAAAATCATTTAACAGTCTCAAACTAAACTCCAGTTTTATGAGCCAACCCGAAACCAATTAACCCCAAATTCGACACACAAATGGGAAACACATAGGTGTACCACATTAGGGTTCTAAACCACACTAATTAACAGTATAAACTAGGTTAAATATGATGTCAAAATTCATATCAAAAATCTGGAAAAACACAGGAATGAAGACTAATATTTAAGGTATCAGAATAAATTGGGAAAATTGAGAAATGAGCATCAAAATTAAACTAAAACACCAAATCAAAGGTTGGTAATGCAAGTACATATAGTGTACGTGTCATACAATGTATTTGTGTCCACCCAAGTAGACACAAACGTATCCAAATCACAGAAACCCAAAACGAGCACAATACAGACACACACTAATACACAACATCGTGCACGTGTTCGTGCAAGTCTAGGACACGACACAAGTGTCCTAGAGTCTCGCGGTCGTGTCCCTAGGTTCGCCTAGGGTTGGTCTAGGGTTAGGATAGCATGTCTCGTGTCCACGTCTCCTCACGTGTCGACACGAGACCCGTATCAGTCGAGTTTTCTCGACTGATATACGCGGTTTAGCACCGCGTCGTGCAGTGGTTTACGTGTCTCGTGGACACGACACAAGCCACGTAGGGCCTCGTGGTCATGTCCACGTGTAGCCTACGTGTTGGGCTACACACTCGTGTCAACACGAGGTGTCCTCAATGTGTCCAGAGTCGATACGACTCATGTGTCAGTGCTCAAAACTGTGTTCGTACAGTGCAGTGAGGAACCAGTACGAGTGCGTTTTCTCAGTCAACACGACACGACTTGACACGAAACTTTGGGGATGTCCTGTCAGACATTGCCCCTAGGTCTGTGTCAAGTGGAACGTGTCCTGGTTGCGTGTTGTGTTCGATACAGCCCCCGAGTAGCAGGAGAGCTGTACGGTACAGAAATGCATGGGTTTCGTATCCCATTGCGTGTCCGACACACACTAAATCATGCTCAGTCAATTGGAAACCTATAAACAAGACCTAGATCTAATTTTCTATTCAAACACAATTTGAAAAACCAAACGAAATGTCCTTTGGGGCATTTCATCAAACACCTATAAGACGGGACTGATATGTGTCCATTTAGGACACGAAATGGACGCAAAACCTAGGTCTAGGCATACCTACAGTTAGGGTAGACCTAGGGCTATCCAAATATGCAAAGAAACTAGAATTTTAATGGTGTTTATATTGATTTACCTATTGGTGTCAAAATACAAGAAAAGCTTCAAATAGAGGGGTTCCTCCTTGCTAGCAAACTTCTTCAAATTTCCCCAAAGCTGAGGTTGAACACCACAAACAGCAAGAAAACTAAAATTAGGATCTAATGCAATTGATTTGAGGGAAAAATGAGATGAAATGGAATTTCTATGGATTTATGAAGATGGAGGCTCACCTCTTCCAAAACTTGAGAAATTCTAAGGAGGCTAGCCCTAATTTCTAGGAGAATATTTATAGGGGGATTCCCAATGTGGGTGTGGTGGCTGGCCAAGTAATGTTAGGGTTAGGGTTTGGCATTAGCTAATAGGCTTTGGACTTCTATGGCTAAGTTATTGATTAATGGTTCAGCCACTTGTGTCATAACTATTCTAACTTGAGTCAAATGACTAAACCATAGGTTGTCCCTAGTCTAACTAGGGTTGCATGACCTAACCAAGTCCAAACTCAACTAGGGTTAGCTCCTAGGTTAGTCTACCAGGGTCATTGCTAGTCAAAGTTAACCTAGTCAACCTTCATTCAAACAATTCCAAAATAAATCCTAAAAATTCCCATAAATTCAAATAAATTCTAATAAATCCTAAAATGACCAAAATGCCTTCTAGGCTAAAATGTACTAATTAAACATCCTAATCACATGGCTAGGCTCTAGGTCAACAGTCTCCAAGGTTACACTAGCCAAACACCAAAATCATAAGTCGTGATTTAAAATAGTTTTAAATGATTAAAAATCACCAAAAATTATAATATAAAATAAATATCAATAAATAATAATTATAATTACAAAATTTCAAAATTACCCTCATTTGGAAAACTGGGTGTTATAATCCTACCCACATTAGAAAAATTTCGTCCTCGAAATTAAGATGATCGTACCCCTTCTAGGTTAAGCCCCCAGCAATCATAGTCTCATAAACCTATTTTAAATTATACAGTTGGAAAGTGTAACCTGTGGGGTCGTGGCATGTAATATCAGTCTGGGGTCTCATCTAATTACACCAACTATGCTACAGTACTAGGCAATCACAAGGTATCAAAACATACAAGCAAGGGATGCATCAAAATTCTCAAAAAGGAATACTAAGGTTAGGTCAAAACTCACCTCCAGCTAGGTCTGAGAACTAGAACTCCCTCCTAGAAGCAGGGCCCTGGTTGGGGCAGGTATATCAGGACAGTGCTGCACCCAGTGTGCAGCTGACCCACAAAATAGGCACAATCTTAGTCTCTTTCTACAGAAGTTCCACTTGTGTCCAGACTTCTTGCAGTAGGCACAGATAGGCTCTGACTCAGCTGGCCTCTGCTGGACAGGAGACTGGGCTGGGTATGATGATATAGGCTGGATATATGGGTACTCCTCAAACTTTGGGTAGGACTGGGTACTGCTCCTCGCCCTCTTGGATCTAGGCTCTCCTCCTGGAAGCACAGAGTCCCACAGACGTAGCAACCTCTGGATTTGCTTCCTCATGGCCTCATCATAAACTCTATGTGACTCCAACAGCCTTTTTTGGAAATATCCAAACACCTGGGCTGCGTCAAGTAACAAACCTCCGGGTGGTACAGTATGGAGTACCATCCCAAGGGGTAGGAAAAGGCTCTCGGTCTCAGGCAAATCTGCAGCTCTCTCCTGAACGACAGGAGATGAAGGAAGACTCTCTAGCGAGGCTACCACCATCTCCTCAATGGCAGGAGGTGCCACCACCCCCTGATCAGATAGAAGGATCACTACATCCTGAACAGTAGGAGGTGGAAGCACACTCTCAGTAGCTGCAGCTGCTCTCAGGCGACGGGCTCGGGTCATAGGTACCATACTGGAAAGGATAAAAAAACAACAATCATCAAGGCTGTACAGCAGTCTACCATCCTCTCTGAAAACTTGTAATTATCAAAAATAAAATAAATATAAAGGGGTACTATATAAAAAAATCAAAATCAAAAGTTTAAGGAACGAAAGTCAATAGCATTGAAATCCAATCACAATATATATAGAGAGAGTGTGTTAGAGAGGGAAAAGCTAGCATTATGTAAGGGTCATGTGGTTTGTATGAAATATACATGAAAGTGTATAAGAGGATTTGGGTCTCAACTATAGCTATCAAATTACACTATTTATGGCATATTGGTTAAGCAGTCTACAAGGCACAAGCTATTTACTCATAACATGCATGGCTAACCATATATATATGTATATTTATATGTATAGAGAGGTAGAGATTTAATTATACATCTACATACATTATAACATGTATACAGAACTATATATATATATCTATAGCTATATGAACATAACATAGAGATGAAGGGTTAGGTTTACATGGCAGCGTGTACTAGGTTAGAGTGTGTGTGTCCTTGTACAGGGTATAGCTTAGTATTGAAAGGTTAAATCCAGTTTTAGTTCAGCATTTACATAAAAAATCTGAAAATAAGCTAACATTTAAACCAGGGTAATATTATCATAATACAGTTTCAAATTTTAGGGGTTTGAAACATCACAACTAACTCAATGCTTCCAATACATCCTAACATGATAGAGAAGAAACCCTAACATACTATCCATACATTTAGCTATGCATACAGTGCAATATTACATATTAAATCTGAAATTGAACTAAGCATTGGAAATCAATGTGAAAATGTTAACATGTATTCAGTTTTAGGATTTGGAGAAATTCAACATCAACTAACCCAATGTTTATCACAACCTATCATGTAAGAATATGAAACCTAAATTTATATCCCTACATACCACAATGTACATAGCTCAAAGTATTACATTTTAAAAAAAAAATAAAACAGCAAATTAAACTAAACATTTGGAATCCAGTATTAAGGGTTAATATGCACACAGTCTTAGATTTGACAATTTCAAACACAAAACTCAACTAAAAAAAATTTTGAATTGAAACCCTACGTATAACATACATGTGCAGTGATGTAAACATAACTAATAACATGAAATTTATTGAATTATGAATTTAAACTGGAAAAAGCAGAGAACCAGAAATATTGGGGTTTTGACAATTTAAACATCAACAACATATTAATATGTATTTAGACAGGTGGGAAATCAAGTGTAGCATGCATACGTGTCAGGCAAAGAGTCTGTGTCCACTATATATATATATTCTCATGTCCCAATATAAAAGTTTAATTCTACGTTAAGACCAACATTTAGATTTCTACCAAGATTGCAAAGTAGGTGATTGGTGTAATCAAGACAGTTTTATTATTATTATTATTAATACGAGAATAATAGGAAGAAGGAAATAACAATGAAATCTATTCTGCTTATCTGTTTAAAGGAAGAACCATTTTGAAACCAGAGCTATAATATCAAATCCACGATAAGGTCTAGCAAAATCGTCGATTCATTGTATTAAGAAGAAATTTATAGCAAGAAGTTACACTAGATTTATGATAATAGCTAAGCCACTCCTACTCATACTCCTACTCCTCAGTTATTTGATGATGGGGTACAATTTATAACAACAGAATTGTACGATAGAGATGATATGTTTAAAAACCTTTTCAAGATACAATCTGATAACCATATGCGTCTGTCCAAAATCATGTTACTCAGAGTCCTCGCCATACCAGTAAGCAAGGCTGCGATAAACGATAGATTCCATAACTGGGGCATGCACCTCTATAATCATGTCGTCTGGAAATCTCGCTATGCCGACTAGTATAGCTGCGAGAAATTCCAAATCTCATAATCAAGATACGTACATCCGAAGTCAGGTCCCTATGTTTCCGCCACGCCAGCTAATATGGCTGCGATAAACTACAGGTTCCATAATCAAGTAGACGTTTTACCATCCTTGTTATTCCCGTTAACATATGTTATCAGAAAATATCGTAACTCAGGCCATAAAATTCATCTCGATAGGAAAATCAAATCAACAACGAATTCATCAAAATCAAATTCAATAAACAAGGAGTGAGAGCGAACAAAACAAGGGAAAAGATTTCAAATTAAAGTTTAAATAAGATTCTCAAGGGTCGTCCCAGGAATCTCTTAAGGAATCCTAACTGTGATTGAGTACCTTCAAAAATATATCATAATCCTACTGCAGGATGTAGTGATACTCTAGTTCGAATACCACTACATAAACTCGACCTGCATGGGCCACCACTAAAAACGTGTCATGACCCGCACCCACTGTGAGGGTACGAGAACGTAACAACGCCCAACCTACGCCGCAGTGTCGGCGGTAGAACGCTGTCCTAGGTCTCAATGCCTCTAACGGTATAAGGCTAAACAGTTTATACTCCCCGAATGGGGGTGACATAGCAGAAGTAACCTCAATCACAACTAAGGAAGAAGAAAGCACGATATGATATAGAACTCAAGAAAAATACAAATGATCAGACAGTCTAAGATAACATCTCAGCAGATATCCAGAGTACAAGGTCTCAGCCACTGAATATGAAAGAATATACAACCCAAATCTCAAAGACAGAAATAAAGTCTAACTACTAGTCTCAAGACAACATAAGTAAGATAAGCCTAACTAAGCTAGTCTAGGTAGTAGGGTAAAGTCGTCAGCTAGAGTTGTCCCGTAGAAGGTATCCACACAGGCCTCCTCCTCGTCCTCTGTAATATTTTCAACAGGTCCAGTCAGGACAGGAGCGAGCGCAATACATCTCAACAGTTCATAGCAGGTTAGAAAATATAATCATGCAGTAAAGTAAGATATAGATACTGAAGAAAATTCAGTATGTAAACAGAGAGAGAGCTGTAATAGAAATATCTACTATAAATAGAGACTAACAGTGGCTAGTGAGTCAGAGTACAATATAGACATGTAAATGGCATAGGATAATTCTGATGCTACACTATGGAAAGATTCTGATGCTACACTACTTGGATATTATTCACATGTCTACTTCTACTCCCCCGTACCCCCAATCAATACACAAGGATCCAACCAGGTTATGTTATGATTCTATATAACGGCCCTCGAAGGGTGGTACATAGTAGTCCCATAAATGGGGATTCTGGGAAACACAATAA
Organism: Iris pallida; assembly: GCA_029216955.1. Lineage (NCBI taxonomy): Eukaryota > Viridiplantae > Streptophyta > Magnoliopsida > Asparagales > Iridaceae > Iris > Iris pallida. Next base: position 7,449,545 of record JANAVB010033216.1, read on the forward strand.
ATGGGATAAGGATTCAAGAAAAACTCTGTGATCATAAGAGTATATGTCACAAGTGATCAAAGAACCAATGAAGCATAGTGATACGTCATGTAAGTGAAACGCACAGAACATGTAATACCCGATGCTCCCTGAAGGGATAACATCTCAAGAAGGGACCATATAGTACTAATCCGTGTGACCAACGTGACAGTATCAAGTAAAGTAATTTAATGCAGGAAAATAATTCTAAGCAGGATATGAAATGATCAGAGAATGTACTCGCTTGTATCTGAGTGTCCAAGATGAAAGTACTGTCCGAGGAGTGGTATCTGGCTCCTATTAGAACAGCACAAGTCACAACAAGTCCAGAATAGTAATAAGATGTACTACGATGCATTCTACATGAATGTAGGTCAATTTAGACCAAAGTCAACTCTTGGTCAACTCTGGTCAACCCTAGAAGTCAAACTAGGTCAACCAAGTCAAACCTAAGTCAAACTAGTCTATACTAGTCTAATTAGTCTATTCTAAGTCTAACAAGCCATTCTAGGTTCTAACAAGACTACACAAGTCTAATCTAGGCTCACTTAGTCAAGCAGACACACACATAGGCCATAGACTAAGAGACTAGGCCATAGGCTAATAGGCAATACCAAGCCTAAGCCAACCATAAATCTCAAACACAAGATATTATCTATATCTAAAACAATACACATATTGATGTATTATATAATATAACTAAAATACATATTCTTATAGACCACCTATGATATGTCACCCATGCATATATGTCATATATATATATAATAGCTCACACTCATATATATAGGGTACATATATATATATATATATATATATATATATATATATATATATATATATATATAATATATATATATATATATATATATATCAATATATATATATATACATACATATGTAAGGAGAGAGGGGATACACATGTACTCAAGTGTGTGTGTGTCACATGAATGTGTGTGAAAGATTACAAGAGTGTGTGTGTGTGCATTAGTGAGAGTGAAAACAGTGAGTGTTCATGTGTGTGATAGAGTTTAGGGTGTGAGTGAGTGATGCCATGTGTTCCCAGTTTACATGTGTGTGTGGATGTATCAGTGAAGTGAGGTGAGTGAATCCTGAAAATAGTGTGCAGTATTAGGCAAAAACAGTGAGTGTTCTCAAACCTAGGATCTCATGTGACAGTTCCATATCCCAGATTTCAAAGTAAAATCAGCATTTCAGTTTAAAATAGGAAAACCAATTCTAGTTAACCATTTCAATCTCAGGTTTTATAAAAGTCTGGAACAGGAACATAAACTCTAACTCACAACCATCAACCCAATCCCTATCATTCAATCAGTTCAAACAATTCAAAACAGTGACCCAAATCTCAGTTAGGGAACTAAATACAATGCAAAAAGGAAGGAAAACCAGTTCAGTCCTATTGCATTCTCAGATTTAATACTTTGAAAATTATTTAATAGTCTCAAACTAAACTCCAGTTTTATGAGCCAACCCGAAACCAATTAACCCCAAATTCGACACACAAATGGGAAACACATAGGTGTACCACATTAGGGTTCTAAACCACACTAATTAACAGTATAAACTAGGTTAAATATGATGTCAAAATTCATATCAAAATCTGGAAAAACACAGGAATGAAGACTGATATTTAAGGTATCAGAATAAATTGGAGAAATTGAGGAATGAGCATCAAAATTAAACTAAAACACCAAATCAAAGGTTTTATATTACAAGTACTATAGTGTACGTGTCATACAATGTATTTGTGTCCACCCAAGTGGACACAAACGTGTCCAAATCACAGAAACCTAAAACGAGCACAACACAGACACACACTAATACACAACATCGTGCACGTGTTCGTGCAAGTCTAGGACACGACACAAGTATCCTAGAGTCTCGCGATCGTGTCCCTAGGTTCGCCTAGGGTTGGTCTAGGGTTAGGATAGCATGTCTCGTGTCCACGTCTCCTCACGTGTCAACACGAGACCCATATCAGTCGAGTTTTCTCGACTGATATACGCGGTTTAGCATTGCGTTGTACAGTGGTTCACGTGTCTCGTGGATACGACACGAGCCACGTAGGGCCTCGTGTTCATGTCCACATGTAGCCTACGTGTTGGGCTACACACTCGTGTCAACACGAGGTGTCCTCAATGTGTCCAGAGTCGACACGACTCACGTGTCAGTGCTCAAAACTGTGTTCGTGTAGTACAGTGAGGAACCAGTGCAAGTGCGTTTTCTTACTTGACACGACACGACTTGACACGAAACTTTGGGGATGTCTTGTCAGACATTGCCCCTAGGTCTGTGTCAAGTGGCACGTGTCCTGGTTGCGTGTTGTGTCCGATACAGTCCCCGAGTAGCAGGGGAGCTGTACGGTACAGAAATGCATGGGTTTTGTGTCCCATTGCGTGTCCGACACACACTAAATCATGCTCAGTCAATTGGAAACCTATAAACAAGACCTAGATCTAATTTTCTATTCAAACACAATTTGAAAAACCAAACGAAATGCCCTTTGGGGCATTTCATCAAACACCTATAAGAAGGGATTGATATGTGTCCATTTAGGACACGAAATGGACACAAAACCTAGGTCTAGGCATACCTACAGTTAGGGTAGACCTAGGGCTATCCAAACATGCAAAGAAACTAGAATTTTAATGGTGTTTATATTGATTTACCTATTGGTGTCAAAATACAAGAAAAGCTTCAAATAGAGGGGTTCCTCCTTGCTAGCAAACTTCTTCAAATTTCCCCAAAGCTGAGGTTGAACACCACAAACAGCCAGAAAACTAAAATTAGGATCTAATGCAATTGATTTGAGGGAAAAAGGAGATAAAATGGAATTTCTATGGATTTATGATGATGGAGGCTCACCTCTTCCAAAACTTGAGAAATTCTAAGGAGGCTAGCCCTAATTTCTAGGAGAATATTTATAGGGGGGATTCCCAATGTGGGTGTGGTGGCTGGCCAAGTAATGTTAGGGTTAGGGTTTGGCATTTGCTAATGGGCTTTGGGCTTCTATGGCTAAGTTATTGATTAATGGTTCAACCATAAGTCATGGCTTGTGTCATAACTATTCTAACTTGAGTCAAATGACTAAACCATAGGTTGTCCCTAGTCTAACTAGGGTTGCATGACCTAACCAAGTCTAAACTCAACTAGGATTAGCTCCTAGGTTAGTCTACCAAGGTCATTGCTAGTCAAAGTCAACCTAGTCAACCTTCATTCAAACAATTCCAAAATAAATCCTAAAAATTCCCATAAATTCAAATAAATTCTAATAAATCCTAAAATGACCAAAATACCCTCTAGGCTAAAATGTACTAATTAAATATCCTAATCATATGGCTAGGCTCTAGGTCAACAGTCTCCAAGGTTACACTAGCCAAACACCAAAATCATGTCGTGATTTAAAATAGTTTTAAATGATTAAAAATTACCAAAAATTATAATACGAAATAAATATCAATAAATAATAATTATAATTACAAAATTTCAAAATTACCTTCATTTGGAAAACTAGGTGTTACATCGCCCACCCACACAAAACCAACACGTTAATTTACTTTGTATGTAACATAGTCCCTTTTATGATTGTCTTTCTACTCTTTCCTTAGGATCGGTTTTAGGACAGACGCCTTGGCCTATTTTGTGTCTCAAGACCATTTCGTGCTTGCAACGCAACATCAACTCAACAACGTTAACCTATCAAGTCGTGCTTGCCTTACGGCTTGAAATCAGAGACGCAACTACGCGATAAGACTCCATTCCCGTGTGATCGTGCTATAAGTCCTTGTTGAGGCCGTGCCTCACAACTCAAATGAGACTCAATCATATCGCCGCCTAGCAGCCCTTGCCGTCTCGCGGCCCTTCGCTACTAAATCATCAACTGACCCATCCAACTTGTGAACTAAGTGTCATTCGACCAACTTTGCCTTGCGGCATTTCCTGACTTAACTCAAGATAACTCAAAGCAACTTATAAAACTTATATGCCGACAACTCAAGACTCGATGCCACATCTCATGCCGAAGCACGTCGCCTACGTTTTTGCCAATCGTAGGCCCAAACATTCTTCTAAAATATTGTACACACATTCAACTCGACATATTCCAAAGGCATACACGCAAATTTGCTGCCATGCCGACTCATCTATATGATTTAGTCACTGGCTCCCAGAGCCATTGTGGACTCTCTTTTAGCTGAGTATAGGATAGACCGGTCAAAGCGGGTAGCTAGCCCCAATGAGTGTCCACCGAATACTTTGCCCCAGGCTCAGCTATCCCGCTCACATTCACCTTCAAGTTTCCTCCTAGGCCGGAACGGTCCTGCTGTGGCCCCAGGTTATCGTCCGAGGAAACAAATTTACCTTGTCGATAAGTTGTCCATGACCATACAAGACTCGACTCAAACTGACGTCTCACACAGTCATTCTACCTCTAGTGTTACCATCTCTTTCAGGGCTAAGTTCAATACTTCTCACATCTGAGACCTTGCCTCGACGACCCAGTCACGAGCATTCTTCTTTCTTGCCTCGACGACCCAGTCACGAGCATTCTTCTTTCTTGCCCTATTATTTCACTCAACTCAAGAACAACTATTGAAACACTTTCCAAACTCAATGACTCAACCGTGGCCCGTGCCTTAAAACGCTAAGTCCGTGACATCGTGTCTTAAACCAACTTGAAACTCTATGTGACACCATCACCCAGGTCATACTCTATATGACGGGTCTTACGATCGTAGGAATATGTGGTTATACCCAGCCGTAGAACTCATAGGGCCGTGCCTGCTACTACTCCTGATAGCTTAACATAACTTGTCTAACTTACTTTGCAACAACTTGACGAGCAAAGGCTGCGTCAAGCTTTGCATCGTGGAAACGTGCCGTACACGCGTTCGACTTTGAACAACCAAGTTATTTGGGGTGTCTAGACTTATGCCACAAGCCGTGCAGAATAACTTAACCCGTCGGCGAGCAGAGGCTATGCCACGCCTTGGGCGAAGAGACCGTGCATGCTTTATGAAGCATTTATGCGGGCGACGCCTATGAATTTGGCTAACTCTTAGCTTATGGCGAATACCAACTTTTCTTTCTCCCAAGCCACGGGACGAAGGATCGAGTGTCATTTTCAAAGCACGTCGTGCACCAACTCTAAGCCGACCGTTGGACCTTTCCATATTCTAACTCAATTCGACCTGTCGGGATTATTCCTTTTAGCTATGTGGATTCGTCTTTTTTATTATCAAGCCTACTTGTACGAGTTGAAAACATGCGATTTATTATATGTGAAGGCTAAAATGAGGCAAGTTCACCGAAACTACCCCACCTGAGCGATGTCTTCGAGTCGCCGTTGTAAGGCTAAGTTCGAACGCTGTCGGCATTCCTATTCCTCCGATTGACTGAGCGGGACGGGGCACTACATCATACATCACTCAAAAAAAGTTTCGTCCTCGAAACTAACTGAGTATACTTATCGTCTTATCACTTTAATCAACATTCACGGACTCTCGCACACACTACTCATATGCATTTCCCAAATCTGAGCCACGCTCGTGCTACCCCCAATCCTTTCTTCAAAACTTACGATCTCAAAATCCTCGACACTTTCCCGTTCCTCAAATCTCACTTGATTCAACGTATCACTTAGTTGGATCGTGCACATATTTTAGGCGTCCCCAAAATACATGCATTTCAACCAAGCCTCGTGATAGCGAATCCCGCCATCACCACTCGAGTCGAATCATGCACATATTCAAGCGTCCCTGATATACATGCATGTCAACCGATACTCGCGAGTGGTGCCTCCACAAATCATACCACTTCGCACTCGGACGTCTGCCTAACCATTAGGCTATGTCTTTCCGTCAGTATTGGAATCATAGTTCCCAAACAACAATATCAACGTTGACCCCATCCTAAGGTCAAACAAAATTGATAGTATAGGGTTTTCTACCGAAGCTCGCATCACTCCGATTTCTAAACTTCGAGCATAGATTGCCTACACACATCCCAACATTTGTCGTACGGGGTCTGAGTCATTTAGCAAAGCCATCCTACGATAACTCACGTTTCAACCAATTTCTTGACATATCAATATCACTTCGTTCATCAAGCCATTTCGTATAGTCTATTTCTTCGAACACGTTAGACATAATACGCCTATCAATCCTTCTTAAGTCAAACTCGCTACGACACGATTCATTTCTAAACCATAATTCACATTTCATACTCCCTAAGTCATTTATCCCAATTCAGGAAATCGATCACAAGGTCATCTGACTTAACAATACGTTGCGACCCGATCTCACGCGAGTCCAATTATCCACGGTGGACATGAATCACCATGCACGCTCCCGCGAGATAATCATCCTCATCGGAACATAACTCTTGTTCGAGTCTAGACTAATTCATTCTCGATGCACGGATTAGACCTACTCAATCCTCAAGTTTATTTTATTCATCAATCGCAAGTCCTAACATCCTCAATTTTCCTTCGCATCAAACCGACAAGTCGAGACAATCAAAGTTGCCGCATCCTGATTTTCTGAGTTCGATCATTTCTGCGACATGAATCACCATGCTAGTGCTCATGCGGATCAATCGCCCCAAATTCGATGTAACGCATGTGCGAGGCTGGAGTTGCGCTCGCACAAGACAAGAATGTCGACGTTGTGGTTATCCGCGTAACCCTCAAGACACAATTATTTTTATCCAACATTCATCTCAATCAAAATCCTAAGTATAGCATCCAACCGAACAATAACGCTTGCACGATCGCCATTCGCCGAGTCAGAGTACCCCCAAGTTATCGCATGTCTATCTTTGATACGCCTCAATACCATCGATGACATGCGTAACCTAACGATCTTCCTTTGCAACAAATTCTGAGTCGTGCGAATGGTGCTATCGTCCGACTGGATAATCTCCTCGACATTCAAAATCAAGTTCGATCGTTATCCCTCGAATCATTTACAATATCAATTTCCTCAAACCCAAATTCACGTATCGTTCATCTGTCTATCTTAATTCATTGACCAACATATTTCCTCAATTCGCATTATTCTTTGCTAACTCAAATCATCGAGTACATCCATTTCGATCCTCAGAGTCATTTGCGTAACTTCAAAATTAACTTTTCATGCACGCTATCTATCTGTCGTGCTAACTTTTCATATACGATCCGTATCAATTTCTTCGATCAAGTCATCCGTTCGCTACACCTTAACTTTTTTCTCTATTCGATTTTATCTACTCGCTCATTTTCGCATTTCATACTTGCGTAATCCTCAATTCCGTGCACGTTTCGTGTGCGTCAATTCCAGATTGTTCGAATCGACTCGTCAAAATCTTCAAGGCTACATTTTCCTCAATCATATTCAATCTAAGGCTTTACATACACGCGACGCTTACTGATAAACTCGTCGACACCCTGTATCCTTAATCAATCGATTGACATCCCTGAGGCTATCGCATACACCACTCAGGGATGAAGTCATTCAACAAATCTTCAACTTATCATTTGAATCAAAATCGACTTCTTCAAATTTTTCGTTCGAACCATTCTTCAATTTCCAAGCACGCTCATCTATATCGTACCGACATTATCGTCGCTCGATAGCACCCCTATCGATAGTCGTCTCACTCACTCAATCGAGTTCAACTTCTTGTTTGACACAATTCGAATCCCGTACTCGACTTTTCTAAGGTCGACGCAATCCTTGGTGTATATGCCCAGCCCGACTTAGCCAACCGTGCTTACGTAAACCATCTTTTTGTTTTTGCCAAAAACTGTTTTCCTATGTTTTACAAAATAGATAGACTTATTGTATAGACATCCCGTGGGACATTTGAGAGAGAACGCACCAACGATATCAACTTTGCGGAAGCAACAAATCAGAGTTTGCAAAAACAACAGAGTTAAAGAATTCAATCGATAGTCCAAGGACGTAAAGCCGTGCTCTGATACCATTATGTCAGGCTCCGCTCCCGAAGGAGCGATCGTCCTCGCTAAGACGTGATGCCGCATGAGCCTAGATTGCGCTTGTGCAAGGCGGGTTCCATAACGGCCGATTTCAGCGGCTGCGACGGGGTCGTCGCACAGAAGTCCCATGCAGAGACATTGAATAATAGCAGTAGAAATTTTAAAGCAAAACACAAGTTATTCAAAAAAGCTCTTTATTAATATTGAAATAAAGATTACAATGGGGCGCAAGGCCAAGATTTCAAGTCTCTCAAGCTCACATTACAAGTCACTCAGCTCTCTCTCATCTCTCAATATATGTCTTGAGCCAGCGGATGCTTCGGAAGGCGGCGTCCATACATTATGTCCTGTATAAGTCTTGAATACATGCGGTCGCACGCTTCGAATCGCTAAGGAACTTCATGCCTCGACGCATCCAAGCGAGCTCCGCACTACGAGCTTCTACCTGTGCCTGCACATGAAAACTATGTGGGTGTCAATACTCAGCTGTACTGGTGGAATGAGCTCCTCGCCCACCCATACAAAACTAATACGTTAATTTACTTTGTGTGTAACATAGTCCCTTTTATGATTGTCTTTTTACTCTTTCCTTAGGATCGGTTTTAGGACAGACGCCTTGGCCTATTTTGTGTCTCAAGACCATTTCGTGCTTGCAATGCAACATCAACTCAACAATGTTAACCTATCAAGTCGTGCTTGCCTTACGACTTAAAATCAGATATGCAACTATGCGATAAGACTCCATTCTCGTGTGACCGTGTTATAAGTCCTTGTTGAGGCCGTGCCTCGCAACTCAAATAAGACTCAATCATATCGCCGCCTCGCGGCCCTTCGCTACTAAATCATCAACTGACCCATCCAACTTGTGAACTAAGTGTCACTCGACCAACTTTGCCTTGCGGCGTTTCCTGACTTAACTCAAGACAACTCAAAACTTATATGCCAACAACTCAAGACTCGATGCCACATCTCGTGCCGAAGCACGTCGCCTACGTTTTTGCCAATCATAGGCCCAAACATTCTTCTAAAATGTACACACATTCAACTCGACACATTCCAAAGGCATACACGCAGATTTGCCGTCATGTCGACTTATCTATATGATTTGGTCACTGGCTTCCAGAGCCATTGTGGACTCCCTTTTAGCTGAGTATAGGATGGACCGGTCAAAGCGGGTAGCTAGCCCCAATGAGCGTCTACCGAATACTTTGTCCTAGGCTCAGCTATCCCGCTCACATTTACCCTCAAGTTTCTTCATAGGCCGGAACGGTCCTGCTGTGGCCCCAGGTTATCGTCCGAGGAAACAAATTTACCTTGTCGACAAGTTGTCCATGACCATGTAAGACTCGACTCAAACTGACGTCTCACACAGTCATTCTACCTCTAGTATTACCATCTCTTTCAGGGCTAAGTTCAATACTTCTCACATCTAAGACCTTGTCTCGATGACCCAGTCGTGAGCATTCTTCTTTCTTGCCTCGACGACCCAGTCGCGAGCATTCTTCTTTCTTGCCCTATCATTTCACTCAACTCAAGAACAACTATTGAAACACTTTCCAAACTCAATGACTCAACCGTGACCCATGCCTTAAAATACTAAGTCTATGACATCGTGTCTTAAACCAACTTGAAACTTTATGTGACACCATCACCCAACTCATACTCGATATGACGGGTCTTACAATCGTGGGACTATGTGGTTATACCCAGCCGTAGAACTCATAGGGCCGTGCCTGCTACTACTCCTAATAGCTTAACGTAACTTGCCTAACTTACTTTGCAACAACTTGACGAGCAAAGGCTGCGTCAAGCTTTGCGTTGTGGGAACGTGCCGTGCATGCGTTCGACTTTGAACAACCAAGTTATTTGGGGTTCCTAGACTTATTCCAATAGCTGTGCAGAACAACTTAACCCGTCGACGAGCAGAGGCTATGCCACACCTTGGGCGAAGAGACCGTGCATGCTTTATGAAGCATTTATGCGGATGACGCTTATGAATTTGGCTAACTCTTAGCTTGTGGCGAATACCAACTTTTCCTTCTCCCAAGCCACGGGACAAAGGACCGAGTGTCATTTTCAAAGCACGACGTGCACCAACTCTAAGCCGACCGTTGGACCTTTCCATATTCTAACTCAATTCGACCTGTCGAGATTATTCCCTTTAGCTATGTAGATTCGTTTCTTTTATTATCAAGCCTACTTGTGCGAGTTGAAAACATGCGATTTATTATGTGAAGGCTAAAATGAGGCAAGTTCACCGAAACTACCCTACCTGAGCGATGTCTTCGAGTCGTCGTTGTAAGGCTAAGTTTGAACGCCGTCGGCATTCCTATTCCTCCGATTGACTGAACGGGACGGGGCACTACAATACGAGCCTACGAATATGACTAAACCCTTAGAAATCTTAATCCACTTTGCCTTGAAAATTCTCCTAAAAATTTCTCTCTGTCCTTGAAATTTCATATTTGTTCTCGATTATTCTTCCTTACCTTCCAAACCATTGATTTCGTCTCCTTCTATTTCGGGGTGACGAACGATCGTGCTGTCTAGAATCTATCAAAAATTCTTAAATTATAGTATAATATTGCTTGACTATTGAATATTTGGTTGTTTATAGATATGAGGGATTATAGATGCCATATACCCTAGATATCTGTTGGTAGAATTGTTAGCAACTAGTTAGAAGATTATAAAATTTTAGTGACCGTATTTTGAGGAGTAGTATGACCAAAGGTGGGTAGAAGTCCTCAAGTATTCGGAGTTATAAATGACTAGAGGAGGTCATAAAATATTTTTGAGAAATTAAATTTCAGGAGATTAAGGTAATAGTAGACTTTGAATTTTCAGGAATAGTTATGAATTAGAATTTCGAGGACGAAATTATTTTAAGGTGGGTAGATTTGTAACTCCTCTTCCCGAAAATTTTTGAAAATATTTTTTATTATTTATTTGATTTAAATGGTGATTTTTAGATTTTTATAAATAATTATTTAGTTAATTATTACGGTGGATGACTTTAGCCATGGTTGAGTTTTGAAGTACCAGACGACTAGGAATCATGGCACGGATAGTGCAGTGGCGTGCCTTGACTAGTGTATTAGCCATGCCAGGGAAGGCTGAGCCATAGTAATGCCCTAACTAGGAAAACCAGGCTAAGTTGTGACATGACCCTATAAATAATCTAATTATTTAACTATCATTATATCATTGACTTGTAGGAGAGCCGGCCAGCCCGGACACAACCCAAACCAAGCCCAAAGCCCATGAGGTGTTGCAGTGTGACCAAAGACGTCCTGGTAGACATATATTGTGTTGGTATTTTACCTTGGTAATTTTGGAGACAATTCTAGGAACAGTTGTAATATATATATTTTAGATATCAATATTATTTGGTATTCAAGTAATAGTTATAGGATAAATATTTCGTAGATATCCTTGGGTAGACTATGCCTCTAAAAGAATGTAACCCTATTTATGGTTGACTCTAAGATGTTAACACTCTTATTGTTATTATTATTGTTATTATAACTATAAAAGTATCATTGTGTATTTTTGGATTCCTTAATATATATTTTTTATTTTATTTTCATAATTGTATGTATAGCCATACATTAGGAAAAGGTGCTACCAAGATTTTGGGATTTTATAGAGTATTTATGTAGATATATATGTATATACCAATATTGATATTCCATAAATCTAATTATGGTTAGAATATTTTCAGTAATTACTACACTAAACTTTTGAGTTCTAAAGCCTATATAATTATATAAAGAAATATATATCTTAGTAGGCCTATATCTAAATATTAATGTATAAACTATAGTTGATCCTGAGCCCATAGTTAGTGTAATATTTATTTTTGTCTCTGCTTCTCAAATCCACTAAGTCTAGGCCCAATTAGTATTATACATAAACCTCTCCGTATACCAAGCCCAAATCAACCGATCAAAACCCTAATACTTACCTATATAACATCTCTACTCCTCATCATTAGCCAAAGCAGCAGTGAACGGCGGAGGAGGAGTCGACAAAGGCGTCGACTTCGCCAACTACTTCTGCACCTACGCCTGTGTTGGACGTCGGCACGGGGAGCGGGATCCTAGCCATCTGGAGCACGCAGGCTGGCGCCAGGAAGGACTATGCGGTCGAGGCCACCAAGATGGCCGACCATGCCCGGTGCCTCGTCGAGGCCAACGGCGTCGCGGACGTTGTCGAGGTACTCGAGGCCTCTATAGAGGACGTCGATCTGCCTGAGAAGGTCAACGTCATTATCTCCGAGTGGATGGGCTACTTCCTCCTCCGCGAGTCCATGTTCGACTCGGTTTTCTACGCGTGCGACCACTGGTTGAAATCGACAGGAGAAGCCGAGGTTGTTCCAAAACCCGACCACCCTGCAGCCCCACCGCGAGCGCACGAGCGGTGCTCCCCCTTTCTCTGGATACTCGACGTGAGCCTCTATCCCAACGCAGTAAGCTCTTCATCCCCTTCTTCCTTCCGTTCTCTGTCATAGCTTCTTAATACTTACAACGCTGCTTACAGTATAGGGTCCTCCCTAGTATAATAGTGTTTATGTATAACCTAGGCTTTGAGGGATACAAAGTTGGCTGAATGATTTTCCTTAGGATGAGATTAAAGATGTGTGCATATGGTAAGGGTTATACGTATGGATGTGCACTCCTGTATAAATGCATGGAAGAAGGAACTGTGAAGGCATTATATGGGGAATAGCCATGTCTCACCAGCAATAAGGAATTACACTACCTATGACTTACACACATATAAGTATAGCTTAAGTGGTTGTGTGTTTGGGTGGTTAGAGGGCAGACCCTGGGTTCGAATCTTGGGTGTAGGGAGAAGGGATTTTTGTGGTGCTCTTCCTGTCTTTTTGGGTTTTCCTTTCCTTCCCACATGGAGGTTCCATAGCTAATAGAGCAATATGTAATCACACGTGAGCTCTTGCCCACTGGTTGGGTGGAAAGCTAGTAGATTAGTGGTCCAGAGTTCGAGCCAGCGTTTAGGAGGCTTGAAAAGTCCTTCTTTTGTGTCTTCATTAGAGAACGGAGAAAGGTTTAAGTTGAGTCTGGCTTACTAACAAAGGCTAGATGCTTACAGTAGTGAGCATTAGTTCATTTGGTAAGGTGGAAGGCTAGTATATATGTGGTTCAGGGTTCAAGCCCTATGTTGGTTGGTTATGGGGTTCTCCTTTGTGGTGCTTGCTTGGGTTCCAATTAGGATGCATAGATTCAACTTAAAAGATTTGTTGTTGATGTTCAACCTGATATATTTTCTCTGGCCATTAACAAATATTTTTGCTATACTACAGACTATGATGACATATTGGGGAGTAGTAGAATAGAAGTGTCTAGCAAGTAGGGTGCTAGTTTGATCATAGTATTATTTTTTCCTCTTCCTTGATAAGCTAAATATATGTTAGTTGATAAAAAGATATTGCTACTTTAAATAGTTAATTTAAATCCTAAATTATCTCTAGGGTACTTGGGCACTCTGGACTCGGGCTCGATACCTGATTTGGGTACTCAGCTTCTAGTTACAGGCAAGATACCTTGCCTCCCTCTACAGTTTATTTTCATGCTTATAGTTTTTCCTATTTTTGTATGTTGTCATCTTATTCTCTAGTTGATGTGAGTTTATCTATATGTTTCCTGCGTTCCATGTTTTACTAGATTATCGTCTTGTTTGTATATCAGCTTCATGATTAGAAAGTGTAGTTACACCAGGCTTGTTCACTTTATAGTTCATGCTAGAGTTGTCCTTACTCGTGTCTTGACATGAGTTGTACCTTGTCTTACCTGTGCCTCGACTGAGTCGTGTCTTGGAATAAGTATGTGTAACTGAACTGCTATTCCTGATTTGTCTTCTTAACCCGTGAGTCCACACTCGGAACGATGGTATTTATCTTGATTGATTGCACCTGCGAGTCCACATTCGGGGCGAGGGTGATAGTCTTGAACTAACCTGCGAGTCCACGCTCGGGGCGAGGTTAGTGATTTGTTTGCACCTGCGAGTCCACACTCGGGGCGAGGGTACCTTATCTTGAACTAACCTGCGAGTCCACACTCGGGACAAGGGTTAGTGATTAGTTCAAACCTGCGAGTCCACTCGGGGCGAGGGTTTGGTATTCCATTGACCTCTTGTTTATTCGTTCTTCCAGCAATTCATTTATGCATGGTTGATCCCGTATCCGTGTTCATAGTTACCTGTCAGTAGCCACATGCCAGTCTCATGTCTAGTTTCCTGTTTATATCCTGTTTATATTCTTATGCATGATTAAACTGCTAGATAGGCATGTTTTTATGTATCTTGCTATGTCCCCTGAGGACCTGATGATCTCTTCAGGTTTAACGAATGCATGGAGTTAATTAGCAGAGCAGGATGGTAGATGTTCGTGATATACTTGCAGGATCCAGGTATCGATATTATGTTTATTATCTGTTCGTGCTTTCATTCTTTATCATGATATACTCCGTTGTTAGCTCATTTTATGGACTCATGTTATTTCTTGGAGTCTAATCGGACATGTATGCTAGTGGACTGCAGACCATGAACCATACTTGTTCATTCTTGATTTATATACATATCGTGGATTGAGATATAGTTTAGATTATCATATTAGACATTATACCATGCTCTTGACAGCTTATACGTATTCGAATCGGACTGGAGTTCGCTTGATACGTAGCTGGCTTGCTCACGCACTTGCATCCCAAAATGTGGGTGCGGGTCGTGACTGTTACAATAGGCACAAAGTAGAGATTTAAGTTTATTTTATTGTGCGTATAGTTTGGGTTCTGCCTATGCTAGTTTAATTTTGCATATGGAGATTTTGACTTGTACATGGACTAGCTGGGCTGGAGGATGGTGTGGATGCAATGAGGACTTAAATGCTTGAAGCCGGTATAATAGAAGCAGGTTTCTGTATGGCTCGGTTGGGCCTGTACATATTTTTACTAAGATTGTTGTATATGATGTATTAGTATTTTAGTTCTTAGTTGAGCTTGTGAATTGTTCAATTCATCTTGAAGATTTTAGCCAGTGTTAGCTTTGGCCGAGCCACTCTTTGGCAATATTGAACTTAGAAGTAGGTTATTGGTTGCAGTATATAGATGTTGTTGGTTCACCACACAACAATTTGGTTGCAGGCTAATAGGAGATAGAGTTTGGTCTGGAACTAATGGGCCTGTTGAGTTGAGAGCTATGGACTTATGGTTTGAGTGGGATTGTTCTTTAGTCTCTAATTTATTATTGTATCATTCAGTGTTATTAACTGCCTTAATGAATTTGGTAGTGATAATTCAGAAAATATATTATCTATTTTAACCAATAATATTGCTAGTTACTATTTCATCTTAAATATTCTTGTTAATTGACTATTATATGGTATTATCCTATAAATAGTCTACTAGTAAGTTATCTAGGCCTAATCATTATCTAAATAATGATATAATTTCTATTGTTAGTCATTATATGGTACATAGTTAGCTAGTAGAGATGTCTATCTAATTAAGCTAAGCTGTATAGCATATTTTGTTATATGAGTTTAAACTCTTATTTTATAGGTATTTAACTTATTGGTAGAAAAAGTTGATTAGTAATTGTCATTGTTTAGAACCTAACCAACTTGTAACCAAATTTAGGTGGACATAGAGATTATTATCTCTCTATTTCCGATCTTTCCGAGCAAAGACAAGTACTTCTATGGTTTTGACTCATTTTTTTCATGTCAAGTTCTTTTCATATTAGACACGTTGTTACACGATATAGTCTTGTACTCTGGTTCATGTTGTTTACTTGTGTCTAGGGAGGGAAAATACTACAGATATGTGACCAAAGCCAACCTAGGATTCATGTGAATAGCTTAGGTCTCACATCGTGCATGTGGGACTCTAAGCCATACCATTACTTGTGCTTATTCATGTGTTACCCCCAGCCGGTCACATATTCTAGTATGTATTCCTGTTCTTTTGTACTTTATTTATTCATAATGTTGTACTTGTTTCATTATCGTAGATTGTACTTTGCTCCACTCTTGACTGGATATGTTGCAGGTGCACTTGATGATCTTGTCCAACCTTTATGGGCCAGAGCCCGGGATCTTAGCTGAGCGGGATGGAGCCATTACTCAGGACTTAGAGACTACAGTTTTAGTTTCATATCTTAGACTTGTTTAGAGTTTTACTTTGGATATTTGTATTGTGAGTCGTCCCTCTTATTCTTGCTACCGAATTTGTCTCCGATATTATTTCTTTTAAAGTTCTAATAATGACTAGTATTGTAGTGACTCTTTGGAGTGTTATAGATGCTGTGATGTTTTATTTATCTTGTCACTTGGAGTTTTTCTTAAACTTGTACAGCTTACTTTGTTGTGTCTACCAACGAAGGCTGGGCGTGTCCGACTCGTATCTGATTATTCGGGAGCAGGTCGTGACAGTCTTATACTAGGTAGGAAACTTTATTAGATCTAACATGATTGAACCTAATTAAGGGTAATAATCATGCCTCGTAATTTCTAGGTTTGGAGGGAACTACTTGAGAATATTACTATTAATCAATTCAAAACTAAATTTCTATTTAATATTACCTATTTAATCCATATAAATTATGTTTTTTAATTAGGCTAAATTGTAACTTAATAACCTCAACTATCACTGTTTTTCAACTTGATACCCTCAACTTTTATAGGTACTAACTTAATACCCTATCTCAACTTATATTTCTAACTTTATACCCAATTTTTTATTTCTAAACTACCCTCCCCTTGTGTCACGACCCGCACCCGCTTTTCGAATACGAAGCGTGTCCAAGCCCAGCCTATGCCACAGTGTCGGCGGTAGTACGCTGTCTATACTCAAGTCACGGCAATCTAGAATCACATGGTAAACTATATCTCATCCACAGAATAATCGAATCAACCAAGATCAATGAAATACCAAAGAAACTGAATAATATGACTGAATATATCCAAGATTCAATATCACGTTCGGTGGACACAAATCCACTACCAATAGACGAAAGGAGAAATAAATACATAAAATACACTAACTGAATACAACCTGCTAAACAAGGCAAACCAACTGCAAAGCTCCGCGGTCTGGTGCTGACTCAACCGGCTCAACTGTTCCTGACTTAAACTCGGCTAAACCTGAAGAGATCATCAGGTCCTCAGAGGACTAGCAAGATACATAAAAATGAGCCTTTCTAACAGTTTATTATGCATAGAGAAAAATACAGAATAAACAAGTAAAACTGGGCAATGAATAAACACAAAACTGTACACTGTCTACACATAAATGAACTGCTGGAGAAGAACAAGAGGATACGATATCACGATGTCAACGGATAGCCAAATCGAATACTCAAACCCTCGTCCCTAGTGTGGACTCGCATGCTAGCATCAACCTCGTCCCTAGTATGGACTCGCAGGTGTAAACCATATACTACTAACCCTCGTCCCTAGTGTGGACTTGCAGGTTAGCATCAGCCTCATCCCTAGTGTGGACTCGCAGGTGTAAACCATATACTACTAACCCTCATCCCTAGTGTGGACTCGCAGGTTAGCATCACCCTCGCCCCTAATGTTGACTCGCAGGTGTGGACCAATAACTACTAACCCTCGCCCCTAATGTGGACTCGCAGGTTAGCTTAAGACACAGATGACTACTAACCCTCGCCCCTAATGTGGACTCGCAGGTTAGCTTCAAGATTTCAAGATAAGGAGGTATAGCAGTTCAATTCATGACTTTTCGACCATGACACGACTCAATCAAGGCACAAGTGAACACGACCAATAAGATACAAAGCTAACTGTGAACACGGTCTATATAGCAATGATACAACTATACAAGCAGGATATGAAAGATACATGGCAACAATATGAGAAAAACTGGATAATAATAAAAGACAGTGCATGTAAATAAAGCTGTGTAGAAAGGCAAGGTATACTTGCCTGTGGTCCTGAGCTGTGTATACTGGCCAGGTGTTGGGTCAAAAGTCCAAGTAACCTGTATTTATAAATTTCTAATCAATAAGTGAAATGAACTACAATAAATCTTCTTGAGTTAGTGCCAACTACCCTTATGCTTTGGGTTGGATCCCCTTAGCCTAATTTACTTAGACTAAAACACATTTGGATATCCCTTTACCTATTCCATGCATAGCTACTAGGTCCCTCACCTTCATCTATGAATGCCACCAATGCTGCTGCCACTACTTGCTTTCACTAAAAGGACACACATATATATATATATTATCTCCTGATACACCCTCATTCCCAACCCTTACTATGGCCCTGTTTATGAAGTTGGGTCAGCCCCTCTCTATGCAATAGCAATTAATAGACACTCAAGGCATGTAACGCCCCAGTCCCAAAATACGTAGGACCAAGTACGTAAACATGCCAGCTGTATACATACGAAGTACAAGGCCTTGTATGTATACATAAGCTGTAAAATACGGTAATCCAAGACAAAACTAAATCTCATCCACAATGAAAAGAATAATAATATAAAATCAACTTGAATATTTATGGTACAATCGTTGGGCGGAGACAAAGTCCACTACCAACTATCTCAATGAAAGAAATGTACAAGAATCGAAAAATGGCAAGACGAACCAAGCGCAATCGTCTTCGAAGGAATGGAGAAGACCACGCCGCGGCTAGAATACCTGCGGAAGACATGAACACACACCTGGGGAAAAACCAGGTCCTCAGACGGACGTAGCAAAATACAGAAAGAACAAGCTAATATGAACTGTCAGAATAATAAAATAATATATAAACTAGACATAAATATGCAAAGGAGATTCTAACCGCCTAATGTGCAATTTAGAGGACAACTTTCATGCGCATGGATGGAATTTTAGGCTCATGTGTACGTAACTGGCATCCAGTCATCTGTATCCGTCCGTAACGTCTAAAATGTCAGAGGGCATCTGCAAATATATCGCCACAGTTCCATCCGGAGACTGTGGTTTACCTGTTTGGATTCCCATACGCACTAGCGACTGTCCTCCCCCAATATTTCCTACACTGTTCAAGTCATGTCCATGGCTCGTCCAGTTTTGTAACTGCTTGAGTCTCTAAAACCCTAGTCATAGCAGTTACGATCATCTATCCGTCACACGACTTTAGAGATAGCTAGTCAATAAGTCGTGCCCCTAGCAAACTGTCTCAAACCATGTAGTGTGAGTGTCACAGCCAAAAGAGATATAAGGATATCCCCCAACAAGAAGGTAGTCCGCTAACACTAAGTCATCATGCATAAAATAAAATAACGACTAATAAAGTCGCTTGCACCCAAGTGTGGCTTGGATGCGCAGTTTATAACAAAGAAAACTAACAATATGAACAAAATAAATAATACAGAAAATAAATAATTGACAGTTAATTAGCAAGGTATACTTGCCTGGTAGGCCGCCTGGTGTGGTACGATGATCATGTTGGCATAGAGTTTGACTTTGGTGTTACAGCTAGACAAGACGGCTTCTGATTATGGTGTGTGTTGTTCCATCAGGTTCAGGATAGTCGGATTAACTAAGGACGATAGGGGGACGTATAG